>CAKXYN010000162.1:684066-1368132 GCA_935064755.1 Tragelaphus eurycerus | reverse complement strand
GAAGTCCTCAAGCACGGGTCTTCGGGTCTGGTCCCCGATGCGGAGCAGGAAACTGCATTGAGCACACCTGGGTCTCAGCGTCAGAGGGTGAGGATGAACTAACACGCCCCCTGAGGACACAGGAGCATCTGTACCTCACAGGAAGACCCTCCTCCTGGGGCAGCTCAGACGTTGTTCATTGCTGGGTGGGCATCAGAGAGGGGCGAGGCCCCTGCTGTACTGATGGCTGAGCAGGAAGGTTTCAGGAGCCCCCGCCTCACCTGCTCAGGCCTGAGACCACTTTGCAGGACTCAGTGACCCTCAGTTCAGTTCAGTCTCTTCTCGTGTCCGACACTTTGCGATCCCATGAATCGCAGCCCACCAGGCCTCCCTGTCCATCACCAACTCCTGCAGCTCACTCAAACTCATGTCCACCGAGTCAGTGATGCCGTCCAGCCATCTCTTCCCCTTCTCTTCCAGCCCCAAATCCCTCCCAGCATCAGGGTCTTTTCCAATGAGTCAACTCCTCGCATGAGGTGGCCAAAGTACCGGAGTTTCAGCTTCAGCACCAGTCCTTCCAATGAACACCCAGGACTGATCTCCTTTAGGATGGACTGGTGGGATCTCCTTGCGGTCCAAGGGACTCTCAAGAGTCTTCAACACCACAGTCAAAAGCATCAATTCTTCGGTGCTCAGCTTTCTCCTCAGTCCAACTCTCACATCCATACATGACCCTGAAAGAAAGAAAAGAAAGTGAAGTCACTCCGTCATGTCTGACTCTTTGCAACCCATGGACTGTAGCCCACCAGGCTCCTCCGTCCATGGGATTCTCCAGGCAAGAATACTGGAGTGGGTATCCATTTCCTTCTCCAGGGGATCTTCCCGACACAGGGATCAAACCCAGGTCTCCTGCACTGCAGGCAGACGCTTTACCCTCTGAGCCACCGGGGAAGCCATACATGACCCTGTTGCTGCTGCTGCTGCTAAGTCGCTTCAGTCGTGTCCGACTCTGTGCGACCCCATAGACGGCAGCCCACCAGGCTCCGCTGTCCCTGGGATTCTCCAGGCAAGAACACTGGAGTGGGTTGCCATTTCCTTCTCCAATGCATGAAAGTCAAAAGTCAAAGTGAAGTCGCTCAGCTGTGTCCGACTCTTAGCAACCCCACGGACTGCAGCCTACCAGGCTCCTCCGGCCCTGGAATTTTCCAGGCAAGAGTACTGGAGTGGGTTGACATTACCTTCTCCAAGGCATGACCCTAGAGGTAATCAAAATATCAAAGGGGACGAAGCCTTACTCTAAAGACCCGTAAGTAAACCCAAGTCCTCTGGTACCCTGGGAAGGGAGCCCACCCAGAGGCAGTTACTGGGAGTTCGGTGGACAGGTTAACACACTGTCTGCACCTGGATACAGACGTTTCTCTCTGTAACTTCAGGGGGACGCCCTGCCTCCCCCTGGATGAGCTGCCTGCAGGCCTGAGGGCTGGATCCTGGGGTTCCTGCAGCGACATCGTGTGGCAGCATGAGGAACAGCATCTGTCCCCTCTGAGCTCAGAAGTATTCACACCCCTGGACCATCCTCTTTCTTCAGAAGCATCTATGAAAAATCCCGGCTCCAACGATCCTGAATTTAACCTGTCAACCCTGCCACCCACATGATGCGCTGAGGAGAGAGGTCTCAGAGACCAGAACCAACCTCCCTGTTATGTCAGGAGCTCCTTCCTACACGGACCAGGAGGCAAAATGCTGTGATAAGCACTTAATCCATTTTTTCACCCAAAACTAAGAATCTCTAATACAGCCCTGTATAGATGAGACGCCCGAAGGCCAGAAATACCCTGGACAGGAGCCCCTGCACACAAGGATGCTGAAGGTCCAGGATCCTCCAAGCCTTGAGAAGTGGTTTCAAAGGTGACACCACGCCGGATCGATACAGGCCACAACCCAACACCGGTTCCCAAGACCAGGCTCTGGGTGAGTCTCCACCTTCTCTGTGCGTCCACACCCGGGACCGTCAAAGGAGAATCACATGCTGGAGGGGTCACCTTCACCAAGAACAACATTCCACCAACCAAAATGACAGCAAGGCGCAGAAAGGACGGTATAAACACGGAGGACGGAGATCACGTGGGACACGGAGATCCCCTGGGGACGCGCACCAGAGCCTGGAAGTGACCTGTGTCCAGCATCTCACCTCTCCCTGGACAGGTACATAGACCTTCTGGCCCAGGAGGCCCCACAACTGAGCAACAGCCCTCTCTCTCCTCTGCTGCTCTGACCGGCTCCACCCTTAGCCCGCCAACCATGGGCTGCTGGGCCCGCGGCTGCAGCGGTGGGGACTGCACTGAGATTGGCTGGTGGGCTGCGCTGGAATCAGAGAGAGCAGCATGAAGTGTGGGTGTGTGTGATCTGAAACGGTCCTCTGCTCCACTGAGAGGCTTAGGAGAATGACCGAGCCAGTCGCCAGCGTGAAGACTACTGTGCTGAAATACAGTCCTCATGCCTTAATCAGGCCTGGGTTTCCTAGAGACATTGGTCTGGAAATGAAGACTATGAATCTGAAACATCTTGTGACCCAGGAAGCAGGAAGAAGACAAAGAAGGACCACTCGCTCACTACGGCTGAGTCATGTGAGCAGGACTCATAGATGAAGTAATAAAACCATAGAATTCATAAGAGAAAACAGTGGAGACCTATAGATAAAAATTAGCACTCATGATCATTATACATAGAACCAATAAATAAAACAGGTGGACAGTTCAGAAATGGATAGAAATTAGTCTGATATAACAAAAAAAAAAGGTTTGCGAGGTTCACCATGCAGGTGGAAATGGAAACAGAAGAGCAGAGAGGTTAGCGGAGGTGGGGGCAGAGAACACCCAGCCTTAGGACAGGTGGTAAAGATCCCCAGAGGGGAACAGAAATGCAATGTTTCAAATGCAAGAAACCCTCCATGACAGAGGAAATCTGCACGTTTAGCTAAATGGAGGATAACATGTTCGAGGGAAAAACAGATGCAAAATGCTCAGGACTATGAAGACATAAGCTGATTACAAGCAGAATTCCACAGGTTTTAAGAAATGTTGCGAAAACAGCAATGCCCCTGTCCCGGGCCGTAGTGGGGAGGCTGTGGCTATCTGGTCAATGTGAGCCCTGTCTCCTGGAAACACCCTAAGCCCAGCGATGCAGGAGCCGTATCTGCAAACACCTGATGGGAACTAAGTCACCCCTGAGACAGTCCCTGTGGACACAGCATCCTCAAGGACCAGAAGACAGGCAAGCAGGCCCTGAGGACAGGAGGCCAGAGCTGCAGGCCTCTGGCTCCTCGACAAAGCCTGGCAGGACCCGTCCCTCGGGACTGTCTCACATCAAAGAGGAGTGATGGGAGAGGCCCTGATGGGACCCATAACCTGGGGATTAATGCTGAGTGATTACAAACGATGATCAGAGCAGGGACCAGCAACGGATGCCTGGGGTTTTACATGTGAACTGTGGAGTCTCCCCTTCATCCCCACACTAATGCTTCTTGCATATTCCAAGGCGACTGGGAGATTCCTATCAAATCTGCATCATAACTTTCTTTTGAAAACTGTTTTTCCCTGACTTGGTTTGTGTTATTCCCACCCTGCCACCCTGTTAAGCAGGGTCCGGATTCCACTAATCTCCCCAATTTCCCAGAAGAAAGAAGATCTGGCAAACAGTGTATCTTTTGATGTCTTTATTTGAAATTGACATCTATGCTGTGCTACAGAATTTCTGTCCTTCCTTTTACTTCCTGAATATTACATTTTTGAAAATCCAGTCAAGTCTCTTTGTATGAACCCAGTCCATCTTCTCTCTGGTACCTAGTTCTCCAGCATAAGCCTCCACCCTGCTTACTGAGGGTCTCAGCTGTGGATGCCAGGGGAGCCCCCACCTTCCTCCCCAGGAGCCAGGCCCTGCCAGCACCCTCCTGAGGTCCAGGCTCTGAGTGCCTGCCTAGCGGGGCCATGGTCCCATCACACGCAAAGGGGCTTAGAGCTACTCCCATCTCCAGGATCAGATCTGAGCACCAGGAAGGCACGTCTGAAGGACACTCGGAGTGTCTCCCGACACATAAGACAGGTCCCGTGTACCACCCGCCGCCATCACAGTCCCTGATTTCAGAGGCTCAGGTGCAAGGTCCCCCCATCTCTGCCTCCTGTCCTGACCCAGTCCTGCCTCTCAGGGCCCAGGCCCCTCACCTGGAGGGTGACTCCCCCTCATCCTGATCCCTGAAACATCTGCTTCCACGTCTGTGCAGTATTGTTCGTTATTTCCTCAAAAGCCTTCTGGGAGTTGGTGCAGTCGCCTGTGTGGTTAGTTCAGACACAAAGGCATCCTTCTGCCCATCGCCACGTTGCGTCCACACAGCTTTAGACAACGTTCAGTAGTTTTAGTGGAGGACCGGCCTGGTGCGGAGCAGCCTGGGAGCTGACACTGGTCTGGTCCCTTTGTTATCCCCTGAAAATGAATCACTGCTGTGAATCACCTCACTTGTAACCCTCTCTACCTGCCTGCAGTTCACCGAGCTCAGCTACAGTACTGTTTTACCCTCTTAGGTATTGTTGCCCTGGGCCTCGGCTTTCAGGGTATTTTGGTTTCGGGAGACAGGACTGAAAACCCACCTGACTCACCCACCGAGCCCCATCGAAGGCCCACAGGAAGGTGGAAGGGGAGGTGCGCCCTCCCCTCCTTCTGATGCTTGTGTTTGTAGTTCTTCACTTGGAGTCTGAAGGCCATGGGGGATGTGAGGAGTAGTACCAAGCCTAAAATTCTGTGCAAAGTTGGGTGTTGGTGTGCGGATGTGCAAACTTGTCTGAAGGGAAGGTCATTAGAATTTCAAAGAGGAGCATATTCTAGGAAGGCATTTAACAGTGGGTCTCCAGGAGTTGGTGATGGACAGGGAGGCCTGGCGCGCTGCAGTCCATGGGGTAGCAAAGAGTCGGACACGACTGAGCGACTGAACTGAACCGATGACGATGAAAGAGGAGAGTGAAAAGGCTGCCTTAAAACTCAGCATCGGGAAACAGAGATCACGGCGTCTGGTCCCACCACTTCATGGCAAATAGATGGGGAAAGAATGGAAACAGGCACAGATTATATTGTCTTGGGCTCCAAAATCACTGCGGTTTCATGGTAATCAGAAGCAACATTCTACCGTGGATACAGAAAAGAGAAAGAGACAGGAATCAGGAATTCCACTACAAAGAGTCATCAGGTCACAAAGGAAGACAGTAAGGGAGGGAGAAAAAAAACTACAGAACAGCAAGAAGCCATGAACAAGAGACGAGAGCAAGGCCCTCACCAGCAGTGACCAACGCAGAGGAGCTACATTCTCCAAGTAAAGACTCAGAGAAGCTGAACTAAAACAAAAAGTCTAAATTAAAACATAATCCAGTAGAAAGAGTGCAGTTCCTACAAATGCTCTAATTCTATAGCGAATTGAAATATATGAGAGAATCATTTAAACAGGAATCGTAGATGCTGTGATAAAACCATGGAGGGGTGGAAAGGGACCTGTGGACACCTATAGAAGGAAGAGACCATCAGTGACCAACCCACGAGAACACCAAGGAGAAGAGCCGGAGAGGAACACAGCCCTCCAGAAACTGAGCAGCAGAGCCAGGAAAAAAACTGAGACGTTCAGCACGGGGGGAAATTGCAGAGCGGTATCACCTGCAGAGAGGTGAGCAGACGGGGGGCAGTCAACACCCAGCCACACTGCATCACTCAGCACCTCAGTGAACAGAGTTGAAATCTGTATTTTAAATATAAGAAATGCTCCATGACCTGAAGGAGAATCTGCACGTTTAGCTGAAAGGAGGATAACATGTTCGAGGGGAAAACAGATGCAAAATGCTCAGGACTATGAAGACATAAGCTGATTACAAGCAGAATTCCACAGGTTTTAAGAAATGTTGCAAAAACAGCAATCCCCCTGTCCCGGGCCGTGGGTGGAGAGGCTGTGGCTATCTGGTCAATGTGAGCCCTGTCTCCTGGAAACACCCTAAGCCCAGCGATGCAGGAGCCGTATCTGCAAACATCTGATGGGAACAAAGTCACCCCTGAGACAGTCCCTGTGGACACAGCATCCTCAAGGACCAGAAGACAGGCAAGCAGGCCCTGAGGACAGGAGGCCAGAGCTGCAGGGTTCCTGGCTCCTCGTCAAAGCCTGACAGGACCCGTCCCTCGGGACTGCCTCACATCAAAGAGGAGGGATGGGAGAGGCCCTGATGGGACCCATAACATGGGGATTAATGCTGAGTGATTACAAACGATGATCAGAGCAGGGACCAGTGACGGATGCCTGGAGTGTAACATTTGACTGCAGAATCTCCCCTTCACTCCCACGCTAATGCTTCTTGCATCTTCCAAGGGGACTGGGAGATTCCTATCAAATCTGCGTCATAAGTTTCTTTTGAAAACTGTTTTTCCCTGACTTGGTTTGTGTTATTCCCACCCTGTCACCTTGTTAATGAGGGGCCTGACTCTACCCATCCTTCCGATTTCCCAGAAGAAAGAAGATCTGGGAAACAGTGTATCTCTTGATGTCTTTATTTGAAATTGACATCTATGTCAATTTCTGCTGTGCTGCAGAATTTCTGTCCTTCCTTTTACTTGCTGAATATTACATTTTTGAGAATTCAGTCACCTTTCTGTGTATGAACCCAGTCCATCTTCCCTCTGGTACTGAGTTCTCCAGCATAAGCCCCCACCCCACCCCCAGGTTGCCTAAGCGTGGACACCAGGGGAGCCCCCACCTGCCTCCCCAGGAGCCAGGCCCTGCCAGCACCCTCCTATGTGGTCCAGGCTCTGAGTCCTGCCTAGCGGGGCCATAGTCCCATCACACGCAAAGGGGCTTAGAGCTACTCCCATCTCCAGGATCCGATCTGAGCACCAGAGAGGCACGTCTGAAGGACACTCTGAGCGTCTCCCGACACATAACAAGGACCCGAGTACCACCCGCCACCATGACTGTGCCTGATTTCAGAGGCTCAGGGCCGGGTCCCCCCATCTCTACCTCCTGTCCTGACCCAGCCCTGCCTCTCAGGCCCCAGGCCCCACACCTGCAGGGTGAATCCTCTTCTCTGGTCATCCTTGAACTCTCCTGCTTCCACATCACTGCAGAATTGTTTGTTCAGTTCAGTTCAGTGGCTCAGTCATGTCCGACTCTTTGCGACCCCATGAATCCAGCACGCCAGGCCTCCCTGTCCATCACCAACTCCCGGGGTTCACCCAAACTCATGTCCATTGAGTTGGTGATGCCATCCAGCCATCTCATCCTCTGTCATCCCCTTCTCCTGCCCCCAATCCCTCCCAGCATCACAGTCTTCTCCAATGAGTCAACTCGTCACATGAGGTGGCCAAAATATTGGAGTTTCAGCTTTAGCATCATTCCTTCCGAAGAACACCCAGGACTGATCTCCTTTAGAATGGACTGGTTGGATCTCCTTGGAGTCCAAGGGACTCTCAAGAGTCTTCTCCAAAACCACAGTTTAATAGCATCAATTCTTTGGTGCTCAGCTTTCTTCACAGTCCCACTTTCACATCCAAACATGACCACTGGACTTGGCAAAGTAATGTCTCTGCTTTTGAATACGCTATCTAGGTTCGTCATAACTTTCCTTCCAAGGAGTAAGTGACTTTTAATTTCATGGCTGCAATCACAATCTGCACTGATTTTGGAGCCCAAAAAAGTAAAGTCTGACACTGTTTCCACTGTTTCCCCATCTGCCGTGAAGTGATGGGACCAGATGCCATGATCTTATTTTTTCTGAAACTTAAAACTTAGTTTTAAGTTTCTTAAAGCTTAGTTGAGCTTTAAGCCAACTTTTTCATTCTACTCTTTCACTTTCATCAAGAGGTTTTTTAGTTCCTCTTCACTTTCTGCCATAAGGGTGGTGTCATCTGCATATCTGAGGTTATCGATATTTCTCCCAGCAATCTTAATTCCAGCTTGTGGGTCTTCCAGCCCAGAGCTTCTCATGATGTACTCTGCATAGACATTAAATAAGCAGGGTGACAATATACAGCCTTGACGTACTCCTTTTCCTATTTGGAACCAGTCTGTTGTTCCATGTCCAGTTCTAGCTGTTGCTTCCTGACCTGCACATAGGTTTCTCAAGAGGCAGGTCAGGTGGTCTGGTATTCCCATCTCTTTCAGAATTTTCCACAGTTTATTGTGATCCACACAGTCACAGGCTTTGGCATAGTTCACAAAACCTCAGGGAGTTGGTCGCCTTGACCGTGAGATTAGTTCGGAGGCGGGGGCATCTGTCTGCCCATCACCACCAGTCGGTGCAGGTTGAGACAACGCCCCGCAGTTTGGGGAGGACCCGCCTGGCAGGGGCCTTGCTGGCGACTGACTCTTGCTCCTGTCCCTGTCTGTCCCTGCAAGTGAACCTCTGTCATGAATATTCTCCCTCTCTACAAGCCTGAAACTTTCCAAGCTCAGATAAATCAGCATTTTGTCGTCTTACACACTGCTGCCCTGCACTTCAGCTCTCAGTGTATTCTGGTTTCAGGAAACAGAGGAGCGAAAACCCACGTGATCCACCCACCGAGTCCCCGGGATGCCCACAGCAATGTGAAGGGGCAACGCCGCTCTCTCTCATTCCCTGCGGCCTCTGCTTGGAGGAAATTCTTAACGTGGAGCCTGCAGTCCATGGATGGACATCAGGTCTGATATGGATTCTTTGAATTCGATGCAAAGCTGTGTGTTGACATGCAGACGTGTGGACTTGTGTGAGGAGAGGCTCAGCAGGATTTCAAAGAGATGCATATGCTCCAGAAGTCCTTAAGCACGGATCTCCCGTTCTGGTCCCCGATGCGGAGCAGGAAAGTGCATTGAAGCACCTGGGTCTCAGCGTCAGAGGGTGAGGATGAACCAACACGCCCCCTGACAACACAGGAGCATCTGTACCTCACAGAAGACCCTCCTCCTGGGGCAGCTCAGACTGCTCATCGCTGGGTGGGCATCAGGGAGGGGCGAGGACCCTGCTGTGCTGACCGATCAGCGGGAAGGCTTCAGGAGCCCCCTCCTCACCTGCTCAGGCCTGAGACCACTTTGCAGGACTCACTGACCCTAGAGGTAATCGAAACATCAAACGGGATGAAGGGTTACTCTAAAGACCCCGAAGAAAACCAAGGTCCTCTGGTACCCCGGGGAGGGAGCCCACCCAGAGGCAGTTACTTGAGGTCGGTGGACACGTTAACACACTGTCTGCACCTGGATACAGACGTTCCTCTGTGTAAGTTCAGGGGGACGCCCTGCCTCCACCTGCAGGCCTGAGGGCTGGATCCTGGGAGGTCCTGCAGCGCCATCGTGTGGCAGCAGGAGGAACAGCATCTGTCTCCTCTGAGCTCAGAAGTATTCACACCCATAGGATCCCTGGACCATCCTCTTCAGAAGCATCTGTGAGAAATCCCAGCTCCAACAATCCTGAATTTTACCTGTCAACCCTGCCACCCACATGATGTGCTGAGGAGAGAGGTATCAGAGACCAGAACCAACCTCCCTGTTATGTCAGGAGCACCTTCCTACACGGACCTTGAGGCAAAATGCTATGATAAGCACTTCATCCATTTTTTCAGCCAAAACTAAGAATCTCTAATACAGTCCTGTATAGATGAGAGGCCCGAAGGCCAGAAATACCCTGGACAGGAGCCCCTGCACACAAGGATGGTGAGGGTCCAGGACCCTCCAAGCCTTGAGAAGTGGTTTCAAAGGTGACATCACACAGGATCGATCCAGGCCACGGCCCCAACACCGGTTCCCAAGACCAGGCTCTGGGTGAGTTTCCACCTTCTCTGCACATCCACACCCGGGGCCGTCAAAGGAGCATCACATGCTGGAGGGGTCACCTTCTCCGAGAACAACATTCCACCAACCAAACTGACAGCAAGGCGCAGAAAGGACGGTATAAACACGGAGGACGGAGATCACGTGGGACACGGAGATCCCCTGGGGACGCGCACCAGAGCCAGGAAGTGACCTGTGTCCAGCATCACACCTCTCCCTGGACAGGTACATAGACCCTCTGGCCCAGGAGACCCCACACTGAGCACCAGCCCTCTCTCTCCACTGCTGCTCTGACTGGCTCCACCCTCAGCCCGCCAACCAGGGGCTGCTGGGCCCGCGGCTGCAGCTGTGGGGGCTGTACTGAGATTGGCTGGTGGGCTGCGCTGGAATCAGAGAGAGCAGCATCAAGTGTGGGCGTGTGTCATCTGAAACAGCGTTCCCTGCTCCACTGAGAGGCTTAGGAGAATGACGGAGCCAGTCACCAGCATGAAGATTGCTGTGCTGAAATACAGTCCTCATGCCTTAAGCAGGCCTGGGTTTCCTAGAGACATTGGTCTGGAAATGAAGACTATGAATCCAAAACATCTTGTGATCCAGGAAGCAGGAAGACGACAAAGAAGGACCAGTCGGTCACGCCATTAGGAGGCGAGAACTTGAAAAGACAGACTAGAGACAGTGTGAACACCAGTTTTTCAAGTGGATTGCTACAGGTCAAGTATACTCACATCTGTGAGTCCACAATCACACACCAGTAATAGTATATAATGACATACAAAAGGCAAAGTTAGCATAACTGTGAGATGCTTCATCTAAGTTTTATACTTGCTATTGTTGTTCAGTTGCCAAGTCGTGTCTGACTGTTTGCAACCTCTTGGACAGCAGCATCCAGGGTCCTCCATCCTTCACTATCAGTGCGTTTCCTCAAACTCAAGTCCATTGATTGGGTGACATCACCCAACCATCTCATCCTCTGTTGCACCTTCTCCTCCTGCCCTTAATCTGTCCCAGCATCAGCTTCTTTTCCACTGAGTCACCTCTTCCCATTACCTGCCCAAAGTATTGGCACTTTACCTTCAGCATCAGGCCTTCCAATGAATATTAAGGACTGATTTCCTTAGGATAGACTGGTTGGATCTCCTTGCTATCCAAAGGACTCTCAAGAATCTTTGCCAGCATCACATTCAAAATGTCAATTCATTGCCGCTCAGCCTTCTTTATCGGCCAACTCTCACATCTGTACCTGATGCCTGGAAAAACCAAGCTTTAACTATACAGACCTGTGTAGTCAAAGTGATGTCTCTCCTTTTCAATACACTGTCTAGGTTTGTCATAGCTTTTCTTCCAAGCAGGAATCAAGATTGCCAGCAAAAATATGAACAACCTCAGATAGGCCGAGGACACCACCCTAATGGCAGGAGGTGAAGAGGAACTAAAAAGCTTCCTGATGATGATGAAAGAGGAGAGTGAAAAGGCTGCCTTAAAACTCAACATTCGAAAACAGAGACCATGGCATCTGGTCCCACAACTTCATGGCAAATAGATGGGGAAAGAATGGAAACAGGTGCAGATTATATTGTCTGGGCTCCAAAATCACTGCGGCTTCATAGTAATCATAAGCAACATTCTACCATGGATGCAGAAAAGACAAACAGACAGGAATCAGTTATTCCACTACAAAGAGTCATTAGGTCACAAAGGAAGACAGTAAGGGAGGGAGAAAAGATAAACTACAGAACAGCAAGAAGCCATGAACAAGAGACGAGAGCAAGGCCCTCACCAGCAGTGACCAACGCAGAGGAGATACATTCTCCAAGTAAAGACTCAGAGAAGCTGAACTAAAACAAAAAGTCTGAATTAAAACATAATCCAGAAGAAAGAGTGAAGTTCCTACAAATGCTCTAATTCTATAGCGAATTGAAATATATGAGAGAATCATTTCAACAGGAATCATAGGCGCTGTGCTAAAACCATGGAGGGGTGGGAAGGGACCTGTGGACACCTATAGAAAGAAGACCATCAGTGACCGCCACACGAGAACATGAAGGAGAAGAGCCGGAGAGGAATACAGCCCTCCAGAAACTGAGCAGCTGAGCCTGGAAAAAAAAAGAGACGTTCAGCACGGGGGGAAAATGCAGAGCGGTATCACCTGCAGAGAGGTGAGCAGACGGGGGGCAGTCAACACCCAGCCACACTGCACCACTCAGCACCTCAGTGAACAGAGTTGAAATCTGTATTTTAAATATAAGAAACGCTCCATGACCTGAAGGAGAATCTGCACATTTAGCTGAAAGGAGGATAACATGTTCCAGGGGAAAACAGATGCAAAATACTCAGACTATGGAGACATTAGCTGATTACAAGCAGAATTCCACAGGTTTTAAGAAATGTTGCGAAAACACCAATCCCCCAGTCCCGGGCCATGGGTGGGGAGGCTGTGGCTATCTGGTCAATGTGAGCCCTGTCTCCTGGAAACACCCTAAGCCCAGCGATGCAGGAGCCGTATCTGCAAACACCTGATGGGAACAAAGTCACCCCTGAGACAGTCCCTGTGGACACAGCATCCTCAAGGACCAGAAGACAGGCAAGCAGGCCCTCAGGACAGGAGGCCAGAGCTGCAGGCCTCTGGCTCCTCGACAAAGCCTGGCAGGACCCATCCCTCGGGACTGCCTCACATCAAAGAGGAGCGATAGGAGAGGCCCTGATGGGACCCATAACGTGGGGATTAATGCTGAGTGATTACAAACAATGATCAGAGCAGGGACCAGCAACGGATGCCTGGGGTTTTACATGTGAACTGTGGAGTCTCCCCTTCATCCCCACACTAATGCTTCTTGCATATTCCAAGGGGACTGGGAGATTCCTACCAAATCTGCGTCATAACTTTCTTTTGAAAACTGTTTTTCCCTGACTTGGTTTGTGTTATTCCCACCCCACCACCCTGTTAAAGAGGGGTCGGACTCCACTGATCTCCCCAATTTCCCAGAAGAAAGAAGATCTGGCAAACAGTGTATCTCTTGATGTCATTATTTGGAATTGACATATATGCTGTGCTACAGAATTTCTGTCTTTCCTTTTACTTGCTGAATATTACACTTTTGAAAATTCAGTCACCTTTCTGTGTATGAACCCCGTCCATCTTCCCTCTGGTATGTAGTTCTCCAGCATAAGCCCCCACCCCACCCACAGGCTGCCTAAGCGTGGACACCAGGGGAGCCCCCACCTTCCTCCCCAGGAGCCAGGCCCTGCCAGCACCCTCCTATGTGGTCCAGGCTCTGAGTGCCTGCCTAGCGGGGCCATGGTCCCATCACACGCAAAGGGGCTTAGAGCTACTCCCATCTCCAGGATCAGATCTGAGCACCAGGAAGGCACGTCTGAAGGACACTCGGAGCGCCTCTCAACACATAAGAAAGGCCCCATGTACCACCCGCCACCATCACCATGTCTGATTTCAGAGGCTCAGGTGCCGGGTCCCCTGCCTCTGTCCGCTTGCCTGACCCAGCCCTGCCTCTCAGGGCCCAGGCCCCTCATCTGGAGGGTGACTCCGCTTCTCTAGTGATCCCTGAACTCTCCTGCTTCCATATCTTTGCAGAATTGTTTATTAGGTCCCTACACAGCCCTCTGGGAGATGGTAGAATCGGCTGTGTGATTAATTTGGAGACAGTGGCGTCCACTGGGCCATCACACCCTCGTGTCCATGAGTGTTTAGACAACGTCCAGTAGTTTAGTGGGGACCAACCTCGTGGGACCATCCCGGTCACTGATGCTCGTTCCTCTGCAGGTTCTGTTCACTGCAGCGAATCATCGTTGTGATTATTCTCACTTGCATTGCTCTCCACAAGGCTGTAATTCACCTTCCTCATATAAACCAGGATTCCACCATCTGAAAACAACGGTTTCCCCTGTGCCTTTGCTGTCGATGTGTTTTGGACTCAGGTGACGGAGGACTGAACACCCGTGTGATCTGCCCTCCAAGCCCCTTGGGATGCCCCCTGGAAAGCGAAGGGGAAGTGCTGCTCCCGCCTCGTTCCCTGGCATCGCTGCCAGGAGTGCTTCCTCAGTGGGGAGGTTGAGGACCACGGGGGGCTGACAGGGAGTCTATGCAGAGCTGTGTGTTGACATGCAGATGCGTAAATCTGCCTGCTGGGAGAAGCATTAGAACTTCAGAGAGGGGTATACACATGGAAAGTACTTCAGAGAGGGGTATACGCAAGAAAAGTACTCAGAATGGGTCTACAGGTGAGGTCCTTGACATGGAGCAGGGAAAGGATTTTAAAACACGTGTGTTTCACCTTCAAAAAGTTAAAGTTACCTAACATGCTGTGTGTAACACTGTAGGAGCCTTTGTGCATCACAGAAATACCCACCTTCCTGAGAGCAGCTCGCTGGGTGGGCATCGGGCAGTGGCGAGGCCCCCGCTGTGCTGACGGCTCAGCGGGAGGGTTTCAGGAGCTCCCCTCCCCACCTGCTCAGGCCTGAGATCACTTTGCAGGACTCGGTGACCCTAGAGACATCAAAGGGGACGAAAACTGCTGGTCACTGTCATGTCCGCCTCTTCGCGACCCCATGGACTGTAGCCCGCCAGGCTCCTCCGTCCTTGGGACTCTCCAGGCAAGAATACGGGAGTGGGTAACCATTCCCTTCTCCAGAGGATCTTCCCACCCAGGGATGGAACCCGCGTCTCCCGCACAGCAGGCAGATAGATTCTTTACCGTCTGAGCCACCAGGAAATCCCTAAAAAGAATGAAGGGTTACTCTAAAGACCCCCAAGGAAACCCAAGTCCTCTCATACCCTGGGGACTGAGCCCACCCAGAGGCAGCTCCTAGGAGTTCACTGGACACGTTAACACACTGTCTGCACCTGGACACAGACCTTTCTCTCTGTAACTTCAGGGGGACGCCCTGCCTCCCCCTGGTGAGCTGCCTGCAGGCCGAGGGCCGGCTCCTGGGAGGTCCTGCAGCGGCATCGTGTGGCGGCAGGAGGAACAGCACGGCGTCAGTCCCCTCTGAGCTCAGAAGTATTCACGCCCACGGGGCACCTGCTGCTAAGTCACTTTAGTCGTGTCCGACTCTGTGTGACCCCATAGACGGCAGCCCACCAGGCTCACCCGTCCCTGGGATTCTCCAGGCAAGAACACTGGAGTGGGTTGCCATTTCCTTCTCCAATGCATAAAAGTGAAAAGTGAAAGTGAAGTCACTCAGTCATGTCCGACCCTCAGCGACCCCATGGACTGCAGCCTACCAGGCTCCTCCATCCGTGGGATTTTCCAGGCAGAAGTACTGGAGTGGGGTGCCACGGGGCACCTGGGCCATCCTTATTCTTAAAAATAACTTGTCTGTGTGAAACCAGGCTCCACTGGCCTCCTGAATTTTACCTGCCTATCCTGCCTCCAACCCTAGACAGAGTGATGAGTGGCATTTTTCTTTGAGACTGAGCTATATGATGCTTTCTACAGAGATTCATTTGAACTTCATCGGACATACATCGGCTAGAAATGAAGGGAAGGAAAAAGATATTCCATAAAAATGAATAGGGAAAGATACACTTACACCAGAGAAAATAGGTTAGTGAAAACCTGTAACCAGAGGCAAAATGTCATTCTATAACAGCAAAAGAGTGAACTCATGAAGAGGATTACAACCGTAAACATAGATGCAGCCAACATCGGAGCAATTAAATATATTATACAAGCATTAACAGACCTTAAGTGGAACTAGACACAGGAACGGCAGGGAACTCCAGTACCCCGCATTCAGCAATGGATAGATGGTCCAGACAGAAAATAAATAAGGAATACTGGGCTTGAATTACACCTTATATCAGAAGGACTTAACAGATATCTATGTACTGTTCCACCCAATAGAATGACATGGAACATTCTCCACTATTCATTCTCATATGTTGCTGCTGCTGCTGCTAAGTCGCTTCAGTCGTGTCCGACTCTGTGCGACCCCAGAGATGACAGCCCACCAGGCTCCCCTGTCCCTGGGATTCTCCAGGCCACCAAAAAAGTCTCAATATATTTAAGCCTGAAATAATATAAAGTATCCTTTCTGACCGCAATGGCTTGAAACTAGAAATCATTGACTGGAAAACAGAAAGGTTCACGAAAACGCAGATATAAATAAGACACTCCTTAACAACCAATGTGTCAAAGAAAAAGATGAAAAGGGAAATAAATCAATATCCTGAAACAATCAAAAATGGAAATGCAACACACCAAAGCTCATGGGATGCCCCAAAAGCGGTTCTAAGAGACAGTCATACAGCTTGAACAGCTGTGTCCGCCCCGCCGCCGAGCCCCGGGTCCTGCACTGAAACCCCAGCGTCCGGTGTCATGGTGTTTGGACGTGGAGTCTTTGGAAGGTGCTCAGGTCGTGGGAGTGGACCCCTGGTGAATGGGCTTAGTGTTCTTATAAAAGAGACCCCATAGACCTCCCTCGCCCTCCCTCCACGCGAGGACACAGCGACACGATGCCGCCGATGAGCCCGGAAGCGGCCCCCCGCCCCGCGCGCCAATCCGCCCAGCGCCAGCGCCGCGGAGCTACCCGGCTCCACTGCGTGCGAAGCAGGCTTCCGTCCTTCATAAGCCACCCCGCTGGCGGTGTTATGTCATAGCAGCCCAAGGGGCCTGAGACAGAGCTTACAGCAATCAACACTCACATGAAGACAGAGGAAGGGTCTCCAGAAGGCAAGCTTTACATCTCAAGGAGCTAGAAAAAGAAGAAGGAATGAAGTTCCAAGTTAGCAATGGGAAAAAAATAACAAAGGACAGAGCAGAAATAAACGAAGCTGAGGCTACAAAGCAATAGAAAATATCCAGGAGACCAAGAGCTGGGCTTTTGAAAAGAAACAAAACTGATGAAACTTTAGCTAGATTAACTGGAAAAAAGAGAGAGAGAAAGAGAAGACTTGACCACAACAGTATTGATCGGCTATCTTCCAATGTAAAATTTTTAAAAAAAGATTTTTAAAGAACAAAAGGAAAGTAAGTTGTAATAAAATAATGTGTATTTCAATAAAAAAGAGAGAAGATTCAAATAAAATCAGACGTGAAAGAGGGGGCATTGTAACAAACGCACAGATCATACGAGTCCATTATGAAGTTATACACCAACGTCAACAGAAAAAAAAAGAAAGAAAAATGCACCAGTCGAGAGTTGTGAGTTACGTTTTATTTACGCTATGTCAGCAGCGCCAAGGAACTGCTCTGCACAGGTGAGGCGAGAGCTCGGGGTGCGTGATTTTGCTGAAGGCGGAGAACGTGCAGCCAAGCTTTGGTTGGCGGAAGGCTGCCGCTGGCGGCGGGAATCAAAGTCTCAGGTAATGACTGCAGTGCTTTTCCAGACGGGAGAAGACGCGAGACGCCCAGCTCGTCAGTCCTTCTCCTGATCAATCTCTCTCCGAGGGCCTGTTCTGCCAGTGTTTTCCCAGGCGCAGAGTGCTTGATTCCTGACCTCCTTTCAGAGGGTGTTGAAGGCCAGTGACTGCAGTGGCTCATGACCTCATTCTTACAGAACCAGAGGGTGAGGGACGATTTTTAGTTGACACCAACAAGGTGGAAAACCCCAATGTGTATTTTTTCAATACCACCAGACAACTTTTTAGTTCTCTGTGGTCACTGACCAGGTATCCCACAAGTGTGACTCAACTCTGTTCTGACACTGTCTGCCTGGAGTGAGTGTCTGACCCCAGGCTTACTGCTCGGTCCTTCAGCTGCCCACTTTCAACTTCAGACACCAAGCCCAGGTTGTCACCAGTGCTTCTAAACTGACTGGACACGGAGCAGAGGGTCAGCAACCCTCTCCTTGGGGTTGACTGATGTGCCGGAGCAGCTCACAGAGTTACTGGATTACTGATCTAGCGTAAAAGGATGTGATTCAGGAATGGCCGGCGGGAGAGGCACAGGGCAAGGCGTGCGCAGGGCACAGCGCTTCCATGCCCTCTGCAGCCGCCTGCTCTTCCCGGAGCCTCCGCATGCTCGGCAGCCTGGACGCTCACTAGCCCGGGCCGTTGAAGAGCTTTTGTAGAGCTTAATCCGCAGCCCCCCTCCCCAGACGTCAGTGGGTCAGCCTGAGAGTTCTCTCTGATCAGTAGCCTTGCTGATGGCCTGCCCCATCCTGAGACACTCCAGGGACCCCACCCGAGTCACCTGGTCAGCAACCACTCAGGTGCTCCAACGGGACTTCTAATGAAGGACAGACACCCCCATCACTAAGGGGCTCTGTGCTGGGAACCAGGGACAAAGGCAATGTGTATATTCTTATTAGACGCAGTACCCTAGAAGCAAGAGTCATGGACACACATGGCCAAGACTGAGTCATGAAGAAACACAAAATCTGACAGACTGAGTCAAAACCTCCCAGCAAAGGTTCAGCACGATGACACCATGAGAGGCAAAAGCAAAAACAAGCAAGTGGACCCACATCAGTTAAGCAGTTTCTGCATAGCAACGGACACCGTCAACAGAGTAAAAAGACAACCTGGGGAACTGGAGGAAATGCTTGCAAATCATCTATCTGATAAAGGGTTAGTATAAACATATAAGGAATTTACACAAGTCAGTAGCAAAATACAAACAATTGAATTAAAAATGGGCAGAGAACATGAACAGATATTTTTACAAGAAGACATACAAAAGGCCAAGAGGTACGTTGCAAACAGTGCTCAGCGTCACTGACCCTCAGTGAGACGCAAGTCAGAACCACAGTGAGGTCCCCCTCTGCACCTCTCAGCACGGCTATCATCAAGATAAGAGATAAGGAACTTGGTGACGATGTGGAGGAAAGGGGGCCCTTGTGTGCTGTTGGTGGGATTGTGACTTGGTGCAGCCCTTATGGAGAGTAGCAGGGAGGTTCCGCAAAAAATTAAAACTAGAACTACCATATAATCCAGCATGCCACATCTGGAATTGTTTCCAAAAGAAATGAGCATAGTACATCAAAGAGCTATCTGCACGCCCATGTCAAGCAGCATTAAGCATAACAGCCAAGATACAGACGCAGCCTCGGTGTCCATCCACAGATGAACGCGTGTGTACATCTCAGAAGCCTGAAGTGGTTCACACGCACACAGGAACAGTATGCTGCTGCTGACTCCCTAGGTCGTGTCCGACTCTCTGTGACCCCATGGCCTGTAGCCCGCCAGGCTCCTCTGTCCATGGGATTTGCCAGGCAAGAACACTGGAGCTGGTTGCCATTTCCTTCTCCAGGGCATCTTCCCAACCCAGGGATCAAACTTGAATCTTCTGCACTGGCAGCAGATTCTTTACCACCGAACCACCAGAGAAGCCCAATGAAACAGTATACAGCCTTACAAAAGGAGGAAATCCTGCCACGTGTGGCAACATGGATGAGCCTGGAGGACACTGTGCTGAGTGAAATAAGCTACACGTAAAAAGACAAACGCTGTGAGATCTCATTCACACGAGGAATCTCAACCACCTGAACTCATGGTAACAGGGAGCAGACTGGTGGTCTCCAGGGACTGGGCTTCCCTGGTGGCTCAGATGCTAAAGAGTCTGCCTGCGATGCAGGAGACCCAAGTTCGATCCCTGTGTTGGGAAGATCTCCTGGAGAAGGGAATGGCAACCCACTCCAGTATTCTTGCCTGGAGAATCCTGAGGACAGAGGAGCCTGGCAGGCTATAGTCCATGAGGTTGCAAATAGTCATACATGACTGAGTGACTAACACACACACTCCCAGGGACCGGGGAGGTGACGGAAACAGGGACCTGTTGGTTAAAGGGTACAAGCATTCAGCTACAAGACAGGTAAGTCCTGGCGTCTGATGTACAGCGTAGTGACTATAGTTAATAATGTATTAAATGCTTGAACTTTGTTAAGACAGTAAATTATCAAGTGTTCTTATCACAGGAGAAGGGTGACTGTGTGAGGTGACAGGTGTGTAAATTAACTGGATTGTTGGAATCATTTTACAATGCATGGGTCTAATGCACGTGCACACACAGCATACAACACTAATGCGTGTGCACACACAGCGCACAACAGAAGCAATTTTTATGTATTTATCAATCATATCTTTTTTTCATTTACAGAAAAAATATGCAAAACACAAACTCTACTAGCTGGCCTTTGGAGGAGGCTGAGAACTGATTCATTAAACACAAGAAAGGGAAAGTAGGTTTATCCAATTTTTTAGACACAAACTCTATCTCATGGTAATCATAAAACGAAAGGAAGAATTCCAGCTTATAAATGGGGAGAAATCATAGGATCAGAAACTCAACATCCTGTATCACTCATGAGATACTGAATCTAGGCAAAGATAATAAATCATTATGAATGGAGTTTACTGAAGGCACCCAAATCAGCACTTGCTAAAAATGGATACCCTGAAATGCACATTAGAGTAAAAGGGACGGGCTTAAGACTACCAAGTCGAAAACCCAGCCCAATTACTGACAGAGGCTGAATTAGGGCTGTTGGCAGGCCCTGTCCGCCCCGGGGAACCGGGCAGCGGGTGGGCGATGGTGGCGCTGGCGGGTCCCCGGGAAGCTCCGCGTGGCCTCTGAGCCGCCCGAGCGGGGCAGACGCGCGGCCGCATCAGTGCCCCGGGGGCGCCCCCCGCCGAGCCCCACGGTGAGGGGCCGGGCGGAGCCGGCATGACCGCACCCGCAAGAAGGCACCGGCGGGCGCGGCCGGTTTGGCGGCGCAACTGCTCCGTCCCGGCGGACAGACGCGCGCGGAGCTGTGGGGCAGCTCAGGGTCGGGGCGGTCGCGGGAAGGAAACTGGCAGGACAGGCGGGCCGGCCGCCCCCCTGCTCCTGGCGAAGCCCCTGCATCTCCGCGGAGAGAGCAGACAGCTCCGTGCTGCCCCGGGGAGTGGCTGTGGCAAAGCATTTGGAGAAAAACGTGACTTCGAAGGACTGCTTGCTTTACAGTCAGAGGGGAAGTCTGAAGTGTCCGCTTAAGAACTAGTCACAACCTCAAAGCTGAGAGTTATGCTTTATTTACTGCTACTGCTAGTCGCTTCTCGTGTCCGCTCTGTGCGTCCCATCACGGCGCCCACGGCTCCGTCCCTGGGATTCTCCAGGCAGAATCTGGGTGGGTTGCCATTTCCTTCTCCAAGCTTTATTTACTAGGTGGAAATTTTTAGGACTTAAGCCTGGGAGGCAGCATCTCAAGCAATCCTGAGAGGACTGCTCCTTGGAGGCAGGGGGAGGAGTCAGGTTATGCAGAAGTTTGCAACAAGGGAGGGCCATCTGAAGATCAAAAGTATTTTTGTGAATTAAAACCAGATATCTCAAGCTAAGGGATTCAGTGCTTTTCTAGGTATGGGAAGATGCGAGAGCCTGGGCTCACTGAAGTCGTTCCTTTTGCGTGCATCTCAGCTGTCTGGGGCCAGAGTCCCCATGGAAGGTGGGGCCGCAGCTTGGTTGGTTACCAGATGGCAAGGGTTGAGCTTTTCTTGGGTTGCCTTCCTTCCCTCAGGGCTCAGAAATTCACATTCGGGGGCTGGAATTTTTGATGACTGTGACATCCTTGTTTACTAAAATGGCAGGAATACATTTCTCAGAAGCAAGTCCATAAAGCTGGGGAAACACAGAATTCTCAAGCCTAACTGGTCAGTGAAAACACTTAGAAGGTGCAAGAGCGGCCAAGGACGTGAGACTCCAACTAAAACGTACCCACTCTAAGAGCAAGCCTCTCCAAGGCCTTGCAAGGGGGCCACCCTGCAGGCAGGGACTCTGCAATCACCCCCCCATGAGAGCACGGCTGTCACAGGGCTTTTGATTAGCGGCATGGATGTTCACAGAGTGACTGCAGGGGGAGCCGATGTGCAGAAAGCGCTGTGCGAGTCGGTGGCGGTGGTGGAGGTGGTGAAAGAAGTGAAGTCACTCAGTCGTGTCCAACTCTGCGACCCCATGGACTGCAGCCCACCAGGCACCTCCGACCATGGAATCTTCCAGGTACTGGAGTGAGTTGCCATCTTCTTCTCCAGGGGATCTTCCCAACCCAGGGATTGAACCCGGGTCTCCCACATGGCAGGCAGACGTTTTTACCATCTGAGCCACCAGGGAAGCCAGCCAGATCCCTAATGTGTTTCAACAGCAGAACCAAGAGGAGCTGGTGGGATAGAAGGAACCCACGCCGCCTGTGGAGTCCTGGCTCCATCCCCATCGCCCCCCCCCCCCATTTCAGAGCAACTCCCCAATGCCTGAACTTCCTTGAAGAACTGAGACGCGTGCCCAGGAGCCCACGTGGCCCAGGTTCGGTTCCTTGGGTCTGGTTACCCCGGGGGTGGGGAAGGGCCTCCAAGTCCTGAAAGCACCCACTGCCCAGCCAGGCATTTCTAGAATGAGTCTGCTCCCGCCGCCCTCCTGCAGTGTATCCCCCATGCCTGTTGTGTCTTTGCAGTCCCAGATGCTGAGGCAGTCAGGTGAGTGTGAGGGAAATGAACCCCTGCCGACACTCACTCACACAAATCGAGTTTGCCATCCATCACAGAACTAAACGTAAAAACAAAGCTGGACGCTCCTAGAAGGAAAGCTAGCAGATTTTTCAGAGGGCTCAGAAGGAGGTGTACTAACCATCAAAGATAAAAAGTGTTCAATTAGATCATGAAAGTTAAAAAAAAAAAAAAAAATCCTGTCAAAGTCTGCTGTTAAGATATTAAGACAGGGACTTCCCAGGTGGTCAAGTGGTTAAGATTTTGCCTTCCAATGCAGGGGTGGTGGGTCTGATCCCTGGTCAGGGACCTAAGACTCCGCTTGCTTCACAGCCAAAAAAACAAAATAAAAAACAGCAGCAATATTGCAATGAATTCAACAGAGACTTTAAAAATGGTCTGCATCAAGGTAATCTGTAAATTGAAAAAAGATATCAAGACAATAATGAGGCAAAGCAAATAATAGGAGAAATATATATATGATACATATATACACAGTTATTTAGACATAATTTGTGAGAATTCCAATAAATCAATCATGGAAAAAAAAGAAAAACAAATAAAAACCCACAATAAAATGGGCCCCAAAATAGAACAAACATTTTTTTTTTCCAGGAAAGTATACAAATGGCCAGTGAGCATGTGGGAAGGTGCTCGACAACCTGAGTCACCAGAGAGACGCAAATCAAGGCGAAGGCGAGCCATCGCTGCCCACCCACGGGAACACTGCAGATGTTTAAGATCTGCAAATATAAGGGGAGACAGGGAGTCGCTGGTACACTCAGACCCACCAGCAGGGTTGAAAATGGCATGAGTGTCATGGAAACCGTCAGGCTCTGATGAAGTTAAGCCCTTGCCGCAGTCCCCCACCCACAGTCCACAAGCCCACGTCTACACGTGTAACCGAAACAAGCAGGACACGTTCTCAGAAAGACGCATGCGTACACACATGTAACTGAGTCCCGATGCTGCGCGCCCGAAACAAGCAACGCTGTGCATCAGTCATGCGAGCCGTTCACGGGAGTCCTGTGCATCGCGGCCCAGTGCTGGGCACAATGCAGGCGTCGTGAACAAGGGGGTGAGAGGGGTCCCCGGGAGCACACTGCCACCGGGGACACTTCCTGGTGATTAAAGTTTCATGCACGAAAACACAAAAATAAATAAAAGTTCACGCACGTCTCTGAGACACAGGATAAGATGCTGAGTCAAAGACGCCAGGATATATGTTTACGATATCGTTTGTGTGTCTCCAACTACAGGCAAAACCAGTCAAAAGGGAGGGGGCTGTGGGCCTGGGGACTGGGGCTGGAAGGGCCAGAGACCCTGCGTGATGGAGAGCACCCAGCACGACCAGGGGGCGGTTACATCACAGCCTGCTGGGCGAAACTGCTGGGGTCACAGATTCAAAACACTTGAATCACATCTTTGGATGTACCCGTCACCTCAGTAGGAAAATTAAAATCAATTTCCTAGAAAATGAAGTTCCATCGGAGAAGATGTCCAACCAAATGGTGGCCAATCTATCTTCACAGCCCTCAGAGACAGTCAGTGTGCACTATGTCAGGTGACTCGTGGGATTTTTATGAAAACGGACTGAAGGAAACTAAAAAGCGTAGGAGGAGTCACAGCCATTTGTGAAGCCAGGTCCCTGAAGAGAACAGGGGGTCCCATTCGTGTTTGGGGGGGAGGAACTGAGCAGAGGGAAGCCAGGAAGGTCAGAAAAGCAAAGGACTTCAGATCCTGCTTCTCAAATTCAGCAAAACATCGAGACTGGCCGTGTCGGGATTTGGGAACTATGAGTAGTCTTTTATTTTTCTGCTCAATACTTTTATCTACAGAAATGACACCAATTGATTTTTAAGAATAGAACCTTACAGAGGTTTATCGATGAGCAGAAACAGGAAAACCAAGGATGTGACTCACCGCCTGGGGTGGTCGGACCTCGGGGCTCCCTGAGCTGGGAGCACAGGCTCTGTTGACAAAGAGAAATCCCCTGAGGAGGAAACCACATTTAGAAATCAAGGAAGCAGAGCTCGGTGTGGGCTCCTGGGACTGTAAAGAGTTTAAGAATAACGTGTGTGTTTGAAATAGGTAAACACACAAGAGGAAGTCACGTGCTGAGTATAAACACCCGGCAGGTATATAGAGGCTCCCGGCCCCGGAGGCCCCACACTGAGCACCTTCTCTCTCTCCACCTGCTCCTCTGACCTACTCCACCCTCAACCCACCAGAACCATGGGCTGCTCTGGCTGTTCCGGAGGTTGCGGCTCTAGCTGTGGGGGCTGCGGCTCCAGCTGTGGGGGCTGTGGCTCCAGCTGCTGTGTGCCCGTCTGCTGCTGCAAGCCCGTGTGCTGCTGTGTGCCAGCTTGCTCTTGCTCCAGCTGTGGCAAAGGGGGCTGCGGCACCTGTGGGGGCTCCAAGGGGGGCTGTGGCTCCTGTGGGGGCTCCAAGGGGGGCTGTGGCTCATGTGGGGGCTGTGGCTCCTGTGGGGGGTCTAAGGGGGGCTGTGGCTCCAGCTGCTGTGTGCCCGTCTGCTGCTGCAAGCCTGTGTGCTGCTGTGTGCCAGCCTGCTCTTGCTCCAGCTGTGGCAAAGGGGGCTGCGGCTCCTGTGGCTGCTCCCAGTCCAGCTGCTGTGTCCCTGTTTGCTGCTCCCAGTCCAGCTGCTGCAAACCCTGCTGCTCCCAGTCCAGCTGCTGCAAACCCTGCTGTTCCCAGTCCAGCTGCTGCAAACCCTGCTGCTCCCAGTCCAGCTGCTGCAAACCCTGCTGCTCCCAATCCAGCTGCTGTGTCCCCGTGTGCTGCCAGCGCAAGATCTGAGACTCTAGCCACAGACTCACGTAATTCTTCCAGCTCAGGCATCTCAGGATGGGTCCTGGGCTGCATGTCATAGCCCTGAAGTTGTAATGTCATCACGTCCTCCAGAATTTCTTCCCTCAGTCTCCAGAGTTGGGCATACAGCAGCCCAGCTGCAGATGAAGGCAGACGAGGCAGCTCATGTCCATCACCCCCTAACGGAAAGCTGCCCCCAATTCCAACACCACCCGAAGGGGCTCCCATGGTCCTTGCCCCCGGTACCTCATGGTCTTTAGAGCCTGGGCCCCTGGGTCCCGCCAGGCTCCTCTCCAGGGCCTCGCCAGCCACCCCCAAGTCCTGAATGCCTCCCACTCTCTTCCTTGGCATATTTTGGTCCACACTGTCCATTGTTAAATCCTTCAATAAACGCTTTTCCTCTGCACAAGATACATTCTCACAATGAAATCTTTTCCAGCTCCTACCTTGTGAGGAAAACCCACAAATCTGCTTCCACCTTGATCGCCGTCCTCTCCCGGTGGCCTGCCTGACCAGTCCACTCTCTCTTTTGCTCACTCACTGACAGAGACCTACTGTGTGTGGCCCGTATTGGCGTCTGTTACAGAAGGAGTGAGACACACTGCTGCCTGCGGGGGAGGAGTGTGCCGGGCTCTCAGCAGAGGGACTCAGCCCCTTCGTGGGGGGGTGGAGTTGGGGAGCACTCGGGAGGGGCCCCAGAGAAGGTGCGCGGGCTCAGGGGGGCTTGTCCGGGGGCAGGGACTTGTGCTCCGTGGCGTGTGGGCTGCTGAGGAAGCACCGGGCAGTATCTGGAGTCAGTGTCAGCTGCCATGTGACCTCTGCCAGGTAACCTGGGCTCTTGCCTCGGTTTTCTCACCTGGAAAATGGAGGTCAGTGAGTGTCCACCTCACAGTGTTGTGGTGAAGCTGGAGAGTCTGGCCCACGCCAAGCACTCGGGGTGCCACGGACACACGGCATCTTCACACCACGGCTCATGGAAGGGGTACAATCGGAAGGGGTACGATCGGGCGCAGGTGGAGCTGCGGAGGACCCTCCCGGCTCTTACCAAAAGGAGTTTGATCTTTCATTGAAAACTGAAGAGCTCCAGGATGAGGCTGGAAGCAGCTCGAAGTCCGTTTGGTCAGGGGTCATCGAGGGCCTAACTCACGCGGGTGGGCAGCAGTATGCACAGGTGAGGAGTCCCCAGCCAGGGGGGACGGGCTCGCTGAGATGTCTGGGGACGTGGAGAGTGACGTGGCTCCAGGCAGCGGGGCGGGGCGTGCTGGCCCTGGACTGCACGGTGCTAAGAGAGGGGTACCCGTCTTCTGCTGCTGGGCCACCAGTGACCACAACACAGGGGCTGCTCAGTACAGCACACTCACGCTTACCATCTCACAGTTACCCCAGGTCTGAAGCCCAGGCACGGCTCAGCGGCAGCCCCTTGGGGTCTCACGAGGCTGCAGTCAAGGACCGACTGCACGCGCCTCTCATCTGAGGCTCCGGGCCCTCCCCTCCGCACGCGGGCTGTGTGAAGAACGCGTCTCCCGGTTTCTTGAGCACTCTCAGCCAGGGATCGTTCTCAGCCGCAGGAGAGCCCACAGCTCCGGGGCCCGTGCTCCCACAGACCCCGCACAACGCTTCCTGTTCCTCCCAGGCCAGCAGGGCTGCTTCTGTCTGACTCACAGTCTCCAATATCTAGACCCCTATTTCAGAGCTGCTCGGGTTCTGTGGTCGAATCTGAAACAGTATAGAATCTGCCTGCAATGCTGGAGATGTGGGTTTAAGCCCTGGGTCAGGAAGATCCCCTCAAGAAGGAAGTGGCAGCCCACTTCAGCATTCTTGCCTGGAGAATTCCATGGACAGAGGAGCCTGGTGGGCCCCAGTCCACGGGATCACAGAGTTGAACACAACTATACAACTAACACACAGATTCAGGCAGCCCCCTCCAGGCAACCTCCCTTTTGAGGAACCCAAGTGATAGGGACCTTAACTATATCTGCAAACATCCCCTTTGCCACATAACCAAACATAATCCCATGAGTGATACCTCGTAGTAATCACAGGCTCGGTACACACTCAGGAGATTCTGTAAGGAGGAGGGTCACTCGGGGTCATTTTACAGTCCTGTCCATCCCAGGAGGAGAGATGAGTGTGCGGATGAGGACAGGTCACGTTCACAGTACCTGCAGGACGTCAAAAGTGGAGACACCGTGGAAGCAGTCAGGTGTGGCAGCCTGGAGGGTGGGTCTTCACAGCCAGGACCTGGAGACCGAGCATCCGTGCACCACAGCTCGGGCCTGGTGCAGACAAATAAACATTAAAAAAAAAAAGCTGGGAGTGAACAAGACCAGCGGGTGTCGGCCTTGCGGTAAATCTCAGGATCTAGAAAAGAGCAGCCAGGGCCAGGGCCCGGGGGACACGGACACTGAGGAACGGTGACTCCAAACAGGAGAAGCAGGGGCCATCTGCGGGCCGCAGAGGTAGTGGAGCTCCAGGGAGGCCTGCTGACCCAGGAGTCCATGGGGAGCTGGGCTTTCCCAGACTCTGCACGTGGAGAGACGCGATTGTGTAGAAAGGCCTAAAGAACATAGAAAACAAACAAGCAAACAAACTCTCGGCTCACAGGTGAGTTTGAGTTTACCAAAGTCAAAAGATACAAGGCTAACACAGCGAAAATCAATCGTCGCGTCCACAGGGTAGGAGCCGACTGGAAACCGAGACTTGGACCACAGCACAGTCACAAAGTCTCCAGAAAAGAAAGCACACACCTCTAACAGCTACAGCAACAAAATGTACAGCTCTGAATGCTGAAAACTACAAGATGCTAATGAGCAAAATCGAAGACAACCATATAGATAGAGGGACATACCAGGTTCATGGACTGGGAATCTCAACACAGTTAAGATGTCGATTCTCCCAAATTCGAAAGAAATTCTTATCAAAATCCTAGCAGGATTCTTCTTCTCAGTGGCTCCTAAAAGGTCTATAGAAAGATGAAGGAACTAGAATAGTCGAAGCAATTTTAAAAAACAATATAACTAGAAGAACAACATATGATTTTAAGACTTGCTGCTGCTGCTGCTGCTGCTAAGTCGCTTCAGTTGTGTCCGACTCTGTGCGATCCCATAGACAGCAGCCCACCAGGCTCCCCCGTCCCTGGGATTCTCCAGGCAAGAACACTGGAGTGGGTTGCCATTTCCTTCTCCAATGCATGAAAGTGAAAAGTGAAAGGGAAGTCGCTCAGTCGTGTCCGACCCTCAGCGACCCCATGGACTGCAGCCTTCCAGGTTCCTCTGTCCATGGGATTTTCCAGGCAAGAGTACTGGAGTGGGGTGCCACTGCCTTCTCCAGTAAGACTTGCTATATAGCTACAAGTCTACAGCTTATAGAAAGAGGAGAGTGAAAAGTTGGCTTAAATCTCAGCTAAGATCATGGCATACCGTCCCATCACTTTATGGCAAATATATGGGGACACAATGGAAACAATGAGAGACTTTATTTTCTTAGGTTCCAAAATCGCTGCAGATGCTGACTGTAGCCATGAAAGTAAAAGACACTTGCTCCCTGGAAGAAAAGCTATGATCAACCTAGACAGGGTATTACAAAGCAGAGACATTACTTTGCCAACAAATGTCCATCTAGTCAAAGCTATGGTTTTTCCAGTAGTCATGCATAGATGTGAGAGTTGGATTATAAAGAAAGCTGAGCACCAAAGAATTGATGCTTTTGAACTGTGGTGTTGGAAAAGACTCCTGAGAGTCCCTTGGACAGTAAGGAGATCAAACCAGTAAATCCTAAAGGAAATTTGTCCTGAATGTTCATGGGAAGGACTGATGCTGAAGCTGAAACTCCAATACTTTGGCCACCTGATGTGAAGAACTGACTCATTGGAAAAGACCCTGATGCTGGGAAAGATTGAAGGCTGGAGGAGAAGGGGATGACAGAGGGTAAGATATTTGGATGGCATCACCGATGCAATGGACCTGAGTTTGAGCAAGATGCGGGAGTTGGTGATGGACAGAGAAGCCTGGTGTGCTGCAGTCCATGGGGTCGCAAAGAGTAGAGTCGGACATGACTGAGCGACTGAACGGAACGAAACAAGCAAGTTAGTGGCACTAGTGGTAAAGAACCCACCTGCCAATGAAGGAGACGCAAGAGACATGGGTGTGATCTCTGGGTCAGGAAGATCCCCTGGAGAAGAGCATGGGAACCCACTCCAGTATTCCTGCCTGGAGAATCCCATGGACAGAGGAGCCTGACGGGCTACAGTCTACGGGGCCGCGGAATCGGACACGGCTGAGCGACTTCATACAAGCGGAGCCTGACGGGCTACAGTCTACGGGGCCGCGGAATCGGACACGGCTGAGCGACTTCATACAAGCAGAATGTGCCCCGTGGGGTGGGGGAGCGGCCAGTGTCAAAGCTCTATGTCAAGGCTCCTCCGTTCACGTAACGTTCTCCACGTGGCAGAGCTGCCGTGAGATTGCTCAGTGGTCTCCAGGGGTCAGGACTGTGGGAAAGGTGTCATTATTTGCGGATGAAATGAGGGCGTTTCTTTCGGGTGATGGTTGTGGCACTAGCTCTTGGAATCCTCACATGTGATGAAACCTCATTGACCTACACACTGCTGCTGCTGCTAAGTCGCTTCAGTCGTGTCCAACTCTGTGCGATCCCATAGACAGCGGCCCACCAGGCTTCCCCGTCCCCGGGATTCTCCAGGCAAGAACACTGGAGTGGGTTGCCATTTCCCTCTCCAATGTGTGAAAGTGAAAAGTGAAAGGGAAGTCGCTCAGTCGTGTCCGACTCTGTGCGACCCCATGGACTGCAGCCCACCAGGCTCCTCTGTCCATGGGATTTTCCAGGCAAGAGTACTGGAGTGGGGTGCCATTCACATTAAAAAGACCTATAAAACTGGTGAAATCCAAACAAGGTCTGCGCCTGAAAAACTGAACTGTGCCAATGTTAACACCCTATTTCTGACAATGACTATGGTTAAGGGAGAGACTGGAATTGAGCAGTGAGAGTGGTGGTCAGGGTTTCATGGCGGCAGAGTTTCTGTTTGGGAAGATGACATTTTGGAGGGGGATGGTGGCGGTGCTTCCCCAACAGTGTGAATGTGCTCGATGCCCCTGAACTGCACACTTAAAATGGCTAAAATGGTAAAGTATGAATTTTTCTTGTTTTAGTTGCTAAGTCACGTCTGACTCTTTGCAACCCCACGGACTGTACCCCACCAGGCTCCTCTGTCCATGATATTTCTCAGGCAAGAATACTGGAGTGGGTTGCCATTTCCTTCTCCAGGGGATCTTCCCAACCCAGGGATCGAACTCAAGTCTCCTGATCGGCAGGTGGGTTCTTTACCACTGAGCCACCAGGAAAGCCTCAAATGTACGTATATTTTACCACAAGAATTTTTTTAAATAGATTATTATTGGGAAAGCTGGGTGAGAGAGACAGAGGAACTCTGAACTGTCTTTGCTACCTCCTGGGAATCCTGAACAATTACAAAATTAAAGCTCTTCTGTGTCTCCCGGCTTGGATGCTGGGTTACTGGGCCACCCTGCCCGATACTCCCAGGACTAACCAAAGCCACAGCCTCAGCTCAGCTGGACGCCCGCTCCCATCATTCAGTCCCTTCATGCCCATCACTCAGCCTATCCAACTTGCAACAGATGCCAATATTAGGAGAGGTGCTATTAGGAAAGTACACTCTGGAGAGAAGACCAACAGTGCAGCTATGCAAACTTTTGTTGAAGAATTCAGGTGTGTGACTGATGGATCAACTCAACCATCTGAGCAAAAGCCAGGAACAGAAATGGATTATCAGGGAACAGTTTGTGGAGGGCCTTCCTGACAAAGGAGCTTCGCTGGAGGCTCAGACAGTAAAGAATCCACCTGCAATGCAGGACACCCAGGTTTGATCTCTGGGTCTGGAAGATCCCCTGGAGGAGGTCATGGCAACCCACTCCAGTATCCTTGCCTGCAGAATCCCACGGTCAGAGGAGCCTGGTGGGCTACAGCCCAGGGGGTCACAAAGAGTCAGGTCACAAACAGCAGCACCTAATTGTGAGGCTCACTGTGACATGCCTGGGAGACCACAAGTGTTTTGTGAACGTTATATCAGCAGGATTTCGTTGTAGCAGAATGAATTTTGAGCCAACTCAGAGACCATAGAGGACAGAGGAGTCTGGTGTGCTGCAGTCGTGGGATGGCAAAGAGTCAGACCCAGCTTAGCGACTGCACATCAGCAGAATCGCTTCTCGTCCAGACTGAAGGGAGCCGAGACACAGGACGGGAAAGAGGCTGTCGTACCGCAGAGTCTACAGGCAGGAAATGGGCTGATAGAGATGCTCAGCGCCAAACACGCGCCACTCCTCAGAAAACCTGCACTCCCCAAGGGGCTTCCCTGGTGACTCAGCGGTGAACAGAAAACAAATCCACCAGCCGATGCGGAAGACATGGGTTCGATCCCTGGTCCAGGAAGACCCCACATGCCACAGGGCAACGAAGCTCACGCGCCCGGCTACTGAGTCTGAGCTCTGGAGCCTGGGAACCACAACAGCTGAGCCCACGCACCGCAGCCACTGAAGCTCATACGCCCTGGAACCTGAGCTCTGCAACAAGGGAAGCCGCCGCAGTTAGCCACCTGTACTCACTGCAACAAAGAGCAGCCTCCACTCAGCACAACCAGGGAAAAGCCCAAACACAAAGACCCAGCACGGCCTAAATGAATAATTTAAAACTCATTATTAAAGGAACCCTCTGCCTCACCAGGACCGTCCTCAGCCCACAGTCTGCAGAGTCTGCCTCCTGCAGACCAGGCTGTGTGAGGAGCAAAGGAGCCCGAGTGGGCAGCACCACGGCCCTGGCTGGTACTCGGATCTCATGGGCGTCCTTGGCATCGATTTTGATTCCATGATTTAAACAAACAAAAGCTTTCTGCGTCCTGTCAGTTGCCTCACTCTCCAGACTCTCGGAGGGCGACGAGCTCCCCGAGGCAGGAGCTGACCGGGGCTGGCCCTCTAGACACTGAGCATCCATGTCTGCTCGTGCAAGTCTGGGCGTCATGAGGAGGACCACAGGGGGGGCCCTGGGGCAGAGAGGCGGGCAGGGAGGGCACCACGGAGAGCCCGCGTCGTGGGGAAGGGTGTTTGTTGAGGGAGCTCATGGCACAGTTTCGGCCCCAAGATGGTGTCAGAAGGGGAGGGAGAAGACAAGAGATGGCTGTGGGGAGGGGCCCTGGGGCCGCGCCAAGTCATGGTGGCCAAGGGGCCCACGGCTCCAGGGGACGTGCCCAGGGTTTAGGGGCCCCACTGTCTGCTGCTCTGCCGGGACTTGCCGCCCACTGATGGCGGAGCTGACGCAGGCGAGAGGCAGAGGGTGCGGGTGGGTGTCTTCAGAAGGCGGGCCGTCCGTGAGGACTGCCAGTCAAACCGGAGCCCAGGGGGGCGCCAGGGTTGGGGGCCTGCGGGGACGACAGCAGGGGGCATGCGGCCCGGCTCCCTGAGGACTGCAGGGACGACGGCAGGGGGCACGCGGCCCGGCTCCCTGAGGACGGGGAGGGGGCCCAGTCCCAGCGGCAGCGAGGTCTGCCCTCCACATCTGCAGAACCGGTCCTCTTTGGTCCGGCGAACCAGTTCCACACAGCGGGAGATGAGGGCCCTAGAAGTGGGCTTCAGGGAGGAAGAGCCAGTTCAGGGGAGCCCCGAGAAGAGAAGTTTCGCCAAACAGGGAGAAATCCAAGGTCTGGGCTCAGAGCCTCAGATCTTGCACTGGCAGCACACAGCACACAGCAGCTGGAGCCGCAGCCCTCCTTGCATCCCCCACGTGAGCCGCAGCCCCCCTTGCACCCCCCACACGAGCTGCAGCCCCCTTGCACCCCCCACATGAGCCGCAGCCCCCTTGCACCCCCCACACGAGCCACAGCCCCCCTTGCACCCCCCAACACGAGCCGCAGCCCCCCTTGGAGCCCCACACGAGCCGCAGCCCCTGTTGGACCCCCACACACACAAGCCACAGCCCCCTCTGCCACAGATGGAGCAGCAGCAGACAGGCACACAGCAGCTGGAACCGTAGCCCCGGCAGCTGGAGCCACAGCCTCCGGAACAGCCCGAGCAGCCCATGTTCTGGTGGGAGTCGGTCAGAGGAGCAGGTGGAGAGAGAAGGTGCTCAGTGTGGGGCCTCCAGGACCAGGAGTCTACATGCCTGCAGGGTCAGGTGAGATGCTGGGCACATGCTCACTTCCTGATTTCCATGTATGTTTTTTTCCTCAGGAAAATCATGATTTAAAAATAACAAAAGTGTCGCTTTTCACCTGGAGCCATTTCCTACTCGCACACTTTTCCTCCATCAAGGTCCAGCTCCTACGGGCTCTGGTGACCCTTGGGAACAGGACAAGCTCCGTGTCTTTCTGCTCACTACACTTCCCATCCCAGGCTTCTATCACTATTTGAAAGAACAGTCACCTTACATTAACTCTCAACAATTTCTTAGTTTTATGGAGACAGTGATAAAGCTCAGGCTCTCATGGCTCTTGATCCAAGCCCAGCATGACGACAGCCAGGCTCGAGCCTGTGGGAACAGAACGCGCAGCGCGGTGTCCAAGGTTCTGGAAAGCCCAGCGCCCCCAGGCTTCCGGGCCAACAGGCGGCCCACCTCGAGACCCCGAGACAGTGCCTGCCTCTGCTCCTCCGGGGTCCTGTCTCTCCGTGTCCTCTGCCAGGCCCCTGTCCGTGGCCCCTCTGCGAGGCTTCGGGACCGCTGGGTCCCCATGTTCTCTCTCTCTCTGCTCCCTGCACACAGCAGGTCATCAACCCTGGGCCCTAAAGCCCGAGCGCTGCGGGTATTTCGCTCAGCTCTCCTTTTTTGTTTTAGGCTTTTTTTCTTTTTTGCTATTTTTTTTTTAATTGTAGGAAAACACACACAACGAGAACCGCGCCATCTGAGCCATGCCGAGGGCACAGTTCAGTGGCACCAAGCCCTGTCACACTGCTGCTCGGCCGTCAGCACCATCCCATCAAACCAAAGCTCTGTCCCCATCACTCACTCACTCCGCAGCCCCTCCCCAGCCCCTGGCCCCACCGTCCGGCTGTCTGCGCCTACGACCTACAGCTCTAGGGGCCTTGCATGAGAGGCATCAGACAGGCTTCGCCCTTTTGTGACTGGACTGTCCCACCGGCATGAGGCCCTCAAGGTTCATCCGCATCACAGCCGGTATCAGAACGGCCTTCCTTCCCAAGGCTGAGTATACTCCACTGTGTGCGCGGACCATGGCGTGTGCATCCCTTCATCCGCTGGCGGACCTCTGGGCCACTTCCACATTTCAGCTGCTGTAAAGGCCGCTGCTCTGAACATGGGCGTGCAAACACCTGTTTGAGTTCCTGCTTCCAACTGTTTTGAGGACACACCCAGAAGCTGAATACCTGGGTCATATTTGTGTTCTATTTGAGGAACCTCAGATAGAGGCTCTTTCTGTTGTCATGCTTTCTAACTCATTCTATCCTGACACAGTCCTTCTGAGGGGCCTCCACGCCGTTTCCCTCAGCATTTTCCATTCTCACGCAAAGAGCTCGTTTCCCGATCTCTCCACATCCCGACCAGCACCTGTCATTCTGCTTCTCTGACAGTGGCACCCCATCGGGTGTGAGGGGGTGCAGGCTTTCTTAGTTAAAGGCTGCGGATACTCGGGGGGCTCCCTCCTGACCCCCAGCCGTTTCTGGGGTACCTGGGGAGCCACCACACGTCTCCCAAGGGATCCTCCTCAGATTCTCTTCCCCACCTCATGGAGGGTCACTGCTCCCGCGCACTCAGAGATCCCTGGGGAAGAGTTGGCAGGTGCTTGCAGACCACGGGTCTGGGGCATCTCAGGATTCTAGTCTGCTGGTCTCCTCTTGTCCATATTCAAGGCGTCCACCGTTATGTCAACACAAGAGGTGGGAAAAAGGTGAAATTCCAGAATAATGGGGTCCAGGAAAAGATCCTGAAAGCTTTCAGGGAGAGAAATCAACAGACACAAAGCTGTCTAAATCCTCCGTGGCCACAGGAAAATAACCGTCGTCTCTGTTTCGAAGGAAGCTGCTTGCCTGGAATCAGGGGTCTAGCCAAGCCACCGATCAGACTTAAAGTGAGAATTAGAATCTTTCTTCAGAAATGCCGATTTCCAAAAAGTGTAACGTCACTGCTTACTTCTCAAGAAAAAGTATTTCTCAATGTGCTCCATCGAGACAAGGGGGCACGAGAAAGGAAAGGCAGGGCTCCCTAACAGAAGCAGACAGCCGCGGGGGCACAGAGACGTCCAGGAGGACAGAGGGCCCCGGACAGCGGGGAGTCCGGAGCAGGGGCACGGACCCCAGGCGTCACCTCCAAGGTGAAAACAGCTGCAGTTAGAGAATGTGCATATAGCCAGAAGGGATGCCAGGAGAGTCAGACCTCAGGTGCAGAAGGCGGGGATGGATTAGCAAAGAGACTGCTGGGAAATGGCCCAGAAGTTATGTGCTCAGCAGAGGGGCTTAGAGAAAGCAAAACCCTCATCTTTCTTTGTTGAAATCCCATAGGACACCCAGTCAGTGGAACAACGAACAATAACGTGCGGTCTTTTTTTTTTAAGATTGAGGTTAATAGAAGAAACCAGCTAGAACGATTGATGGCACTGTGGCAACAGTGCTGTCCTGGGCAACATTCTGACCGTGTGTGTGTGACTTAGACAAAAATAAGCCTGGAAGGATGGAAGTGGGGGGAGGCTGCACTGGGTCCACTAGACATGAAGACGCCATACAAGCCACAGCAACAAGTGCAGGACGGCTCATGGTTGGACAGACATCCAGGTAGAACGGAAGGAGAGTTCAGGGTTTTGAATAAAATAAACAGAGAGGTTCCTGATGGGGAAACAGACCCAGACCCAGAACAAGCAGCTCCAGTCACCACAGCCGACACGGGGCTTTGTGTAAAGGGATCAGTGAACAACAGCAAACATGTGACACAATTGTAAGCCTTTTAATGTCTATTATTAGTACAAGGCAAACAGAATGCTTCTGGGAGTGCAGTGTAATCAACATGAGGAAATGACCATGTGCCCAGCATCGCACCTGCCCCGGCAGGTATATAGCGGCTCCCAGCCCCGGAGGCTCCACACTGAGCACCTTCTCTCTCTCCACCTGCTCCTCTGACCTACTCCACCCTCAACCCACAGAACCATGGGCTGTTGTGGCTGTTCTGGAGGCTGTGGCTCTAGCTGTGGGGGCTGCGGCTCCAGCTGTGGGGGCTGTGGCTCCAGCTGTGGGGGCTGTGGCTCCAACTGCTGTGTGCCCGTCTGCTGCTGCAAGCCCGTGTGCTGCTGTGTGCCAGCCTGCTCCTGCTCCTGCTGTGGCAAAGGGTGCTGTGGCTCCTGTGGGGGTTCTAAGGGGGGCTATGGCTCCTGTGGGGGGTCTAAGGGGGGCTGTGGCTCATGTGGAGGCTCCACGGGGGGCTGTGGTTCGTGTGGAGGCTCTAAGGGGGGCTGTGGCTCGTGTGGAGGCTCCAAGGGGGGCTGTGGCTCCAGCTGTGGGGGCTGCGGCTCCAGCTGTGGGGGCTGTGGCTCCAGTTGCTGTGTGCCCGTCTGCTGCTGCAAGCCCGTGTGCTGCTCTGTGCCAGCCTGCTCCTGCTCCAGCTGTGGCAAAGGGGGCTGCGGCTCCTGTGGGGGCTCCAAGGGGGGCTGTGCCTCCTGTGGGGGGTCTAAGGGGGGCTGTGGCTCCAGCTGCTGTGTCCCCGTGTGCTGCTGTGTGCCAGCCTGCTCTTGCTCCAGCTGTGGCAAAGGGGGCTGCGGCTCCTGTGGGGGCTCCAAGGGGGGCTGTGGCTCCTGTGGCTGCTCCCAGTCCAGCTGCTGTGTCCCTGTTTGCTGCTCCCAGTCCAGCTGCTGCAAACCCTGCTGCTCCCAGTCCAGCTGCTGTGCCCCCGTTTGCTGCCAGCGCAAGATCTGAGGCTCTGACTGAAGCCTTCAGGTGGCTCCTAAGGATGTGGGCTTCCCATCAAGTGCCTGTAGACGTGTCCTGGGCCATCCCCAAGCAGTTCCTGTCCAGGTGATGGACAGCTAGAGTCTCCTGGCTCCAGACTCCTCCCCAGCACCTGAGGGAAAGGCATGAAGCTCACCTACACACATTCCCTGAGAGGGGTGTCCCATGCCCCAGACACTTTTGCGCCTTCTATCCACATACCCTAATGCCTGAGCCAGACTCGCCCTGAAAATGGTTCACAGGTCAGGGAGGTGGCCGAAATTTCCATTTCTAATTATTCCATGCGAGGCACCAAAGCTTTGCCTTTCTCTGTCTGCCAAGAGCTTTATCATTCCCATAAATGTGTCTCCAATAACCCACCTGTTTAAAACAAGTGCATTAAGACCCACAATGGGTCTGGGTGCGCCAATAAATCCTCCACCCACAGACCTTGGTCTCACTGTGGTTTTCCTTCCAGCCTGTCTTGTTAGCGAAATCAATCGTGTTTCCCTCTCCTGCTGCCTAATCGGTCACAGCTCCCCGTTACCCCAGTGCTGGGCTCAGCAGTCATTGCACAGATATTAGTTAAATTAATGAATGGAGGAACCACTGAGTGCGTGTGTGAGTGAGCGAAGAATTGATGGAGAGCGAATGGAAGGCTCTTATTAGCAGACGCGGGGTACCCACTGAGTGAATGGGATTCACAGTTCAGGTTGTCCTTGCTGGCATCAGGGATGCAGCTCCTTCCCCAGAGAGGATGTGCTTGGAGGAGGAGGAGACATTTGCCCTCAATGTCCAGAAAAAGGTCTATTGGGTGGGCTACGCGCCACCCAGGCCCCAGAGCAGGGGTCAAGCCTGGAGAGAAAGAGGTGACGAAAACAAGCTGAGCTCCTGAGAAGTTGCAAAGATACAGACTGTCCTGTTTCAGAGACCAGTGTCGGCCCGGCTCAGCATGGAGCAAGGAGCTCTCTCCCCACCGCTGGGCTCAGAGTTAGTGAGAACCAACCACTCTCAGATCTCAACAGGGGTGGGGCTGGAGGAGGCACGGAAGGGGACCCGATGAAGGTCACCTGCCGAAAACCCCCAGCTGACATCACACCTGCTGTGAGAGCTCGGACACCTCGGCATCCATGTGCCCCATGTCTGCTCAGCATCACTCTGACATCCTAGCCAGGGTAAGAAGCCAGCACAGGAGGCGACCGCCATGAGCTTCCCTGGCGGCTCAGTGGGAGACAATCCGCCCGTCAGTGCAGGAGACGAGGGTTCAATCCCTGGTCTGGGAAGAGCCCACGTGCCTCGGAGCAACCGAGCCCATGCACCACAACAGAAGCCCAGGCACCCGAGAGCCCGTGCTCTGCAACGAGAGGCCACTGCGATGAGAAGCCCACGCACTGCAACCCGAGAGAGCCCACCCGCAGCAGAAGGCCCAGCACTGCCAAAAATAAAATAAACAATAAAATTTTAAGAATAAATAATAAAAGACACAATAGTCATCCATGCTGGGAAGGAAAAGGTGAAACAGCCTCTATTCATAGAAGACAAAGTCCTGGGTATGGAGAATCCTAAGGACTACACACACACACACAATTATTAGAGCTAAGAAATGGATTCAGCAGGCCACAGGAGACAACATCAAATATACAAAAATCAACTCTACTTCTATATACCAGCAATGAGCCATCAACATTTAAATTAAGAAGACAATATCATGGACAATAACAAAATAATAAACTTAACAACTGAAACGCAAAACTGCAAAACACCATTGAAAGAAGTTAAAGAAGGCCAAAATAAATGGACAGATATCCAGCGGTCCTGTGTCAGGAGACGTAATATTGTTAGAATGACAGTATTCCAAAACTCTGCAGGTTTAACATAATCCCTTTCAAAATCCCACGTTGCTTTTTGCAGTAAGTGACAAGCTGACCCTAAAATGCATATGGAAATTCAAGGATCTGCAGATAGTCAAAGCGATCTTGAAAAAGAAAATCTAACTCGGAGGACTCACGTTTCCCCATTTTCAATGTATTACAGGGTTACCGTAGGACTTCTCTGGTGGTACGGTGGATAAGAACCCACCTGCCAATGCAGGAAACGCGGCTCTGATCCCTGGTGCTGGAAGAGCCCCCGTGCCTCGGAGCAATTAAGCCCATGCACCACAAGTGCTGAGCCCGCCTGCAGCAACTGCTGAAGCCCACGCACTTAGAGTCTGTGCTGCAAAGAGAGGTCGAGCACCACAAGGAGCTGCTGCAACTAGAGAGACCAAGCGCCCACCAAAGACGCAGCACAGTGAACAAATAATAAAATAAATAGATTATGCATCCAAAGCTATAGTAATAAAGCTGTGTGAAACTGTGTAAGGGTAGACAGAGATCAATGGTACAGAACTGAGTCTAGAGACAAATCCTTCAAATTATGGGCAACTGATTTTCAACAACGGTGCTACAATCATTCAATGCAAAGTCTTTTCAATCAACAGTGCTGAGACACGCAAAAGAATACATTTGAACCTTTATCTCATATCATATGTACAAAAAAAAACAGACTTGAAATGGATCCACGACCTAATCATAAAAGCCAAAACTAGAAACTATAAAGCTCTTAGAAAAAACGATAGAGTCTTTGTGATCTTATATTTGCTAAGCCACTTCAGTCGTGTCCAACTCTGTGTGACCCCATAGACGGCAGCCCACCAGGCTCCCCCGTCCCTGGGATTTTCCAGGCAAGAACACTGGAGTGGGTTGCCATTTCCTTCTCCGATCTTATATTAGACAATGAATATTAGATATGACAGCAAAGTGAAAGTGAAAGTCGCTCAGTCATGTACGACCCTTTGCGAATCCATGGACTGCACAGTCCATGGAATTCTCCAGGCCAGAATACTGGAGTGGGTAGCCTTTCCTTTCTCCAGGGGAGCTTCCCAATCCAGGGATGGAACCCAGTCTCCTGCATTGCAGGTGGATTCTTTACCAGCTGAGTCACAAGGGAAGCCCAAGAATGCTGGAGTGGGTAGCCTATCCCTTCTCCAGCGGATCTTCCCGACCCAGGAATCGAACCAGGGTCTCCTGCATTGCAGGCGGATTCTTTACCAACTGAGCTATGGGGGAAGCTTTTGACAGCAAAAGCATAAGCAAAAAAAGAAAAATTATATAAATCAGACTGTATCAAAATAAAAAGATTTTGAGCTTCAAAGGACACAAATCAAAAAGTAAAAAGACAATGTACAGATAAAATATTTGCCAGATATTTGACAACTGCCTTATATTCAGAATATAGAAAGAACTCTCACTCCCCAAAAAGGAAGATAAATAACCCAATTAAAAACTTAGCCAAGGATCTGAATAGATGTTTCTCCAAAGAAGATACACAGATGGCTAGGAAGCACATGAAGAGATGCTCGACATCATTAGTCATCAGGAAGACGCAAACCAAAACCACAGTGAGCTGTCACCTCATGCCCTTTAGGGTGGATATCATCAGAAAGGCGGGCAGCAACAGGTGCCGGTGAGCACTGGACACGTCGAGCCCTGTGCACGGCTGGCTGAAGGAGTAAATGGCGCGACAGCTCCGAAAACCAGTTAGGCGGTTCCCCAATGTTAACTACAGGATTGCCACACACTCCAGAAATGCCATTGCTAGGTATATGCAAGAGAGTGGAAGGTATTTCCAAGAGAGTGGAAAACACGCCACGCAAAAATCTGTGCGGTAATGCTCACAGTATCATTATTCATAATGGCCAAAAAATGGAAACAAGCAAATGTCCATTGGCTGGTGAATGGATAAACCAAATGTGGTCCACACACACAGTGCGTATTATTTACCCCTAAACAGGAATGAAGTTCTGATACATGGTACAAGAGAAATAAACTTTGAAAGCATCGTGCTAAGCGAAAGTCCACATGTTATACGACCAGATTCATATGCAGTGTCCAGAACAGCTGACTCCACAGAGGCAAAGGGCAGATGGGTATCTACCATGGGCTGGTTTGAAAGAGGGAGATGGAGCCTCCCCTTTAAATGTACGTGGAATTTCTTTCTGAGATGATGAAACTGTCCTGGAATTAAGTAGTAGTGATGGTCGTGTGACTTTGTGAGTCTACTAAAAACTCTAAAGGGCAAATTTGATGGTATATGAGTTGTCTCTCAATTTTAAATTTCATGTAATATGCTTTACTGCCATTCAGCTGCTCAGTCGTGTCAGCAGCCCCGTGGACTGCAGCATGCTAGGCTTCCTTGTCCTTCACCATCTCTCGAAGTTTGCTCAAACTCACAGTCATTGAGCTGGTGATGCTATCTAACTATCTCACCCTGTGTATAAGCACTTTCCAATATTAAAGAATCTTACCAAATCACCATGTGGTTTCCACTGAATATGTGTACTTTTAGCTCTTGATTTTAGAATCATTTCAAGATAAATGTTATAAATGATCCCAACTAAATCTAAAGACAGTTCTGAAGTACTTGGGAATGCTTGATATTCATTATATCAAAGGTTTCATGCATCTGGTCATGAACATTATGTACTAAAGGAGGTGTATGTGTTGGCGCTTGCTAAGTGTTTCGAGGGTGTAAACCATTCCAGTCTAGCATGGAAGGAGCTCGGACATGGCCAGTCCCAGGCACACAACAAGGAAAAATGCTGAACAAACCAAAAATCAATACTTCTTCTTAGATCCATCAAAGACCTGAGGTCACAGGGCACAGTGTGGTCCCCCAAAATTGGAGAGAGATAGGCAGGCACATACAGAGAATCAGAAGCAGAAACATCCGTGGGAGCCCACGCCCAGCCCGCAGACTGCTGGGGGCTCGGGGCAGATGAGTCCACGGGTTAAAACTCCAGGGAGACTGCGTCAGATGAGGTCCCCGCACTCTGATAAGTTTTACCTCCAGGAACCCCACTAGGTTCTCACAGTGGAGACTGGAGGAAAACCCCTTGGTGCTTTTGGCAGGGGCAGGGGCAAGGGGGCATTCTGAAGCCCTCAGAGCGCTCCTAACATGACCTGCCTTCTTTCGACGTGAGTCATAGCTCTTGGTAAGCACCACGTTGCACTTGAAAATATGCGGGCTATTTTTAAAATCTTTTTATACTGACCTCTAATTCCACAGTAAAAAGAAAGCAGACTCTACGATTTCAATACCTTTAGATCTGAAGTTTCTGCACGTTGCTTTGCGTCCCTGGATATGTTCCAGTGTCTCCTAGTTTATGCTCTATGGGAACTTGAATAGAATTTGTATCCTTCTGCTATGTGAAAGTTGTATAAATACTAATTATGTCAAATTGGCACATAATACTTTCCAGGTCTACTATATACTTCTACTTCTCTGTACATTCATGCTATTAATTTCTGAGAGTTTGATATTGGAACTCCAACTAAAAACCTTAATTTTTCTACTTGAAACAAGCAGTTGTAATATATAGTGGCAGCATATGTAGCTTTGTTCTGGATTTTCCAAGTCTCTTGTAAAAAAGATCTGCCCTCATGATAAATTCGTTTACCAAGCCCAGCCTGTGGGGGGTTCCATCAGTGCTCATGACCTCGGGGGAGGGAAGCCCCCAGCTCCAGCCCCTGCAGCACTCCTGACCCAGCAAGGGGCGAGGAGGGACAGAGAAGCACTGGATCGGTCGCCAAGCCCAGGAAATAGACACTGCCCCCCCACACACACCTAACCTGCACATCCCAGAAGGCCTGCTTGCCGCAGTTCCCATCACCCATGGATACATCGTGTCCAGCTTTGAACAAGAAATTACAGGCGTCCTCAGAGGCAAGAGCGCGGCTGGTAGAGACAGAGCCAGCATCAGCCAGACTCAGACACCACAGGGAGGTTGGAATTCTCAGGCTAGGAGATCACTGTGTGTGTTACAGGCTCTAAGAAGACACCCAAGAGCTAATGGGTTACGGGCGAGGGGAGGTGGGAATCCCTGGAGAGAATCAAAGAAATGCTAGAAACCAGAGCAGCGTAAAGAAATGAAGAACACCTCGGACGGGCTCATCAGGAGGCTGAGCCTCCTCAGGCGCCTCCATCAGGAGGCTGGACATCAGGACAGATCACGGCTCTCAGCAGACCTTCCACCCCGAGAAGAACCAGACACGATAGAAGGGACTTCCCTGTGGCCCGGTGGTTAAAAGTCCACCTTCCAATGCAGGGGACGTGGGTTCTACCCCTGGTCTGGGAACCAAGATCGCACGTGCCACGCAACTAAGCTCGCACGTGGCAACCACTGCGCCTGCGCACAACTGGAGCGAGGGCGGTGCGCCACGCGAAGACCAGCACAGCCAAAATGGTAATAATAATTTGCTAAAAAAGAAGAGGAACTCCCCAAACAGAAAAAGAGGAGCAAGTCTGAAAAAAGTGGAACAGAATACCCAAGAACAGTGAGGTAATTACAGAAGAGGTAAAGCCAAAGGTAACTAACGTATGCCCGTGGCTAAAATGTGAACGGGAATGTAGCTAAATTAGAAGACTGATGGAATGTTCAGCATAAGAAAGTTTGGACTGTTCGAACTTGAGTTAATGAAACATTAGCCATAGGTCTTTCTGACAGTGACTGTTAAATTTAGTACATCTACACTTTTGAAGTTATATTTCAAATATATATATATCATAAATCCAGTATATATTTATAAATATATACCAAATTAAATTTTATATAATTATTAAATTATATCTATTTTATAAAATATAAATATCAATAGCTAAAATTATATTTATTTTCTATATTTATAAATTATCTTTATAAAGTTTTAGAATGTAAGATTTTTTAAGCTGTAATGCTAACAAATTGAATATTGATTTCAATACCTAAAGCAATCAAGGACTTTCCTGGTGGCGCAGTGGGGAAGAATCCGCCTGCCAAAGACGGGACACAGCTTTGATCCCTGGTCCAGGAAGATTCCATATGCCCAGGAGCAAGTAAGCCCATGCGTCACAACTGCAGAGCCTGAGCTCGGGAGCCTGGGAGCCACGACTCCCAAAGACCGTGCGCCTAGAGCCCGCTCCACAGAGAGACGCCACTGCGGTGAGAAGCCCGACCACTGCAACAGCAAGTACCCCCTGCACACCAGAGAAGATTGCTGTTTATAAAATATAAATATCAATAGCTTAAATATAAATACAAATATAATGAATATATTATAATAAATTTATATATTATATAATTATAATATATATTTGGAGAAGGCAATGGCACCCCACTCCAGTACTTTTGTCTGGAAAATCCCATGGACGGAGGAGCCTGGTGGGCTGCAGTCCATGGGGTCGCTAAGAGTCAGAAACGACTGAGCGACTTCACTTTCCTTTTCACTTTCATGCATTGGAGAAGGAGATGGCAACCCACTCAGTGTTCTTGCCTGGAGAATCCCAGGGACCGGGGAGCCTGGTGGGCTGCCGTCTGTGGGGCTGCACAGAGTCAGACACTACTGAAGCGACTCAGCAGCAGCAGCATAATATATATTATACATCATTACAATATTATATATATTTATTATATATTTATATATTATATTTTAACATATAATATATAATATAATTATATAATTGTATGTTATGTATATTTATAATATATTTTATTATAATATTAAATATTAAAGAAAATAAATATATAAATAAAATTTATAAAATATATTATATTTTACATTATATAAATAATATATTTTAATTATAATATAAAATAAAATAATATATTATATTATATAATGTATAATTATAATGTATTATAATATATAATAAACATATAACTATATAATTATATTATATATCGATTATAATTATCTATTTTCATAACTATATTATATAATATATAATACATTATATAATTATTTATTATTTAATTATATTTAAATATAATTATGTTTAATATATTTATTATTTAATTATTGATTTTATAATATATTATTATGTAGTTATATAATAATATATTATATATTTATATAATAATATATTTAGTATATACTAAATAGTATATATTATTTTAATATATACTATATATTATTTATATATAAATATATATTTATATAGATTATTTACTATATATTATAATAAAAATAAAGATCAATATCAAAATATAAATATCAATGGCCCAATAAGTATATATAATTAAATATTTATATATAAATATAATATATATCAAATATAAATATCAATAGTCCAATAAATCGGAGAAGGCAATGGCACCCCACTCCAGTACTCTTGCCTGGAAAATCCCATGGATGGAGGAGCCTGGTGGGCTGCAGTCCATGGGGTCGCTAAGAGTCGGACACGACTGAGCGACTTCACTTTCACTTTTTCGCTTTCATGCACTGGAGAAGGAAATGGCAACTCACTCCAGTTTTCTTGCCTGGAGAATCCCAGGGGCAGGAGAGCCTGGTGGGCTGACGTCTATGGGGTCACGCGGAGTCGGACACGACTGAAGTGACTTAGCAGCAGCAGCAGTCCAATAAATATATTATTTATATATATAATATATATAATCAAAATACAAATATCAGTAGCCCAATATATTATATATATATTTATATAAGTATTTATTAATTATGTATTTAAATATAATTTAGTATATTTATTATTTAATTATATAATATTATACATAATTATAATAAATATATCAAAATATAAATATCAATAGCTCAATAAATACATTGTATATAATTATGTATTTATATATAAATATAAATCAATATATCAAATATAAATATCAATAACCCAATAAATATATATTATATTTATATATAATAAAAATATAAATATCATTAGCCCAATAAATACATTTATATATAATTATATATTTATATAACTATTTAATTATATATTTTAATACATTTAATATATGTATTATTTAGTTATATATAATATATTATAATATAATAAAAATAAATATCATTATCAAAATATAAATATCAATAGCCCCTTGCACACCAGCAACGAAGACCCAGCGCAGCCAAAATTAAATAGATAAGTGTAATGAAAAACAAACAAACCCTCAAGCAACCGGAAACCCCCAGGGAGCACACACGGTGCTCACACGGTGGCCGCCCCAGCGGGTGCGGGCTGCCGGGAGGACAGGCCAGGGGAAGCCGCTCGGACAGCAGTGAACCGCCGCGAGACCACGTGGGGGCGCGTCCCCTGCGAGCGCCCTGGAGCACGCGGGAGACGCAGGGCCGGCGCGGCCCGCCGCAGCCTCATTCACCGATTTCCCCGCTGAACCAGCAGATGCTCTTTCCAACGCCCACAACCTCAGACCCCGCTGGTCTCAAGGTCTGAGCTCCCGAGGGAGGGGGCGCCCACCAGGGGACAGCGGTCAGCCCCCTGGCTGGTGCGGGGCGGCCGCTGGCCACTTCCGGCCCCTCAGGCCCAGCATCCACACAGAGAGGTTTTGTGCTGACCGCAGTGACTAATCCTGGTTACCAAAGAGAAACCGAACCACCGGTCCACAAGTGAAGTAAGGAAGATGACAGTCAGCCCTCATAGCGGCAGAAAACCGGCTCCAGGGCCCCATGGGCGCCAGATTCCAGGGACGCTTCAGTCTCTTGTATAAAACATTGGTGTTGTGTTCTATAGTCACCAAGTCGTGTCTCTGCAACCCTGTGGGCTGTACCCCGCCAGGCTCCTCTTTGCATGGGAAACTGAAGCGGGTTGCAGTTTCTTGCTCCAGGGGATAGTGCCCACCCAGGCATGTACCCCACATCTCCTGCATTGGCAGGGGGAGGCTTTTCTGCGGAGCCACCAGGGAAGCCCACAGAGTAGCACAGTTTTGTCATTTGACTATGCACGGCCTCCGCTGCACTTTAATTAATCTCTAGACGACCTGTGACACCTAACACAAAGTCAGTGCCACATAAATAGTTGTACACACACTGTAAAGGCCATGCACACTGTTGCCAGCAGGGCAAATTCAAGTTTTCCTTTTGGGAAACTTCTGGACTTTTTCCGGAATATTTTCAATCCCCAGTTGGTTGACCCGTGGTTGGCTGGCTGTCTGGATATAGGAGATCCCTTGAGGCATGGTCAGCATGGCCAGGCCTGGGACTCAAGTCCATGGAAAACTGAAACGACCCAACTCAGGCAGGACCACGGTCCGTGTGGCTAGGATTGCAGGTGACACGTGCTCTGAGATGAACAGGAAGGACGTTTCCCCACCGCCGCCTGCAGTGGCCTCCCTGCCTGGCGCTCTCTCCGTGCCCTGAGGCTGCCTCTCGTGAGCCCTGTCAGCAACATCAAGACTTGACAGTCCAGATGTGGTCAGGCGTCGTGCCAGAGTGATGACCACTATGGCCCTGAGGCTCAGCCTCTGTCTCCTGCCAACCAGGAACACAAGCCCATCAGGTGATGAAGCCGTGTGCTGGGAACACGCAAGACACAGCAGGAGGGTTTCTTATAAACACCACAATGTGTTCACGACTAAATCTATTTTAAACACTCAGAATTTTTCTGCTAGAAAGTGGTGCGAACAGGAACCAGGAAGTGACCATGTGCCCAGCATCGCACCTGACCCCTGCAGGTATATAGAGGCTCCTGGCCCAGGAGTCTGCACACTTGAGCACCTTCTCTCTCTCCACCTGCTCCTCTGATCTACTCCACCCTCAACCCACCAGAACCATGGGCTGCTGTGGCTGTTCCGGAGGCTGTGGCTCCAGCTGTGGGGGCTGTGGCTCCAGCTGTGGGGGCTGTGGCTCCAGCTGTGGGGGCTGCAGCTCCAGCTGCTGTGTGCCCGTCTGCTGCTGCAAGCCTGTGTGCTGCTGTGTGCCAGCCTGCTCCTGCTCCAGCTGTGGCAAAGGGGGCTGTGGCTCCTGTGGGGGCTCCAAGGGGGGCTGTGGCTCCTGTGGGGGCTCCAAGGGGGGCTGTGGCTCATGTGGGGGCTGTGGCTCCAGCTGCTGTGTGCCCGTCTGCTGCTGCAAGCCCGTGTGCTGCTGTGTGCCAGCCTGCTCTTGCTCCAGCTGTGGCAAAGGGGGCTGCGGCTCCTGTGGGGGCTCCAAGGGGGCTGTGGCTCCTGTGGCTGCTCCCAGTCCAGCTGCTGTGTCCCTGTTTGCTGTTCCCAGTCCAGCTGCTGCAAACCCTGCTGCTCCCAGTCCAGCTGCTGCAAACCCTGCTCCTCCCAGTCCAGCTGCTGCAAACCCTGCTGCTCCCAGTCCAGCTGCTGTGTCCCCGTGTGCTGCCAGCGCAAGATCTGATTCTTCAACACACACCCCAGTATGTATCAGATGCCCTGGATGGAGATCAATGCTTGACCTCAAAGCCCTGAATCCCAGCCCTGGCCTGCAGCTTCAGGAATGTGGGAGCGGGGGTGTTTATAGTAGAAAGAGCACACCCAGCTCACCCTTGAGAGGGTCTGACCCCTGACCTCCCATCAGCTTCCTGTGAAAAGCCTCGACCACAGCCCTCAGACGTCTCCCCTGAACTCACCGGCTTAATTCTCTGTCATGGGCTACAGATTCTGAGAATCCTTGCAATTCCTTTCAATAAACGTACCCCTTCCGCGCACGCGTCCTGGTCTTATCGTGATTCTTTTCTTACTGTTTCTGGTAATTTACCATTTCAACATCCCTCCTCTCTCTGTCCCCTTTGGATTTCCTGAGTCTCAACGGAGCATTCAGCAACCCACTGCCCCGGGGAACCCAGAGTGCTCAGCACCCACAGCACGCACTGTGCGAGAAACTGGGGCTCAGGAGAGAACCGGGCACCCACCTGCCCGAGGCGGCTTGACTGTGGCGGGGAGGAGGGCAACCCTGATGGGGTTCGGGAGGGGGCGGGGGCCAGGCAGCCACCGGGGCCACAGGAACACCAGGGGAGGGACAGGCGTGAAGGTCTGAGGCCGGCTGCAGAGGGGGTGGGGGCCAGCCCCATTTCTCAGTAACTTGGGGGTAAGAATTGTGAACACAGTGACCGTTTGGATCTGCGGCAGGAAGCTGAGCCCTGAAGAGAGGTGTGTTGCAGCACCGGAGAACTGAAAGCAACCTGAGTCTCTGGTCTTCGGTGTGGTTCCGCATAAGCTCCACAGGATGGCGCCCGAGCCGCTGTAAGTGGTTTAGCATTTACTTGAAAGGGATTTATATTTTCAAGTCTTTAAAAAAAAAAAAAAAAGTAGACAGGGAAATCCCATGCTACCCACGCGCCTGAATCCTGGAGACGACCAGCCCTTCTGCAGAGAAGGGAGCGAGGCTGCTGTGCAGACTCACGTCTGCTGTTCAAGCTCAGAAAGAGGTGTGTGTGTGTGTGTGTGTGTGTGTGTGTGTGCGTGTGTTCACATGCACATCAGAGAACGAGAGAGACGCCTTCTGAACCGCAGGGACTCCGAGCTCAGAGCCCACCATAGCCAGTCGTGTACCTGGAAGGCTCCTGAAGCCCGGCTGGGGACCCCCAAGTGTGCACCCAGTCACGCCCCGGTGGCTGCTGCTGGCTGCTCTGCGCGTGTTCCCGCCGGGGCCTCGGGTCCCACAGCCGAGACCGGCAAGTGCTAAGCTGAGATACTGCAGACCTGGGGTGCTGCTCAGAGAGCCACCCACGTCCAGCTGCCTCCTCGTCAGCGCCGGAAACCGGCCCGGTCCAGCCACAGAGAGAAGCCCGCTCAGCCTGGGGCCAGGGGGTGCGCACCAGGCCGGAGCCTTTATCTCCAAACTCTTAAGTCGTGTCTGCCCGTTCTGGCCTTTGCTTTCTGTACCAGACTCTCCACTTGGGACAGGACTGTCTCCCAGGCGGCGGCGGGGGGCGGGGGTGGGGGGGGTGGGGTGTGTGCAGATGAAGTGCACAGCAGGGGGTGTGGGGTAAATGGAGCTTGGGCTCCCGAGCTTGCCTGCAGAGCTGCTCAGGACCCGGCCCTGAGCCCTGGGGTCCAGCTGCAGGGCAGGTGGGATGCCCTGACTGCCCCCCTGCTCTGGTTCAGTCACTAAGCCATGTCTGACTCTGCGACCCCACGGGCTGCGGCGAACCAGGCTCCCCTGTCCTTCACTCTTTCCTGGAGTTTGCTCACATTCACGCCCATCAGGTCAGTGATGCCATCCAACCGTCTCGTCGCCTGCCGCCCGCTTCTCCTTTCCTCTTCAATCTTTCCCAGCATCAGGGTCTCTTCTAATGAGTTGGAGCTTCAGTTTCAGTATCAGTCCTTCCAAGGAATATTCAGGACTGATTTCCTTTAGGATTGTCTGGTTCGATCTCCTTGCAGTCCAAGGGACTTTCAATAGTCTTCTCCAACACCGCAGCTTGAAAGCACCAGTTCTTCAGTGCTCAGCCTTCCTTATGGTCCAACTGTGACAATCGAACATGACTGCTGGAAAAACCACAACTTGACTATACGGAGCTTTGTCGGCAAAATGATGTCCCTGCTTTTGAGTACATTGTCTAGGTTTGTCATAGCTTTTCTTACAAGGAGCAAGAGTCTTTTACTCTCATGGCTACAGTCACCATTGGCAACTTTGGAGCCCTCAAAATAAACTCTGTCCATTTTCTTCCATGACCCGCCCATCCTGGGTTGCCCCGTGGGCATGGCTTAATTTCATTGAGTTAGACAAGGCTGTGGTCCTGGTGTGATTAGATTGACTAGTTTTCTGTGAGTATGGTTTCAGTGTATTTGCCCTCTGATGCCCTCTTGCAAGACCTACCATCTTACTTGGGTTTCTCTTACCTTGGGCGTGGGGTATCTCTTCCCGGCTGCTCCAGCAAAGCACAGCCATCGCACCTTACCTTTGATGAGGGGTCTCTCCTCACCACCGCCATTCCTGACCTCGGTAGTGGGGTAGCTCCTCTGGGCCGTGCTTAGTGCGCCAGTCCTCACCGCCGTCCTTCCTCGGTCGATGGGTAGCTCCTCTCAGGCGTGCTCTCAGTGCGTCGCGCGGCCGGTGAGGGGCTCTCAGTGCGTGGAGAGATCTGACAGGGTGTGATCCGCTGGAGAAGGGAATGGCAAACCACTTCAGTATTCTTGCCTTGAGAACCCCATGAACAGTATGAAAAGGCAAAATGATAGGATACTGAAAGAGAAACTCCCCAGGTCAGTAAGGGCCCAATATGCTACTGGAGATCAGTGGAGAAATAACTCCAGAAAGAATGAAGGGATGGAACCAAAGCAGAAAGAATACCCAGCTGTAGATGTGTCTGGTGATAGAAGTAAAGTCCGATTCTGTAAAGAACAATATTGCATAGGAACCTGGAATGTCAGGTCCATGAATCAAGGCAAATTGGAAGTGGTCAAACAAGAGATGGCAAGAGTAAATGTTGACATTCTAGGAATTAGCGAACTAAAATGGACTGGAATGGGTGAATTTAACTCAGAGGACCATTATATCTACTACTGTGGGCAGGAATCCCTCAGAAGAAATGGAGTGGCCATCATGGTCAACAAAAGAGTCCGAAATGCACTACTTGGATGCAATCTCAAAAACGACAGAATGATCTCTGTTCGTTTCCAAGGCAAACCATTCAATGTCACAGTAATCCAAGTCTATGCCCCAACCAGTAATGCTGAAGAAGCTGAAGTTGAACGGTTCTATGAAGACCTACAAGACCTTTAGAACTAACACCCAAAAAAGATGTCCTTTTCATTATAGGGGACTGGAATGCAAAAGTAGGAAGTCAAGAAACACCTGGAGTAACAGGCAAATTTGGCCTTGGAATACGGAATGAAGCAGGGCAAAGACTAACAGAGTTTTGCCAAGAAAATGCACTGGTCATAGCAAATACCCTCTTCCAACAACACAAGAGAAGACTCTATACATGGACATCACCAGATGGTCAACACCGAAATCAGATCGATTATATTCTTTGCAGCCAAAGATGGAGAAGCTCTATACAATCAGCAAAAACAAGACCAGGAGCTGACTGTGGCTTGGACCATGAACTCCTTATTGCCAAATTCAGACTGAAATTGAAGAAAGTAGGGAAAACCACTAGACCATTCAGGTATGACCTAAATCAAATCCCCTTATGATTATACAGTGGAAGTGAGAAATAGATTTAAGGGCCTAGATCTGATAGATAGAGTGCCTGATGAGTTATGGAATGAGGTTCGTGACATTGTACAGGAGACAGGGACCAAGACCATCCCCAAGAAAAAGAAATGCAAAAAAGCAAAATGGCTGTCTGGGGAGGCCTTGCAAATAGCTGTGAAAAGAAGAGAAGCGAAAAGCAAAGGAGAAAAGGAAAGATATAAACATCTGAATGCAGAGTTCCAAAGAATAGCAAGAAGAGATTAGAAAGCCTTCTTCAGCGATCAATGCAAAGAAATAGAGGAAAACAACAGAATGGGAAAGACTAAGGATCTATTCAAGAAAATCAGAGATACCAAAGGAACATTTCATGCAAAGATGGGCTCGATAAAGGACAGAAATGGTGTGGACCTAACGGAAGCAGAAGATATTAAGAAGAGGTGGCAAGAATACACAGAAGAACTGTACAAAAAAGAGCTTCACGACCCAGATAATCATGATGGTGTGATCACTGACCTAGAGCCAGACATCCTGGAATGTGAAGTCAAGTGGGCCTTAGAAAGCATCACTACGAACAAAGCTAGTGGAGGTGATGGAATTCCAGTGGAGCTATTCCAAATCCTGAAAGATGATGCTGTGAAAGTGCTGCACTCAATATGCCAGCAAATTTGGAAAACTCAGCAGTGGCCACAGGACTGGAAAAGGTCAGTTTTCATCCCGATCCCAAAGAAAGGCAATGCCAAAGAGTGCTCAAACTACTGCACAATTGCACTCATCTCACACGCTAGTAAAGTAATGCTCAAAATTCTCCAAGCCAGGCTTTAGCAATATGTGAACCGTGAACTTCCTGATGTTCAAGCTGGATTTAGAAAAGGCAGAGGAACCAGAGATCAAATTGCCCACATCCGCTGGATTATTGAAAAAGCAAGAGAGTTCCAGAAAAACATCTATTTCTGCTTTATTGACTATGCCAAAGCCTTTGACTGTGTAGATCACAATAAACTCTGGAAAATTCTGAGAGAGATGGGAATACCAGACCACCTGATCTGCCTCTTGAGAAATCTGTATGCAGGTCAGGAAGCAACAGTTAGAACTGGTCATGGAACAACAGACTGGTTCCAAATAGGAAAAGGAGTACGTCAAGGCTGCATATTGTCACCATGTTTATTTAACTTATATGCAGAGTACCTCATGAGAAATGCTGGACTGGAAGAAACACAAGCTGGAATCAAGATTGCCGGGAGAAATATCAATAACCTCAGATATGCAGATGACACCACCCTTATGGCAGAAAGTGAAGAGGAACTCAAAAGCCTCTTGATGAAAGTGAAAGTGGAGAGTGAAAAGGTTGGCTTAAAGCTCAACATTCAGAAAACGAAGATCATGGCATCTGGTCCCATCACTACATGGGAAATAGATGGAGAAACAGTGGAAACAGTGTCAGACTTTATTTTTCTGGGCTCCAAAATCACTGCAGATGGTGACTGCAGCCATGAAATTAAAAGACGCTTACTCCTTGGAAGGAAGGTTATGACCAACCTAGATAGCATATTCAAAAGCAGAGACAGTACTTTGCCAACAAAGGTTCGCCTAGTCAAGGCTATGGTCTTTCCTGTGGTCATGTATGGATGTGAGAGCTGGACTGTGAAGAAGGCTGAGCGCCGAAGAATTGATGCTTTTGAACTGTGGTGTTGGAGAAGACTCTTGAGAGTCCCTTGGACTGCAAGGAGATCCAACCGGTCCATTCTGAAGGAGATCAGACCTGGGATTTCTTTGGAGGGAATGATGCTCAAGCTGAAACTCCAGTATTTTGGCCACCTCATGCGAAGAGTTGACTCATTGGAGAAGACTCTGATGCTGGGAGGGATTGAGGGCAGGAGGAGAAGGGGACGACAGAGGATGAGATGGCTGGATGGCATCACTGACTCGATGAATGTGAGTCTGAGTGACCTCCGAGAGCTGGTGATGGATAGGGAGGCCTGGCGTGCTGCGGTTCATGGGGTCGCAAAGAGTCGGACACGACTGAGCGACTGATCTGATCTGATCTGATCTGATTTTCTTCCATTCTATTTGCATGAAGTGATGGGACTGGATGCCGTGATCTTGGTCTTTTTAATGTTGAGTTTTAAGCCAGCTTTTTCACTCTCTTCTTTCACCCTCATCAAGGGTCTCTTTAGTTCCTCTTCCCTTTCTGACTGTCCTGGGAAGACCAGACGAGACCAGTGCCCGTGGCCAGCAGCATTGCATGCTGCATCATCTAGGCCTCGGCTGAACTCAGACAATGAGATATTTTCTCTATTTGCCTCTATTAAGCCAGGTCTCCCCTTCTGGGTTTCTGCAATTGGGTTTTGGACGTAAACTGCCACTGAGCTTCCAGCCATGCCCTTTCCAAACTCTGACCACCCAGACAACCTGCCGACCACTGTTCCTGAACTCTAAATCCATCTCTTCTTTCCTACAAACAGAGCAGCCTAGTTATACCCTGCAAGCTCTGCCCATGACTGACTGCCCCTCCACCACTGCAGGGCCAGCCCCCTGCCCTGGGCTGTGATGCAACAAACGTCCACTCGGGATGCTAAGCTGGGCACAGACCAGGTCACAAGGCTTCTTCCCCTACTCGTGGTCCTAGGAAATCCACTGGAAGCCATGTAGGGAAGGGAGAATCCAGGCACCCCGAAGTCTCTCTGGTGTGAGCATACGGCAGTCAGGAGGCATGGAGGAGGAGTTGGGAGAAGTCTGCAGCAGCGGAGGGAGAGCGAGTCACCAGCCAGAGTCACCAAACACAAGGCACCCGGGGACTCAAGGGTACACCTGGGTCTGGAAAGGGGCGGCCACATCCATCAGGAAAGGGGCTGAGGTTCCTTTTGTTTGACCCATAAAGAAAGTCTCTTCTGAGAACTGAAAAGCATGGATGACCTTCGAGAATAAAGAAAGCATGTTCATGCCTGCTTTTAAAAAAAAATTACATGGGATCAGCCAAAATATGAATGAACACTCTAGGACCTCCCTGGAGGTCCAGTGGTTAGGAATCCACCTGCCGATGCAGGGGACACGGGTTCGATCCCTGGTCCAGGAAGACGCCCCGTGCCGCCGGGCAACCAAACTCATGCACCACAACTACTGGGCCTGTGATCCTGGCGCCCGAGCTCTACAGCAGAAGCTGCTGCGTGAGGAGCCCGCGCACCACGGGCCGAGTGTAGGCCCTGCTCGCGGCAACTAGAGAGGGCCCACGTGCGGCAAGATCCAGCGCGCGCGCATGCGCGCACACACTCGCGACACTCCAGGGAGTGGGATTGTGGGTAATTTGCCTTCTCCACTTCTCCAATTTTGTTTAACTAAGACCTCACTCTCTTCCTGAGAAATAATTGATGTATCTCTCTCTTCAGTTGCTCGGTCATGTCCGACTCTTGCAACCCCCATGGACTGTAGCCCGCCAGGCTCCTCTGTCCATGGGATTCTCCAGGCAGGAACACTGGAGTGGGTTGCCGTTCATTCTCCATTTGACGCATAACGCTGTCTTCAGGTGTACAGCGCCAGAATTCAGCATATATATTGTGAAACCGTCTCACAGTACATCTAGCAGCAGGCTCACCTTCTAATTACAACGTTTCTTCTGGTGACCAGATCTTCCCGCGACTCTCAAACATAGAATACGGCATCATTAACTATTGTCTCCATGCTGCACCCGAGGTCCCCAGGACCTGCTTATCTCGTAACTGGCATTTGTACCTTTTGACCCCTTCACCCACCTTGCCCACCCTTCACCCCCTGCTTCGGGCAACCCCAACCTCTCTCTGTATCTATGAGCCTGCTGGGTTTGGGGGAGTTTTACGTCCCACATATCAGTGAGACCACACAGGATATGTCTTTCTCTGTCTGACTTATTTCACTTAGCTTAATATCCTCTCAGTGCTCAGCTGCCCAGTGTCTGACGCTTTGTAACTCCATGGACTGTAGCCCTCCAGGCTCCTCTGGCCACGGGATTCTCCAGGCAGGAGCACTGAGTGGGGTGCCATTTCCTTCTCCAGGGGCTCTTCCCGACCAGGGAGCAGACCTGGGTCTCCTGCGTCTTCGGCACTGCAGGCAGATTCTTAACTGCGGAGCCCCTGGGGAAGCCCCCGCAATGGCCTCTGGGTCCACCCCTACTGTCCCAAATGGCAGGACAGCTCTCCTTCTCCTTACAGCTAAATAATACCCCATGATACACCACATCCTCTTATCCATTCCTCCCTAGTGGACATGTAGGTTGCTTCCATATTTTGACTAATGTAAACAATGCTGCAGTAAACTTAGGGGTCCAGATGTCATTTCAAGGTAATGTTTTCATTTCTCTAAGATAATATCCAGAAGTAGAATTGCTGGCTCATACGATAGCTCTATTTTTAATTTTTTGAGGAAACTCCATACTGTTTTCCACAGTGGATGCACCAACTTACATTCCCACGAACAGTGCCTGAGGGCTCCCTTCTCTGCACCTCCTCATTTGCCATTAGTTGTCTTTCTGATAATAGCTGTTTGCAGGTGAGAGATGGTACCTTGTGGTTTTGACCTGCATTTCTCTGACGGTTAGGGATGTTGAGCATCTTTTCATGTGTCTGTTGTTCATCTGTATGTCTTCCTTAGGGGAAAAAAAAGTCTATTCAGATGCTCTGCCCATTTTTAAGCATAATGTTTGCCCGTTTGGGGGGGTCTTTTTGTTTTGCTATTGAGTGATATGAGCTCTTTATATACTTTGGATATTAATCCTTTATTGAAAAGGATTAATCCAATGATTCACAAATGATTAATCACATATTTTCTCCCACTCAGTGGGTTGCCTTTTAACTTTGTTGGTGGTTTGGTTTACTTTGCTGTGCAGAAGCTTCTTAGTTTGATACAGTCCTGCTTGCTTACTTTTGCTTTTGTTTCTACAACAAACCTCAAATTTAAGAAAACAAAACTTTGAAGATAAGTAATGGGCAGGTTTTCAGTACAGAAAATAGATGTTGGGAAAGATCCCAGGACCCCCAGTTATATGTAGTCAACAGAAAACTGGAAATAGCACAAAGCTGGAGCTGTTCCTTTTTACAGGAAACAAACAAGACAGGGAAGAAGCCAGACTTAGAAACCCAGGATGGTGTCTGCTGGGAAAAGTCAACAGAAGCCCATGGATTCCAGGCCCATAAACAAGACACAGCACAGATGGGAACCAGGAAGTGAGCACGTGCCCAGGTCTCACCTGCCCCCGCAGGTATATAGTGGCTCCTGGCCCAGGAGGCCCCACACTGAGCACCTTCTCTCTCTCCGCCTGCTCCTCTGACCTACTCCACCCTCAACCCACCAGAACCATGGGCTGCTGTGGCTGTTCCGGAGGCTGTGGCTCCAGCTGTGGAGGCTGCGGCTCCAGCTGTGGGGGCTGCGGCTCCGGCTGTGGGGGCTGTGGCTCCAGCTGCTGTGTGCCTGTCTGCTGCTGCAAGCCCGTGTGCTGCTCTGTGCCAGCCTGCTCCTGCTCCTGCTGTGGCAAAGGGGGCTGCGGCTCCTGTGGGGGCTCCAAGGGGGGCTGTGGCTCCTGTGGGGGCTCCAAGGGGGGCTGCGGCTCGTGTGGAGGCTCCAAGGGGGGCTGTGGCTCCAGCTGTGGAGGCTGCAGCTCCGGCTGTGGGGGCTGTGGCTCCAGCTGCTGTGTGCCTGTCTGCTGCTGCAAGCCCGTGTGCTGCTCTGTGCCAGCCTGTTCCTGCTCCAGCTGTGGCAAAGGGGACTGCGGCTCGTGTGGGGGCTCCAAGGGGGGGGGCTCGTGTGGGGGCTCCCCAGGGGGGCTGTGGCTCCTGTGGAGGCTCCAAGGGGGGCTGTGGCTCCTGTGGGGGCTCCAAGGGGGGCTGTGGCTCCAGCTGTGGAGGCTGCAGCTCCGGCTGTGGGGGCTGTGGCTCCAGCTGCTGTGTGCCCGTCTGCTGCTGCAAGCCCGTGTGTTGCTGTGTGCCAGCCTGCTCCTGCTCCAGCTGTGGCAAAGGGGGCTGTGGCTCCTGTGGCTGCTCCCAGTCCAGCTGCTGTGTCCCTGTTTGCTGCTCCCAGTCCAGCTGCTGCAAACCCAGCTGCTCCCAGTCCAGCTGCTGCAAACCCAGCTGCTCCCAGTCCAGCTGCTGTGTCCCCGTGTGCTGCCAGCGCAAGATCTGAAGCTGTGTCCAGGGACCTCAAGTGGCTCCTGGGAACCCAGGAATCTAGGAAGTGACTGGTGCCCATCCAAGATTAGCAAGTGGCAGTTCTGAATCCATCTTTTCTAGAATGGGGAGCCCAACTCTCCAGTCCCAGCAGATTGCTTCCCAGATGCAGGCGAAAGGAGACCTCTTCGTGCCTCCTGTCCGTTCTAGATCCCCGCCTCCTCTGCCTTGAAGAAGTCATTTCCTTCCCAGTCTCCACATGACTGCAGTCCCCACAGGCCCCTGATTCCTGGAGCCCATTGACCCTCGTGCTTCGGACTTGGCCGACCTGGCCCATCCCACAAGGCCAACATCCTGACCACAGACCCAGGGGGTGCCCCCACTCTCCTCAGCCCCGCATCAGCTGGCCCAACGCTGCCCTTCACCAGGATTCGCCTGTGCCTCCTTCACCGGCCACAGTCCAGTCTGGACCTGGTGCAAACTCTAAATAAACACATCCCCCTCTCAAGGACTCTGTCTCCATGATAATTCTTTATTTTTTTAATATTCTTTTAAATTCTTTTGGCTCCACTGGGTCTTAGTTGCGGCAGTGGGATCTTTTAGTTTGGGCACATGACCTCAGTTTCAGCATGTTGGGTCTAGTTCCCCAACTAGGGATCGAACCCATGCCCCTCTGCATTGGGAGCTTGGAGTCTTAGCTATTGGAGCACCAGGGAAGTCCCCAGGATACTTCATTAATGGACCCTCTAATGAGGAATTCAAGAAACAACTGTGTATTGTTGATGGGAGTAAAAAACAGGTGCAATTTCTTTTTTCTGAAGGTATTTTTGGCAATATTTACTATAATTTCACTGTTGATTGCATTATTTTCCTTGCTTTGGTGGCATTTTTAAATACAATTATTAGTAAGAATGAAACAAAATATAGCAGTTGGAAAAGAGAAAGCAAAATTATCATTATCTACGTATGTTCCCATTGCATACCTCGGGGGGGGGGCGGTGAAAAATTACTACAAAATGTAAGTGAACTCAAGCAGAAGCCTGGGGACATAAAATGTAAAATCAACAGCCTTTCTCTTTACATGCAACAAACAGAAATACAATGAAAGACAAGACTTCCTCCAGTCCTTAAACGTGAACTCTATAAGAACCATTTCTAAAATCTGCATAAAAAGCACTCCTTCTAACAGTAAAAACTGGAAATTGTCCAGATGTCCATTAACAGAAAAGAAGAATTGCTTGTGGTTTAGTCGCTCAGCAGACTGCCAGGCAGCAACGGGACCCGTGCAGGCTGATGCTTAGTAGAAGAAATCGACAGAAAGGCACACACCATGACCGTTTCCACGTGAGGTCCATAAACACACGCAGAACAGACTGGTCTACACCACCGAGGACCGGGATGCGGCGCCTCTGGGGGAAAGTGGTTGGAAAGAGGACAGGAGAGAGCTCCCGGGGTCTGCGGATGCTCTCTCTCTAAACCTGGGCGTGCTGGTTACATGCGTGTTCAGTGTGTGAAGATCTGTCAAGCTGTCAAAGACGAGCACTCAATATGACACGTGGGCAGTGTGCGCTGTGTGGCTGGAACGAAGAGGACCTTCGCATTCCGTTACAAGGTCATCACTAAAGGGATGTTGCCTCTAAGCCTAAACTATGCTTAGTGGCCCATCTTTGGAAAACGTGCCTTGCAGGTTATGGGCATTAAGGTGAAATAGCTTCATAGGAAGCATGGTGACATTCTTCTCCATGAACTTCTATTTCAATAAAAGTCTTTAAAATCTATGAGAAGACAGTTGTAATATACTGAGAGACATAAAAGGAGTCATGAATAAAAGAATAGATAATTCTTGTTTTAATAGGAAGGTTTTCTTCATTTATATATTTTTATTTCGAAATGTTTATACCAGTGCAGTGAAACTAAATTTTAGAGACACTGGATATCATTAGTTTGGATACTGTTCATTTATTATAAAAGAGAAACATGGAAATTATTTACGTGATGAAAGACGTCACGACTTCAGTGGAACAGGCAGCTTCACGTGATGTCATTTCAATAGTGACTTATTTCAGTCGACATACTTAGCAAGAATGCCACCATCTCTAAATAAGAAGTAATCCTTGTTGTCTATAACTACTTCGTGTGCAATGTGCTAAGTAAATTGTATTTTTACTTCATTTCTGGGGCTCATTCGCTTCAGTTCTGTCCGACTCTTTGCAACTCTGTGGACTATAGCCCACGAGGCTTCTCTGTCCATGGGATTCTCCAGGCAAGAATACTGGAGTGAGTTGCCATGCCTCCTCCAGGGGATCTTCCCGACCCATGGATCCAACTCACATCTCCTGGGAGGAGAACTGTATTTCCAACTTGCATATTAACTGGTTGAATCTCTTCACTCTTTCCGTTAGAGCCCCATCCACAGCTACTACCATTGCTTGCAATGTTTCCTTGGGATTTTTCTGGAAGCCTAATGCCCCTTTGGTTACACTTTCAGTTGTCCTTTCAACTAATACTCGGTCAAAGAGGGGAGGAAATTTTCTAAATGGCTGTCCTTCCATGACCCGGCTGCCACAGCTCCCAATCAAGCTCTCACACCTTGCTGCAGGGAGCAGGAAGTGTTAGTATTTTAAGCAAGTCATTCTTCCTAAATTAATCTATATATTGGATCTGAATACATATACTAAGAAGATATTTTAAGTAGCTACGCTGACTGTAACATTTATACAGGAAAAATATATATATATACATAAAAATAGCTAAGAAAATGTTGAAAAGAAAGGGGACCAGGACTTCCTTAGTGATCCAGTGGTCGAGAATCTGCCTGCCAAAGTAGGGGACACACGTTCGATCCCTGGTCTGGAAAGATCCCACATGCTGGGGGCAGCTAAGCCCAAGCCGCGCAGATACAGAGCTCTCTTGCCTCACCTCCTGGAGGCTGAGTGCCCAGAGCCCATGCCCAGCAATGAGAGAAGCCCCTGCAGCAAGCGGCCCCAGCACCAACTAGAGAAAGCCCCTGTGCAGCTACAAAACCTCAGCACAGCCAAAAATAAATCAGGGGGATAAATAGTTTCAGAAAGAGTCCATTGCCTAAAAAGAAATGGAATCAGATAGCAAACCTATTATTAAGTCATGCGCATTCAAACAACTTGAAACAAATGTAAAAATCCAACAAATGGAAGTCAAAGAACAGACCTGCCAGAGAGAGGTCGAAACGTGTGAGAATTTTCTACGTATAAAACAGAGCATATTCAATTTGTTCAAAAATACATTATTCCACAGACGGATATTAAAGCAACTATGCAGGACCTTCCTGGGCGGCTCAGTGGCAGAATCCACCTGCCAGCGCGGGAGACACTGCTTCCATTCCCGGCCCAGGAAGACCACGCGTGCCGCGGGCGCGACGAAGCCCAAGCGGCGCAGCTACTGAGCCTCCGCTCTAGAGCCCGGGAGCCGCAGCACTGACCCCGGGAGCCGCAAGTACTGAGCCCTTGAGCCGCAAGAACTGAGCCCACGAGCTGTAAGTACTGAGCCCGGGAGCCACAAGTACTGAGCCTTCCAGCCGCAAGCACTGAGCCCACGAGCCGTAAGTACTGAGGCCCGGGTGCCTAAAGCCCGTGCTCCACAGTATGACGCCTCACGCCCCACAGTTAGATAAGAGCCCGTGTGCAGCAACAAAGACCCGGCACGGCCAACAACAACTATAGAGGACGTAAAAAAGGAAACTCGTGCCTTTATTTCGCCTCTTGCGCTCAGTCACTTCAGTGGTGTCTGACTCTTTGCGACCCTGTGGACTGAAGCCCACCACGTTCCTCCATCCATGGGAGTCTCCAGGCAAGAATACTGGAGTGGGTTCCCATGTCCTTCTCCAGGGGGTCCTCCCGACCCAGGGACGGAAGCTGGCTCTCCTGCGTCTTCCGCGTCGCAGGCAGACTCTTCACAGCTGAGCCACCAGGGAAGCCCCACTTCATCCCTTACTCTAAAAATAAATTCCATACAGAATAAAGGCTCAAATAAAAAATAAAAACACAAAATGACTGAAAGAAAAGAGGAACTTTTAAATAACACTGAGATGGGATAGTTGTTTCTGACCGTGACACAAAATTCAGCAGCTCACGGAAAGAAAAGATAGATAAATTTGGCATAAAAGAAAAATAAACATATAAAAAGAAAAATCTGTATGGCAAAAAATAATAACAACAGTGTCGACTGATAATTAACAAAGGACGAACTTCAGCTGGAGGGATTGCCGTCAGTCTGGCCTGCCGGGGGGCACTGACTTGCGGATTCTCTGGTTTGGAAGCCACAGGAACAGACACAAGACAGGCTGCAGCCGAGCTGCCGTGCCCAGGCAGGCACCAGGGGCTGAGACGACAGGCTGCTAAGAGGCGGCCGGGACTAAAGGCCCGGGAAATCCACGATGATGCAAAGGGCACACACGAACCCAGAGAAGACACCTGCCCAGAAAAGGTCTGAGAGCTACCACCTCACCCCATCAGAAGGACCGCACTTACAAAGACAACGAATAACCGGTGCTGGCAAGGACGTGCAGAGCAGGGAGCCTGGCGCTGCTGGCGGGAGGGCCGACTGGCACAGCCACCACAGGGAGAGGAGGGAGGCTCCTCCAGAAAGCAGAGATGGGCCTCTCATGCGACCCAGCAGTTTCACTTCTGGGTGTCTCCCCAAAGGGAACAAAGACACAATCAGAGAAGACGCAGGAGGCCCATGTCCACTGCAACGTTTTTTACAACAGACAAAATACGAAACCTAAGCATCCATCAGTAGATGAAGAAAGAAGATGTGGGGTGTATATGTATATATATAGGTATATATATATATATAGGTATATATATGCTGCTGCTGCTAAGTCGCTTCAGTTGTGTCCGACTCTGTGCAACCCCATAGACGGAAGCTCACCAGGCTCCCCCCATCCCTGGGATTCTCCAGGCAAGAACACTGGAGGGGGTTGCCATTTCCTTCTCCAATGCATGAAAGTGAAAAGTGAAAGTGAAGTTGCTCAGTCGTGTCTGACTCTCAGCGACCCCATGGACTGGAGCCCACCAGGATCCTCTGTCCATGGGATTTTCCAGGCAAAAGTACTGGGGTGGGGTGCCATTGCCTTCCCCGAGGTAGTTTTGAGGGCTCATGCAAAGATGAATACAGTTCAGAATTTGGTTCTGAAGTGTCCTTAGGAAAAAGCTGCTGCTGCGTCGCTTCAGTCGTGTCCAACTCTGTGCGACCCCATAGACGGAAGCTCACCAGGCTCCCCCGTCCCTGGGATTCTCCAGGCAAGAATACTGGAGTGGGTTGCCATTTCCTTCTCCAATGCATGAAAGTGAAAAGTGAAAGTGAAGTCGCTCAGTCGTGTCCGACTCTTAGCGACCCCATGGACTGGAGCCTACCAGGATCCTCCGTCCATGGGATTTTCCAAGCAAAAGTACTGGGGTGGGGTGCCATTGCCTTCCCCGAGGAAAAAAGCTATGTGTGTATATATATATAACCTAGGTATATATATATATATATATATATATATATATATATATATATATACATAGCAAGGACACTTCAGAACCAAATTCTGAACTGTATTCATCTTTGCACGAGCCCTCAAAAGTCTGTCAAAATGTAAAAGCACATGTGACTCATTTATCCAAAACAGTTCATGAAAATTCGACCCAAATAAATAAGAATATGTACAAAATAAACAAACAACCCAGACACAAGTATGTCCCCAGGGCTGTATGTGCTGTTTGAAAACGGGGAACCCTGATTGGCTGGCAAGAGTTGTCCGTTGCTGCTGCCGCAGGAAACTTGACAAGCAACGTGAAACATTTCCACCGACAGAAAACAAGCCACCTGTGACTTTACTCAACAAAGGGAAAGACGTGGATGCCACAACCAGCCCTGGAGCAGCGTTTGTCAGTGAAGGACAACAGTGCACACCCATCTTCAGAACCACAGGTGCACACGCAGAACACCAGGCCGTGTGCAGCCCCCAGAATCCCTGCAGGCAGTTCCCTAACTTGCTGCAGCATCTTCCACAATAACTCACGTTTTTCGCCAAAGAATCTGAAAGTAACGATGGCTTGCTATGGTTTGCCAGTAGAAGGTTGTGGAAGCCTCACAACGTGGATTTGATGTTTTAAGTCCTCTTAAATAGATCTTCAAAAATTCAGGAGAGAAATCTGAACACACAATGTACCAAAAGTGCACTCAAAAGGACAAGTTTGTTGTTAAAGGACAGATTTGCTTTCTGAACTGCTTTTTGCCAGCTCAGTCACTCAGTCTGGTCCAACTCTTTGGGGCCCCGGGTCGCTAAGAGTCGGACACGACTGAGCGACTTCACTTTCACTTTTTCGCTTTCATGCATTGGAGAAGAAAATGGCAACCCACTCCAGTTTTCTTGCCTGGAGAATCCCAGGGGCAGGAGAGCCTGGTGGGCTGACGTCTATGGGGTCACGCAGAGTCGGACACGACTGAAGTGACTTAGCAGCAGCAGCAGCACTGTAGCCCGCCAGGCTCCTCTGTCCTTGGGATTCTCCAGGCAAAAACGTCTGTGCTGTGCTATGCTTAGTCACTCAGTCATGTCCGACTCTTTGCGACCCCTGTGGACTGTAGCCCTCCGGGATCCTCCATCCATGGGATTCTCCAGGCCACAATACTGGAGTGGGTTGCCATGCCCTCCTCCAGGGGATCTTCCTGACCCAGGGATCAAACCCAGGTCTTATGCATTATAGGAGGATTCTTTACTGTCTGAGACACGAGGGAAGCCCAAAAATGTTTGGAAATACGTTTTTAAACATTCCAGGTAAAAAGCTGAGACAGGGGCTCCCGTGGTGGTCCAGCAGTTAAGAATTCGCCCGCCTGTGCAGGGCACATGGATCCAATCCCTGGTCTGAGAAGATTCCGCAACTAACCCTGTGCGCCACAACTACCGCAGCTGCACCCTGGAGCCGAGAACTGCAACAAGAGAGGCCACGGCAACGAGACGCCATGCCCCGCAGCTGGAGGGCAGCCCCCGCAGCAACAAAGGCCCGGCGCAGCCAAGAAGACTGAGAGGCTACAGGACCCTGAGCCGAACATGCAAGAGCAAAGTGTCTTTTGTCATTTTCAGACTTATTTTTTAAAGAACTAAGAAAGATTTCTCATCAAAAGTAATAAAATGTGCCCTCCTACACTGTTGGTGGGACTGTGAATTGGTACAGACACTACGGAGAACAGGATGGAAGCTCCTTACAAAATACAAACAGAGCTACCAAGTGACCTGCAATCCCACTCCTGGGCATATATCAGAGGAAAGCGTGATCTGAAAGGACGCACGCACCCAGGGTTCACTGCAGCACCGTTTACAACAGCTGGGACGTGGAAGCACCTAGATGTGCGTTGACGGAGCAGTGGATATATAAGGTGCATATGCACTGCGAAATATTACTCAGTCGTTAAAAAGAATGAAATGGCATTTGCAGCAACACAGATGGACCTGGAGAGTGTGATACTGAGTGAAGCAAGTCAGACAGAGACGGAGAAATGATGGATGGCGTCCCTTACACGTGGGACCTAAAAAGAAATGATACAAATGAACTTATGAAACAGAGACTCAGAGAATGAACTTGTGGTTGCTGGGGGGGAAGGATGGCGGGGCGGATGGTTAGGGAGTCTGGAAGGGCTGTGTTGCTGCTGCTAAGTCACTTCAGTCGTGTCCGACTCTGCGTGACCCCATAGACATCAGCCCACCAGGCTCTCCTGCCCCTGGGATTCTCCAGGCAAGAAAACTGGAGTGGGTTGCCATTTCCTTCTCCAATGCATGAAAGCAAAAAAGTGAAAGTGAAGTCGCTCAGTCGTGTCCGACTCTTAGCAACCCCATGGACTGCAGCCCACCAGGCTCCTCCATCCATGGGATTTTCCAGGCAAGAGTACTGGAGTGGGGTGCCATTGCCTTCTCCGGAAGGGCTGTGTACACACTGCTATATTCAAGACGGATGACCAACAAGGACCTACCGGACACCACATGGAACTCTGCTCCGTGTTATGTGGAAGCCTGGATGGGAGCGGGGTTTGGGAGAGAACGGGTTCATGCCTGTGTGAGACTGAGTCACCGCGCTGCTCACCGAAACCATCACAGTGCGGTTAGTCAGCTCTACCCAACGCAAAGTGAAAGGTTCAAAGGAAAACAAGTAATAAGATGTGAAATAAATATGTGAAAATAAGCTATTGTCATTCCTAAAAGTGAAAATATTATTCACTCAATCATAGCCAACTTTTTGTGACCCTATGCACCATAGCCTGCCAGGCTCCTCTGTCCATGGAATTCTCCAGGCAAGAATAGTGCAATGGGTTGCCATTCCCCTTCTCCAGGGGACCTTTCCTGAACCCAGGTCTCCTGCATTGCAGACGGATTCTTTACTGTCTGAAACACCACGGAAGTCATGCTGATGAAAGGCCCAAATTACAGCAAAATTTCCATATCACGTCAATAGCAGAATTCATTAACAAGAGGCGATGCATTTCAAACAAAAGTAAGGAAAGCTCATGGACTATTCGATAACCCCATTAATGTGTAATAGCAAGTCACATGAATATTTTGCTGAAGGTTTACGTTTCCTGCTGATTTGACATGAAAATATTGACACAGTCAAAGATAGCATTAAACACATAATGAGCCAACTCCACCGAGGATGTAATCACAGACAGGCTGACAGATGTAATTTAAAAAGAAATATAAGGTAAACAAGGAGGTCAAACCAGTTAATCCTGAAGGAAATTAGTCCTGAATATTCACTGGAGGCAGTCAGGCTGAAGCTGAAACTCCAATACTTTGGCCACCTGATGGGAAGAGCCAACTCACTGGAAAAGACCCTGATGCTGGGAAAGACTGAGGCAGGAGAAGGGGACGACAGAGGAGGAGATGGTTGGATGGCATCACCGACTCAATGGACAGGAGTCTGAGTAAACTCTGAGAGAGAGTGGATGACGGGGAGCCTGGCGTGCTGCAGTTATGGTTGCCGGGGCCGGGGGGAAGGATGGGGGAGTGGATCGAAAAGAGTTGGACACAAGTTATCGACGGAACAACAATAAGACTAAACACCACACAAAATGCTGATCCCCTGAAGTTTTACAGCACAAATGTAAAGACATTTGATTAATGTTTCCCCAGATTCGATAGCAAACCTAAACACTTATGTATCATGAGGCTAAAACAAACTTACAAAATCAACAACTAAAAAAAAAACCTCAAGCAGCCATGATAAAGGAGAAACTGAAGTAGCTTTGTGTTCGCTTTAGAAAGTAAAACTCTGAAATTGTTGTCATATGAGTAAGTGATGAAGGATATGGGGCCAAAAAAAGGAAAAAGAAAGAAAAACCATAGTGGAGGATGCCCTGGGATAGAGAAGAGGGCTTGGGGCAATTCATTCAACAAAATAAGATTATTTTCCCTGCGTCTGTGTTCGTAACGTCTGCCTCTCTGTGAACCTAGCTAGGCTCCTCTGTCCATGGGATTGTCTGAGCAGGAATACTGCAGCCAGTTGCGACTTCGTCCTCCAGGGGATCTTCCCAACCCAGGGATCAAACCCGTGTCTCCCGTGTCTCCTGCGCAGCAGGTGGACTCTTCACAGCCAAGCCAGGGTGTAAGCCCCTTACTCTCTCGGGTCCGGTCACATTTGTGTTATCTGTCATTTCTTTAAATCTGTAATTTACTGCTATTTCTTTTCTCACTCGGTTAACTCTAATACATGCATCCCCTCTCTGGGTTGGGCCTCCAAAGTCAGACAACGTATTCAGATCTTGAATTCCAGCCTTTAAGCTCGAAACGAGGCCAGTTTGTAGTCAAGCAAGTTCTGCTCCCGCACAGAAAGCAGCGGGAACCTCGGCGCCCCTGGTGACGACCCAAGAAACCGCGCCTGGGACCCAGGGCCGCGTTGCCCGGAGCTGGGGGGGGGGGGGGGGCTGTGCATCGCCAACTCCAGGACAAACGCGCAAGATACTAACACCAGGGCCCCAAATTCTTCAGTGTTTCTAATAAGAAGCTGTCTGCACTCCATTTTGAGGTATTCCCTTCCCAGTTACACATTTTATTTTCTCTGAGTTCTAGATCTCTAGATACCAAAGAGATTGCCAGGTTTCTTGAAAGAACACTTAAGAGTCATGGAAACAGAGACCCAGAGGTGTTGCACATGGCCTCAGGGAGCCTATTCTGGCTGATAATGCCCTTAGAAGCTGCTCAAGTCACCTCTGTACGTTCGGTCGGCTGACAATAAAACTAAAAGCTGAAAATGGTTCAAGCACTCAACGATGTGTTCTGCTAGAGGGCTAAGGTCAATAGCACTGCTTCCGGGCAGCTCAGGGGATAAGAATCTGCCGGTGCAGGGGACGAGCCCGGGTCTGTAAGCCCCACGTAAGTCAAGTCATCAGCAAGGCCGTGCTCCATCTGCGAGTCCAAGGAGAGCCCATCTCTCACCGCCATGACCTTCTGGTGGCTGCCAGGATGCCCTGGCTTGTGGCCACCTCACTCAGATGCTCAAAGTGGCACCTGCAAATCCCCTCTGCTGCACCTCACGGCCTCTCCTCCTCTTGGCGTGCTCAGGCCTCCCCCGCCTCTCTCTCACAATGATGGATGTCGTCACACTTAACCCATCACCACCTAAGGGGATACTCTCTCATCTCAAGATGCTGAGCTTAATCACACCTGCAAACTCCGAACAGAGATGAAGGAGCCTGGACCCAGTGCCATCCTCACAGGTCACACACAGTCCAACCAGAGGCAGGTGACCAACTACCGGGGACGCTTAGGAAGGACAGACTGAAATCCAGATGAATGAGGAAGAGGCAAAATTTAGAAACCTAAGTCAGTTGTCAGTGACCCAGGAAACAGGAGCTCAGAGAGCAAACAAAAAAACATGACCTGGAAAAACAGACAAGAGGAAGTGCTCAGCGGCCTGGTATACACCTGGCAGGTATATAGAGGCTCCTGGCCCAGGAGGCCCCACACTGAGCACCTTCTCTCTCTCCACCTGCTCCTCTGATCTACTCCACCCTCAACCCACCAGAACCATGGGCTGCTGTGGCTGTTCCGGAGGCTGTGGCTCCAGCTGTGGGGGCTGCGGCTCCAGCTGTGGGGGCTGTGGCTCCAGCTGTGGGGGCTGCGGCTCCAGCTGCTGTGTGCCCGTCTGCTGCTGCAAGCCCGTGTGCTGCTGTGTGCCAGCCTGCTCCTGCTCCAGCTGTGACAAAGGGGGCTGTGGCTCCTGTGGGGGCTCCAAGGGGGGCTGTGGCTCCTGTGGGGGCTCCAAAGGGGCTGTGGCTCCTGTGGGGGGTCCAAGGGGGGCTGTGGCTCCAGCTGTGGAGGCTGCAGCTCCGGCTGTGGGGGCTGTGGCTCCAGCTGCTGTGTGCCCGTCTGCTGCTGCAAGCCCGTGTGCTGCTGTGTGCCAGCCTGTTCTTGCTCCAGCTGTGGCAAAGGGGGCTGTGGCTCCTGTGGCTGCTCCCAGTCCAGCTGCTGTGTCCCTGTTTGCTGCTCCCAGTCGAGCTGCTGCAAACCCTGCTGCTCCCAGTCCAGCTGCTGCAAACCCTGCTGCTCCCAGTCCAGCTGCTGTGTCCCCATTTGCTGCCAGCGCAAGATCTGAGGTAATGGTCAGTCCAGCTTTCAGCTGACCTCTTCCACCTGCGGCATCTGTGAGGCTCTCCGGCTTGTTATTCTCCTGGACCTCTTCCCTGCATTTCCTGACTCCAGCACAGGAAGCACCTTCACATGAGGAGCACGGCTGTGTCCCTATCCATCCAGGATATCATTATGCAGAGGAAGGCCATATGCTAATAGTCCTCTAAAAACCAAGTGGCCGCCGCCTGTCCTTCTGACTCTTCTAAGGGCCATCATTTGCCACAACCAGGCGCTGACCCTCATGTGAAGGGTCTGGTCAAGAACATCCAGCTCCTGGCTTCTCAATAAGAAAAGATGCCACTTTGATCACATCCGAGTTTCCTTCTCCAATGAAGCCCAGTCCAGCAGGACTCCCTTCCTTACAGCAGGTTTCTATACTTGTTTGTTAAAATACAATAAAACGTCCTGTCAATAAAATTATCTCTGTCACTACCAACCAAATTCATTCCCAGTGTAACTCTTCATAGCAGTCTCTGTACAATGTACTGATGAACAAGGGGGTTCACAGGAAGTGGGTGTCTGGGAGCCCATGCCAGCTGACCAGGCCCTGACTCCACTTACCGCCAGGTGTCCCGCCTGCCTCCAGCTACGGCCATACTCCACCACCGATGTTGTAGCCGGGGACATTCCAGGATGCGGCAGAGAGGCCTGGGCTCCTAGTCAGGATGTGGCGTGTGTGTCCTGCATGTGTGGTTGTCCAGCAGTGGGACTTTCCTTTGGGCGGGCAGTAAACTTGCTGTGTTTGGGCCAGCACCCTCTCCATGCCGCTCCTCTCTCACGTCGCAGAGGCTGGATAGCCTCTCCTGACTCTCTTGTAGCCATGGTTCCAGATGCAATGGCTCACCCATCGCAAATGCCAAATGCAGGGGCTCAGCCACTCTGCACTTACCTTCTCATGGTGTTTAGAAAAGAAAAATAACACAGAAGCAGATAAGGGCATTGTGGACCTCTGCGTGGGACATTAACAACATCCACTGTCCAGCCACAGGTCTCATGCTCATCAGTCATAATGCAGCAGGGTGGGCTCCTGACCCAGACTGGCAGGGGTCCTCACACACAGGGGAAGTTTAGGGACAGACGGACATGCCCACGGGGAGAACACGGGGAGAAGATGAAACAGTACTCTGGTGATGCTTCCACAAGCCAAAGATCACCAAAAATGGACCAGGGACCTGGGAGAGAGCATAGAACAGATTCTCCTTCACAGTTGTCAGAAGGAGGGAAGGCGGCACTGAGAAATTCACCCAGATTGTAAGAGTCATAAGGGGTTCAGCCATGAAATAGAAGCCAAGAACCGTGGAAGAGAGATCAGAGGCTCCATCACAGCTCTACCAAGTGTCCCACACTGAGAGATCAAAAGAAATGGCAGGAACACAATACTCAGAGGACACGTGAAGCTTCTTCAGATCAAAGGCACAGATTCGGTACCAAGGAGGAAGCACAAGAATATATACAAACAAATCATGTCAGAGTGAAACTGGAATACTGAGGACAACAAGAAGTGGACTTCTGGCACCACGTAAAATGTGCTAAGTTGCAGCCTCCCAAAATTCCTACTACAACAACTAAAAGAAAACCCTGCTGCTTGGAAAGATTGAAGGCAAAGGAGAAGAGGGTGGCAGAGGATGAGATGTGTTAGATAACAACACCAGCTCAGTGGGCAGGAACTGGAGCAAAGTCCAGGAGGTGCGGAGGATAGGGAAGCCTGGCCCGCTGCAGTCCATGGGTCGCAGAGACTCAGATGTGACTTAGTGACGAACAGCAAACACAGCAAATGAGGGACTTCCCTGGTGGTCCAGTGGATAAGGATCCGCTTGCCAGTGCAGGGGACAAGGGTTTGACCCCTGGTCCAGGAAGATTCCACATGCCATGGAGCATCGAAGCCCGGGGGGTATAACCGCTGAACCCAGGTGCCCAGGGCCTGTGCTCCGCAAGAGACGACGCCACGTGAGAAGTCTGCACGCCACGACCAGAGAGAAGCCTGCTCTCCGCAGCTAAAGCAAGCCCGCACAGCAGCGAGGACGCAGCACAGACAGAAAGTACAGAAATAATTCTTAAAATAAAGCCAGGTAAATTACCAAAAGTGTATCTGAAAGACAACGGGGAAATATAGAAGTACCAGGGACTAGATGGATAGCGTTCCTAGTGGCAGAAGCCTTTCTCTCCGAAGAGGGCTCTCCCTTGATGGGAGATTATTCCATGTAAAACTTCTACGGTTCTTCCACAAAAAATAGCAGAAGCCTAATAGCAGAAGCCTTTCTCCCCGAAGAGGGCTCTCCCTTGATGGGAGATTATTCCATGTAAAACTTCTATGGTTCTTCCATAAAAAATAGCCAGTAGACAGTAAAAAAAAAAAAAAAAAAAAAATTACCAGACATAAAAAGAAACAGGAGGGAACTTCCTGGCAGTCCAGTGGCTCAGACTTGGCACTTTCACTGCCGGGCCCTGGGTTCAGGCCCTGGTCAGAGAACTAAGGTCCTGAAAACTGCATGGCCAAAAAAAGAAACCAGAAATAGGAAAATGTGACAAATAATCAAAAGGGGAAAATGTAATAAAAGCAGATTCAAAAATGATTCAGATCTTACTGTTAACTAGCAAAGACTTAAAGAAAGCATAGGGAACATGTGGACAAACTAGATGAAAAGATGGAAAAATTCCGCCAAAAGAGTGTCCATAAAAATATAATAAAATGGACATTCTAAAACTGAAAAATACAATATATAAAATTCAGAATTTATCAGATGGCTTTAACAGATGCCTGGACATAGCAAAAAAAAAAAAAAACAGAATTAGGGAATTGGATTTTTTAAAAAGTCCGTGGAAAAACACCCAAACTGAAGCAGATAGAAATGAGGATGCAAAAAATACACCAGCGTTAAAGATGCGTGGGGACTAACGTAAAGTGTAACTGGAAAATCAGAGGGAAATAAGATAGAAAATGGGGCAAAAGCAATATTTAAAAAGACAGAGGTTGAGAATATTTTAGACTTAACCAAAGATATCAACCCATAGATTCAAGAAGTTCAGCAAAACTCAAGAAGAAACTTTTAAAACCCTAGCTACAAAATGATCATCTTCTGAAAGAAAAACATTTTAAGGTCTTAAAAGCAAAGAATATGGCACATAATTCCCAAAGACGCAGCAGTAACATTTAGGGCTGACTTTTCAAGAAAAACCATGGAAGCCAGAGGACAACAGCACACCACCTATAAAGGAGTAAAAGAAGAAACTTGTTAACAATTCTGCATTGGAGACTCTACTTTGAAAAAATAAGTTGTGCAAAAGTGAAGCTTAAATAAAGATATTTAAGAAAGACAAAGACTATGCCAAAGCCTTGGATTGTGTTCAGTTCAGTTCAGTCGCTCAGTCGTGTCCGACTCTTTGTGACCCCATGAATCGTAGCACGCCAGGCCTCCCTGTCCATCACCAACTCCTGGAGTTCACTCAGACTCACATCCATCGAGTCGGTGATGTGACTGTGTGGATCACAATAAACTGTGGAAAATTCTGAAAGAGATGGGAATAGAGACGAGACCACCTGACCTGCCTCTTGAGAAATCTGTATGCAAGTCAGGAAGCAGCAGTTAGAACTGAACATGGAACAACAGACTGGTTTCAAATAGGAAAAGGAGTACATCAAGGCTGTACATTGCCACCCTGCTTATTTAACTTATACACAGAGTACATCATGAGAAACGCTGGGCTGGAAGAAGCACAAGCTAGAATCAAGATTGCCCGGGGAAGTATCAATAACCTCAGATATGCAGATGACACCATCCTTATGGCAGAAAGTGAAGAGGAACTCAAAAGCCTCTTGATGAAAGTGAAAGAGGAGAGTGAAAACTTTGGCTTAAAGCTAAACATTCAGAAAACTAAGATCATGACATCTGGTCCCATCACTTCATGGGACTTACATGGGGAAACTGTGGAAATGGTGTCAGACTTTATTTTGGGGGCTCCAAAATCACTGCAGATGGTGATTGCAGCCATGAAATTAAAAGATGCTTACTCCTTGGAAGGAAAGTTATGACCAACCTACATAGCATATTCAAAAGCAGAGACATTACTTTGCCAACAAAGGTCTGTCTAGTCAAGGCTATGGTTTTTCCAGTGGTCATGTACGGATGTGAGAGTTGGACTGTGAAGAAGGCTAAGCACCGAAGAATTGATGCTTTTGAATTGTGGTGTTGGAGAAGACTCTTGAGAGTCCCTTGGACTGCAAGGAGGTCCAACCAGTCCATCCTAAAAGAGATCAGTCCTGGGTGTTCATTGGAAGGACTGATGCTGAAGCTGAAACTCCAATACTCTGGCCACCTCATGCCAAGACTTGACTCATTGGAAAAGACTCTGATGCTGGGAGGGACTGGGAGCAGGAGGAGAAGGGGACGACAGAGGATGCGACAGCTAGATGGCTTCACAGACTTGATGGACATGAGTCTGAGTGAACTCTGGGAGTTGGTGATGGACAGGGAGGCCTGGCGTGCTGCGATCCATGGGGTCACAAAAAGTCCAACACAACTGAGCAACTGAACTGAACTGAACTGAACTGAAGAAAGACAAAACTAAGAACATTCTTCACAAGCAGACTCACACTTCCAGAAATACTGAAAGACGTTCTTCAGGCTGAAGGAAAATGGTCTCATAAAACACACACACGGATCTCCAGGAAGGAGTGAACAGCACTAAAAGTGTGAATATACAGATGGATACAGAAGAGTGATGACCATAACGAGCTAAGTGTGCCCCCCAAAAACTCTTAGACTGAAGCCCTAATGTAGTAGTTGGAGATAAGGCTGTTAAGAGTAATGCTCGCTCAGTCGCTTCAATTGTGTCTGACTCTTCTGTGACCCCGTGGACTGTAGCCTACCAGGCTCCTCCTTCCATGGGATTTCCCAGGCAAGAATACTGGAGTGTGTTGCCATTTCCTCCTCCGCGGGATCTTCCCAACCCAGGGATCGAATCCAGGTCTCCCGCGTTGCGGGCAGCTGAGCCACCAGGGAAGCCCGAGAATACTGGAGTGGGTAGCCTATCCCTTCTCTAGCAGGTCTTCCCAACGCAGGAATCGAACCAGGGTCTTCCACACTGCAGGTGGATTCTCTACCAGCTGAGCCACCACGGAAGCCCTTGTAAGGGCAGAATTAAGGTTGAATGGAGTAGTAAGGATGGGCCTCTAACCCAAGAGGACTTCTGTCCTTCTAGGAAGAGGAGACACATCAGCTCTGTCTCCCCCTGCTCTCCTGACAAAGGTCAAGGCAGGAGACAAGCCAGAAAGAGATGTCTCACCCAGAATCAACTTTGACCTTGGACTTCTAGCCTCCAGAAGTGTAAGAAAATAAGTTCCTCTTGTCTCTGACACCCAGGAAGTGGTCCTTTGCCAGGGCAGCCCAGCAGATTCATACACTGAGTGTTTAAGGCAACAGTAATGAATGTGCTCTCTGAGATTCACAAGAGTGTACGAGTGAACTGTACAGCAACAGCACGCAAGTCAGCAGGGGGAGGTGGCCCCTAGTAACGCTCTTGACGTCCTTGTGAAGAAGGGAAAAGCACTAAGGGTGGACTGAATTTGTCAAGGAAATCCTGAAAGGTGAAATACGAATAAACACACAAAAAAATCCAAAATAATCTACAAATAAAGTATCACAATAAGTAAGTAAATTTAGCAAGATCAGTGGGGATACAACAAATATAAACTAAATTTTCCAAGTATACTACCAACAGTCAGAAATTTTTAAACATATATTTATTTTTATTAAAATACAAATATTATTTATAATTGATCCCCTAAAATAATAAACCTAGAAATATAAATAATATGACAGATGTACAGATTCTCTAAAGTGAAATTATAAAGCATTATTGAAAGAAATAAAGAGGATTTAAGAAATGGAAAGGTACGCATGTTCACAGATCACGTAGTTCCATGTTGAAAGGTGTGAATTTTTCAGAAATGGATTACTGTGTTCAGTTAAAATCCTAGCAATTTTTTTTTTTTAATTTGACAAACTTACTTTGAGTAGAAGGGGTAATAATGAACATTCTACCCTTGTTCCCAGTCTTACAGAAAAATATTGTTTTTGCCACTCTGAAGGACAGGGAAGCTTGGTGTGCTGTAGTCCATGGAGTCGCAAAGGGTCAGACACGGTCTAACGTGGTTAACTACACTGCTTCATTTCCAAATATTAAGGAAACCTTTTTTTTTAGGTATGATAGTATGAGAGATTAGTATTAGATATTGTCTAAAAGTAAAACATAGTTATTGTTGATAATATGATTCTTAGTTTTATTTCAATTTAAACTAGCTATAAGCACATAATTCTTTCATTAGTAATGCGCGTCTCTTACTCTGTCAGACTTTTTTTTTAATTTATTTATCTATTTTAATTGGAGTAAAATTCCTGGGGTAAAGCCTCATGAAAAATTTTAAACTATATATCTACCACCTTGATTAAAAAATTAAAATTAATCTTTATGTGGTAAATAATAAATTTAGTGTGAAGACCAGGAGCTGACTGTGGCTCGGACCATGAACTCCTTATTGCCAAATTCAGACTGAAATTGAAGAAAGTAGGGAAAACCACTAGACCATTCAGGTATGACCTAAATCAAAACCCTTATGATTATACAGTGGAAGGGAGAAATAGATTTAAGGGCCTAGATCTGATAGATAGAGTGCCTGATGAACTATGGAATGAGGTTCGTGACATTGTACAGGAGACAGGGACCAAGACCATCCCCATGGAAAAGAAATGCAAAAAAGCAAAATGGCTGTCTGGGGAGGCCTTGCAAATAGCTGTGAAAAGAAGAGAAGCGAAAAGCAAAGGAGAAAAGGAAAAATATAAACATCTGAATGTAGAGTTCCAAAGAATAGCAAGAAGAGATTAGAAAGCCTTCTTCAGCGATCAATGCAAAGAAATAGAGGAAAACAACAGAATGGGAAAGACTAGAGATCTCTTCAAGAAAATCAGAGATACCAAAGGAATATTTCATGCAAAGATGGGCTCGATAAAGGACAGAAATGGTATGGACCTAACGGAAGCAGAAGATATTAAGAAGAGGTGGCAAGAATACACAGAAGAACTGTACAAAAAAGAGCTTCAAGACCCAGATAATCATGATGGTGTGATCACTGACCTAGAGCCAAACATCCTGGAATGTGAAGTCAAGTGGGCCTTAGAAAGCATCACTACGAACAAAGCTAGTGCAGGTGATGGAATTCCAGTGGAGCTATTTCAAATCCTGAAAGATGATGCTGTGAAAGTGCTGCACTCAATATGCCAGCAAATTTGGAAAACTCAGCAGTGGCCACAGGACTGGAAAAGGTCAGTTTTCATTCCAATCCCAAAGAAAGGCAATGCCAAAGAATGCTCAAACTACCCCACAATTGCACTCATCTCACATGCTAGTAAAGTAATGCTCAAAATTCTCCAAGCCAGGCTTCAGCAATATGTGAACCGTGAACTTCCTGATGTTCAAGCTGGTTTTAGAAAAGGCAGAGGAACCAGAGACCAAATTGCCAACATCCGCTGGATCATGGAAAAAGCAAGAGAGTTCCAGAAAAACATCTACTTCTGCTTTATTGACTATGCCAAAGCCTTTGACTGTGTGGATCACAATAAACTGTGGAAAATTCTGAAAGAGATGGGAATACCAGACCACCTGATCTGCCTCTTGAGAAATTTGTATGCAGGTCAGGAAGCAACAGTTAGAACTGGACATGGAAGAACAGACTGGTTCCAAATAGGAAAAGGAGTACATCAAGGCTGTATATTGTCACCCTGCTTATTTAACTTCTATGCAGAGTACATCACGAGAAACGCTGGGCTGGAAGAAGCACAAACTGAATCAAGATTGCCCGGAGAAATATCAATAACCTCAGATATGCAGATGACACCACCCTTATGGCAGAAAGTTAAGAACTAAAAAGCCTCTTGATGAAAGTGAAAGTGGAGAGTGAAAAAGTTGGCTTAAAGATCAACATTCAGAAAACGAAGATCATGGCATCCGGTCCCATCACTTCATGGGAAATAGATGAGGAAACAGTGGAAACAGTGTCAGACTTTATTTTTCTGGGCTCCAAAATCACTGCAGATGGTGACTGCAGCCATGAAATTAAAAGATGCTTGCTCCTTGGAAAGAAGGTTATGACCAACCTCGATAGCATATTCAAAAGCAGAGACACTACTTTGCAAACAAAGGTTCGTCTAGTCAAGGCTATGGTTTTTCCTGTGGTCATGTATGGATGTGAGAGCTGGACTGTGAAGAAGGCTGAGCACCAAAGAATTGATGCTTTTGAACTGTGGTATTGGAGAAGACTCTTGAGAGTTCCTTGGACTGCAAGGAGATTCAACCAGTCCATTCTGAAGGAGATCAGTCCTGGGATTTCTTTGGAAGGAATGATGCTAAAGCTGAAACTCCAGTACTTTGGCCACCTCATGCGAAGTGTTGACTCCTTGGAGAAGATTCTGATGCTGGGAGGGATTGAGGGCAAGAGGAGAAGGGGACGACAGAGGATGAGATGGCTGGATGGCATTTCTGACTCGATGGATGTGCGTTTCAGTGAGCTCCAGGAGTTGGTGATGGACAGGGAGGCCTGGCGTGCTGCGATTCATGGGGTCACGAAGTCAGACACAACTGATCTGATCTGAAGACGAATTGGAAGTTAATATTCTCCTAAACAAGCTGAGAGGAGCTGCATTTGGGGTACTGAGCATAAGCTGGGCCTGTCCACCTGGAGCCACGAGCCTCTCGCATGCAGGCAGACACTGAGAAGGAGGCCCCTAGGACTCTGTTGGGGTGCAGACTTGGGCCATCCTATCGAGGGCCACTTGTGATGGGCAAAAAGGGCAGGTGACCAGTTCCTCGGGATGTCAGGGAAGGAAAGGGCAAGCAGAGCTCAGGCCCTAATTATAGGAGCCAAAAGGCGGGGAGACACCAAATTTAGAACCCTAAGAAAACAGATACTCGCAAGTCAGTGAGAGTACAGGGGCAAGGAGGAAACAAACGCGGCCCAGACAGGAACCAGGAAGGGAGCACGCGCCCAGGTCACACCTGCCCCGGCAGGTATATAGAGGCTCCCGGCCCCGGAGGCCCCACATTGAGCACCTTCTCTCTCTCCACCTGCTCCTCTGATCTACTCCACTCTCAACCCACCAGAACCATGGGCTGCTCTGGCTGTTCCGGAGGCTGCAGCTCCAGCTGTGGGGGCTGTGGCTCCAGCTGTGGGGGCTGCAGCTCCAGCTGCTGTGTGCCCGTCTGCTCCTGCTCCAGCTGTGGCAAAGGGGGCTGCGGCTCCTGTGGGGGGCTCCAAGGGGGGCTGTGGCTCGTGTGGGGGCTCCAAGGGGGGCTGTGGCTCGTGTGGGGGCTCCAAGGGGGGCTGCGGCTCCTGTGGGGGCTCCAAGGGGGGCTGTGCCTCCTGTGGTGGGTCTAAGGGGGGCTGTGGCTCCAGCTGCTGTGTGCCCGTGTGCTGCTGTGTGCCAGCCTGCTCTTGCTCCAGCTGTGGCAAAGGGGGCTGTGGCTCCTGTGGGGGCTCCAAGGGGGGCTGTGGCTCGTGTGGGGGCTCCAAGGGGGCTGCGGCTCCTGTGGGGGCTCCAAGGGGGGCTGTGCCTCCTGTGGTGGGTCTAAGGGGGCTGTGGCTCCAGCTGCTGTGTGCCCGTGTGCTGCTGTGTGCCAGCCTGCTCTTGCTCCAGCTGTGGCAAAGGGGGCTGTGGCTCCTGTGGCTGCTCCCAGTCCAGCTGCTGTGTCCCTGTTTGCTGCTCCCAGTCCAGCTGCTGCAAACCCTGCTGCTCCCAGTCCAGCTGCTGCAAACCCTGCTGCTCCCAGTCCAGCTGCTGCAAACCCTGCTGCTCCCAGTCCAACTGCGGTGTCCCCGTGTGCTGCCAGTGCAAGATCTGAGATGCTGAGCTCAGACCTCAGGTTGTTCTAGCCAGTCCCAGCTCCCTGACTGTAAGCAGTGACAGGTCCAGACCCCCAGTGCACACTCCATCCTCTCCTGGGTGGTGAAGTCTGAATCTCCGGGACCAGAGATCCTGTCCCACACTCCCTGATGGAGAAGGGCTTCCTCTTGTCCTGCGTGAGTCATCTGAGGATTCGCTGTCACTTTCAACCCATGAAAATCTCCCTCCTTGGCAGCTGAGCTCCTCCATGAGCAGGCCGCTCAGGGGTAAGCCACAGAAAACCCACCCCCATCCTCTGATGGGCACAGAGCTGTTCTAACCCCACCCCCATCCTCTGATGGGCACAGAGCTGTCTAACCATCTCCTGGTTTCTTGCTGCTCCGCCCCGGTTCTCACCTAACCTCAGGGCTGGTGCTGACCTCCCAGGGCCTGGGGCCCAGATCCACCCAATACCCTTCCCCTCCTCTGTGACTCCACCTCCTTCTGATCTCGGTCTAGCAAATTCTACTCTGGGCTGGTGAAGCTGCTAAATAAACAGACTGTCCTCAACAAACCTTGTCTCACCGTGGTTCTTTTCTTACAGCCTTTCCCAGAAGAAACATTTCTAAACGTCTGGCATACCATCAGTGGTAGTGGAAACCAGAGTGTGTTGGCAATATTTGCTGAAATTTATAGTATTACACGCAGACTTTTTCTCTGTATTTTTTTGTTTTGTTTTGTTTTTTTAATGTGGATCGGTTTTTTGGTAAGTCTTTATTGCACCTGTTACAATACTGCTTCTGTTTTATGTTTTGGGATTTTGGCCACAAGGCATGTGGGCTATCTCCCCAGCCAGGCATCGAACCCTTGCCCCCTCCGTTGGAAGGTGAAGTTGTAACCAGGGGACCACCAAGGACGTCCTCCAGGCAGACCTTTTCATTCCGTGCATTGAGTTCTCATTTACTGGGAGGAAAGGATACTGTAAATTCACAAATTTTGTTGAAAAAGCTTGTTAACACAAAATTATTTATCAGGGGATGGAATTAGCCGCCACCTAAAACTGAATGGCGGACACTTGTTTACATGACTTACGATATGTTCTCTGGGTGGATGGTAAGGGGACTCCACACAAACAGTACCAATGCCTGTGGGATCACTGTGACTTGGAGCTGGGGTTTTGTTATTATGTAATGACAAAAAGTCAGGACACAAAATATTAGAAGCATGTGGTCAAAACCATGTGTGACCAAGAGATGGATGAGCTGATGTTTCCTTAATGTTTTATTTTTAATGTTAAAAGTTGGTAAAGCTTTAAAAAATGTGCAGATTTGGGACCCTGAGCACTCCTTAGTCTCATGTGTGGTGGTTACCTGCCGAGTCACTCAGTCGTGTCCGACTCCAGCAACCCCATGGACTGCAGCCCACCAGGCTCCCCCGTCCCTGGGATTCTCCAGGCAAGAACACTGGAGTGGGGTGCCATTGCCTTCTCCAATGGTGGTTACACGGGAACAAAAGTTCAAGGAGCTATAAATGTTCAAGGTAGGTACACGTTCCCACCTCAAATCAAAAGCAAAACACAGAAATGAAAATACACTATCCAGATGCTTTTATGTCACATGAAGAAAACAGATCACATCAGGATTCCCTGGTGGTCCAGTGGCTAAGACGCCACGCTCCCAATGCAGAGGGCCCAGGTTCAGTCCTGGGTCAGGAAACTAGATCCCACACTCTGCAGCTTAAGACCTGGTGTGCCACGGCCGAGACCTGGTGCAGCCAGGTTAAATGTTTATATAAACATTTAAAAAATAGGTCACATCGCACCCCCTCGCACAGTCGGTGGGAATGTAAATCGATAGGCCACTATGGAGAACTGTATGAAGATTTCTCAAACAACTGTGACGAAAGCTATCATCCGACCCAGCAGCCCCACTACTGGGCATACACCCTGAGAAAACCATAACTTGAAAAAGACACATGTACCCCAGTGTCTGCTGCAGCACTGTTCACAACAGCCAGGGCCTGGAGGTAGCCTAGATGCCCACCGACAGTTGAATGAATTAATGAAGAGGTGGCAGTACATACGTACAGTGGAATATCACTCAGCTATAAAGAGGGATGACTCTGAGTCAGTTCTAGTGAGGTGGACGAACCTAGAGCCTGTTATACAGAGTGAAGTAAGTCAGAAAGAGAAAGACAAATACTGCATATTGACACATATACACGGAATCTAGACAAACGGTCCTGAGGAATGAACCTAGCGGCAGGGCAGGAACAGAGCCCAGACACAAAGAACAGACTTGTGGGCGCAGTGGGGGAGGAAGAGGGTGGTGAGCAGAGACCAGCACTGAAATACACGCGCTCGGTATGTAAGACAGGGAGCTGGTGGGAGGCTGCCGCGCAGTGCAGGGAGCTCGCTCAGCGCCTGTGACAAAGGAGAGGGTGGGGTGGGGCTAGGTGGGAGGGAAGGCCGAGAGGGAGGGGACGCAGCACACTGGTGGCTGAGTCACGTTGTACGGCAGAAACCAAGACAACGTGGGAAAGCGGCGATCCTCCAATTACAAATAAAGTTTTTACAGAACGGGTCATATCAAGTCCAGCGTTGGATATCAGGGGAAAATCACTTCCCTCACTTTGCCAGATACAGGACCACAGGCCTCAGGAAAGAGCTTGCCCCTACGTTTGGTTCTCCAACTATGCTGCGCATCCAGGACTGCTGGCTTTGGCAACACCAAGAAGAGCTGGGACAGAGCCTGAAACCTTTTGTGAGAGTCACTCTTGTCTCCTGTAAGCTCAGAGTTAGGAAAATCCTTGCAGGGTACCAGAGAGGCCCAGGCCAAGAACCCTGGCAGGAAACACAAAGACTGCACAGCTCAGGCAGTGGGTGTTGGGGGGCTCTGCAGACAGGACTGGTGTGTTCCAGGGGCAAGGCTGATGACCACCACCCGGTAGCATTCAGTGGTGATCACCATCAGCCAAACATTCCCTCCTTGCGGGGAGGGATCCATCTAACAGGGGGAAAGAGTCTTTCAACCATGGCTCTGGGACAGCTGGAGACCCTCATGGCCTTATTCCACACCATACACAAAAATTAACTAGAACTGGACCCAAGAGGGACTTCCCTGGTCGTCCGGTGGTTAAGAATCCACCTTGCAGTGAAAGTCACAGAGGCTCCACCCCTGCAACCACGATCCCACATGCCGCGGACACTACGCCTGCAGGCCACAGCTGGAGAGCAGCTCCCGCGCCTCAGCTGAGACCCAAGGCGGCAATCAACAAACACACCAATCTCCAAATTAGACCCCAGACCCAAATCTAAGTGCTCATACTATGGAACTCTTAAAAGAAAACATGGGTGTAAGTCTTCACGGCCTTGGGTTTGGCGAAGGATTCTTAGATATGACACAAAAAGCAAAGCAATGGGGGGAAATGGATAAATTGGACTTCATCAAAATTAAAAACATTTGTGCTTCAAAGAATATCACTATGAAAGTGAAAAGACAACACAGATTGGAAAAAATGTTTGCAAATTACGTGTCTAAAATGGGCCTTTATGTGATCTGTACAAACTTCACTCTGTCTGACGGTGATTGCCAATAATTTGCTCTCAGGAAATTAGAAATAGAAAGAAACTTCTCCAAATTGATAAAGTGAAAGCGAAAGAGAAAGTTGCTCAGTTATGTGTGACCCCATGGACTCTACAGTCCATGGAATTTTCCAGGCCAGAATCCTGGAGTGAGTAGCCTTTCCCTTCTCCAGGGGATCTCCCCAACCCAGGGGTCAAATCCAGTCTCCCACACTGCAGGCAGATTCTTTACCAGCTGAGCCACAAGGGAAACCCTAATAGAACACCTACAAAAAACCTACAGGTAACATCACACCTAATGGTAAGAAACTCAGAGCTTTCCTACTAAGATCAGAAACAAGGGGAAAACGCACTCCTCTCTCACCACTGCTTCCCAGCACCACGCCGGAAGCCCTAGCTAATGCACTAAGACATGAAAAGGAAATAAAGACATACAGATTGGGAAGGAAGAAATGAAACTGTCCTTGCTCACAGATGACATGATCATATGTGCAGAAAATCCAAAATTATCAATAACAACAACTCCCAGAGACAGACCTCCCACTCGTGTTCCCCACCTCTTGTTTGCAGACAAGTTCTAGCCTCCAAAGTCTTCCCTGAGTTCCAAAGGGCAAATCAGAAAAGCGAAGAAAGCAGAAACAAAGGCAAACAGTCAAGCAAGACACAGTAATAATAGTTTAGCCATAAACTACTTCCTCCTCAACAGCTGTAGATAAAATCATGAGCCACATCCTGGAGCTGTTTTGCAGATACTGAAGCCCCCAGCAGGGGGAAGAAGTGCAGGCCGCCCACAAGCTGGAGCCACAAGGTGACGACCGAGAGCCTTCAAACATCACCCTATTGCTTCACCCGACTGCCTCTCTCAGAGCTGTGCACGAGCTAGTCGCCCACCCTGGGACCCACGCCCTCACGCTGTCTTTAAAGACCCTACCCCTGGAAATTCTGACAGTCCGGTGGTGAGGACTCTGTGCTGTCACTGCTGAGGCTGTGGGTTCAAGCCCTTGTTGGAGAACTAAGATCCTGCAAGCCATGACTATAAATAAATAAATGTGATTTGGAAAAACAAAGCCCCTTCTCTGAAAGCCACGGGGGAGTCCAGGTCCTCTGAACCTGAGCTGCCAGTCCTCCTGGCCTGGTGCCTGCAGCAGACACGGCGCTTCCTTCCGGCAGGCTGTGTTCGAGACCGGCTGTGGTGTGTGTTGGGCAGGCAGGCTCAAGTTTGGTTTTGTAACAAACGCCTTCCTGGGACAGCAGGAGCACAAAGCACCTGCAGGGAAGTGGGGGTCTGGGCTTTGTTTGGGGCCGCACAGAGAGAGCAGTACATGCCTATGAATGGCAGATACTGCATTCTAGAAAGTTCCAGAACAGCTACGAATTCCGGAAAGTTCTTTCCATTAATAACCGCAAAACAAAATCACAAGAGATCAAATTTAGAGTCATGGGGAAGGAGATGGTGGACAGAGCCAATGAGAGGCCAGGGGCAAGCAGTGTGTGTGCACAGACACACATACACACACACACTCGTGGGCCCTGGAGAAACGCACAAACAGGAAGTATTAATAGGAAGTCAGCATAGGATCCACCTGTCCTGGCAGGTATATAGAGACTCCTGTCAGAGGCCCCACACCGAGCACCTTCCTCTCTCTCCACCTGCGCCTCTGACCCATTCCACCCTCAACCCACCAGAACCATGGGCTGCTCTTGCTGTTCCGGAGGCTGCGGCTCCAGCTGTGGAGGCTGTGGCTCCAGCTGCTGTGTGCCCGTCTGCTGCTGCAAGCCACCCTGCTCCTGTTCCAGCTGTGGCAAAGGGGGCTGTGGCTCCTGTGGCTGCTCCCAGTCCAGCTGCTGTGTCCCCGTTTGCTGCCAGTGCAAGATCTGAGGCTGTGACCTTGAAGCCCCCACAAGGGACTGCAATCTGAGCTCCCACGGCTGTGACCAGCAAGACAGCGGTATCCTCAGACTGCACAGCCTCGTGCACCCTCATCAGGAAAGGCACCACCTGAGACTCTGGATCCTGAGAGTGCTGCAGGCCACCTCGTGCTCCTGCCCCATCTTGGAGCCCCTCCCCAACTTGTCGTTCTTACCTCTGCTCTTGTATCTGCCACTTATCCGGGTCTGAGCCAGAAACACCCCCCACTTTCCTCACTGGCTCCAAGGACCAACTAGTGCTGTTACTGCCAGAGGCCTGCCCAGCTCCCCATCACCTCTCTTCTCCACCTGTAACACCTGAGTTGTGTGGGCTCAGGACGCCCAGGAGGTCGCTAATGTGCCCCTGTCCTGGGACTGCCTAGGACCCCCAGCCCACCTCCCCATCACCTCTCTTCACCACCAGTAACACCTGAGCTGTGTGGGTTCGGGACCCCCAGGAGGTCGCTAACGCTCCCCCGTCCTGGGACTGCCCAGGACCCCCAGCCCATCTCCCCTCCTCCCTAGACCTTGCTCTCCAGCACCTGCTCTCTGCTCCAGACCCCAAAGAACCCCTAAATAAACACATTCTCCAACACCAGCTGGGGCTCACTGTGATTCTTTATTACTTGCTCTGTAGATGAAACGCCGTAGAAACACCAGTGGGAGAGAAAACTGGTGAAGTTTCGTGACATTTACAAATGTTGAACTCAAATTCCCTTTTTGAGAGATGCGTTTTCTCAGAATGTGTCCTAAGGGACAACTCCTGGTTATTCCCCAGAATCACACGAGTCAGATTATTATTCACAGAAGCGAGAACTTGGGCGGTGTCTGCAAGTACAGCGAGTGTGACCCGGTGGTGTAAGTTTCCCATCCCCAGGCGGGCACCAGGCCGAGCACATGGACACCTGTGCACCCTTGCTCCTGAAAGGGTGGCTCTGGGGTCAGGAGAGACGTGGCCTTCTCTCAGCTCTGCACCCTCGGGACCTTAGCAACGCTTCTCTTTCATTGCTTGGCTGGTGCTCTGTTCTGCTCTGACGCAGTCGGGACCAGCCTCTTAGGAGACTCTGAGCTAATCTCATGAGCCTTTTTAAACTACACATTTATTTTGTTGTTGCTCATTCACTAAGTGTGTCCGAGTCTTTGTGACCCCATGAACTGCAGCACGCCAGGGTTCCCTGTCCTTCACTATCTCCCAGAGCTTGCTCAAACTCACATCCATTGAGTCAGAGATGCCATCCAATCAACTCATCCTCTGTCGTCCCCTTCTCCTCCTGCCTTCAATCTTTCCCAGGGTTAGGGTTTTTTCCAATGAGTCGGCTCCTTATATCAGGTGGCCAAAGTATTGGAGCTTCAACTTCAGCATCAGTCCTTTCAATGAGTATTCAAGGTTGATTTCCTTTAGGATTAACTGGTTTGATCTCCTTGCAAAAGAAGGGACTCTTCGGAGTCTCCTCCAACACTACAGTCTGAAAGAATCAATTCTTTAGTGCTCAGCCTTCTTTATGGTCCAGCTCTGACATCCATACATGACTGCTGGAAAAACCGTAGCCTTGACTATATGGACTTTTGTTGGCAAAGTAATGTCTCTGCTTTTTACTATGCTGTCTAGGGTTTTCATAGCTTTTCTTCCAAGGAGCAAGTGTCTTTTAATTTCACATCTTGTTGATTCAAAGATATGGTTTAAAATAACACATAAGTGATGAAAGAAATGATCCAGATCTTCTAAATGATTCCTAAAGGAAGGGATTCTAGACATTGGAACTCATGGCCTCTCAGAAGAGAAACATCTCTGGTTCTCAGAGGCTGCCAGCCCTCACTGGCTCCACGAGCACGTACGCAGCACCTGCTGGGCGCCAGGCCCTGTTCTGACTCAGGAAATAGCGGCAAACAGCGTAAAGGAGCTGCTCTCAAGATCTTGACTGTCCAGTCACGAGAAGCAGACAGAAAGAGCGTGATCAGCCCGCGGGCTATGCTGGGCGCTGAGATGGCACCATGGAAACAGGAGGGAAGGCCGGCAGGGTGAGCACCATGCTGCAGAGCCCAGACACCACACGGAGGACCTGCGGGCACCTGGGGACACGGACGTGGGTGGCAGCCCTCCTCCCCCTCAGACCAGAGCAGTGGTGCCTCCCAAGGCTGGCAGGAGACAGGAAGGTTCTGGTTAATGCAACACTCTCCCCACCCCCAAAAAAAATGAGGAAAAATCTCATTTTTCATGAAGTTGAAGTGGTTCAATGCAGTGACTTCCCTGGCGGTCCACTGGCCAAGACAACACTTCCAATCGAGGGGACGGGGGTTCTGCCAAAAGCTGAAGCCAGATGAGTGTAAGCGTTCTGTATTTGGGGGCCAGTGGGAAACAACACCCCAGTATATCCCCTTTCCTCTGTCCTAAAGGCCCACGGCTGACTTTGGAACCGTGGACAGACAGCCACCAGGACAGGGTGGTCTCTATGGGCCCATTTTCTTTTCTTTTTAATAAGTATTTTAAATTAATTTAAAATGTGGGCTGGGGGCATGGATCCAATTCCTGATCAGGAAACTAAGATCCCACATGGTGAGTGGTCAAAAAGAAGAAAGCTCAATGCCGCGAGCTAAGCTTGCCGCCGAGCTCCTGTCTCTGCTCACGACTGAGGTGACACCCGACGCTGGTCTCAGTGACGGGGGCTTTTCCACGTCCTTGACGGCAGAAAGAAAAGCTGCCGACCACAAGTCGTTCCCTAGGACCGTTTTGTAAAACTTCATAGACCCATTAAATCCAGCACCCTTAGGGCCACTCTCTTGGTCCTAATAGGACACGATCCCCTGATGAGAAAGCGCCCCCCCTCCCCCCAGTAATGGGATTTGTTGGTGCGTCCACTGTGCAATAGGAACATATGCCGGGGACAGTCACAGAATAGCACACACAAGCTCTCAGATCAAACGTCACTGCTGGCTGCATCTTAACTCACGGGCTCCCCAGGTGGCTCCGGGGTGAAGAGTCTGCCTGCCAATGCAGGAGATGCAAGAGACCAGGGGTTCGATCCCTGGATCAGGAAGATCCCCGGAAGAGGAAATGGCAACCAGTTATTCTTGCCTGGAAAATCCCACCAACAGAGGAGCCTGGAGGGCCACAGTCCATGGGGTCACAAAGAGTTGGACACGACTTAGTGACTAGGCACCCATGCACACATTTTAACTACCCTCTGCATAAACCAACTAGAATTACACTATTCACATTACTTTGTAAGCAACTTGATTCTTTCCAATAACACGTATTATCATGGATACCCCTCCTGGGAAGGGGCTGAAGGTCCAACTTTTATACAGACCTTTATGTCTTTACGCCCAGACGGGCACAGTTCCCACACTGGACCCCTTCTCCACTGTCATCTTCTTGGCCAGCCTCCTACCCGCCCCCGCCCCGTGCTACCGTGCCACCGGACCGCCATGCCACCCCAGCCTCAGGGACACGCCCAAAGTACACAGGGTGCTGTTCTTCTCATTATCTGCAGCCACATGCTGGAGCCAAAGCCTTGGTACTTTGGCCACCTGATGTGAAGAGCTGACTCGTTGGAAAAGACCCCGATGCTGGGAAAGAGTGAGGGCAGGAGGAGAAGGGGGCGACAGAGGATGAGATGGCTGGATGGCATCACTGACTCAATGGACGTGAGTTTGAGCCAGCTCCGGGAGACAGTGCAGTCCACGGGGTCACAGAGAGTCGGACATGACTTACTGACTGAACAACAATGCATTTATCACTAACTGAGGCCTCCAGGAAATTTCTCCCATCCAACTGGTGTGGCTCATCTAATTTTCTTAAAGGGCATTATTATTGGTTTCTAACTGGGTGGTATTTTTTGGCCAATGCTGCTGCTGCTGCTAAGTTGCTACAGTCATGTCTGACTCTGTGCAACCCCATAGACGCAGCCCACCAGGCTCCCCCGTCCCTGGGATTCTCCAGGCAAGAACACTGGAGTGGGTTGCCATTTCCTTCTCCAATGCATGAAAGTGAAAAGGGAAAGTGAAGTTGCTCAGTCGTGTTCAACTCTTAGCAACCCCATGGACTGCAGCCTACCAGGCTGCTCCATCCATGGGATTTTCCAGGCAGGAGTACTGGAGTGGGGTGCCATTGCCTTCTCCCAAAGTATCTATGTGTGTTGTTTATGTTTGCTTTTATTTTTAGCAATTTCAAGGCAATTGTATTGATATCACCTAATTGTTTTAGTTGTTGTTTTTAAGAAAAGGAAACTGTAATAATTTATATTCCCAGAAAAAGCGTATAAGGGCACCCTCTTCTTCAAATTCACCAGAAACAGGTGTTGTTATTCTTGTTAATTTTTTCCCAACTGGTAGACATAAAATAACTCATTCTTACTTTGATTTGCTTTTAACTACCAAGGAATTTGATCTACTTTTCACTAGGGGCAGCAGAGGATAAAACGGTTAGATGGCATCACCGATTCAATGGACATGAATTTGAGCAAACTCTGGGAGACAGTGGAGGACAGGGACGCTTGGTGGGCTCCAGGCCACGGGGTTGCAAAGAGCTGGACGCAAGTGAACACTACAATTTGCTCCTCAGATAATTGCCTGTTTTCTACTGGATTGCTTGTATTCTACCTGTGAATTTGTAAGAGCTGCTAATGATTATAGATCTTAGACCTGATAAATGACCCCAGCAGCTTTTCAGGCTACAGGGCCAACGTGCAGACCTTGATTGTATGTCTATTCACTTGGAATGAACAGTCACATTAAGAATGCAATTCCACAGTTCTGCAAAGAATAAAATACTTTGGAGTAAATTTAACAAAGGAAGTGTGAAACTGATGTTCTGCAGATGACAAAAGATTATGGAAAGAAACTAAAGATCCAAGTAAATCAAAAAAACATCACGTGTTTGCTGTGTTTATGTGCCTCTAAAAGTCTACACTGAAGTCCTAACCCCCAGTTTGGCTATATTTGGAGGTGGGGCCTGCAAGGAGGTCATTAAGGTTAAGTGAGGCCCACAAGGGTGGGCCTTCGACATGTACGAATAGTGCCCTTTTTTTTTGGTCATATCTCTTGGTTCTCGGCAGTGAAAGTGCCAAATCCTAACCACTGGACAGGGAACCCCTAGGAGGAGGGTCTTTATGAGAAGAGAGAGCAGAGACCCTCTATCCCTGTCTGTCTGTCTGTCTGTCTCTCCTTCTCTCTGTCTGTCTGTCTCTCCTTCTCTCTCTGTCTCTCTCTCTGTCTCTCAGTCTCTCTGCCCCTCCTTCTCTCTGTCTCTGTCTCTTGCTCTCTTTCTCTGCCCCTCTCTTTCCCTCCCCCCATGCCTATGCACACACACGTCCTAAAGAAAGACTCTGTGGAAAACACAGCGGGAAGGCGGCCGTTAGCACCCAAAGGGAAAGCCCTCACCAGAAGCTGAGTCGGCTGGCATGGTGATTTGGACTCCATCCTCCAGAACTGTGAGGAAACAAGTTTCTTTTGTTTAAGCCATAAGTCTACGGTACTTTGTTGTGGCAGCTCAGGCTGACAAATACAACATTCATGTATCAGAAGATTTAACAACGTTGAGATGGCAACACTTCCCAAATTGGTCTACAGATTCAATGAAACCTCCATTAAAATCCCAGCTGGCCTCTTTGTAGAGACCGACAAGTTGATCTTAACATGCATGTGGGAACTCAAGGGATGCAAAACAGGTGAAACAGCCCTGAAGAAGAGAAATATAGCTTAAAAACATAATTTTAAAACATAGTTAAAAAAGAGAATCACACCTCCTGATTCCAAAACTTACTACAAAGCTCTTGTCATCAAGACAGTGTGGCAGCAGCAGGAGGCAGGCGCACAGACCAATGGAATAGACTCGAGAGCCTGGAGACAAGCTTTCACCTGTGACCAGTGACTATTGATGAGGTGCCAGGCCAACGAGGAAAGGATAGTCCTTCAGCAAGGGCTGCTGAGGGGCTTCCCTGGAGGTCCAGCAGTTGGGGCTCCGTGCCTTCAGTGCCAAGGACCCAGGTTCAGTCCCTGGTTGGGGAGCTAAGATCCAACAAGGTGAGCAGCACAGCCAAAAAGGAAAAAAAAAAATGATGTGGAGAAGATTGGACGTCCACACTCTTAGAAGACATGGGGGCAAACTTTCATGACCGTGAATTTAGCAACGGTTTCTTAGGTGTGACACTAAAACACAAGCAACAAAAGAAAAGAATAAATCTTTTGTTTGATTAAATAAAGCAGTGTCTCAAAAAGTTAAACATGCTCACACCCAACTACCCACAATCACCTTCCTTGGCATTTACCCACAGGGGTAGAAAACTTGTGTCCACACAAAAACCTGCACATAGATGTTCACAGCTCTATTACTAATAATGACCAAAAATTGGAAGTCACCAAGATGCCCTTGAGTAGGTGAGTGGATAAATAAACTGTGGTCCATCCAGACAACGGGATATTATTCAGCGCTAAAAAAGAAATGATCTATCAAGGCAGGAAAGGACAGAGAGTAAGCTTAAAAGCATGCTACTAAATGAAAGAAGCCAGTCTGAAAGGTTTGCACGCCGTATGACTCCAGGCACACAGCATTCTGGGGAGCGCACAGCTGTGGAGACAGTACAGAGATCAGGAAGCTGTGGAGACAGTACAGAGATCAGGGTTTGTGGGGAAGGGTGATGGTAAGGAGGCGAGATGAATAAATGGGGGCAGAGAAGGTTTAGGGCAGTGAAACTGTTACTCTGCGTGACACAACAACAATGGATACGTGTCCTTACACTCTTCTCAAAACCCACAGAAGGTACGATGCGAAGAGTGAGCTCTAAAGTAGACTGTGGGAACCTCCCTGGTGGTCCAGCGGTTGAGCGTCCAAGCTTCCAACGCAGGGGACCCAGGTCCAATATCTGGTCGCGGAACTAAGATTCCACATGCTAAGGGGCAGCTAAGCCCGCATGCCACAACGAGAGAGCCCTTGAGCTCACAACCACTGGGCCCCCACCAAACACAAGCAACAAAAGAAAAGAATAAATCACACTTTAATGAAGTTTTGACATTTTATGCATCAAAGGACACGACCAAAAAAGTGAAAAGATAACCAGCAGAATGGGAAAAATATGTACAGATCACATATCTGTTAAGGGCCTAGTAACCAGAATATATTAAGAATTCTTACAACTCAAAAATAAAGAGACAGATAACCCAATGAAAAAGTGGGCAAATGATCTCAACAGATACTTATCTGAAGAAGATCTAGAAACGGGCAACAAGCACATGAAAAGGTTTATTCACCCACAAATGAATAAATAAAATATGGACTTTGGTTAAACAATGATAGATCAGTATTGGCTGATCAACTGCAACCAACGTACCACACTAATGGAAAATGCTTAATAAAAATGGGAAATCGTATGGGTGGAAATAAAGGGTGTGTGTGGGAATCCTCTGTACTTGTTACTCCATTTTTTTCTGTTAACCTAAAACTGTTCCAGAAAAATAAAGCCTATTAAATGCTTTTAAATCTCTGGGTGTGCACCTGACTCCGCTTAGCTACTCTTCACTTTTGTTGTTGCTTACTTGTCATGCCTCCACACCAGAGGCTCCATTTTATTGCGGGCTGGTGCCCAGCCCTCCAATTCCGTCCCCCCTTAAGTGTGATCTCAGACCTCCTGCTGCCCCATGGAGTCCGCTCCATCCACAGGACACCTGTGCGGGCTGCATTTTCACAGGACGTGGAAGGCACTCTGGGCGCTGGCCCTGGGGACCGTTAGGCAGCACAAGGCAAAGGTCGGATCCCCACCGGGAAGAATCCACTCTGCACCCCAGTGTTCCCACTGTTCTTCCAGAAGTAGAGAGGATTTACGCCTCCTTTTCTCTTACCTCCTTGGGGACAGAGAATGAGGACACTTGGCCTGACGCCCACTCTGCTCTGGGGTCCTCCGGGGTCCACATAAAGACAGACACACAGACCAGTGGAACAGAATTGACAGCCGAGAAACAAACGCTCATCTACACGACCAGTGACTGTTGACAAGGACCCAAGTCTCTCTCCAGACCCACTGCATCCCAATATTTCCTCAAGCCAGGGTCCTGACGCTTTCCAAGTTCTCCTCAAGCCCAGAGTGTCAAGGAAAGCTGAAACTTCACCCATAACCCCATTCACAACCTCCCTGCCCACTGCCCTTGAAAGACACGTGGGTCAGAACCAAAGTTGACTACAGAGGACACGTGCTACGTATTCAAGCTGCCGTCTCCTTAGAATCCCCTCCAGATTTTACTTCTGAATACAGACGCAAATTTTCTAAATATTAACCAATAGGATACAACACTGTATCAAAGTAAACATACACTATGACCAACACGGGTTTATTCCAGGCATGCAAGGATGGTTTAATACCAGGAAATCCAGTCAAACCCACAGACGCAGAGCTCGCCGTCCGACTGTATACTAAGAAGCCCTGAGATAAGGGCACAACCAACATGGGTGCTGCAGGCTGTGCGATCAAGGAGAAGACAAACTTCACGAGGAGAAAGGTGCATCTTTACCGATGACAGCGTCATGTAACTTGCAGGGTTCCTTCTCAGGACCAGAACCCGAGCTAGAGACTGAAAGAAAAGTGGAGAAAAAGGCAGGGAATTCCCATGGAAAAGGAGGATGCCCAGCCAAGGGCAGCTGGGCTGGGGTTGCGAGGAGCAGCTGGTGCCAGGTGGATTCGGGAGCACTGACACCTGAGGCGCAGGCTGAAGTCTTCCGTTTCAGTAGAGTAATCCTCTTACGCCCTCTTCAGGGCTTAGAACCATCCCTTCAGCCAGTGTCCTTGATCAGCAATGGCTTGGTGACTAGAGGGGGACCTCTCTTCCTCCCATGGAGCAAGGCTGGGAGGGAGGACCAGCAGCTAAAAGAAGCAGCCTCAGGAGGGGATGGTTTGAGCGGAGAGGGCAAGAACAGGACCGGAGACCCTTGGGAAGGGCAAAAGCATGCAGGGAGGGAAAGGGGCTAATTTCTAATACCAGGATGGGAGCGGGGGGCTGTTGTTCAGTCGCTCAGTCGTGTCCAACTCTTTGTGACCCCATGGACTGCAGCACACTAGGCTTCCCTATCTCCTGAGCTCCCTGTCCTCTCAGTTCCCTGTCCTGAGTTCCCCATCTCCTGAGTTCCCCGTCTCCTGAGTTCCATCTTCTGAGTTCCCTGTCCTTCTGAGTTCCCTGTATCCTGAGTTCCCTGTCCTTCTGAGATCCCTGTCCTTCCGAGATCCCTCTCCTTCCGAGTTCCCCATCCTTTGGAGTTCCCCGGTCTCCTTGGTTCCCCGTCTTCAAGGTTGCTGTCCTTCGGAGTTCCCTGATCTTTTGAGTTCCCCGTCCTTCTGAGATCCAGATCTTTGAGTGCCCCATCTTCTGAGTTCCCTGTCTCCTGAGTTCCCTGTCCTCTGAGTTCCCTGTTCTCTGAGTTCCCTGTCCTCTGACTTCCCTGTCTCCTCAGATTCCTGTCCTCTGAGTTTCCTGTCCTCTGAGTTCCCTGTTCCTGTCCTCTGAGTTCCCTGTCCTCTGAGTTCCCTGTCCTCTGAGTTCCCTGTCTTCTGAGTTCCCTGTCTCCTCAGTTCCCTGTCCTCTGAGTTCCCTGTCCTCTGAGTTCCCTGTCCTCCGAGTTCCCTGTCCTCCGAGTCCCCTGTCCTCTGAGTTCCCTGTCTTCTGAGTTCCCTGTCCTCTGAGTTCCCTGTCTCTTCAGTTCCCTGTCGTCTGAGTTCCCTGTCTCCTGAGTTCCCTGTCCTCTGAGTTCCCTGTCTCCTGAGTTCCCTATCCTCTGAGTTCCCTGTCTCCTGAGTTCCCTGTCTTCTGAGTTCCCTGTCTCCTGAGTTCCCTGTCCTGAGTTCCCTATCCTCTGAGTTCCCTGTCTCCTGAGTTCCCTGTCCTCTGAGTTCCCTGTGCTTTGAGTTCCCTGTCCTCTGAGTTCCCTGTCCTTTGAGTTCACTGTCCTCTGAGTTCCCTGTCCTCTGAGCTGCCTGTCTCCTCAGTTCCCTGTCCTCTGAGTTCCCTGTCTCCTCAGTTCCCTGTCCTCTGAGTTCCCTGACTCCTGAGTTCCCTGTCCCCTGTGTTCCCTGTCCTCTGAGTTCCCTGTCTCCTCAGTTCCCTGTCCTTTGAGTTCCCTATCCTGTGAGTTCCCTGTCTCCTGAGTTCCCTGTCTCCTGAGTTCCTTGTCCTCTGAGTTCCCTGTCCTCTGAGTTCCCTGTCTCCTGAGTTCCCTGTCTCTTGAGTTCCCTGTCCCCTGTGTTCCCTGTCCTCTGTGTTCCCTGTCCTCTGAGTTCCCTGTCTCCTGAGTTCCCTGTCCTCTGAGTTCCCTATCCTGTGAGTTCCCTGTCTCCTGAGTTCCCTGTCTCCTGAGTTCCCTGTCCTCTGAGTTCCCTGTCTCCTGAGTTCCCTGTCTCCTCAGTTCCCTGTCTCCTGAGTTCCCTGTCCTCTGAGTTCCCTGTCCTCTGAGCTGCCTGTCTCCTCAGTTCCCTGTCCTCTGAGTTCCCTGTCTCCTCAGTTCCCTGTCCTCTGAGTTCCCTGACTCCTGAGTTCCCTGTCCCCTGTGTTCCCTGTCCTCTGAGTTCCCTGTCTCCTCAGTTCCCTGTCCCTTGAGTTCCCTATCCTGTGAGTTCCCTGTCTCCTGAGTTCCCTGTCTCCTGAGTTCCTTGTCCTCTGAGTTCCCTGTCCTCTGAGTTCCCCGTCTCCTGAGTTCCCTGTCCCCTGTGTTCCCTGTCCTCTGAGTTCCCTGTCTCCTGAGTTCCCTGTCCTCTGAGTTCCCTGTCTCCTGAGTTCCCTGTCCTCTGAGTTCCCTATCCTGTGAGTTCCCTGTCTCCTGAGTTCCCTGTCTCCTGAGTTCCTTGTCCTCTGAGTTCCCTGTCCTCTGAGTTCCCTGTCTCCTGAGTTCCCTGTCCCCTGAGTTCCCTGTCCCCTGTGTTCCCTGTACTCTGAGTTCCCTGTCCCCTGAGTTCCCTGTCTCCTGAGTTCCCTGTCCTCTGAGTTCCCTGTCTCCTGAGTTCCCTGTCCTCTGAGTTCCCTATCCTGTGAGTTCCCTGTCTCCTGAGTTCCCTGTCTCCTGAGTTCCTTGTCCTCTGAGTTCCCTGTCCTCTGAGTTCCCTGTCTCCTGAGTTCCCTGTCCCCTGAGTTCCCTGTCCCCTGTGTTCCCTGTACTCTGAGTTCCCTGTCCCCTGAGTTCCCTGTCTCCTGAGTTCCCTGTCCTCTGAGTTCCCTGTCTCCTGAGTTCCCTGTCCTCTGAGTTCCCTATCCTGTGAGTTCCCTGTCTCCTGAGTTCCTTGTCCTTTGAGTTCCCTGTCTCCTGAGTTCCCTGTCCTTTGAGTTCCCTGTCACCTGAGTTCCCTGTCTCCTAACTTCCCTGTCTCCTGAGTTCCCTGTCTCCTGAGTTCCCTGTCTCCTGAGTTCCCTGTCTCCTGAGTTCCCTGTCTCCTGAGTTCCCTGTCTCCTGAGTTCCTTGTCCTCTGAGTTCCCTGTCCTCTGAGTTCCCTGTCTCCTGAGTTCCCTGTCTCTTGAGTTCCCTGTCCCCTGTGTTCCCTGTCCTCTTGTTCCCTGTCCTCTGAGTTCCCTGTCTCCTGAGTTCCCTGTCCTCTGAGTTCCCTATCCTGTGAGTTCCCTGTCTCCTGAGTTCCCTGTCCCCTGTGTTCCCTGTCCTCTGAGTTCCCTGTCTCCTGAGTTCCCTGTCTCCTCAGTTCCCTGTCTCCTGAGTTCCCTGTCCTCTGAGTTCCCTGTCCTCTGAGCTGCCTGTCTCCTCAGTTCCCTGTCCTCTGAGTTCCCTGTCTCCTCAGTTCCCTGTCCTCTGAGTTCCCTGACTCCTGAGTTCCCTGTCCCCTGTGTTCCCTGTCCTCTGGTCCCTGTCTCCTCATCCCTTCCCTTAGTCCCTATCCTTGCCCTCTCCTGCCTCTCCTGGCCTCCTCTGCTCCTCTGCCCTCCCCCTCCCGACCCTCCTGCCCCTCTCTGGCCCTCCCCTCCCTGCCTCTGGTTCCCTGTCTCCTCAGTTCCCTGTCTCCTGAGTCCTTGTCCTCTGGTTCCCTGTCCTCTGAGTTCCCTGTCTCCTCAGTCCCTCCCGTCCCCTTTCCCTCTCCCCCCTCCTGCCTTCCCCTCCCTTCCTCTGAGTTCCCTCTCCTCATTCCCTTCCCTTGAGTCCCTATCCTGTGTTCCCTGTCTCCTGAGTTCCCTTCTCCTGAGTCCTTTCCTCTGGTCCCTGCCTCTGTCCCTGTCTCCTGTTCCCTGCTCTGCCCTCCCCTTCCCTGTCCTCTTCCCTGTCCTCTGGTCCCTGTCTCCTGAGTTCCCTGTCCTCTGAGTTCCCTATCCTGTGGTTCCCTTCTCCTGATCCCTTCCCCTGTTTCCCTTCCTCTGAGTTCCCTGTCTCCTGAGTTCCCTGTCTCCTCAGTTCCCTGTCTCCTGAGTTCCCTGTCCTCTGAGTTCCCTGTCCTCTGAGCTGCCTGTCTCCTCAGTTCCCTGTCCTCTGAGTTCCCTGTCTCCTCAGTTCCCTGTCCTCTGAGTTCCCTGACTCCTGAGTCCCTGTCCCCTGTGTTCCCTGTCCTCTGGTCCCTGTCTCCTCATTCCCTTCCCTTATTCCCTATCCTGTGTTCCCTGTCTCCTGAGTTCCCTTCTCCTGATTCCCTTCCCCTTCCCTTCCTCTTCCCTTCTCCTCTTCCCTTCCCTTGATTCCCTATCCTGTAGCTTCTCTTTCCTTTCCTGTTCCTTGTCCTCTGAGTTCCCTGTCCTCTGAGTTCCCCGTCTCCTGAGTTCCCTGTCCCCTGTGTTCCCTGTCCCCTGTGTTCCCTGTCCTCTGAGTTCCCTGTCTCCTGAGTTCCCTGTCCTCTGAGTTCCCTGTCTCCTGAGTTCCCTGTCCTCTGAGTTCCCTATCCTGTGAGTTCCCTGTCTCCTGAGTTCCCTGTCTCCTGAGTTCCTTGTCCTCTGAGTTCCCTGTCCTCTGAGTTCCCTGTCTCCTGAGTTCCCTGTCCCCTGAGTTCCCTGTCCCCTGTGTTCCCTGTACTCTGAGTTCCCTGTCCCCTGAGTTCCCTGTCTCCTGAGTTCCCTGTCCTCTGAGTTCCCTGTCTCCTGAGTTCCCTGTCCTCTGAGTTCCCTACCTGTGGCCTTCTCCTGACTTGTCCTTTGAGTTCCCTGTCTCCTGAGTTCCCTGTCCTTTGAGTTCCCTGTCACCTGAGTTCCCTGTCTCCTAACTTCCCTGTCTCCTGGTTCCCTGTCCTCTGAGTTCCCTGTCCTCTGAGTTCCTTGTCACCTGAGTTCCCTGTCTCCTGAGTTCCAGGTCTTTGAGATCCCTGTCCGGAGTTCCCTGTCCTGAGCTGCCTGTCTCCTGAGTTCCAGGTCTTTGAGTTCTTCCTGAGTTCCCTGTCTCCTGAGTTCCCTGTCCTCTGAGTTCCCTGTCACCCGAGTTCCCTGTCTCCTGAGTTCCCTGTCCTCTGAGTTCCCTGTCCTCTGAGTTCCCTGTCTCCTGAGTTCCCTGTCTCCTGAGTTCCCTGTCACCCGAGTTCCCTGTCTCCTGAGTTCCCTGTCCTCTGAGTTCCCTGTACTCTGAGTTCCCTGTCTCCTGAGTTCCCTGTCTCCTGAGTTCCCTGTCTCCTGAGTTGCCTGTCCTCTGAGTTCCCTGTCCTCTGAGTTCCCTGTCTCCTGAGTTCCCTGTCCTTGAATTCCCTGTCCTCTGAGTTCCCTGTCTCCTGAGTTCCCTGTCCTCTGAGTTCCCTGTCTCCTGAGTTCCCTGTCTCCTGAGTTTGCTCAAACTCACATCCATTGAGCCAGTCATGCCTTTCACCCTTCTCTCCTCTCTCACCCCCTTCTCCTCTTGCCCTCAGTTTTTCCCAGCATCAGTCCTTTTACCAATGAGTCAGATGAGGGGATTGGGGCGAAATCCTTCTTATTTGGATATTAAAGGAAAGGGCATCCCCAGAGAACTGACAGAGGCTCTGGTAAAAAGAGGCCAGACTACCGACATACTTGTTCATGTCTAGAAACCCAACAAAAGCCATCTTCAGATGACAGGAGTACAGGCAATCTGCTTTCTTCTCTAGTTGTTTTTTTTTTTTTTTTTTTTAAGTCTTTCCAGTAAACACCAAGAATGATCTTTAAACTCTACTCATGTAAGATTAACACTGTCAGGGAGAAGCCAACACAGCAAAGGTAACAGCACCTGAGTGGACTCTGTCATCTGAGGTCAGCAGAGCGGCCAGGTGACTGGTGCCCTGGAGCCCCTGGGGAAGCGCCGAAGCCTGAGGTCCTAAATACAGGGGCCGAGAAAAAGGGGGAGAGGAAAAAGAGGGAACAAAGAAAATGGATGCTTCCTCCTGAGCCAGGAGGAAGGAAAACAGGGCGAGAAAAATCATAAAAACAGTCATGAGGAAGTGAGCATGTGTTCAGCATCACACGTGACCCTGCACAGGTATATAGAGGATCCTGGCCCAGGAGTCTGCACACTTGAGCACCTTCTCTCTCTCCACCTGCTCCTCTGACCTACTCCACCCTCAACCCACCAGAACCATGGGCTGCTGTGGCTGTTCCGGAGGCTGCGGCTCCAGCTGTGGGGGCTGTGGCTCCAGCTGTGGGGGCTGTGGCTCCAGCTGCTGTGTGCCCGTCTGCTGCTGCAAGCCCGTGTGCTGCTGTGTGCCAGCCTGCTCCTGCTCCAGCTGTGGCAAAGGGTGCTGTAGCTCCAGCTGTGGGGGCTCCAAGGGGGGCTGTGGCTCCTGTGGGGGCTCCAAGGGGGCTGTGGCTCGTGTGGGGGCTCCAATGGGGGCTGTGGCTCCTGTGGGGGGTCTAAGGGGGGCCTGCGGCTCCTGTGGAGGCTCCAAGGGGGGCTGTGGTTCCAGCTGCTGTGTGCCAGCCTGTTCTTGCTCCAGCTGTGGCAAAGGGGGCTGTGGCTCCTGTGGCTGCTCCCAGTCCAGCTGCTGTGTCCCCGTCTGCTGCTCCCAGTCCAGCTGCTGCAAACCCAGCTGCTCCCAGTCCAGCTGCTGTGTCCCCGTCTGCTGCTCCCAGTCCAGCTGCTGCAAACCCAGCTGCTCCCAGTCTAGCTGTTGTGTCCCTGTCTGCTGCTCCCAGTCCAGCTGCTGCAAACCCTGCTGCTCCCAGTCCAGCTGCTCTGTCCCTGTTTGCTGCTCCCAGTCCAGCTGCTGCAAACCCTGCTGCTCCCAGTCCAGCTGTTGTGTCCCCATTTGCTGTCAGTGCAAGATCTGAGGCTCTGCCCCAAGACCTTGGGTTCCTCATGTTTGGAATCTTATATTCTTACAGTTTTCCTGCATCAGCTCCCTTCCACACATCCTCCCTGATTTACCCTCAGCCTCCCCTCCTCCTCGTTCACGTACACATCTCCCTCCAGGCTCAGCACCGGGGCCTGTGTTTACCCTCCTCTCCAGGGAGATGTGTATTTCTGGTCACAGGAGACACATCTCCTTAGAATCAGGTGGCCCTTCTGAGACATGTGTGGGTCACCTTCTGCTCTTCCTGGGCCAGCTGGGACCCTGCAAGGCCAGGTCCACGTTCTGAGTGATGGCTGAGGACCCTCCTTCCTGTGCCCCCTGCTCCCTACGAGAGCTTCCTTCCTTCCTTCCCACTACCTCCAGCTCCCTCTGTTTATAAAAATAACAACTGAATTCCCTTTAATAAACATCTCTCATCTCTGATGCCAACTGTGATTGTCTTTCTTTCACCCTGCTTCTTGGGTGCTGACGATTAGCGGCTTCTCTGTAAATGTGCTCTGGGATCCGAGAATCGTGTTGGGAGGTCCAGGCTGGAACACCCGCATGTTCACAGACCATGCACTAGTTTCCGTCTTCCCAGCAGCCCCCAAATAGCCTCACTTTCTCTGCCTCCAGGACAAGAGGGCTCAGCCCTGGGGGAGAAGCAGTGGGGGGGTCCACCCAGGAGGTCCTGATGGGCAGCCGGTCCTGGGCATGGTAGGTGTAACCAGTTGGGTAAAAGATGCCCACCCTCCCACCTCCTTCTCCTCTCAGGCCCCAGGACAGGGATGCTGGTCCTCAGAAAGACCACAGAGCCCACCATGGCTGGGAGAGGAGGTGTAAAACAGCAGGATCCCCTGACCAGCAGGCCACATTCCACCTTTTATAAATCACTGAATGAAAAATCCTTCAAATTCTACAGTGCTTTACAATTTTCAAAAGTCTGACACACAGATCAGTAAAACAGGGCAGAGAGCCCAGAAATAAACCCGCTGCTGCTTCTTAGGTGCTCAGTTGTGTCTGACTCTGGGACCCCAAGGACTGGAGCCCGCCAGGCTCCTCTGTCCATGAAGTTCTCTAGGTAGGCAAGAGTACTGCAGTGGGTTGCCATGCCCTCCTCCAGGGGATTTTCCAACCCAGGGATTGAACCCAGGTTCAGTTCAGTCACTCAGTCATGTCCGATTCTTTGCCACCCCATGGACTGCAGCACGCCAGGCTTCCTGTCCATCACCAACTCCCGGAGCTTGCTCAAACTCACGTCCATCGAGTCGGGATGCCATGCAAACATAGTGTACGCCTCCATTTTTCAGTTCCTCTGAGTTCTTTTTAAAAAGTAAATAAAGGGGAGGAGCTAAGATGGCGGACGAGTAAGACGGGGAGAATACTTTCTCCTCCACAAATCCATTAAAAGAACATTTGAATGCTGAATAAACTCGATAAAACAACTTCTGAAAGCCGGCAGGGGGCAACAGGCCCCTAAAAAAAAAACACAATGGTTTCAAAACGAAAAAACGAGCCCCGCGGTAACTCCTTTTGCGGAGAACTGGCGCGGACACCAGCATTTGCTATTGGCAAGTGGGGGCTGGGCTAGGAGGAGCGGCGAGGCCTGCATTGCTTTGAGAAAGGATTTGGCCTGGCTATCTCGGGCGCTATCTGAGCGAAATAACCAGACTGTCGGTTATCTACTACATCAAAAGCCAGCCCTAACTTAAGACACCACCAGGACTACTTACGGAACAAAGGGCTGCACAGAGTTGGCCGGCTGCAGGCCGTCCCACTCCGGTGACAGGCAACCAGGGCCTGAGGCGGGCAATTACAGCCCTAGAGAGACACTGTCTAATGGAACTGTGAGTAGGTTTCTGTGCTGACTCACGCTTCTTGGGGCTCTGGATGGTCAACATCTGCCTGAGAAAGTGCGCTGTTTGTATACCCAGAAAACTGAGTGGCGGAGAGGCGATAAGTCGCAGTACCTGTGCTCGCTGAACATTTCATCACCTGCGCTACTCGGATCTGGGAAGGGCATAAAACGCAGACTGAACCAAGTCTGTGCTTCTGAGGATTATCTGAGTGCCTGAACCTGGCCGGTTTAGATTTGGGTGTTCATCTCCGCCCGCTCTGTAACAAGGCAGAGATCAGATATTGAAAAGACCTGTAAACCGCCTCAATAAAGAGAATTCAACAAACTACCAGAATATAGTAAGGACACTCTAAATTTGGCAATTTTAACAAAATGAAGAGACAAAAGAATACCCAGCAGCTAAAGGAACAGGATAGATCCCCACCAATCCAAACCAAAGAGGAAGAGATAGGGAATCTACCTGATAAAGAATTCCGAATAATGATAGCGAAATTAATTCAAAATCTCGAAATCAAAATAGAATCACAGTTAAAGTGTCTGGAGACAAGGATTGAGAGGATGCAGGAAAGGTTTAACAAGGACCTAGAAGAAATAAAAAAGAGTCAACACATAATGAATAATGCAATAAGTGAGATCCAAAACACCCTGGAGGCAACAAATAGTAGAATAACAGAGGCAGAAGATAGGATTAGTGAACTAGAAGATAGAATCCTAGAAATAAATGAATCAGACGAGAAAAAAGAAAAACGTATCAAAAGAAATGAGGACAATTTCAGAAACCTCCAGGATAACATCAAACGCTACAACATTCGAATCATAGGAGTTCCAGAAGAAGAAGATAAAAAGAAAGATCATGAGGAAATCCTTGAGGAGATAGTAGTTGAAAACTTCCCTAAAATGGAGAAGGAAATTACCACTCAAGTTCAAGAAATCCAGAGAGTCCCCAGCAGGATAAACCCAAAGCGAAACACCCCAAGACACATATTAGTCAAATTAACAAAGATTAAATATAAAGAACAAATATTAAAAGCAGCAAGGGAAAAACATCAAATAACTCACAAGGGAATTCCCATAAGGATAACAGCTGATCTTTCGATAGAAACTCTCCAAGCCAGGAGGGAATGGCAAGACGTAATTAAAGTGATGAAGGAAAATAACTTACAGCCTAGATTATTGTATCCAGCAAGGATCTCATTCAAATATGAAGGAGAAATCAAAAGATTCACAGATAAGCAAAAGTTGAGAGAATTTTTGCACCACTAAACCATTTCTCCAACAAAAACTAAAGGACATTCTCTAGAGCAATACAATAATAGTGGGAGACTTTAACACCCCACTCATATAATCTGGCTGTAATAGACAAAGTAAAGAGGAAAACATATTTACCTATGAGCCTCCAAAAATTCAGTTCACTCAGGAGAGCTTAAAAAAAAAAAAAAAAAAAAGACTTCTTTGCTCACTCTGTGGAGGTTTATTGACTATTTTGTGGGTTTGGTACCACTTTGAGAAGTAGGCAGGAAGAGGTGACAAATGTGATCCTGTCCTAAATAATATTTTGTGGTAAAGATAGACTTACCAATACAAAATACCAAGATGTGCCTAAAGATGAGGACACCCAAACTGGACTTTTTGTTTCCTGAACTTTTCATTTCGAGAACAAACCTCCTAATATAAGATGAACTCACCATGATTTTTTTTTTAAGTGTTCTTTGTGATTAAAAACAGAAAGCCATTGGTTAAGAAATTACATATACCCCTCCCCACCATTACTCCCCTTCTTTCTTCCCATTTCCCTCCCACCCTCATTGATCCTTTCCCTTGTCCATTTTCCCCCCCAAAAAAAAAAAAAAAAAAAAAAAAAAAAAAAAAAAAAAAAAAAAAAAAAAAAAAAAAAAAAAAAAAAAAAAAAAAAAGTGGGGGGGCCAGGGGAAAAAATTACAAAGAATTTTTACACTTTGTCCCTGGGGGTCTTGGGGGCTTTTTTAAAAATTAACCATAAAAACCAAAAATTTTTTTTGTTTTTTAAAAAATGGCTTATTTTCCTTTGGAGTCTCTAAATATTTATGGTGAAAAGGCATGCTCTGTTCTTGTTGGTTGATCTGGAAACCTTGAAAACATGAACTTGGCTTTGCTACCTGCTGGTTCTTTGAGGCTGTGATTTAAATCATCACGTTCTTTACAAGACGGTAAGGACTTCCCTCCTCCAGTCCTCCGCTAACAGCAGTCCTGGGCTCGATGCCAGGCTTCCGCAGAGGGTCTGAAGTTGCTTGGGAGGGTTACGTTTACTGCAAGCTTTCAGTGGACGGGAACGCAGCCATCCCATGCACTCGCGTCTGATTCCTCCAGCCCCGACGGCGACCAGAAACGCCTTGAGGACCCAGACTCTGGTCACCAAGCTGGTCCAGGCCCTACAGGTATATCCTCATCTCTGAAGAACCCACCGCTGGACCCCAGTCTCCAACAGCTCGATTTGTGCGGCTGCTCTGAGCGATAGCGCCTTCAAAACCTCCTCTGGCAACCAGGCAATCGGCCTCCTCTTGGGGCCGGAGGGTCCCCCCGGCCACTGCAGGGGACCGACGTGGACACCCCGGCTCTCCCGCTCCGGCTCAGCCCTCCACGGCCCCCTGGGGAGTCCCCTGCCCCCTACCATGGGGGAGGGCAGGGCAAGTAGGCAAACCGGAGGACGGTGCCCGCCCCTACTGGGCGCGTCCTTCTCCTCCCGGCCGCCAGAGGGAGCAGCTTGCGGAGGAGACACTCTCCAAGGTCAGAGTCAAGGCGGAAGTGAAGGCAGACAGGTGAGGCTTCCACTGAGAGAAGGGGGGCCTGTCCCCCGCACAGACCCCCGACCTTTACTCAAGGGTGTTAAAAACAAGGCAACGCGCTTAAATCGAGGTGCTTCTGCTACCCTATGTCACCAAGCCGAGACTCAGGACGCTTTCAGCTTCTCCCAGGAATGGAATGTTGAACCAGCCCATCAGGAGCGGCCTAGTCAGCTCCGGTGACGTCACCGGCCCGACCGACCCCTGGCGCCGAGGAAGGCCAGCCGGACACGCCCAGCCCACGCCTGGCTGCGCGAGCCTCCCGCCTCGAGAACCTTCCCTGCGCACAGCTCCTTGCAGTTCCTTTCCGTCTGCTGGAGGGGGTGCTGTCTGAGTCATAGCGTGCTGAATATAGGAAATAAGATCTCCAAAATGTAGTTGAGTTTTGTCTTTAACACAGGGAAAAACTAGGCCAGAAAAAACCCAAACACCAGCAAGGCAGCTGACGAATCCAGCTCCGGCTTCACGGGACGATTCCCACAGGTTAAGCACAGATGAACTGTGAGCTCACCATTCATCATTAACCACAGGAAACACCAAACCACCCAGGATGGATGTTGTCTCAGCCCAAACGACAGGCAGCAGATTTAGAACCCCGGAACCTCAAAGACAGATGTACTCAGTGGGTGAATAGCATACACTTCAAATATTTGAGCAATAAAAATTAGAAAGGTATCAAACAGGTGCAAATAGAGCAGGCAGGGACTTCCTTGGTGGTCCAGTGGTTAACAGTCTGTGCTTCCAATGCCGGGGGCATGGGTTCAAACCCTGGTCAGGTAACTAAGACCTATATGTCACATGCCCCTCCCCCCAAAAAAAAAATAGCAAAGGCATCTTTGGAAAACAACAAAGCAGAACTTCTGACAATTAACACTCAAAGTAGCCTCCAATCAGCTACGGCTGAAGAGAAAGCTGAATCCAGAGAAAATACCCAGAATGCCACCCAGGAGATGAAACACAGAACCTGAGAAAGTCGCCTCTGATACATGAGGCCAGGTCAGCAGGCCCTCAAAGACCCAACCACACAACCCTAACTCCCGGGCATCCACTCAAGAGACATGAAAACACACGTCAGCACAAAAGTTTGGATGCCAATGTGTAGTGGCATTTCCCAAGATAGCCAAAAACTGGAAACAATCCAAATATCCATCAAGAGGTGGATGGGTAAATAAAAGGTGGACCATCCACACGACGGAATAACACCTGGTGATAAGGAGTGAAGTAGCGATGAAGTACTGATGCCTTGACAATACGTGAAAAAAATGAAAGTGAGGGTGTCGCTCTCTCAGTCGCGTGCAGCTCTTTGCAGCCCCATGGACTGTAGCCCACCAGGCTCCTCCGTCCATGGGATTTGCCAGGCAAGAATGCTGGAGTGGGGTGCAGGTCCCTTCTCCAGGAGATTTTCCCAATCCAGGGATCGAACAGGCAGATTCTTTTGACAACATGGATGAGCCCTAAATTCAACATGCCGAGGGAAAGACGCCGGTCACAAAAGACCTCACGTAGTATCATTTATGTGAAATGTCCAGAACATGCAAACCTAGAGACAGAAAGTAACCTAGGATGGGGGAGGGGCAGGGGATAGGCTTGCGGAGGAAAGCGGAGATGTCTGCGGGGGTCTCTTTGGGGGTGATGAAATGTTCTAAATTTGATCATCGTGGAACGATGCCATGTAATTTTTTTTTTTCTTTTGGCCATGCAGCTTGTGGGATCTTAGTTTCCCGCTCAGGGAGGGAACCTGCACCCTCTGCAGTGAGAGCACCAAGTCCTTACCGCCGGACCACCAAGGCGCTCCCTGAATTGTGTGCTTTAAATGGATGAACGGTGTGATGTGTGGATCTTATGTCAGTAGAGCTAGTTTTTTTAAAACCATGGGCAGGGCAGCATGACATTTGTCCATTTAGAGAATAGACAGACTGAGGAGAGGCCATTTCCAAAGAGAATCTCTCGAAACGGTGAGAAAAAGCATTGGCTTCCCCAGTGGCGCAGTGGGTGAAGAATTCTGTCTGGAAAGCAGGAGACACTGGTTTGATCCCTGGATCAGGACGGTCCCCTGGAGGAAATGGCAACCCACTCTAGCATTCTTGCCTGGAGAATCCCATGGAAGGGGGTCGCACAGAGTCACACACGACTGTGTACACGACACATTAAGCACCCTCGGGGTCCCGAAGCACCTAAAGCAGGTGAAACAGTCAAACCCTCAGCAAACTCTTAAAATGAACACAGAATGCTCAGAGAGGAGGCGCAGACGGACGGACCTCAGCAAAGATGGCAGGTGGGCGCACAGAAAGCCCTGGGAAAAACAGCCGCCAATCTGGAATTCCGTCCCCAGGGAAAGTAATGTCCACAGCGAAGGGGGAGAGCCAACCACTTCCACGGAAAACAGTCTGCTAAGACATGCTCGGTGAGGGGGCTGCAGAGGACGGTTCTGAGAGGCAGGGAAGTGAGAGGAGGAAGGACTCAGGTGCAAGAGAGGGCAGACAGAGCCGTTGGCGGACATGGGGGTGAGTTTAAGCAAACACCGACTGTAAAAACAAACAAGAACACACCAGGAGGCAGCAGCAGAACAGGTGGCGCTCTGACACTGGAAACACCCGCGCAGGGCGGAGCTAGGGTCCGAGTTTCCTGAGCTCCGCCCACTGTTCTTCAGAGGCAGGTAGAGGGCCAATCACATTTAGACAATGTTTTATTTAAAATACATATGAAATAGGGGCTTCCCTGGTGGTTCAGTGGTAAAGAACCTGCCCGCCAATCCAGCATACCCAGGTTCGATCCCTGGGTTGGGAAGATCCCCTGAAAAAGGAAATGGCTACCCACTCGAGGATTCTGGCCTGGAGGATTCTATGGACAGAGTGCCCAGGGGGCTACAGTCCATGGGGTCACAAAGAGTCCGATACTAACTGAGTGACTAACACTTTCTTTTTCTGGCACTCTCAATGCAGGGGACCCAGGTTCAATCCTTGGTCAGAGAACGAGATCCCATATGATGCAATTAAAAGTCCCACATGCTGCAAACTAAGACTCAGAGCAGCCAAATAAATAAATACAAATAAATATATAAAAAATAAATAAATAAAATAAAATAAGTCTGAAATGGAGAGGGTTGTTAGTAACACAGGGAATACACTAAATAACTTCTACGTCAATCAAGGCAAAAAAAAAAAAAAAAGCTTTAAAACCCCATATTTGCTAGGAGGAAAGCAGCCCACCCGTCCCTGGGACTCTCCAGGCAAGAACACTGGAGTGGGGTGCCATTTCCTTCTCCAATGCATGAAAGTGAAAAGTGAAAGTGAAGTCGCTCAGTCGTGTCCGACTCTTAGCCACCCCATGGACTGCAGCCTACCAGGCTCCTCCGTCCATGGGATTTTCCAGGCAGGAGTACTGGAGTGGGGTGCCATTGCCTTCTCCAAGGAGGAATAGAAAGAAAGCATTAAAATAGGACAATTCAATGCAAAGAAAGGAAGGAACAAAAGTAAATACATCAGGAATCACAGAGTCACACGGATTCCGCTCATGGGTTAACGGACAGAACCCCCAAATACAGGAGTTTCTCAGGTAGTTGTGCACGAGTCACAAGAGAGAACCCCAAACACAGGCACACAGGAGGCTAAAAGGCCCTGGCCTGGAAGAGCCACGCCAGCCACTGCCGGGACGGTACCGAGTCGAGCAGGAGGTTTTCCTTTTTGATGGATTCTTTTTATTTCTCGGCTGTACCAGGTCTCAGCTGAGGCGTGTGGGACCTTAGTTCCCCAACCAGGAATCGAATCAAGGCCCATGCACGGGGAGCATGGAGTCTCAGCCTCTGGACCCCCAGGAGAGTCCCAAGTGGGAGGTCCTGGGCACGCCGCTTTTAGCCTCTATACCCACACGGACAAAGAGTTGGGAAGGCCGCAGAGTGCCTGTACCACCATAGGCGGTCATAAAGCCTCACTGAGCCTGGACGACACAGAGGGCTCTTAAACACATCGGGGCCACTCAGGAACTGTGCCCACGTGCCAGCTGGGGGCGTGCCCACAGAGACCAGACGGCCGGGCCCTGTGCTCAGGCCTCCTCATACCTCGGGCAGAAATCAGGCCATGTGATCGGCCGCAAAACCCTAGTTGTTAGGAACACATCCACCATTTCTAGACAACAGGGGCCAGAGAGAAAATCAAAAGGCCAATTACAGAAACAGTTACAACTGACCAGTGATGAAAATAGTACGTGTCAAAACTTGGGGTTACGGAACTAAAGCTTTATTTTAAAATAACGTTTAATCCAAAATGCTTGTTTCAGAAAAAAAAAAGACTAGAGATTAATGAGCAAAGTATCTGTAGCAGAAAGTAGACAGAGAAACAGCAGAGAAAAATTATAGAGGAGAAGGAAATTAAGGTGAGAACAAAAATAGTTAATTTTTTTCAAATTTACAAACGCTTAATTATTATAAAGCAATATAAAATAGCAGTAGGTTTTTTTTTAAGAAAAGAAAAAAGCAATTATGTTAATTTTTAAACATCTCCCTGTGTCTATGCCTGAGTATGTCTGTGTGTGTGTGTCTGTGTGTGTGTGTGTGTGTGTCTGTGTTTGTGTTGGCATCACAGATACATATAGTTTAGAATCTTGCTTAATCACTTAACTGTATACTTCTCACCATATCTAGGACTTTCAGCATTACACGTACTTTCAGGATCTAGTTTTTCTTTATTAGTGAAGCATGGTTGATTCGCAATGTTGTGATACCTTCAGGAGTAGCGCTAACTGGTTCAGTTATACGTGTATATAATTTATGCTTTTTCAGATTCTTTTCCTTTATAGGTTATTACAAAATATTTACTATAGTTCTCTGTGCTATACAGTAGGTCCTTGTTGATTATCTATTTTAATAAAAAATAGCTTTGAATACACAATAAAGATCAACAATTCCAGAAACTGCTCTTCACAAAGACTAAGAAATTCACCAACTCCTGGCAAAACTGACCAGGGAAACAAAAGAGAAGGAGCAGGAATATAAACCAAGTGCAGCAGTGTACAACCCTGGGCAGGAAACGGCAACCCGCTCCAGTATTCTTGCCTGGGAAATCCCATGGACAGAGGAGGCTGGCAGGCTACAGTCCACGCAAAGAACTGGCACGACGGAGTGACTAAAAAAATAGTAAAGCAGGAGCCAAAACAGCACATCCACAGACCCCGCAGTTATCAAACAGGAGACATCGACGCAAAAGTGCCCGCCAAACATGAGAAAAGCTTGGACTTGTGACAACCTTGTCTTAAGAAGAAACAGACACCCAGGGATATCTCAGCCTCATAAACTGGCGAGTGAAACGTCACCCTCCGGACACGCACCTGAGACGCACACCGCTTCACAAACAGGTTCTACCAAACGAGCAAGCCATGAGTAACTCCGCACCAACAGACCTCTCCAGCCAGTGGAAGATGTGGAACACACCCATGCCCCCACCCCCAGGCCGGTGTGAGCCCAACACCAAAAGTGGGGCAGGGGTGTCTGGGAAAATGAAAACCACTCTTGTTTATGAACGAGGCATAAAAACTCCGTGAGCAGAACCAGTCCAGTAATAACAGACTGTGAAAGTTGTAACCGTGCTCAGGAACGCAAGGACTATTTACATTTTAAATCAATCCTAAAAGTCACCATACTAGTCAGAGGAGAAAACTTGAAGCCACTTCAACAGCTGCAGAAATATTCAATAAACTTCGACATCCACTGAAGACAAACAGAAAATCACTGGACTAAAAGTAACATCCCTTAATCTGACAAAAATCTGCACCCAAAATTCACAATCAGTATTTCATATAATGGTGAAATGTCAGAAGCGTTACCTTGAATTGATGTGAACGATTTGACATTGCAGCCTATGGGGAAGACCTTGATATTGGAAAAAAACAAGAAAATTAAACCCTGATTTCAAAAAATGTCCAAAATTTAATTCCAGGTAGATTCCTAAAACTCTAATCTTGGGTTTCTCTGGTGGTTCAGACGGTAAAGAAGTCGCCTGCAATGCAGAAGTCTTGTGTTCAGTCCCTAGGTGGGGAATATCCCCTGGAGAGGGAATGGCAGCCCACTCCAGCATTCTTGACAGTATTTCATGGACAGAGGAGCCTGGTGGGCTGCAGTCCATGGGTCCTCCAAGAGTCAGAGCTGACTGAGCGACTAACGCTTTCGCTTTTTTCAATCCAACACGCACTGAGCTTTGGACAAGAAAAGTGCAATATTGTTTGAAATAGTGACAAAAAGAGACAAAACGTCCAACAACTGACAAAAGGGGATAAGTCAGTAGAGGAACCTGGTGGGCCACAGTCCATGAGGTGGCAAAGAGTCGGACACAACTGAGCGAATACCACTTCCACTTCCTTGTAACTTTAGCAGTGGATAAACAGAGCCATGCGCATCACCAATGTTGTTATCTATACCCTTTGTAGAGCTAAAAGACATCATTCTTAATCAACGAGTCTCAGGAATGGGCTGGACCCTTGGGGGTCTCCCTCAAGTCTGGACACAGATTCAACAAGTGGAACTGGATTCATTGAGTGACCAGTAACAGCTAATGACACACGGACCTTACTTCAGGGGCTGATATCCAGAGGAAAAACAAGAAAAAGTCTCAGACTCGGCACAAACAGGAACCAGGAAGGGAGCATGTGCCCAGGTCACACCTGGCCTTCACAGGTATATAAAGGCTCCTGGACCCAGAGGCCCCACACTGAGCACCTTCTCTCTCTCCACCTGCTCCTCTCACCTACTCCACTCTCAACCCACCAGAACCATGGGCTGCTGTGGCTGTTCCGGAGGTTGTGGCTCCAGCTGTGGGGGCTGCGGCTCCAGCTGCTGTGTGCCCGTCTGTTGCTGCAAACCCGTGTGCTGCTGTGTGCCAGCCTGCTCCTGCTCCAGCTGTGGCAAAGGGGGCTGTGGCTCGTGTGGGGGCTCCAAGGGGGGCTGTGGCTCATGCGGGGGCTCCAAGGGGGGCTGTGGCTCCTGTGGGGGGTCTAAGGGGGGCTGTGGCTCCTGTGGGGGGTCTAAGGGAGGCTGTGGTTCCAGCTGCTGTGTGCCCATGTGCTGCTGTGTGCCAGCCTGCTCCTGCTCCAGCTGTGGCAAAGGGGGCTGCGGCTCGTGTGGGGGCTCCAAGGGGGGCTGCAGCTCGTGTGGGGGCTCCAAGGGGGGCTGTGGCTCCTGTGGGGGCTCCAAGGGGGCTGTGGCTCCAGCTGTGGAGGCTGCAGCTCCGGCTGTGGGAGCTGTGGCTCCAGCTGCTGTGTGCCCGTCTGCTGCTGCAAGCCCGTGTGCTGCTGTGTGCCAGCCTGTTCTTGCTCCAGCTGTGGCAAAGGGGGCTGTGGCTCCTGTGGCTGCTCCCAGTCCAGCAGCTGCAAACCCAGCTGCTCCCAGTCCAGCTGCTGTGTCCCCGTCTGCTGCTCCCAGTCCAGCTGCTGCAAACCCAGCTGCTCCCAGTCCAGCTGCTGTGTCCCCGTCTGCTGCTCCCAGTCCAGCTGCTGTGCCCCCGTTTGCTGCCAGCGCAAGATCTAATTTTTGGTTCTGCAGGGATTCTTACCAGACCCAGCACCATCCCTGGTCAGGAGTCCTGGGCTCCAGTGAAGCCATCCCATCGCCCTCCCTTTCCAAGCATGAACATTTTTTGGACCTCCTGTCAAATGCGATGAGGGTGTATGTCCAATGATGACTTCCAAAGCCTCATTCCCAGAATCTGGAGACCATCCCCAGCATCAGTGAATGGCCAGTCCTGAGCCCTGAGCAGCTGAACCTGCTCCCGCAAGGACATCTGAGCAGACGATACAGGCTTTTCTCAGCTCTGCCACTCAGATCTTTCTGTCCCTTAACCTAATAAAGCCACTTGTCCCAGAACCCATTGCTGTTTGCCCTATTTGTCTGTCTACAGCCCTCTGCTGGGGTGGGCAGGGTGTGTGTCAAAATTACACCTGTGGCCACGCTCATTCCTGGACCTGCTAACAGTCCACCTGCCCGAGCTGCCCATACCGTCCTCAGCCGATGTGGATCTGCATCTCCCAAACGCTGTGTGTGTTTTCTACAGCCAGCTAGCTGAGCAGCCTTGAGCAAGTCACCTTTCCTGCCTGGACTTCAGTGTCCACGCCTGTAAGATGGGCTGCTGACAGCACCTTCCTCACAGGAAATGCTCCGTGAACAGCAAAGCAGCTGCATGAAGCGGGACCATGCTGTGCCGGCCGGTGCTAAGTTCTGCAAGCACCCTGGGCTCAGTGCTGAGCTGAGCAGTGCATTGACCGAAGCAGCCAGACCAAAGCAAAGCCCCTCCTAAGTGGTTCTGGCACTGTGCACCTGCAGAATGCCCACAACAGCCCCAGTGCGCCTGATCCCTGATCACGGTGAAAACCAAAGCCACACCCTCCCTCCACTCAAGCCACCCCAGACCCACTCACCCAGAGCCTCACGATGTGAGTCATAAACCCTGTCCTGCCCTCTTGGTGTCATCAGTGCTGACATCCAAGCCAGTTTGGGGGCAGACGGTTCATCCCACCTCCTGCAGGGCAGCCACAAACCAGTGACACCTTCCCTGTGTCTCCACTTACAGAGCTGTGCAGCCAGGACTGAAAACCACAAAGGCTGATGCTGAGCCCACACTCCTACCCTCCGGAATGTGAAGGCTTGTGATGGTGTGTAAAAACCAAGAGAGCAAAGCTTCTGCTTCCAGAGGGGATGTAACATTTATGGAAGGCCCACAGTCCCATTTTGGCAACTGGAAAAGGCAAATTAATTGCAAAACCCATAAGTCAAAAGACATAAGTAAATTTTATACCACCATCATGGAGAGCAGAATGGAAGTTCCTTCAAAAACTGCAAATAGAACCACCACACGACCCAGCAACCCCACTACTGAGCATATGTTCTGATAAAACCACAGTTCAAAGAGATACACACACCCCAGTGTTCACAGTAGCAAGACTCAGATAGCCACGACATGGAGGCAACCCAAAGTCCATCGGCAGACGAATGGATAAAGAAGATGCGGTACATATATACTGTGTTAGGGCGCTTCCGTCACGTCCATCTCTATGGACTGTAGCCCGCCGGGCCCCTCTGTCCATGGGCTTCTCCGGGCAAGAATACTGGAGTGGGTTGCCATGCTCTTCTCAGGGGATCCTCCTGACCCAGGGATGAAACCCACATTTCTTATGTCTCCTGCATTGGCAGGTGGGTTCTTTACCACTAGCGCCACCTGGAAAGCCCACGGTACATGTACACAATATCCCATTGCAGTACATGGATACAGTGGAATATTGTTCAGCCATAAAAGAAGAGTGGAATCATGCCATTCGTAGCAACATGGATGGACTTACAGGTTATAATACTAAGTGAAGCAAGTCAGACAGACAGAGACAAGCATATGGTACCACTTACATGTAGGAGCCCAAAACAACACAAATGAACTTCTTTACAAAACAGAAGCAGACTCACAGACTGTGAGAACAAACGTAAGGTGCCATTCAATGAGGTCCCTCAGTCGTGTCCAAATCCTGGTGACCCCATGAATCGCAGCACGCCAGGCCTCCCTGTCTATCACCAACTCCCGGAGGTCACTCAGACTCACGTCCATTGAGTCAGTGATGCCATCCAGCCATCTCATGCTCTGTCGTCCCCTTCTCCTCTTGCCCCCAATCCCTCCCAGCATCAGAGTCTTCTCCAATGAGTCAACTCTTCGCATGAGGTGGCCAAAGTACTGGAGTTTCAGCTTTAGCATCATTCCTTCCAAAGAAATCCCAGGGCTGATCTCCTTCAGAATGGACTGGTTGGACCTCTTTGCAGTCCAAGGGACTCCCAAGAGTCTTCTCCAACACCACAGTTCAAAAGCATCAATTCTTCGGCATTCAGCTTTCTTCACAGTCCAACTCTCACATCCATACATGACCACTGGAAAAACCATAGCCTTGACGAGACAGACCTTTGTTGGCAAAGTAATGTCTCTGCTTTTGAATATGCTATCTATGTTGGTCATAACTTTCCTTCCAAGGAGCAAGCGTCTTTTAATTTCATGGCTGCAGTCACCATCTGCAGTGATTTTGGAGCCCCAAAAGTAAAGTCTGACACTGTTTCCACTGTTTCCCATCTATTTCCCATGAAGTGATGGGACCAGATGCCATGATCTTAGTTTTCTGAATGTTGAGCTTTAAGCCAACTTTTTCACTCTCCACTTTCACTTTCATTAAGAGGCTTTTTAGTTCCTCTTCAGTTTCTGCCATAAGGGTAGTGTCATCTGCATATCTGAGGTTATTGATATTTCTCCGGGCAATCTTGATTCAGCTTGTGCTTCTTCCAGCCCAGCGTTTCTCATGATGTACTCTGCATAGAAGTTAAATAAGCAGGGTGACAATATACAGCCTTGACATACTCCTTTTCCTATTTGGAACCAGTCTGTTGTTCCATGTCCAGTTCTAACTGTTGCTTCCTGACCTGCATACAAATTTCTCAAGAGGCAGATCAGGTGGTCTGGTATTCCCATCTCTTTCAGAATTTTCCATAGTTTATTGTGATCACACAGTCAAAAGCTTTGGCATAGTCAATAAAGCAGAAGTAGATGTTTTTCTGGAACTTTCTTGCTTTTTCCATGATCCAGCGGATGTTGGCAATTTGGTCTCTGGTTCCTCTGCCTTTTCTAAAACCAGCTTGAACATCAGGAAGTTCACGGTTCACATATTGCTGAAGCCTGGCTTGGAGAATTTTGAGCATTACTTTACTAGCGTGTGAGATGAGTGCAATTGTGGGGTAGTTTGAGCATTCTTTGGCATTGCCTTTCTTTGGGATTGGAATGAAAGCTGACCTTTTCCAGTCCTGTGGCCACTGCTGAGTTTTCCAAATTTGCTGGCATATTGAGTGCAGCACTTTCACAGCATCATCTTTCAGGATTTGAAATAGCTCCACTGGAATTCCATCACCTCCACTAGCTTTGTTCGTAGTGATGCTTTCTAAGGCTCACTTGACTTCACATTCCAGGATGTCTGGCTCTAGGTCAGTGATCACACCATCGTGATTATTTGGGTCATGAAGCTCTTTTTTGTACAGTTCTTCTGTGTATTCTTGCCACCTCTTCCTAATATCTTCTGCTTCTGTTAGGTCCATACCATTTCTGTCCTTTATCAAGCCCATCTTTGCATGAAATGTTCCCTTGGTATCTCTAATTTTCTTGAAAAAACCGCTAGTCTTTCGCATTCTATTGTTTTCCTCTATTTCTTTGCATTGATGACTGAGGAAGGCTTTCTTATCTCTCCTTGCTATTCTTTGGAATTCTGCATTCAGATGCTTATATCTTTCCTTTTCTCCTTTGCTTTTCGCTTCTCTTCTTTTCACAGCTATTTGTAAGGCCTCCTCAGACAGCCATTTTGCTTTTTAGCATTTCTTTTCCATGGGGATGGTATTAATCCCTGTCTCCTGTACAATGTCACAAACCTCCGTCCATAGTTCATCAGGCACTCTGTCTATCAGATCTAGTCCGTTAAATCTATTTCTCACTTCCACTGTATTATCATAAGGGAGTTGATTTAGGTCATACCTGAATGGTCTAGTGGTTTTCCCTACTTTCTTCAATTTAAGTCTGAATTTGGCAATAAGGAGTTCATGATCTTAGCCACAGTCAGTTCCCGGTCTTGTTTTTGCTGACTGTACAGAGCTTCTCCATCTTTGGCTGCAAAGAATATAATCGATCTGATTTCGGTGTTGACCATCTAGTGATGGCCATGTGTAGAGTCTTCTCTTGTGTTGTTGGAAGAGGGTGTTTGTTATGACTAGTGCATTTTCTTGGCAAAACTCTATTAGTCTTTGCCCTGCTTCATTCCGTATTCCAAGGCCAAATTTGCCTGTTACTCCAGGTGTTTCTTGACTTCCTGCTTTTGCATTCCAGTGCCCTATAATGAAAAGGACATCTTTTTTGGGTGTTAGTTCTAAAAGGTCTTGTAGGTCTTCATAGAACCATTCAACTTCAGCTTCTTCAGCGTTACTCGTTGGGGCATAGACTTGGATTAGTGTGATATTGAGTGGTTTGTCTTGGAAACGAACAGAGATCACTCTGTCATTTTTGAGATTGCATCCAAGTACTGCATTTCGGACTCTTGTTGACCATGATGGCTACTCCACTTCTTCTAAGGGATTCCTGCCCACAGTAGTAAATATAATGGTCATGTGAGTTAAATTCACCCATTCCTGTCCATCTTAGTTCGCTGATCCCTAGAATGTTGATGTTCAGTCTTGCCATCTCCTGTTTGACCACTTCCAATTTGCCTTGATTCATAGAGCTAACATTCCAGGTTCCTATGCAATATTGCTCTTTACAGCATCAGACCTTGGTTCTATCACCAGTCACATCCACAACTGGGTATTGTTTTTGCTTTGGCTCCATCCCTTCATTCTTTCTATTTCTCCACTGATCTCCAGTAGCCTATTGGGCTCCTACTGACCTGAAGAGTTCCTCTTTCAGTATCCTATCATTTTGCCTTAATGTATGGTTACCAAAGGGAAAAGACTGGGGAAGGGATAAATTAGGAGTTGTGATTAACATATATACACTGCTATATACAAAACAGATAATTAACAAGGACTCACTGCAAAGCACAGGGAACTCTACTCGATACTCTGTAATGATCTATACAGGAAAATAATCTGAAAAAGAATGGATATATGTATACGTATAACTGAATCACTTTGCTGTACAACTAAAGTTAGCACAACACTGTAAATCAACTATGGAGAATGAAATGGCAACCCACTCCAGTACTCTTGCCTGGAGAGTCCCGGGGAAAGGGGAGCCTGGTGAGCTTCCGTCTATGGGGTTGCACACAGTCGGACACGACTGAAGCGACTTAGCAGCAGCAGCAGTAAATCAACTATGGAGAAGGAAATGGCATCCACTCCAGTATTCTTGCCTGGAGAAGTCCATGGACAGAGGAGCCTGGTGGGCTACAGTCCAAGGGGTCACAAAGGGTCGGACACGACTGAGCAACCAACACAAACACAAATCAACTGCACTCTAATATGAAATGAAAATAAAATACTTAAAAAGACATTAGTAAATCTTATGTGTTTTACCGCAATTTATTCATTTATATTTTTAAGTAGGATGTATACATTAATACACATATGACATCAGAGAATTGTGGAGGCAACAAGGTCCAGATGAAATAAATCCCCGAGAGGGAAAGCTCCTCTCAGTAGACTGAGCATCAGTGGCTGTCTTCCTTCAGGTGACTGGCCAGCTGCGGGTGAGGGCTGGTCATCGGCATAACCCATAACCCAGAAGGAGGAACTATACCGGGAAAGAGAGCTGGTGGCAGCTGACACTGGCACAGCCACATAAATACAAATAAACGTTAAAAAAAAAAAAACAAAAACAGAGAAAACAGCAAAAGCAACAGGAGAAGCACACAATATCTTTGAAGGAACAATCATAAAAATGATAGTTGACTTTTAAACAGAAATGATGGGATCCAGAAGATAATGGGATGACATTTTACAGAGCTGAGAGGAAAAAAACCTCCCAGCTTGGAGTTTTATACCTAATGAAAATATCCTCCAAAATGTAAGTGGAGTAGAGTTGTTTTCCGCTGAAAGATGATATCACCGAAAGACCTACAACACAAGAAATACTAAAGTTCTTCGGGATGAAGAAAAATAACTCCATATGAGAGTATGGAGGATCGGGAATTGAGCAAAGGATAGTGGCAAGTGTAAAAATGTTGGTAAGCACACACACAAAAAATAACTTTTAAACAATACACTAACATCCTGTGAGACTTTTAACATTTGCAGAAATAAAATGTAGAAGGACAAATGGAATTAAAGAGTTGTGAAGTTCTTTCCCTGTTCAGGAGGTCATGAGGCTTCAAGAATGTAAAATTTAATCTCCAGAATAATCATCAAAGAATAATACATGAACTTATAACTCAAAAGCTAATAGAAGAGATAAACTGAATTTTTAAAATTCGGTGAATCGCAAAGAAGGCAAGATAAAGGAATAAAGAAACAAAGAAGAGATGAAAGAAATAGAAAATAAAAACAGCAATTAAACCCAATAATATCAGTAAATTACAGTCAATGCAAATAATCTAAATACTCCAATAAAAGTCAATTGTCAGATTGAAAAATTAAAAGAATTTTCAACTGCACACTATTTACAAAAGGCACACTTTCAATAATGGAACCCAGAAAGGTAAAAATAAAAAAAATGGGAAAAGGATATATCATGCAAACACTAATTTTATAGAAAGTTAGTGTAGCTATATTAATATCAGACAAGGTAGACTTTAAGACAAAACTCTTCCCAGAGAGAACAAAGAACATTTCATGATGTTAAAAAAGAGTCAGTGAGACCAAAAAAGTAAACCATCCTAAATTTCTATTAACCAAATAACAGGGCTTCAAAATATATAAAGCAAATGTTGACAAAACTAAAAGAAGGAAAATACAAATCCACAAATGGAATTGAGAATTTTCACTTTTATTGCAATATGTCTCAGTAACGGATAGAACAAGGAGATAATCAGTAGGGAGTTGGGAGATCTGAATGTGATAAGCCAACCTGACCTCACTGACATACACTGAAATAACACCAAGTATGTGCTCTGACAGAGGGACAGAGCATTTGCTTTGATACATACTCAGTAAGAGAAAGGTGTCTGCTTTCAAATCCCCAAATGTTTGAAAATTAAGGCATAGATTTCAAAATAACCCATAAGCCTAAGAAAGCACAGTGGAAATTGGAAGATATTTTGGACCGCCTTATAATGTAAATATGACATCAAAACCTGCTGGATACAGCTTACACAGTGCTTAAAGGAAGGGGACGACAGAGGATGAGATGGCTAGATGGCATCATCGACTCGATGGACATGAGTTTGGGTGAACTCTGGGAGTTGGTGGCGGACAGGGAGGCCTGGCGTGCTGCAATCCATGGGGTCACAAAGAGTTGTACATCACTTAGCAACTGAACAACAAAGAAAAATCTATAGGTCAAAACACATACTCAAAAGGAGAGTAAGTGAAGATCAACTATCTAAACTTTCAAGAAACTGGAAAATAGGAAAGTAGATTGAATCTGAAATAAGGTAGAAGAAAGAAAACAATAAAACTAATAAAATAAAAAATAAATATTAAAAGGGAGCACAAATCAATGAAATTGAAATCAGATGTAAAACAGAAAAATTAACATAGTCAAGTGTTTGCTCTTCATAAGATTAACAAAATTTATAAACCACCAGCAATACTGCTCCAAAAACAGAGAAAAAGATGCATTACAAATAACAGAAATGAAAAGGTGACATCACTACATACCCTACACACAATTGACTAGGTACAAGAATAAATTACCTGAACAATTTCAAATTTTAGATAAAATAAGCAAAGTCCAGAAAAACACAACTATATCACAACTGAGATAAGAAATAAAGTGTGAATGGTCTTATATCTGTAAAAAAAATTGAATCTGTAACTGAAAACCTTTCCAGGAAGAAAGCAGAAGGCAATGTCTTCAAGAGTGAATATCTTCAGGGACTTCGCAGATGGTCCAGTGCCTAAGACTCTGCACTTCCAACGCAGGGGGCCTGGGTTTGACCCCTGGTCAGGGAACTAGATCCCACATAACACAATTACAATCCAATACAGCCAAATAAATACAAAATTTAAAAAAAAAAAGAGTGAATACCTCCAGATACCTAAGGAAGATATGTCAACTGTGGTAGACAGAACAATGGACACCCAGACATGTTTACATTCTAATCCTCAGGATCTACACGGCGAAAGAGTCTGTGTTTCTAAGACTCGCCAGCGACGCTGACACAGCTGGTCTGGATGACACAGCAGTTACCTGGCGCTAGGAGATACTTACTAAAATATTCCTGGCGGCACTGCTACACATGGGAAAAGAAGCAGCGGAGGACATGTGTTCGTCAGCGGAGACCTGCACAGCAGCCATGCTGGATGGACCAGGCTCGCCCACATCAACAAAGATGCACAGAGGCAGTGGGGGAAGAAGGGAACCTGTAGGAAGGCAGTTACAACGATTCCATACATGAATACTCTACAGCACAGATAATACTGTGTGGTGTACACGGGGCTTAAACATGCAGCGAAGTGACAAACGCAGAGCCAGGAAGACGCTGGCCATCTGGAGTGGCGCCGCCTCTGGACAGAGGGGCGGGAGAGGTTCAGAGAGCCCGGTGGGGTCTGCACTGTGCTGTCACAGCCTGAAGCAAAACGGGAGAAAAGGTGGACAGGTTTGGGTCCCCCGGCTAGGTGTTTGTTATACGCTCCTCTGTATTTATTTGTACACTACAAAAATGTTGTAACATACTAGGAAAGAAGATAGCCTGAAATGTGAATAATCTGAGATTAAAAGCATATGGAAGGGACTTCTCTGGTGGTTCAGGGGTTGGGAACGCCCTGCCACTGCAGGGGACTCAGGTTCAGTCCCTGGTCCGGGAAGGTTTCACACGTCCGGGAGCAACTGAGCCCTGCGTGCACCACGCCCACTACCGAGGCCGCAGCACCTACAGTCAGCGCTCTGCAACGAGAAACCACCGCAGCAAGACGCCCGCGCACGCAACTGGAGAGCTGCCCCGGCTCGCTGCAACTGGACAAAGACCCAAGCAGCCACCCAAGAACCAGCACCGCCAAATAGAAACAGCACACAGACGGAGGCCATTTTACTGCATGGCTTTTAATAGCCAAGGTACGGAAAGAATCCAGTGCATAAAAACGGAGAGTTGGTTGAAGCATCCGCGCACACCCACAACACACAACTGCACACAGTTACAACCAGGCGGTGGGAAGCGAGGATGCGACGAGCCTCAAAAGTACTTTGTTGCGTGAAAAAAAAAAAAAATTCAGACACAAAAGAATGCACACCGCTTGCTCGCGCGTGTACGAAATTCAAGAACAGCAGCACGGACGGGATGGGTCAGAAAGTGAGGGGAGACTGGGAAGGGTCGCCCCGGGGATTTTTAGGACTAGTTCCGGGCGGTCAGCGCAGCTGCCGAAAGCCGCTGTTGGAACACCTGAGATGGGCGTCGTATTAACTATATCTAGACTTAAAAAGGTTGTGGGGAACAACGCCACGGGTACAGCTTTACTGTCTCATCAGCTGAAACACTGACGGGTCAGCAGGAACGAGTGAGCTCCGTTTCCTTCGGCGCCGAAGGCGGCTTTCAGGGCGGCCGGAAGGGGGGAGCACACGGGCCGCACCGACCGCGCTCGCACCTGCCCGCAGCGCGGGTCCGTCGGGGGCGGCTGGCTGTGAGCGCGCCGGGCCGAACCGGCTCGACCCGCCCCCTAGGAGCCACGGCGCCTCCCGGGCCCTCGCAGGACTCTGCTCCACCCTGGGGACCCCGAGGCGGCATCTGCACGTGCGAGCTGGCACGGCCGCGATCACCTGCCCAACTTGGACATTGACTGCCTGGCACTGCCGCCCCATCCCCAGGGCCAGCTGGGGAGCTGGAACCCACGCGAGGCGTCCCTTCAGCCCGCAGCCAGCTTCCCAAGCCGCTCCTGCTCCTCCAAAGCTGCGCGGCCGCCGAGGTGCTGGCCGCCCCTCCTTGAGCCTGCGGCGTCTGGGGGCGTGAGAGGCAAGGGCCACCCACCAGGCAAGGCACCTAGACCTTTGGCCCTCCGTGGGTGGTGCTTGAGGGGAAGGTGGTCTCGCGCCCAACTGCAGAGAACCCAAGAATGGTGCTAAGCATCCTGGTGACCTTGGAGGTCGCTGTCCTCCCCAGAGTGGGTGCCGCCCTACCCAAAAGCACCATCCTTGCAGAACCCCAGGTTTTACACGAGAAATGACTCCTTGGATGATAAAATAATCCTGAACTGGAAATTCCCCCGCGGTCCAGCGATTAAGACTATTGCCCTCACTGCACAGGCCGCGGGTTCAGTCCCTAGTGGTGGCAACTAAGATCCCTCAAGCAGCGAGGTGAGGCCAAAAAATAAAATAACCCTGGCCCAAACATGCTCCCCCAACCAGACACACCCACTGCACACCACTGCCTCCCTCCCAGAGGGGGCACAAGGACACCACCCCTCCCCTCAGTTTACTGCCGCCTGCTCAAGGACAGAGCCAGGAGCTGCCCTTGGACACATGCAGGCGCTGACCGCGCCTGGGCTGGGCAGAAGAGGAGCCACCTGGACGGCCCTCCCTTGCCCTCTCTACTGGGCTCATCCTGGGTCTGACCTAGGGAGCAAGAGAGTGGGGAGTCCTTCCAGCCCAGCTGACAGTTCCCCGTCCCCCACTCCTGAGGGTCCCAGGCCCTTTGGGTTCTGTCCATGCTTCCCCAAAGGCCTCGATATGGGCTCAGGCCACCCGGGCAGCTGGGGGGCTCAGTCTGAATCTTCCTAACCTCTCCCAGGAGCAAGCCTCCCCCACTTTTCAGACATGGAATGAGCCCAAATGCAACAAGCTCCCCGCCACACCCTACACTCCATCCAGACCTGACCTGGCCATGCACCTGGGCTGGGCATCTCGCTGAGTTCAGGGTCCACCTCCAGCCAGGGCTTCTCTCCTCAGCAACACCTTACTCCTTCAGTTCCACCTCGGGCAGGGAAAGAGGAAGGACCTCAACCCAGCCCCAGCCCCAAATAGCCCTGGAGTTAGCCAGTGCTTCCTTCCGGGACAGCCTCACCCCACCCTCACCCCACGATGTTTGTTATCCTAAGTGCTGGCTCGGAGCCAAGAACACACTCTCCTCCACACCGCCCCCCCCCCCCAAATACTCACACCTGAGCGCTCAGGCTAGCAAGGGAGAAGCCCCAAGCGCTTACTAAGAACCTGCCGTGGACAAAGCGCTGAGGCCAGAGGTCAGGAGAACTGAGAGTGGGAAAGAGAGGGCCAGTGGAGGCCCTGGCCATCACGACCTTCCCCAACTGCACTCACAGCTCTAGGGTCCCGAGTGCCCACCTGTCCCAGGAGCGTATACAAAGCAGTCTCCAGTAAGGATTTTTGTGACCCTTCATTCAAACAGCCGCGGCTGAGGGCGCCTCTCATATCCCTCCCTCCAGGCGAAGGAGCTGCGCTCTCCGGGGGGCCGAAGCCTGCCCCCACGGGCTAGAGGAGGCCCCGCCCTCACTCTCCACTGGGCAGCCCTGGGGACGGAGGTTAAGCAATGTTTGGGTCGTCTGGTCACAACATCCCCCCCAAATTATCACCTTCAAAAGCTCCCGGGGCTCCTTGGCCCCCTCGGCAGAAGTCTTTCTCCTCTCCTCAGAGCGAGGCCCCAGGGCCTGGCACAGGTACACACCCGGCGCAACACAGATGCCCGAAACATGCCCCCGCCTCGCCCCGCGGCTGCCCCGAGCCGGCGGAAGGACGAGGTCTTCGCAGCCTGCGGGGGTCCCTGCGCCTCCGTGGCCTCCAGTCGCTGTCTGTCCATCCTGGGGTGGCCTCCCGGACGCTCCCCTCCGCTCTCCGGGGTGTTTCCGGCAGACACCGCCCGAGGTGTAATTACCTATGTTTGCTCCCGCTCTGGACAACCAGCGTCCAAGCGGCCGAGGGCTCGTGTTCCAACAGCGGTCGGCTGGGGCGGACCCTCAACTGCCTTTACCGGGCTGGGGGGCACCTTGCGAGGGCCGGTCCCGAGAGCGCCGCTTAAGGTGGACTTCTAATTGGAAGCGACAAAGGCTGGAGGTCATCGGTGGGGCTGGGGGTACAGTGCTGCCCAGGGGGCCGCCACCTCCCACCAGAGTTCAGATGTGTGACCAGAGACACACCTTCTCGCCTCTGAGCTTCCCACTCCACCCCCAACCCCGTAAAATGCAGACCCAGGCTCCCACCTCCCGGGCTCGTGGAGAGGGGACGCGCGGATGCCTAAGGTAAAGCGCCGCCTGGGCCGGGCTCTCGGGGTGAGCTCGTGCCCGCCGGGGCTAGAGAAGCCGCTGCCCGCGGCAGGCCCCGCACGAACAAAGACTGCCGGGGGTGGGGTGGGGTGGGGGGCAGCTCCTGCCAGGCCGGTGGAGACAGGACGCTCGCGCTCGGGACCCGGACGACTGGACCCTCCGCGGGTGTAAGATGAGACTGGGGGGTCTCCGGGTGGGGCGGAGCGCTGGGGCCCGGAGGGCTTCCTGGAGGTGGGGTTCCAGGCGCGGGATCGGAGGCTGCGCGGCCCCTTTAAGAGCCGGGGCTGGGGCGAGAGGGGAGGGCAGAGGGGCGCCCGGCGACGGCGCGGAGACCGGCCCCCGCCCCCCACGGCCGCCGCCTCTAATCTGCACCCGGAGCCGGGGCGCTGGCTGACGTCACCTGCCCCCGAGCCGCGTGCGCTGATTGGCTGCAGGTGACGTCAGGGGCTTTTTTCGCCCGGCATGACCTCATCCCCGCCGGCGGCCCCGCCCTCCGCCCCGGGCCTGTCACTCGCGGCCGAGCGCGGCGGCCAAGCCGGCTCCGCGGCCCCCGCCCCCCGCCCCGCCGGACGCCGGACCCCGAGCCCGAGCCGGAGCAGCCCCGGCCGCGCCCGCCGAGCCGCGGGGTGGGATGAGCGCGTGCCCGCCCGCAGTGCGCGCGCTCGGGCCCGTGCGAGCGCTCCCCGCGGCGGCGGCGACGGCGGCGACCCGCGCGCTCCCCCGGCCCCGGCTGCGCGGGCCCCCGCCGGGCCCATGGGCTGCGCGGCGGAGCGGGCGCGCTGAGCGCAGCGCGGGTCCCGGGTGCCGGCCTGAGGCGAGCGAGAGCGAGGTGAGCGGGGCGCCGGTGGGGCTGGGGGACGCGCGGGGCGCCGGCGGGGCCGGGGGGAGTCGTGCGGGGCGCCGGCGGGGCTGAGGGGGGGCGCCGGGGGCCTGGGGGCGACGCGCGAGGCGCTGGGGGGTTGGGGAGACGCGCGGGGCGCCTGGGGGCTAGGGGATCACCGGCTCCCGGCCCAAGCGCCCGGCTCGGCGGGGTGGGCGCTGCATCGGGAGCGCTCGGGGGGCTGCGCGGGGCGGGCACGGGGAAGAGGAGATGGCCTGGAGATGAGCGGCCCCCACCGGCCCTCAGGAGCGCCGCGGACCCGACGGAGAAGTCCTTCCCCCGCCTCCCGCGGCGCCCCACGGACCCCGGCCCCGCACACACCCGGCCACCGCTTCGTCGCCTTTCTACGCGCGATTCTTTCTTATTTTGGTGGGGGAGGGGCATGAATTAAGGACGAGGACAACCATTAAGATCGAGCGTGGATCTATCCGTGCCCTATGTGGCCCCCGAAAAGCACCCCCCCGCCACACACAGGGACCAGGATTGAAGAGGATCGTCCTTTCCAGGGCCGGGCGCGCAGATGCGGCGGCCTGGGCCGTTGGACCTCAAGGCGTTTGGCGGGTGGCAGCCTCAGGAAAGGTTCGCTCCGTGTCTGGCCTTCTCCCCTGTCTTGCCAGGCTGCGACGGGCACCCCCACCTCAGGGAGCTCAGCTGGCCTCTGCGGAATAAAGGCCAGCCGCCAGCCTGCTGCAGACGCGGCGGGTGCTGGGGGAGGGGCTGGCACTGCCAGGCTGAGTGCAACCAGCCTCCTTCAGCCTGTGCACCCACCTTGGGGTGAAGGGTATGTAATAGTCTGGCCTGGAGGGGAAGGGGCAGAAATGGTCCCAGTCCGCACGAGGTCATCCCTTCTGGGAGAATTTACCTTCTAATTTCTTGCTGCAAAAAATGTACTGACTTTGCAAGGGGGAGCGTTGTGGTCTGGGCTCTCAGTGATGGGGTGGGGGTGGGCGGCCTCCGTAGGATGGGGGAGAAAGGCTGCGGGTGGAGTGTGCGGTCTGCAGTTTTCTTGCGCAGCTTGGTGAAGGGGAGGGGCTTCTTCCTGTCTTGTGCCCTCTGCTCCTGGGGGTCTGTGGAGGTCTGAGGGACTGTCCGTTCCCAGCGTCTCCCCGAGTCCTTCTTGCTCCCACAGCGGCCCAGGAAACGCAGGTAGCATCCAGCACCCCTGTCCTGCCCCAAGAGGGCAGGTGTCCCTGGCATTTGCTCCTCAGATGGTTGATAAGCATCCGCCAAAGATGGCCAGGTCATGTGACCAGGGACTGGGAGTTCGTCCTGAAGTCTAACTGAAATACCTCCTGCTGTAGTCAGCCTAGGGCCCTGGGGGAGTTGCTAGGCAGGTTCTAGTCCCCTGCTGCCCTCCGGAAGCTTCCTGGGTCCCAGAGGCAGCCTCTGGAAAGGGCAGGTTCCAGGCAGAGAGATGCAGAAAGATGTTTGAAGCCCCTTTCCTCACCAGGACCCTTCCCAGCATCACCTCTCCTCTAGGCTGAGGCTGACCTTGAGGCCCAGAAGCTGCAACCAAACAGAGAGCTTGGGGTTGGGGGTGGGGGGGCATAGGCCAGGGGTGGAGGAAGTGGAGGTTGTCTGTCTCCTAGATGTGCAGCTCCCAGGGAGAGGAGAGGAAGGGGCAAGCCCACAGCAAGAGTGATGAGGCTCGGGCTGTGACGGTCAGACTGCACAGGCTGAGGCCCCCTCTGCCTGAACTTTCAGATGGTGACTGGTGGGTGCTGGCCCAGGCAGTTAGCATGGGGGAGGGGTGCCCAATAGAAGTCCTGCAGATCAGCGGGGCTAAAACCAGCTAGGCAGGAGCAGAGGAAGCCGAGACTGGTGCGTCCTGAGCCTGCCTCCCCGAGGACCCTTGTGCCAAGCCCTCCAGTCCCAGTTCAGCCCTAACTCCTGGGCACTGAGGGTAGAGCCCCACCCCACTGTCTCCCAAGTCCATAGCCTCCCCAGGTCAGGCTGGGTCTGCCTGGCCTTGCCAAGAGCAGCCAGGACAGAGTGGACGCAGCTTGGGTCCTGTGCCAGTCATCTCAGAGAGCTGGGGGGCGGGCCAGGGAGCAAACCTGGTGAGCACGTGGGCCCCTGCCTGTGAGAGGTCACCCCCTGCCAGCCTCTCTCCTGGCTTCCAGAGGGTAGCAATTTCTGCCTCCAAGCCTGCCCCAGGGTCAGAGTGAGCCAGAAACCCTGCACCGGGGGTCTGTCCGCCGTCAGCTCTGCCTGAGGCTTGCCTTTGTGACCAGGCTCCGCCAGGCCGGAGCCACGCTGAGTGGTGGCCACAGTCTCTGTCTGCCTGTCCCTGGGGGTCCTGCGTTCCCCCAATGCTAAGCACAAAGTGCGGTGCTGAGGATGCCCCTAGTTGGGAGTTTTCTGGTCGTACACGTGCTGAGGGACACGGATGTCCCTCTTGGAGGCCATGGGAGCCGGTGAGGAGAGGCTGTAGCTGCATCTGGGGCTGGGGTGTGCTGGGATCTCGGGCACTCACGTGCAGAAGGTGAGGACACATGTGTGCAGTGACCACATGAATGTGCACACACACTGTCATGTGAATCACGGCACATAGGGCTGGGATGGGTTGTGGGAACCGGGTAAGTACCGTGCCAGGAACATGGCCAGTGTGCAAAGGGCTGTGTCCAGCCTGTATTTCACATGAGGGCAGGCGGCGCCGTGTACCCCAGGAAAGCAGGGAGGCTGTGCCTGTGGCCTCCTAGGCCTGGCCCCACGGCAGGCAGGGCAGGGCAGGGCGGGGCTCCTCCTGCTTCTGGCCTGGGACCCTGTCTCCTCGGCTGCTGCCCTCTGGTGGGGCTGACCCAGGCTCCCAGCTGACCTAGGCTCTGGGTGCTCCCTCCCCAGGGGAGGAGGGTCTCAGCTGAGCCTGCAGGGGGTCCTTAAAAGCTGGGAGGCCCAAGCCTTTTCCACATCCATTTCCTCTGTGCCCGCCTGGCTTATTGCAGTATCTCCACCCCTCCCTGCTCTGCCTAGCTCTGCGCCCTGGTCTGAGTGTCGCAGCTGGGGAAGTGAGGGGGTCTGCCCAAGGAGAGCCTGGGGGCCAGGTGCCCACCCAGGGGGCCAGCAGGATGCAGGGGGTCCCACCCAGGAAGGGCAGGGCTCCCCAGGATGGGAGAGTGAGCCTGTGCATGTGGGAGGTGACTGGAGGGTTAGGACCTGGTAGAGCAGGCAGGGGTGGGCAGGCTGGGCTGAGGCGGTCCCACCCAGCTGCTGGGCACCTGATGGCGGGCGCTGGGAGCGGGCGAGGAGCAGACCTGGCTCTGCAGCTCCGCCTGCTGCCGCAGGAGCAGCGGTTGCCTGGCACCCCTGCTGTTGCCATGGCAACAACGGAGGTGCCAACTTGCTAATGAGTCCCCCTCAGCTGCGAATAACAATACTACAGTGGTTAATAGGGCCAAGCCAGAGGCTCCTCAGGAGCCGGGGGTGGGGACCAGGTACCAGGTGTGCCCACAGGCCCGCCGTCCACCCCTCCAGCCCCTGCCCCCCCTCCCTGCAGGTCTCCGGCCTCACCTCCCTGCCCCTCCACCAGCCTCCTTTCCCCTCCGTGCAGTGGGCACCCCTTCACACCCCTCTGGCAGTGTAAGGACCAGAGGGCAGGGGCCAGCAGGCTGGCTGCAGGGGCAGCAAAGGCCTCCTCCCCCACCTCGCCTCCCCCCATGGGAGGATGCGCTGCCTGTGGCGTCCCCACCCCACGGCCTCCTTGTCAGGGCCCTGGGCCTCTGGACTGGATGCGGGTCCCACACCCCACGGTGGGAGACTCTGCCCAGGTGGGTCAGGGGGGCCTGGAGGTGGGGCCTGTCCCACCCCACCTCGAAGGGAGTCAGGCAAGAACTCGGAAAAACCTCTCAAAACCGCTCGACCAGGAGTCAAGTTGGGGACCTCTGGGCACGCGGACAGAGGCCTCAGAGCAGGTCAGGCCCCTCAGCAGGCAGACCCACTGTCTTGCCGTGGCCCTCGGGAGGGCAGGGCCCCATCTGCACCCCAGGCCCTGCCCCCACCGTCAAGGCGCCCAAGCGCCTGAGGGGCATCATCTGTGAGCAGGGCCCCAAGGCGCCAGCACTGTCCAGGGCCTCCCTTGGCACCAGCCCCAGTGGCCCAGCCCTGGGCTGCCCATGCCAAGTGAGCCCATCCCCACCTGCCTTGCAGCTACTCCTCTATGACCCCCGGCACCCCCTCGCCAGCCTGGGAGCTCACCCCAAGGGCTGGCGCAGAGACGGTGGCCTCTGTCCCCAGGGCCATCAGTGCTGACAGAAAGGCGAGGTGTGTCTCCAAGCGCCGCACCCCAGCACCCTCTGTGGCTGCCGGTGGGGGGCTTACCGAGGAAGTTCCCTCGCTGGCCCTGTGGGGGAGTCCGTCTCTCAGCTTCCCTGCCCCCGAGCTGGCAGAGGAGAGACCCTGGGTGAACAGGGCGGCCATAGGCCCCTTTCTGTCCTGTGTCCTTGATGCGACCTTGGGTTGATCCCACCCCTCCCCCGAGCCTCAGTTTCCCCAGCCTTTGAGCAAACTCTTCATCCTGAAGATGCATGCCTCCCTGGGCACTGTGAGGCCTGGGAGGGGGGCGTTGAGAAAGGCCAGTCTTGGCAAGTGGGCCTGTGGTGGCAGAGGCTTGGCGCCAAATCAGAGGCAGCTTTCGCCCAGACTCCAGAGCCTCACGTCCCACCCACCTCCTACTCCCTCCAGTCACCCCTGAGCCCGAGGGTCCTACACAGTCACCCACACTCACCGCTGACCACTATCCTTGGGTGCCCTCCACCGCACCGCAATCCTTGCACCCACCAGGCCCCCAAAAGGGCCTCCTTGACCCCAGGGCACTGCTGAGTCTGCGGCGCCCCATCGTAGTGTCTCCCCCATTCTGTAAGCGTGTGACCCAGCCCTGCAGAAGGAGGAGGAGGCTGGCCCCTGTGTGCCTGAACCCTGGCCCGCAGAACTGGGACGCAGAGCTCCCGGCCCAGTCAGTGCCCTGCCCTCCACCCCATCCAGATGATCGGCTTATGGAGCCAGCGGGCCACGCCATCCAGAAAGTGGGGGTGGGGAGAGACCTGCGTCCCCAAGACAGGACAGGCGATGTGGGGGCAGAAGGGGGTGCTCTGGGAGGGGTGAGCGTCCAGGGGTCCCGGGCCTGGGGGAGGGACCTTGGGCCTGATCCTGCCTGAGTCCTGCGGCCCTGCCTTCTATGGTCCCTACTCGCCTTGCCACATCCTGCTGAGCGGCTGGCGCTGTGACCTGGAGGGCTCAGGACAGGACTGGCCCCTCCCGAGCACCCTTCCCAGGGTCACAGACCCCAACGGGAGAGCAGCGGGCTTAGGGAGCCCAACCTCCATGAAGGAGCCAGAGGGAGCGAGAACCCTCCCCACTGGCACGTGTCAGCCCCAGACGTGCTGCTGCTCTTGGACCAGTCCCCTTGCTAGCCCGTCCGAGGCCCAGGGGCCTGCGGGACCACTGACTGTCCGCCTCTCCCCGCAGGTCTGGCGCCATGCCTGGGCACTCCAAACCCTAGGCCACATCCAGGCCGTTGGAGCTGCCCCTGCCCACTCCCGGGTCGCCCCTCCCCACTGCCCACTGCCGCACCATGGCCGGGGACCGGCTCCCACGGAAGGTGATGGACGCCAAGAGGCTGGCCAGCCTGTTGAGGGGCGGGCCCGGGGGACCGCTGGTCATCGACAGCCGCTCCTTCGTGGAGTACAACAGCTGGCATGTACTCAGCTCCGTCAACATCTGCTGCTCCAAGCTGGTGAAGCGGCGGCTACAGCAGGGCAAAGTGACCATTGCTGAGCTGATCCAGCCTGCCGCCCGCAGCCAGGTACGCAGCCCGCCCGTCTCTCTGGCTCCTCCAGGAGCCAGGGCTGGGGCAGCCTTCCCTTTTTCTGCCCTTGAAGCTGCCCTGTGCTCCTTGGGGTCAGATTCCAAGCCATTGGCAGGCAGCGCCCCTGTCCACCTTAGGACTACAAGAGCAGTCCTCCCCAGGGTGACCCTCCGCCGACAGACTCAACACCCTCCTACCGGCTTCCCGCCTCCCAACCCCAGCAGAGCCACTGACCCTGCCCGGGTCCCCACTCAGCCCCACACGGAGGCCTCCATGCAGGGCCCAGCCACATGGTGTGGCTGTGCCCGGGCCGTGGATGGGGCAGGGGGGTGGGACACGGGAGACGGACAGGCAGTGAGGCAGGGCAGCTAGGCCCACTCTGACCACCCTGAGGACTCAGAAGAGGACCAGACAGGCAGCTGGGGGGCTCACTCAGGCACAGGGGCATCCAGCCCCCGATCTCTCCCCCTGGAGTCCTGAGGACCAGGAATTCTCTCTGAGGCCTGCAAGACCGTCTCTGGTCACCTACAGGCAACAGTTGTCTCTCTTGCCCAGGGGCATCGAGCCCACATTGGACTGTGATGTGGGAAGCCCGCATGGGGGAGGTTTGGCTCCCCAGGCGGCCCAGAGGCTCAGGGAGGGGTCTTGGGCACCGGCCCTGCTTGGGGCAGAGCTGGGATGTGAGAGGAGCTGACGGGAGTCCCCTGCGGTCTCCAGTGAGGGGAATCCGGTGATGAATAACCCCCAGCAAGTGCTGGGCCAGAATGCTCTCCCATTGGCTGTCGGTGACATCATCGGCCCAGGGCTGGCAGCTCAGCGGGCTTAAGGGCTGAGTGTGCTGGGGGCGGGACACCAGCTGCTCGAGAGCAGCGGCTCACATCTGGGCCCCCGGCTGGCAGCGGAGAGGGGAGGGCCAGTGGGCCCCAGCTTCCCACTGCTGCCGCTGGGATGGCTGGGGGCAAGGAGGGCCTGCTGCAGCCTCCAGAGGCCCCATCACTGGCCAAGGACAGAAGGAGACCCCAGACCCAGAGGTCCCCCCACCCAGCCTTCAGAATCCCCAACTTGTGCTTCCTGGGGCCCTCAGCCTCCCTGGGAGCCAGCCAGGCCTCCCTGTGCCCTGGAGGTCAGGGCGCCCACTTGCACCTCTGGGAACTCACGCCTGCCCCGCGTCTCCTCCACAGGGGCTGGGCCCCCGAGGTCTGTTAACTGTACGTGGGAGCGTGGCTGCCTCGGGGGGCTGTGTCCCCCGACCTTCCCTGCTCCAGGGGGCTGCCCTGTGGCTGCATAGTCACAGCTGTCCAGGTGTACACTGTGGCTGGGCACCCGCCCTCCCTGCCTTCGAGGCACCACAGGGACAGGCCCCCCTTTCCACCACCTGACCAGCAGCAGCAGAGGCAGCAGGGGATGCGGCGACTGGCGGGCACCTGGCCCCCCTGACCTCTGCCCTCTGCCCAGATGGAGGCCGCGGAGCCTCAGGACGTGGTGGTCTACGACCAGAGCACCCGGGACGCCAGCGTGCTGGCCGCAGACAGCTTCCTGTCCATCCTGCTCAGCAAGCTTGACGGCTGCTTCGACAGCGTGGCCATCCTCACAGGTGCCTTCCCGAGGCCTCTCTCCCGGGCTGGCAGCAGGGCGGGGGCGGGGGGGCACTATCCAGAGGGTCATGTTCCAGATCAGCCTCTGCTCTCCTCTCTAAGCCCAGAGCCTAGCGTCTGCTGGGGCAGTGGGGACCCAGTGGGGGCGAAGCTCAGGAGCTCTGAGTTCTCAGGGACTCCTCCGACCCCCTCCCCCAGGCCCCCACACTTCAGGTCCCCCCTCCAGCGAGGGCCCAGGCCCACCACCAGCAGGTGAGACATGGACAGCGGGAAACCCCGCCACAGGCCTGAGAAAGGGGAGATGGGGGGGGATCTGGGCAAAGACCAGGTGTGCCTTGGAAGCTACCCCCCACCCACAGACGTGCACACACACACGCACACAGTCTGAGGGAGGAGGCATAGGCCCCACCCTGGGGAAACCCCAGTCTCAGCGGGAATTGATCCCCCACTGGGGGGTCCTCTGAATGCTCCAGCTGGCACAGGGAGCCTGGCAACTGCCTATTTGATCCCCACCGCTATCTGCCTGGCCGGCGGAGGTCCCCATGGGGCTCATATTCCCCCAGATCAGACGGGCCAGCCTCCTCCCCAGGTGGCCCAGGGCCTGTGCCCCAGGATGTGCGACCTCCCTGCCTGGGTGCCCTGGGCTACAGCAGGAGCGGGTAGGGGTAGGGGCCACACCGGCATCACCCCCACCGTCACACAGCTGCCAGGGTGCCGCCCTTCATTCTGACCCCTGCCCTGAGCACCTCCTGAGCATGACAGGCATTAGGGGCACCAGGCCAGCCCTCCTGTGAGGAGAGGGGCTGCAGACTGCTCCTGCAGCTGCCAGGGACCAGAGCTTCGGGCAGACCCCTCAGAGAACGGGTCCCGTGAGCGTGTGCTCTCCATGTGTGGATGGGGTGTGTGTGTGTGAGTGTGAGCTCTGGGAACCAGAAGCTGAAGAGCTGACACAGCTGATATGCCCTGGGGCTGTGTGGGCCGAGCAGAGGGGGATGTCACAGGTGTCCCGGTCTGCCCGCAGTCCCCCGGGAGCCCTTGTGTGTGTGCACACACACGCGCGTGTGTGCCCTTGCTACACGTGACACCAGAGGCCCTCCCAGACGTTTGAGAAGAGGGTCCCGGTGCAGCACCCCGCTTTCCCCTGGGCTGCCCAGGGCCCCTGCTGGTCTGTCCCGGGTGAGCTGGGTGGGAAGTCCCCTGCGACCTGGCAGTGCCCCGCCCCAGGGTTAGAGGGTTTCCCCCCGTTTCTCTTAGGAGCAAGCCAGGGACCAGTCATGACCCTGAGGAGGGACCAGGCTTGGGGCAGCGCCCACGCAAACCCTGGAGAAGGGCAGGGCCGAGGGGTTAGAGGCAGGCTGTCGGCCCAGCGAGCTAGGCACACGGAGCGGGCTGGGCAGACGCCCGCGGAAAGGACAGACCCCTCCGTCGGTGGAGGAGGGGCGCCAGGGAGATGCGCGGCACAGCCAGGGAGAAGGGAACTCCAGGACGGGGCGCTTGGGGGAGCGGGTGGTGGAAGCAGGCCACGCTGGGGTCCCGAGCCGGTGCCCAGACCACACCGCGCCTCTCCCGCACTACTGGCTACTGGCCATGACTCCCAGCGCGCCTGGCGCTTTAAGGTGTGGTCGCCTCGGGCCGCCCAGGGCCGCGCCACTCTCGGACCCGGCCGGAGAGGACTCTGGCGCTTTCGGCCCCTGCGCGGAGGGCCGGTGCTGCTCCAGCCCGGGACTGCAGCGGGCAGCGGGAGCTCCGGGGCGCGCCCCCCAATCCGGGCCGAGCCGCATCCGCACTGGAGCTCGCAGTGACAGAGGCGGGTGGGGCCAGGAGGGCCTCCCGGGACACGCGTTTTTCCCTGACCTGCAAGGCATGGGTGGGGAGGGGGGCTACCCTACCGAAGGAGGGTGTCCTGGAGAGCCTTAGGAGATCTGGGCACCTCCCCAGGTCCTGAGAGGCTGCACCCGGGGGAGTGGGGGACAGATGGTCCAGGGCTGCTGGCACAGATGCTACCCCTCCCATGTCACCCATTCCCAGGCCCTGGGGTGTCCCGAAATCATGGGAGGACAGGAGGCCATAGGGAGCACTCCAAGCTGCCTGACTCTGCCTGGAGGGCGTTCTTAGGGGTTCCAGAAATTGCAGCAAAGGCCGGCAGATCTCTGCCCCTCCTAGAGGCTCTCCTTAGGAAAAGGGGGTTCCTGGTGGAATTCTCCACCCTACACACTTGCCTGTCTTTGCTGCTGAGAGAGCAGAGGAAAGGGACTGGCAGAGAAGGGTCTTCAGAGAGATGGTGCAGGCCCACCCCTTCCCCGCGGCGGTCCCTGGCTCTGCACAGTGAGCTGGGGCCGCCCGGCCTCCCCTCAGGGGACCTGAGCAGCAGTGCCGGTGCCTCTGTCACCTGCTTCTCCCTGTGCAGCCAGCAGGCTCCCCTCCAAGGCTGATACCTCCATGCCCCTAGCCTGGAGGTCGTGATCCCCCAAAGTCCAGCCTTGGTTAGGGGCCCCGGGAGTGCACGAGGCAGGCACTCTGGTTTCTCTGAGCTGGGTCAGGGTGAAGAGCCAGGTCGCCAGGCATCTCTGTCTTCAGGAATTAGCCAGGTCTGGCCCCAGCTGCGTCTGTGGGCCCCTGCCTCGCACCTCTGCCACCTCCTGGGCACAGGTTGGCCGTGGCCTGGCTGTTTGCTTATCCACTTCCGTGAACCTCAGCACAGTGTGTGGGGCAGGCAGGACCGGGACACAGAAGCCCGAGGTCACTCGCTGAGTCCAATGTGTGCCCGTGGGTCCCCCTCAGCCCCTTCCTGACCAGCGGAGGGGCTCCTGCCCATGTGCAATCCAACGTACACGTGTGGGCAAGGAGGCAGGACACACGCCAGCCACGTGTAGAGCGTGTGGCCCGCGTGCCCCGGTCCCCAGCGCTCCTTTCTCAGCCCAGCCTCTGCTCCTCCGTCGTCCCCTGCTGGGTGGAATGGAGCCGTAACCCGAGCGCACATGCCCCTGTGTGCTGTGCCAGCTCCAGAGAGTGATGTCATGCCCAGGGCAGGGGGGAGTGGCCTTCAGAAGCCCTTGCCTCTCTGTCCTGGCATCCAAGCCTGGCCCGGGGCTCCCAGCCAACTGGAGGGATTGCATCAGCCCTGAGGGAGAGGCGGGCAGACCCAGCCTGGCCCCACGCCACAGCGTGAAGCCCCCTGTGGCCTCTGAACCTGCCTGCGTGTGGGTTCTGCGTGCGCTGCGTGCTGACTGGTCATAAGCGGCCTCCACTTTTATGGGCATTACAGCGGCGTCCTGAGGGAGAGCAGCCCCTGAATGGCGTGAGGAGGGATGTGGGCTTAGGGGCAGGTGATGGGAGCGGGACAGCCTGAAGCCCTCCAGGACCAGCACGGAGACCAGGTGCTCCAGCCAGGGGCGTGTCGGCAGACTGGGCTGAGGTCTGTGCAGGGGGAGGGTGGGCAGCCGCTCTCCTTCCCCAGCTGGCCCACCCTCTGACACACGTCTCATCCATCCGCCCGCAGGGGGCTTTGCCACCTTCTCCTCCTGCTTCCCCGGCCTCTGCGAGGGCAAGCCTGCTACTCTACTTCCCATGAGCCTCTCCCAGCCCTGCCTCCCTGTGCCCAGCGTGGGCTTGACCCGCATCCTGCCTCACCTCTACCTGGGCTCTCAGAAGGATGTCCTGAACAAGGTGTGTGTGCAGCCGGAGCCGCTCCTGGGCTGGTCTGGGGGGTGCGGAGGTGGGGGAGCTGACCGTCGATGTGGAGGTAGATATGCCCGGGTGTGAGCCTGCCTGTGGTTTCACAGGACCCTAGAGGTCCCGGCAAGACCAGGGCAGGGCGGGGGCAGGGCCTGGCAGGGCTGGGCAAAGAGGCGGCTCCCTGCCCCTCTGGCTCTGCAGCCTACATGCCAGACTGCTGATGTCACTGGGCCCCTGGCCAGCCCTGAAAGAACCCCGTGTTTTAAAAATGGTGACGCGGAAAGAGGGTAAAGCCACCGCCCAGGCAGCGCAGCCTTAAAAATCCTGGGAGGGGGAAGCAGGCTGTGGGCGGGCCTTGCAGGAGCTGCCGACCCCTCCACCTAGCCAGGGGCTTGCAGGCTCTGCTGGGGGGGGGGGGGGGGTGTGCTCCAGGAACCAGATTCCAAGGCCCCGCCTCCAGGGCATCCCAGTTTTCAGCCGGCTGCACCCGATTCCACCCTGTTCCCTACCCTCCCAGGATCTGATGACCCAAAACGGAATAAGCTACGTCCTCAACGCCAGCAACTCCTGCCCCAAGCCCGACTTCATCTGCGAGAGCCGTTTCCTGCGCATTCCCATCAATGACAACTACTGTGAAAGGCTGCTCCCCTGGCTGGACAAGTCCATCGAGTTCATCGGTGAGGTGGCCGGCACCCTCTCGCCCAGGCCCGGGGAGGGCTGGAAGGCCGGGGCGGGAGAGGGAGGGAGAAACCTGGGGGAAGGGAAGCGCTGTGCAGCCACAGCACTCACGTGGACCCTTGCCCCCAGATAAAGCCAAGTTGTCCAGCTGCCAAGTCATCGTCCACTGTCTGGCCGGCATCTCCCGCTCTGCCACGATCGCCATCGCCTACATCATGAAGACCATGGGGATGTCCTCGGACGACGCCTACAGGTAGCGCCGCCCCCTCCATCCACTCGCCCCGCCCCCTCCACCTGCTTGTCCGCTTAGCCACCGTTCTGGGCCGGGGAGGGGGCCTGAGCCCAGCCCTGGCCCACTGGGGTCTGCCCAGCAGCTAGGTGCCCCCGAGTGGGCACTGGGGGCTGGGGCGAGCCTGGGGAGCTGCCTGGCCCGGCCGGAGCCCTGCCCGCATCCCGCGGCTCTCCCCCAGGTTCGTGAAGGACCGGCGCCCGTCCATCTCGCCCAACTTCAATTTCTTGGGCCAGCTGCTGGAGTACGAGCGCAGCCTGAAGCTGCTGGCCGTCCTGCAAGGCGACGGGGCGTCCCACCCCGGGACCCCGGAGCCCCTGCCGGGCCCTGCCGCCCCACTGCCGCCGCCGCCGCCGCCACCACCACCTACCTCAGAGAGTGCTGCGAACGCCGCCTCCAGGGAGGCTGCACAGACAGGGGGTGCGGAGGCCCCCGGCCCCGCCCCTGCCACCAGCGCGCTGCAGCAGGGCCTCCGAGGCCTGCACCTCTCCTCCGACCGCCTCCAGGACACCAACCGCCTCAAGCGCTCCTTCTCGCTGGACATAAAGTCGGCCTACACCCCGAGCCGGCGGCCTGACGACCCCGGGCCCCCGGACCCCGGGGAGGCCCCTAAGCTCTGCAAACTGGACAGCCCGTCCGGGGGCACGTTGGGCCTGCCCTCCCCAAGCCCCGACAGCCCGGACGCGGCGCCCGACCCGCGCCCCCGGCTACGCCGGCGGCCCCGGCCCCCAGCCGGCTCCCCGGCGCGCTCCCCGGCGCACGGCCTCGGCCTGAACTTCGGCGACGCCACCCGGCAGACTCCGCGGCACGGCCTCTCGGCCCTGTCGGCACCCGGGCTGCCCGGCCCTGGCCAGCCGGCCGGCCCCGGGGGCTGGGCGCCGCCGCTCGACTCCCCGGGCACGCCCTCCCCCGACGGGCCTTGGTGCTGCAGCCCCGAGGGCGCGCAGGGCGCGGGCGGCCCGCGGTTCGCACCCTTCGGCCGGGCCGGGGGGCCGGGCGCGGGCGGCGGCGACCTGCGGCGGCGGGAGGCAGCGAGGCCCGAGGCCCGGGACGCGAGGACCGGCTGGTCCGACGAGCCGGCCCCCGAGACGCAGTTTAAGCGCCGGAGCTGCCAAATGGAGTTCGAGGAGGGCATGGTGGAGGGGCGCGCGCGCGGCGAGGAGCTGGCCGCGCTGGGCAAGCAGGCCAGCTTCTCGGGCAGCGTGGAGGTCATCGAGGTGTCCTGACCGCGGCCGAAGCGGCCTCTGCGCGGGGACGCGGCGCCCCGAGCCCTTGGCTGCCCTCAGCCGGGCCCGCTATAAATATATATTATATATAATGCAAAGAAAGGTAAATGGTTTTACTGCGATTTTTATCGAGAAGTAAATATTTCAATTTTTTATTTATTTAAGCTGTTCATTCTGGCAATGATTTGGCAACAGTGCGGGCGGTCCTCGGAGCTCTATTTTTACTGTCTGGTATTTAAACTGAAACCCACGTTTCTAAGCAATATGAGGCCACCTTCAGTTGCAAGCTGGGGTGCCAGGCCTGGGGTTCCCTCGCCCCCTCCCCCAGGAAACACTGCTGACCATTGCAAAGAGGCTGCTGAGCTTTCGTGCACTTTTTACATAAGAAAAGGGAAAAAAGGATAAAAAACCTTTGCAGCAGACTGAGCCGCAGAGCCTCCCTGCCCTCCCACTGCGTCCTCTCCTGCCCTCCCTTCTCTGCTCCTCTCCGGCTCCTCACCAAAGCCATAGATGGGAGGGGTGTCCCGGGAGCCGGAGGGGCCCCGAGGAGGCACTCACAGCCCCCTGCCAGCTCCAGGCGCTCAGTCTTAGTGCCACCGAGGGCATCCCTGCCACCCATCCCCCCAGCCTGTTGCCTGCCAGGTGTTGGGGGGCCAGGATGGTGTTCGGAAGAGGGTAGCAGTGCAGAGAAGGGGGCTCTGAGTGTGAGGGGATATGAGTCCCCAGGGCAGGGTGGAGGTGGAACAGCCCCACTTGCGTCTGAGCCTGGGTCCAGCTCCAGTTCCAGTTCCGAGGAGGCTGCTACCCTCTCCTCCACTTTGTGGGCCCCCCTCCCAGCGCCAGCTGCCAAGTGGGCAACTGGCAGAGGGGGAGCTTGGCCCCTAGGGGGCAGTGGGAATAGCTGGGCCAGCCGTGCTGGCTCCACTGGTCGGAGGGCAGACAGATTCAGGGTCTTGTTCTGTGGGTCAAGGTGCCTCTCAGAGGAGGCACTTCTTGCCTCTGGGTGGGGGTGGGGGTGGGGTGGGGGGTGGAGGCTTCCCTTCACTCGGGAGAGCCCCCTCCAGCTAAAGGCCCCTCATGTGAGCAGATGCTGGAGGTGTCCCCCATGTCTGCCAGCCCCCACAGGGCCCTCGGAGGAGAAAACCCCCGTACACCCCTCTCCTGTGGAGCGCTCCCCTCCCAAGTCTCCCTGGTATCTTCGAGGTCACATGCCAGTCCCCAACCCCCATTAGCTTTTTGGCCCAGGTGGGCCAGCCTGGGGGGTGAGGGCAGGAGAAAAGCCCCCCACTATCCTCACTCCCCACCATCTGGGGTCAGGAGGACCCGAGGCTTTTGGCAGCAGGAGTGGGTGTCCCCCGACCTTCAGATGTCATGGAGCATCCAGGAGTGGATGCTGGTCACTTGGTCAGAGGCCAAGGCCCGGCTGGAGGGGTGGCCTGGGCAGGACTGAGTGCTTGGGCAGGCGGGCGGGGGTTGCCTGCCCCCGGCTGCCCTCCAGCTGTTTATTCTGTTTGTTCTTCTTTTTTGACCCCAGCTCCTGTCCCGTCAAACCTCCTTTGAGCAAAAGTCCTGTTCCTGTTCCCTCTGTCCCCACCCCGTTCCCCCAAGAAAATAAGCTATCATTGTTGTATTTGCAATCTATGGATTAGAGGTTTAAGTATTTATTATTATTGGTTAATTATTATTATTATTATTGATTATGTAAATCTGCCTCCTGTCTGTCTATCACGTTGGGTTTCGGAGGTGACCCTGGGTGTGGAGGATGCACTGGTCCCCTCTCCGTGCCCCACGCCTTTGCTGTCCAGGAGACAGTGGTGGGGGCCACTGGTTGAGCCCCACAGCCCTGGGGGCAGGTCCCACGGCCCCTTCCCCTCCCTCCGTCCTCCTCCAGGGCTGCCGGTGCCCTGTGGCTTCTGGCCCGGGGCACGTGGGAGCTTTTGCTCTTGAGACACTGGCTGAAGTGAGTCGTTGTGAAGGGAGAAGTCCCTGTCTCAGCCCCCCAGCCCACGCCTCTCCCCATGCGGGGGGCACCAGGCACCCAGCAAGAGCCCCTCCCTGGTCAGTCCCACCCACTCCCTGGGGGGTGCGAAATGGGGCCCCAGGGCCCTCCCCCCTCCTGCTGGCCCAGTGCCCTGGCATGAGGTCCCCAGAATGGACCTGGCCCCCTCCTATTATTTGCTGGAAAGTCCAGCGGAGGAGAGGTGGCAGGTCTGCCCGCCCGGCTCCTGGTCCCTCTGGACTGGGCTGCCCACCCACCTGCCCGCCCCCTCCTCGCCGCCCCCTCCCCCATCGCGGCCGCTCTCTGCCCCCTGTCCTGTCCCCTTCTTTTGTATTTGGAAACAACGTGTTGTAATAAATCCTGAGATGGGTGTTTTCTCCATGCGTCTGGCTGCCTCTTTCTTCAAGCTGGTGGGAGGTGGTGTGGAGGGGCTTCCTAGGGCCAGGAGGTGGAGGGTATGGGACCTGGAAAGCCAGACTGCCCCCAACTCATGGCTCTGAACCCAGAACCCTAAACCCAGGGGGCAGGGGTGGAGGAGGGAGGGGCAGATGTAGGATGTAGAACAGCCTTTTTTTTTTTTTTTTTTTTGTTTCAAGCTACTGAGAATTTAAATAATGTAGAACTATATAAAAGGGAATCTCAGTTTTGGCCTTCAGCTCCCCCCACCCCCCTCTCCAGAAATAACTGCTGGGAGCAGTTCCACAGCCCCCTGCAGACCTCCATGTGTGTGCACGCGTGAGCAGCATGTAAGTACATGCATGTACCTACCACACAACAGCTCTTCCTTTTCACCGGAAATGGGGGTCCAGCTCTACAGGGCATCTGCAACTAGCTTTAGGGCGTTGTTTAAATTCCTTATGGAACCTGCAAGGCCCAAAGGCACGGGCGATGCCTGATGGGAAGCGCCCTGTGCGTCTCCGGCCACTGGGCTCCTCTCCCTGGAGCCAGTGCCCCCTGCAGGCCTCCTTCCCTCCCTGCCGGGGTGGCCGAGCTGCAGTGTCAGTGTCCCCCAGGCCGCCGAACGCCCTTCGCTCTCACTGCAGCTCTGAGCATCCCCACGGTGTCTCCTGGGACACATTCTGGACCTGACTCCCCTGGTTCCCTCCAAAGTTTGCCCAGCCGTTACCATAGCGACGGCTCCACTGCACTGAGTGCTTGAGATGTGCCAGGCACCACTCCCCGAATTTCCTGGGAACCTCAGCTCTGGAGTCTCCGGGCAGCATCCCCAGCAGATCTGTGCCCTCTGCCCCGCTGTCCTCTGGCTAATGTGGCTCAAGATCTCCACTGGGGGGGTCTGACCCTTCTTGGTGGTTGAACCTGCCTATCCTGGGGACCCTCCTCCTTTCTGAGCAGGCAGGTAGCCTAAACCAGTGACCCCAGCCAGACCTGTATCTGTGCAAGTGTGTGTGACCACACACATGTACACACGAGCACTCGTGCATGTGTGTCAGCACACACACTTGTGTGGTGTATGTGTGTTTCCGGAAGCAGGAGAAAGCTAGGCCGGCCTCTCATCTGGGTCTTCGGGAGGAGGTAGGGTCCTTGAATCCTGCATCCTTAAGAGTCCTCAAAGAGGCCAAAAGCTAGAAGCATTGGCTGTCCTCTGGCAAAGCTATTTTTAGCTCAAGAACATCTATTTATAGCTCTGGCAGCCCCTTGGAGTCAATAAAGAGGAGGACTGGAAAAAGCTGATGGTTGTCTGCAGCAGCGCAGTGGTGCTTCCCCACCCCAACTCTGTAGGAGGACGGGAGACCGGCAGGGGCCCTGGGGCCAGGGCAAGACTCCAAACCCCCCAGCTCGCAGGGGTCAGCCGGCTCCAGGACTGAATGAGGCAGGCAGGGAGGTCAGAGCTGGACCTCGGGGGCTGGCCTCTGCCTGCTCCTGACCACAGTCTGGTCCCGGCCACACCGGGCCACCTAGGTTCTGGGCCCTCTGCTTATGTTTCCACATCTCCCCCCGCCACCCCTCACCCCAAGACCAGGAGTTCTAGGCATTTGATGGGTTTGGGATGGGGGACATATGGGTGCATTGGGGTTGTTTGCGGTTGGCCTCAGACCGCTGGCCAAGATACTGTGGGCTGGGATGCCCGTGGCCCTCACCTGGGCCGGTGCTACTTGTAGCTGCTGCTAAGTCACTTCAGTCGTGTCCGACTCTGTGCGACCCCATAGATGGCAGCCCATCAGGCTCCCCCGTCCCTGGGATTCTCCAGGCAAGAACACTGGAGTGGGTTGCCATTTCCTTCTCCAATGCAGGAAAGAGAAAAGTGAAAGTGAAGTCGCTCAGTCGTGTCCGACTCTTAGCGACCCCATGGACTTCAGCCTTCCAGGCTCTTCCGTCCATGGGATTTTCCAGGCAAAGCTACTTGCAAACACCCCCACAAACATTTGCCCACCTCATATCTCAGCAACCACCATCAGGGAACTTTGAAAAGACAAGGATTATTACAGGCCCTGAAGTACACAGCACGCCTGTGTTAGTCACTCAGTCGTGTTTGACTTCTTACGACGCCGTGGACTGCAGCCTGCCAGGCTCCTCTGCCCATGGGGTTCCCTAGGCAATACTGGAATGGGTTGCCATTCCGCCTGGGGTCATACAAAGAGGTCACAAGGAGAGAGGAAGAGTGCAGGCCTGCGGTTGTGCTCTTGTTGGGGTCAAGTGTGGGGTGCCTGGGGTTTTGCAGTTTCACTCTTTATTGGTGAATTAAGATATGAGCAGGAATTAAGGGAAGGGGACAATTATCTAGATCACCAGGGCTTTCCACATGGGGACCCTCAGGGGTAGGATGGCCTGACTCTTCAGCTGTGCAGCTGGTGTGCGTGCCTGCTCAGTCACTTCAGTCAGGTCTGACTCTGCAACCCCATGGACTGTGGCCCACCAGGCTGCTCTGTCCATGGCTTTCTCCAGGCAAGAATGCTGGAGCGAGTTGCCATGCCCTTCTCCAGGGGATCTTCCTGACCCAGGGACCGAATCTGTGTTTATTTTGGGTGGATACCTTTGAGACAGACGCCTCAACAATCAGTGCTCAGTGTCCGGCACTACCTTTACAATCAAAAAGGCCATCAGGCACAGGGGCGGATGGACAGTTGGGTGAGTCACTGCAGGAGTGGGTAGGTGAGTGGACGGGCGGGAGAGATGGATGGACAGGTGGGGGATTAAGGAGAGGATGGGTGAATAGGGGCACATGGATGGATGGTGGGTGGGTTAATGGGAGGAAGGCAGGGAGGGAGGGAGAGAAGGAAGGTGGGTGTGTAGGAACCATCTGTCACACACTTGTGTGCCTGCTAAGTCACTTCAGTTCAGTCGGACTCTGTTCAACCCTAAGGACTGCAGCCAGCCAGCTCCTCTGTCCGTGGGGATTCTCGGAGCAAGAATGCTGGAGTGGGTTGCCATGTCCTCTTCCACGGTATCCTCCTGACCCAGGGATCGAACCCGAGTCTCTTAAGTCTGTCTGCATTGGCAGGTGGGTTCTTTCCCCCAGCACCACCTGTGTATCTGTCTGTCCGTCCTCTGGTGGACAATAGGCCTCCTGCCTTTGGTTAAGGAAGGTGCTCAGTGATGGTTCAGTGACAACCACAGACTGCCCGTCTTGGAGTTGGACACCAACTGTAGAGACCCAGTCAACCCTCTCCAAGGTCCCAGGAGGGGACCCAGCTTCCCCAACAGCCCAGAGGGTCAGGGTCAGCCTCAATGGCCCCTAGGGCCCCTTGCAGCTCAGACCCTGCTTCTGTGAGTAGGTCTGTCTAGGTGTTTCTGAGGCTCAGAGTGTGGCAAGAGCCAAGAGGGCCGGTTCTCAGGAAGGCTGCAGATGGTGGTTCGGCCTCTGAAGGCCAGGCTGCATGTGGAGAGGCTGGGTCGCACGCAGGGAGAGGGCTGTGCCCACTAGGGCCATGTGGGAGCCAAGCGTCTCTGGTCAGGGAGTGGGAGGGAGACACAGCCCTCTGTGACTCTAGAAGACAGCTTGGGGCTTCATCTCTTCTGCAGAAAAGTGCTCCGTCCTGAGAAGGGGAGAAGCCACAGAACCTCCGAGGGCCTGAAGAGTGGACAAGGGGAGTTGGCGTGCTACGCTTCTAGAAAGAGGGGGCTGGGTGCTGGGCACACAAGCTGGGGGCCAGGGGGAGCTGACTGCCAGTAGGGCTTATGGCTGCTAGGCAGCGGGGGCTCATTAGGCCGAGACCCCAGAGAAAACTCCGTCTTTTACCCTTTTTGGCAGGGGCAGAGTTTCTAGACTAGTAAGGCAGATCCCGGCCTGCTCCTGGAGTCTCCAGACACAGGGTCCTTCTGAAGGAGAGGCCAGACCCTGAGGATGTGGTGTGGCTTTAGGAAAGGAGAACTGGCCAGGAGCAAGACGAGGCGGGTGGTGCCCTCGGGGACCGAGGATGGGACCAAAGCTAGTCTTGGGCAGAAGGGAGGAAAGAGGCTGCAACAGGGGCCGTTCCCAGAGCCAGGAGGGGAGGCGGGGACGAAGGAGGAGGACAAACGAACTCCCGCCCCGCCTCACCCCAAACGCACAAAGGCTGCGGGGCAGGGTGACGCCAGGGCCAGGCTTGGCCAGCTCTAGGCAGGTCCCTGGGGGAGCTCCCTCCAGCCTTTCAAAACCGAGCCAGGCTTCTAACGCCCCAGGCCGGGGGAACGCAGGGGAGGGGCTGGGGAGAACCGGGGCAGACCTGGTTTTCTCCATCTCTGAGCAAACACCGCTTTGGAGACCAGGCCAGCCAAGGGCAATTCGGGAACGGGGAGAGTTGTCCCTTGCCCCATCTCCCCCTTGAATTAATTGGAGCACCCCGCCTCCTGGCAGCACAAATGCTCCTAGGGCTCCCCCGACATGGACACCTGGAGACTCTGCCTAGATCCACCAGAGCAGATCCACCCAGGAGAGGAGTGTTGGCACCGTGGGCATCAGGCCGGCGGAAGCCAGCCTCAGCCTGACACAATTGGTGGACGTAGCTATAAAAAGCCAAGGAGAGTTTGAAATAGAAGTGGGGGAAGGGAGGAGGGGCTGGGAGGGGGCTGGAGTCCTGGAGGGAGGCAGGCAGGAGAAAGGCCCTGGGTGCTGACACCAGGGTAGGAAACAAAGCCCCCTCCTGGAGCGCCCCAGTCCCCCGCACCTGTCCAGTGGGAGTTCACATCTGGAAACATTTGGGGAAGCAGTGAAGTCCAGCAAGCCTGGTGCCCAGAATGAGGGGATGGTGTGTGGGACAGGATGGCAACCAGGGCCATCCACACCTCCCGCCTGGCTCTGGGCCAGTGGCTCCCAGGGGGCCTGAGAGCAGAGCAGCCCCTCGCCCCAATGCCTCCAGTCTCTGCCTCTTGCCCTGTCAAGCCCCTGGCCCTGGAGCCCCACCCCTCCACCAGGCCCCCCACTCCGCAGGGGCCTGGATCAGGCTCACCGCACCTTTACCTGCTTCCTCTACCAGAGCCTCAGTGGCACCGCCCACCTGCCCAGGATCCTGGGCTGATGGGGGTCCCATGTATCTCGGGCTGTGGACGTCAAGGCCAAAATTGGGCAACCAGAGGCCTGCAGCACTGACGCCCCCCGGTGGGCCCAGAGGGAGAAGAAGAGAGATCCTCAGAGCTCCCTCCCTGAGTCTCCACACCCTGCTCCCGGCTGATCTCAGCCCTGGTTCCGGCAGGGACATCACTGTGTCTGAGGTTCCTGCACCTAGGAGCCAGCCTCTGCCCCTGGCCCCTGCTGGTGGTCAGCTGTGGGGAGCTGGGCGCCAGGTGCTAGAGCAGATCTAGAACAAGGGGGTGGTGGGGAGCAGCTGATGAGGCCCTTCCCCTTGAGTCCGCCCTAACAGGAAAAGGCAGAGGGATTGGATTTGGGGCCGTAGAACGGGGTGAGGGTACAGCCAGGGGGCCTCAGCTCTCCCTGCCGCTGGCTGGTGCCCTGGCCCTTCCCAGGGCCCAGCAGGGGAATGGTGTGGCTGCACGGCCAGTGGGGGGAATGGGCGCGGCCGCCCCCACGGGCGAGGGTAGGGCTGGCCGGCTGGGCGGTGACGTCAGCCCAGTGTAGGGGTTCCCAGGGAGTTGGCCCCAGGACACGTCGCCGTCACACTCCAGTCCCTGGGGGCCCCCTTCTGGGAGCGCAGATCCCGCCCTACCACCCCACACAGCCAGGGCCCGGGGGCTGCGCCGGGTCGCGGGCGCTGAGTTCGCGCGGTGGACGGGTCGGCCCGCCGAGGCGCCCTTGGTCCTCCAAGCGCCTCTGCCCCTTTGTTCCCCCGCCTCCGCGCGCCCTCGCTGAGCCCCGGGCTGGGAGCGTAGAGGGGCATGGTGAGGACCTGCTCCGCGCCAAGCCTGAGGGCACGCTGCCCCGCCCCAGGCCCCAGATGCGCAAACACCTGCCGGGCGAGGACTAGACACGGGCGCCCCTCCTTGTGCTCCTGGCCGGCCTTCAGCTCCCACCCTGCTCTTCCCGATCCAGGTGAGCAGCCCGGCAGCGCCACCTGCTGCCCGCGCCCTGGACGGGGCGGCCGGTCCGCGCGGGCCGGACCCCTGAGGGCCCTGCAGGCTGGGAGGAGGTGTGGCCTGGGAGTCCGCGTCTTCAGGTCTTCAGCTGTTTCTAGCCTCCCGGCACCCTCCCGTATCCTTCTCCGAGACCGCCCGCCGCTTGGCCCATCTGCAGCCCCGACTGCCCACAGCATGCCCCTGTTGCGGGCCTCTGGCCCACTGCCACACCCCAGTGCTCAGGGTCACATCTGCTGTCAACGGCCACAGCTGGGTCTCCAGCCAGATCTCATCCTCGGCCTTCAGACCCGGAAAGGACAAGCTGCCAGGTGCCACCTACAGTCTAGCTGGCACTTTGGCTCCCTTTCTTTCCCCTTGCCCACCCCCTCACCCCTCCTTCCCTCCCCTCACTCCACTGCCCTCCAGTAAGCAGCATTGACTGTGGCTCCCAGCCCCTGCGTCTCTCATCTGGATGGGGTCGCCACGTGCAGGCCTCCTCGTGGGCCGCCACACCTTCCCACCTCCACTGAGCTGCCTGCAAGCACCGTCCTCCGCCAGCTACCGCCTCTCCCTGTGAGGTGCCCCTGCTCTGGTGCCTGGTCCATGGCTCAGGTGCAGTCGTGTGCTAAGTCCATTCAGTGCTGTCCAGCTCTGTGCGGCCCCACGGACTGTATGTCGGCCAGTCTCCTCCATCCAAGGAATTCTCCAGGCAAGAATACTGGAGTGGTTGCCCTTCCCTTCTCCACCTAGGTGCAGGGCCTCACTCAAACCCCTCCTTTGCTGAGCAGCCATTCTTACTCGTCCTCCTCCATCGGAGGTCTGCCCCTGCCCCCACTGCCCAGCAAGGGCCTGGTGCTAAGAATCCTGATCTCTGCCTTCGAGTTCACATGACATTCTCCTGTGTTCCTCAGTGTGTCCAAACATCCCTTGTTTATAAGGACACTAGTCATACTGGATTAGGGCCCACACTCGTAACCTTATCTTAACTAATTTCATTTGCAAAGACCCCATCTGCCAGTGTTCGGGGTGCACCTCCACCACCTCCCTGCAGGGTCACACCAGCTCTGCTGCCCTCCACCATGGTTTAGCCCATGCAGAATCTGATTATCGCAGGAAGCCTCACCGTGCCATCACACGGATGAAGTCCCCTAGATAGACTGCAGAGCCCAGGACTGAGGGACATTCTAGATCTAAAATAACACACATGCATGCCGAAGGGATAGATCCCATGAAATTTAGGAACTTGCCACAGCTAGGTGACTGCACCTTTGGGAGAGTTCAGTTATCTGGAAGTGCCAAGACGTTCCCTGCAATGTGAAGTCCAAGTTTTTACACCTAAGCACCTCAACACTAGAGGAGCACACACATTTTGATGGGAATATCAATCAGGCAATTGTCTAAACTGGAAAGCAGAGCAACATAAGATCTTTTCAATTAAAAGAAGTCCAGGGAATTCCCTGCTGGTCCACTGGTTAGGATTCCATGCTTTCATTGCCAAGGGCCTGGGTTCAATTCCTGGAGGGGAACTAAACTCCTGCAAACCACACAGTGTGGACAAAAAAAAAAAAAAAAGTCCAGAAGTAAGAAGTGCAAGGCTGCTGTGGAGGTCTTGGAGTTTCAGCAGTGAACTCAAATCCTTTCCATCTTTCTGCTCTGCCATCATTAGCATGCCTCATGGTCCAAGACCAGAAGTTCTAGCCATTGTCTTCCTATTATTGGCAGGAACCAGGAGACTGGGCCAGGGTTGCGTGGGATGAAGGATAGAAAGGATACCCTGCAAGCCACCTAACAACTTTCACTTACATCTCATTGGCCACTCTGTCTACATGGGAAGCTGGGGTAAAGGAGTAGAAGGAGGAAAATGAAGGAACAGGAAAAAGGGAAGGAGAAGAGAAGGATATGACACTGGGCAGGCAGCAGCACCTCTGACCAGAGTTCGCTGAGTGTGCTGAGCTCACTGTGTGCCTGCTCAGTCGTGTCCGACTGTTTGTGACCTCATGAACTGCAGCCCACCAGGCTCCTCTGGCCACGGGATTTTCCAGGCAAGAATGTTGAAGTGGGTTGCCATTTCCTCCTCTGTGGAATCTTCCTGACCCAGGGATCGAACCCGAAGCCCAGACCACCACAGGGACATCTGGGGGTGTGAGGGGACATCCGGGGGTGTGAGGGGACATCTGGGGTGTGAGGGGTCATCTGGGGGTGTGACGGGACGTCCGGTGTGAGGGGACATCTGGGGGTGTGAGGGGACATCCAGGGGGGGAGGGGGGGGGGAGGGGGTGAGGGGACATCGGGGTGAGGGGACATTCAGGGGGGTGAGGGGACATCGGGGTGAGGGGACATCCGGGGTGTGAGGGGACATCCGGGGGGGGGGGACATCCGGGGTGTGAGGGGACATCCAGGGGTGGAGGGGACATCCGGGGTGAGGTGAGGGGTGAGGGGACATCTGGATGTGAGGGGACATCCGGGGGTGTGAGGGGACATTCAGGGGTGTGAGGGGACATCCGGGGTGTGAGGGGACATCCGGGGTGAGAGGGACATCCGGGGTGAGGGGACATCCGGGGTGTGGAGGGGACACTGGGGTGAGGGGACATCCAGGGGGTGAGGGGACATCAGGGGGTCGGGTGAGGGGACATCTGGGTGTGAGGGAACATCCGGGGTGTGTGAGGGGGTGTGAGGGGACATCCGGGGGTGAGGGGACATCCGGGGTGTGAGGGGACATCCAGGGGTGTGAGGGGACATCCGGGGGGTGTGAGGGGACATCCGGGGGGTGAGGGGACATCTGGGGTGAGGGGACAGGGGGTGAGGGGACATCCGGGGGTGTGAGGGGACATCCGGTGAGGGGACACGGGGGTGTGAGGGGACATCCGGGGTGTGAGGGGACATCCAGGGGTGTGAGGGGACATCCAAGGGGGCTGGTGAAGGGACATCGGGGTGGAGGGGACATCTGGTGTGAGGGAACATCCGGGGTGTGTGAGGGGACATCCGGGGGGGTGAGGGGACATCTGGTGTGAGGGGAACATCCGGGGTGTGTGAGGGGACATCCGGGGGGGTGGTGAGGGGACATCGGGGGGTGGGGAGGGGACATCCGGGGTGTGAGGGGACATCCGGGGTGAGGGGACATCCGGGGTGAGGGGACATCCAGGGGTGTGAAGGGACATCCGGGGTGTGAGGGGACATCCGGGGGAGGGGACATCCGGGGTGTGAGGGGACATCGGGGGGCGGGGGTGTGAGGGGACATCCGGGGGGTGTGAGGGGACATCCGGGGTGAGGGGACATCCGGGGGTGTGAGGGGACATCCGGGGTGTGAGGGGACATCTGGGGGGGGTGTGAGGGGACATGGGGGAGGGGACATCCGGGGGTGTGTGAGGGGACATCCGGGGGTGTGAGGGGACATCCGGGGGTGTGAGGGGACATCCGGGGTGTTTGAGGGGACATCTGGGGTGTGAGGGGACATCCGGGGTGTGAGGGGACATCCGGGGTGTGTGGGAATCCGGGAGGGGAATCGGGTGTGAGGGGACATCCGGGGGTGTGAGGGGACATCCGGGGTGTGAGGGGACATCCGGGGTGAGGGGACATCCAGGGGTGTGAAGGGACATCCAGGGTGTGAGGGGACATCCAGGGGTGTGTGTGAGGGGTCATCGGGTGTGTGAGGGGACATCCGGGGGTGTGAGGGGACATCCGGGGTGAGGGGACATCCGGGGGTGTGAGGGGACATCCGGGGGTGTGAGGGGACATCCGGGGGTGAGGGGACAGGGGTGTGTGAGGGGGTCATGCGGGGGTGTGAGGGGACATCCAGGGGTGTGAGGGGACGTCCGGGGTGTGTGAGGGGGACATCCGGGGGTGTGAGGGGACATCCGGGGTGAGGGGACATCCGGGGGTGTGTGAGGGGTCATCCGGGGGTGTGAGGGGACATCCGGGGGTGTGTGAGGGGACATCCGGGGTGTGAGGGGACATCCGAGGTGTGGGGGGACATCCGGGGTGAGGGGACATCCGGGGGTGTGTGAGGGGGCATGCGGGGGGTGAGGGGACATCCGGGGTGTGAGGGGACATCCGGGGTGTGTGAGGGGACATCCGGGGTGGAGGGGACACCCGGGGTGTGAGGGGACATCCGGGGTGTGAGGGGACATCCGGGGTGTGAGGGGACATCCGGGGTGTGAGGGGACATCCGGGGTGTGAGGGGACATCCGGGGGTGTGTGAGGGGACATCCGGGGGTGTGAGGGGACATCCGGGGGGGAATCGGTGTGAGGGGACATCCGGGGGTGTGAGGGGACATCCGGGGTGTGTGAGGGGACATCTGGGGTGTGAGGGGACATCCGGGGTGTGAGGGGACATCCGGGGGTGTGTGAGGGGTCATCCGGGGGTGTGAGGGGACATCCGGGGTGTGAGGGGACGTCCAGGGGGTGTGAGGGGACATCCGGGGTGAGGGGACATCCGGGGGTGTGAGGGGACATCCGGGGGTGTGAGGGGACATCCGGGGTGTGGGAGGGGAGGGGACACCGGGGGGGACATCTGGGGGGGAATCGGGGGGGTGAGGGGACATCCGGGGTGAGGGGACATCCGGGGGTGTGTGAGGGGACATCCGGGGGGGTGTGGGGGGGGTGAGGGGACATCCGGGGGGTGGGGTGTGAGGGGACATGCGGGGGTGTGAGGGGACATCCGGGGTGTGAGGGGACATCCGGGGTGTGAGGGGACATCTGGGGTGTGAGGGGACATCCGGGGTGTGAGGGGACATCCGGGGGTGTGTGAGGGGGTCATCCGGGGGTGTGAGGGGACATCCGGGGTGTGAGGGGACGTCCAGGGGGTGTGAGGGGACATCCGGGGTGTGTGAGGGGGGGGCATCCGGGGGTGGGGGACATCCGGGGGTGTGAGGGGACATCCGGGGTGTGAGGGGACATCTGGGGTGTGAGGGGACATCTGGGGTGTGAGGGGACATCCGGGGTGAGGGGACATCCGGGGGTGTGTGAGGGGCTCATCGGGGGAACGGGGGTGTGAGGGGACATCCGGGGTGTGAGGGGACATCCGGGGTGTGTGAGGGGATCCGGGGTGTGAGGGGACATCCGGGGGGTGTGAGGGGACGTCCGGGGTGTGTGAGGGGACATCTGGGGGTCACATCCGGGGGTGTGAGGGGACATCCGGTGTGTGAGGGGACATCCGGGGGTGTGTGAGGGGACATCTGGGGTGTGAGGGGACATCCGGGGTGTGAGGGGACATCCGGGGTGTGTGAGGGGACATCCGGGGTGAGGGGACATCCGGAGGTGTGTGAGGGGTCATCTGGGGTGTGAGGGGTCATCTGGGGTGTGAGGGGACATCCGGGGTGTGAGGGGTCATCCGGGGTGTGTGAGGGGACATCCAGGGGTGTGAGGGGACGTCCGGGGTGTGTGAGGGGACGTCCGGGGTGTGAGGGGTCATCCGGGGGTGTGAGGAGACGTCCGGGGTTTGAGGGGACATCCCAGGGCGTAAGGGAAAATTCCTGCGCCTGCTCCTGAGGACCCGGCGGGCGGGGCCGCAGTAGCAGCCGAGACTACGTTTCCCAGCAGGCTGCGCGCGATGCGTCACTTCCGGCGGCGCCCGCGGCGCGCGTGTGGGAGTGAGTAAGAGAGTGTTTACTTCCGGCCGCCGCCGCCGCGGGCTGAGGGCCGAGCAAGTCGGGCGGCGGGCGCGGCGGGACCCGCGCAGCCATGGACTGGCTCATGGGGTGAGTCCGGCGACGGGGCGGGCGGGCCGGGCCGCGGGGCGCGCCGCGGGCGGCACCGGCCAAGGACATCCTACCGGGTGGGCGAGGGGCGACCCGGGTCGGGCCCGGGGCCGGGGCTCCCTGGAGCGGGGTCGGGGCCGGGCCGGGAGCGGGCCCGCGTCCGGCCTGCAGTCGAGCGCCGCGTCCCGGGAGCCGGACCGGGGCCGGCGGCCACACCTCGCCGCTGGTTGTCGGGCGGCGGGGGAGGTCGGACCGGGGCTGCTCGCCGGTCGGCGCGGGGAACTTGCTTCTGCCAGAAATAACATTGATGCCGGCAGAGGACAGTCCCTTTAAAAGGAGGGAAAAGGAGCAAAACAAGCCAACTCTGCCAGCGTCCGCCGGGCGAGGTCGGCGGGCAGGGTGCGCTCCGCGCTTCCGCGGGCGGCCGCCGCAGGGCGGGGTAGGAAGGAAGCATCAGCACCGGGTCCGGGCCGGGCTCTCCCTCCCTCGGCGTGTGTTGGGCTTGCTGGAGGTTAGATCAACGTGCGGAACGTCACGTCGTCCTGCACAAGTTACTCTACCTGCTTCGGTCCTTTTTTCTTCCTTTCTTTCTGTTGTTGTTTTTTTTTTTTTTTTTTTTTACTTTTTGAGGATGAAGAAGGGCGGGCACTTCTCACCCAGTTGGGCGGTCCTTCGTCAGCCTGGCTCTAACGTGCACAGCGCTCCTCTGGAATCAGGGTAGTTACTCTAGGGCTTTGGGGTGGGAGTGAGGGAGCGCTTGCCGTGTTGTTGGCCCGGGTGGGTGGAAGACTTGTCTGGACACCGAAGTCCTGGAAGGGAGGCGAAAGGTCCCATGTACGTTTCATGTCAGTGTCTTATCGAGCTGTTGCTGGCCTAGACAGAGTGGAGGGCGCTGGCGGGATAGCGTGAGATGCATGAGACCCTTCCCTGCTGGCAGGTCGGCTGCAGTGTAGTGAAGGGGGAGACCAGACAGCGTGAGGGAGGAATCAGAAGGCCAGAGACAGGTGCTGAGTGTGTCGGGGAGGACCTGGAGCCAGAGCGCAGGGGCCGGGACAGCACGGCACTGTGGGGCAAGGCAGCTCACCTCGTTCCTTGCAGAGGCAGGACTCCCATCCCAGTCTTGCTGCTCAAGAGCTTTGTGACTCTAGGCGGTCACTTCTTCTCCAGATATGCTTTTAAAAAGTCATCTGTAAAGTGGGAGCCGTGGTCCTTGTCACGTGGCGCTGTGGAAGGGCACGCTGAGGTGACAGCAAAGCGTGAAGCACACTGCCCGGCCTTGGTGGTGTGAGTGGAGGTGTCTGTAGGAGGCCTTCGTAGCTCACGGGCACCGAGCCTGGAGGGCAGGCAGCTGTGTTCGTTCTGAACGGTGGGTGCTTGCTTCTGCCTTTATCAGGAGAGACTGTGTCCACTGTGTCCGAGCCCCCGGCCTCCTGCTCGTGGGTTTCAGAGGAGCAGACTGCTGATTGGCTGAGTTGAATTCGCAGGCCTCCGTATCAGAGGGACCAGCCTGATGAGCGGGGTTGCCGAGGAGGCAGCTGATCATATTCTGTCTGTGTGATCATTCTGTGCTCATGTCTGTAGGAAGCAGGTACTCTGTCTCTGGAAACTGACCAGCAGTCTGTTTTTCCTAACTGCATAAGGTCTGTGCTTTATGGACTTTATTGTTATCATTGTGAACAACCAGAAATTTACTACAGCTGTTTCTTGAGGCCCTTGTCAAGACTATGCACCCAGGTGGTCATCTGGGCAAGGTCAGCAGAACAGTGATTTCCTCATGCTTGGTGGCCAGTACATGTGTTGGAGGAAGACGGTTTTAAAAGGGATTGTCTTGGAGTTGCTGCCTCTGTGGTCTCTGCAGAGGGAAGGAGCCCTCGCTGCTGCCTGGCTATAAAGTGGGCAGTTCTAAAGTGACTTGAGCTCTCAAGAGAGAGGTTAGGATGGAGTTTGCTTATCTGTGTGTGTGTGTCTTTTTAAACTTGGTGGACTGCGTGTCAGATTTGGTGAATCATGAATTCTTTCATGTCTCCTTAACTATGAACCCCCTGCTCCTTAAAAAGAAAGCAGAATAATCTCAGTCGTCAGGTTCTGATCTTGAGAACATGTTTCCAGGGTGGGTGTTCTGGGATACCAGAGCTGGGAGGGCCGGGGTGTCCCCTTGTCCATCCTACGAGTTTATCGAGCATCTGCTGTGACGTAGGAGGCTGCCGAGGCCCAGACTTCACAGCCACGGGGGATGTGAGCGGTGCAGACCCCAGGCCTCCCACCCTGGCCCACCTGCCGCTCCACCCGGTGCCTCTCTGAGGAGAGCTGGCCAGAGGCAGGTGAGGGGCCTGGCTCCTGTTGACGCCCTTTACGTGCTCAGTGCTGGGACTGCCGTTGGCCAGGTTGCAGCCTGGAAGAATCGAGGAAGTGTGTGTGTTTTACTATTTCTTGATATTTTTGTTAATTCAGACCATTCGCTGTCAACCAGGTTGTTTGGAATAGAGTTTTCATGTTTTTCATGGTTTTTGTTCTTTTCAAAAGAAGAATTTTCTTTGCCTTCATTCATCTTGAGTGACAAAGTGTGGCCGCACGTGGAGTGGCGAATGGGGCGCCCTCCTCCTCTGCTGCTCGCCGTCCTGCCCACCGCAGTGGCCGACAGACGGCTCTGTGAGCTCGCATCCCCCCATCACTGCAGGGCCTTGCTGAGTAACGCTGGCAGCCTTATCTTCAGCTCTCCCTGCCGTGGGTGAGGAAAGCGAGGCCTGCAGGAAACCTGCTCGGGGAGCTGGAAGTGAAGCCAGCATGACCTGCTCGGGGAGCTGGAAGTGAAGCCAGCACGTTACGACTTGCTGCTGGGCTTTGCTGGGCTCACTTGCAGGAGAGCTTTGTGCCAGGCAGCTCACATCCGCCGTCTTCCTGTGCGTTTCCTCTGCTTGGCGTTGAGCCGGCCATTGAAGTCGGTGCGTGGTAGCTTTGTCCTTCGCCTTTTACGAAAGTAATTTCTAACTTGAAAGGGGCTATGATTTCTTATGTGGTCACGTCTCTGATCCTTGGCTCTGTCCTTTCTGGACAGCGGCTGACAGGCTGGTACCCTCCTGGCCCAGAGCGGAAGCTGCGTGAGCTGGGCCAGCGAGGGACCCACCCCACAGAGCGTGGTGGTTGGGGCGCCTTCACTGGCAGTGGCAGGCATCTGGGAGTGGTCGATAGCAGCGCTGTTTATGTTTTACCCGACAGAGCCACTCCAGAAGCTTCCCAGCAGCATCTGGGAATGCAGGAGAGGAAACACACTCCCTTTGCTTCTGCCTAGTGGGGCCCACAGGGTGAAGTTTGCAGAGACCTGCCCGCCAGGGCGGGGTCCGTGCACCCCGCCAGCCCCTGACTGGGGCGGCTCCCGGCCTTGATGTCAGCGCCTCCTGTTCTTCCCTGGAGGCAGGGGAGGTGGGAGAGGTGCAGGGTAGGGCTTCCTGGCTCTCCTGGCCGAAGATCAGCTCTTGGACTGGTCACTTACTCCAGAGGGCGACGGCCTTGGCGCTTTGGGGCCTCTCGGGCCCAGTGGCTCTGCCCGCAGGCCTCCTGCTTGAGTGAGGGGGTCCAGGCCTGTGGTGCCGCCCCTGTGGGCGTCTGAGCTGGGTGTTGATGGCTGTCCCTCGGCAGTCTGCCTCTGGGGAGGATGTCGCGGTGGCTGGCTGTCAAATCCAGTCATGAGAACACCCAGGCTGAACTTTAACAGCTTCATGGAGGTGTAATTTACATACCATAAAGTTTACTTGCATTTGGTGTACAATTAAGTAATCTTTAGTAAAATTACAGAGTAGCGTGACCATCAGCACAGCTTAGTTTGAGAACACTGTGGTCACCCCGAAAGAAGCTTGGTGCTCGGTGGCTCCCTGTTCTCACCCCGGCCCTGGGCGACGACTACTGTAGGGTCCATGTCTGCCTGCTGGACTGTTTTTGCAGAGGGGACGAGGGACAGCACGCGCTCTTCTGTGAGCCGCTCACGCAGCCCTGCCGTAGTCGTCCTCCGTGCTCTCACGGGTCTCGGCTGTCTTTCTGTTGCCAAGTGGTGATCCGTGGTGTGGAGACTCGTGTGTATCGCCTCTTCATGGACACCTGGCTCTTCTGCTTTTCGCTGGTCCTGAGAGACATTGCTGTGATCCAGCCTCTTTCAGCCAGCCGTGCATCGGACGCTTCCCATCGGGAGACCTCCAGACCCTGCTGCGTTCGCCATCTGGCGTGGGCCAGGCCCTGAGCCCAGGATGAGATGGAGAAGAGAGTCTGTACTGTGTCAGGCTGGCGCTGGGGAGGCCGAGGGCCAGGCAGGTGGCTTGGGAGGGTGCATAGGAGAGAGGAAGTAGGGAGAGAGGAAAGGTCATGTCCCTGGGAGGAGGGATGGCCCGTGCAGAGGCACCGGGGCCGGAGCAGCAGTGGGGCGTGCGGCAGGTGGGCCTGGGCGGGTGTACCGACCCCTTCAGGGGGAGCTGCAGTCATGTGGAGCACGCTCTCTCTCTTTTTGAAAAATTATTTATTTTTGACTGCACTGGGTCTCTTGCTGCCCAGGGGCTTTCTCTTGTTGCACGCAGGGGCTTAGTTGCCCTGCAGCCTCTGGGATCTTCCCTGTCCGGGGATTGAACCCACGTTCCCTGCATTGGGAGGCGGAGTCTCAACCACTGGACCACCAGGGAGGTCCATGCGGGGCCCTCTTGGAACAAGCCCCATGTGTCTGCACACTTGGTGGTGACAGGTCATTTCTCACTTGTCCTCCTGCTTGCAGGGTCTGCAGGGAACTCTTGAACGAAGCGTCCCCAGGGCTGTGCTGCTGGTGAGAGACTGGCAGATGGGAACCCAGCAGAGCCACAGGGAACCCGGTGGGTGCTGGGCAGGGCCCGCCTTCCGCCTGGCAGATGCTCCTGGGGCAGCCGCAGCGCCCCGTCCCAGCCGTTGGCCTGCTTCTCACCCCTGCCCTGGTGTTACTGCCCTCTGGGCTCACCGAGCCTCGTCTCAGGACGCTGGAAAGCGGGGCTCACCGAGCCTCGTCTCAGGACGCTGGAAAGTGGGGCTCACCAAGCCTCGTTTCAGGATGCTGGAAAGCTGGGTGGCACCAGGGCGCTGGCTGCCGGACTCATCCAGCGCTCATGCTGGCCTGGGAGGCCCCTGCTCTGGGTGGTGCTGGCAGCCACCTCTGCGGATGCCTCTGTTGACGATCCGCCTGCACCAGCCTTTCCATGCTGCCCTTGCTGTGTCCTGGAAACTTGCTGTACTCAGGCCCACCTGGTTTTGTCGGGGAGAGGTTTGCGGGGTCCAAGAGGGAGGCCAGGCCTGGGCGCAGTGTGCTCGGCGCGGTGCCCTCTGCACCTGTGTGGAGCGTGTCGGCCCTGCGAGCTGGTCTCGGGCCTGATGGCGATGTCTGCACGCATCCCCACGTCTGTTCCCAGCTGACTTGGCTGGAGGGCCTGCTTTTCTTTGTCTTCCTCCAGTTTGTTTTTCTCTCTGCCCAGCATTTCTCCCAGCCCGGGGCACCCTGGACCGTGTGCAGGGCTCTGCTCTGGAGTGGAGCCTGGGGACAGGGGGCTAGAAACGGCTGGAACCCGAGGGTAGACTGTGGACACTTCAGATGAGGAGGGGCTGGGCCGTGCGGCTTTCCTTGCCTGGAGCCACGTTCTCCTGGTTTTCTTCTCTTTGAGTAAGTCTCCTTGCTGGTGGGAAGTGTGGCTGTGCGTGCTCGCCTGCAGTGGCCGAGCCTGACGTCCCCCTGCTACTGCTTGCGGGCTCCCCCAGAGGGTGGGTGCAATGCTGGGAAGTAGGGCAGGGTCCTGTGGGGGGTTACACAGGAGCCGTTTAGTGGGGACTCTGAGGGGTCTTTGAAAAGTTGCTGTGTGAGCTAAGAGCTGGGGAATATGCCTGGGGCTCAGGGCCCGGCTGGTTTGGGGTGTGAGTCCCCACTGCAGCATCACACGCTGTCCTGTCTCACTTTCGAGAGCCTGTTTCATTCTCTGTGAAAGGGGCGGAGGATGCGTAGTAACCTTTCCAGCGGGTGGTGGGAGGGGTGCTCTGCGTCCATGTGGAGAAGGCCCCGCGTGCCTCGGTGGTGCCTGTGTGTAGAGTGCGGGGCAGGGCTCTGCATGCCAGGCCCCCAGCCCCCTGCCAGTGTTGCCGCTGCCCGCCCTGCCGTGCTGCTGTGGCGAGCAGCCGCCCTGGTCCTGGGGCATGCGGCCCCCTTCTGCAGCAGGCCTGGCTCTTGGGGTGACTCAGGCGGGAGCGAGGGTCCAGGGGCTCTGTGCTCTGCATGTGCCTCATCCAAGCCCCTGCTGACCGTGCCCTCCATCTGTGACCCTCCTGCCTGCTGCCCCTGCCAGCGCCCAGTGCCGCTCTGACGCTGTCCACTCTCCTGCCCCCCAGGTGCTGCGGGAGCTGCCTGGCCGCTCCTCAGGTATCCTCTCCCCCCAGGTGGCGGTGCCGGGTATGGAAGGTGAAGTTGCTGCGGCGGCGTGTCCTCGGGTCCGCGCCTTCCACACTGAGAGCCCTCCCGGGTCGCCCCAGGGTCGCGTGCTGGGGCTGTGGAGCTGCCTGCAGGGCTTTTCGCTGGCTCTGTCCTCACAGTAGCCACTCGGGTCCCAGGCTTAGCTCCCCCGTCGGGGTGGTCCAGCTCGTGGTCACGACTGGCCCCGGTGGTCCGTCCCCCAAGTTCCTGGGGGCATCTCAGAGGAAGGGCAGAGGAAGTGGTTATCACCTGCCCCAGCTGCTGGTTAGTGAAAGTGAAAGTGTTCGTTGCTCAGTCATGTCCAGCTCTTTGCAGCCCCATGGTCTGCCCATCGAATTCCGCAGGCAAGAGCTCCAGAGTGGATGACCATTCCCTCCTCCCAGGTGTCTTCCTGAAGGAAACAGCAGCCCACTCCAGTGTTCATGCCTAGAGGATCTCATGGACAGAGGAGCCTGGCAGGCTGCCATTCATGGGGTTGCAAAGGGTCAGACATGACTGAAGCAACTGAGCATGGCCATTCCCTTCTCTCAGGGATCTTCCTGACTCAGGGATCGAAGCCGGGTCTCCTGCACTGCGGCAGATTCTTTACCGCTGAGCCACCAGGGAAGCCCTCAAGAATACTGGAATGGGTTGCCGTTTCCTACTCCAGGGGATCTTCCCCATCCAGGGATCCCACCTGAGTCTCTTACATCTCGTGCACTGCAGGTGGGTTACCACTGAGCCACCTGGGAAGCAGTTTAGTGAGGTGCTTCCAAAACAGACAGGCCTCTGGGCAGTGGCAGTTTTCATTCCGGGGCGGGGGATGCCTCTCCCTTCCTGCCAGCCTGTGGGCTGACGGGTGCAACCCCAGGGCAGGGCCTCTTCCTGGAGGGGCGCCTCTGCTGGACCGTCTCCCAGCTCGGGCTGCAGGGGAGGGTCCTCCCCACTTCTCCAGCTGAGTGTGGCCTCGTCTGTCTCCACTTCTGGGCTGACTCAGTGGTGTCACCCGGAGGTCCTCCATGAAGCCATGGAATGGACCCCCTCTGGGAGGAAGGTGTCTGAAGGCGTGGGGCACACACCCCTCCTGGCCCCCGCTGCCTTGGTTGGTGGGTGTGCACGCTGGGCTCGGCAGCCACGCCTCGGAATGGAAGAAAAATGTGGAAACCGGAGAGGGGCTTCTAAGTGGCCGGCCTGCTCCCTCTGGACAGGGCTTGCTGGGTCTCCAGAGCCCTGATCCACGCCAGCTCCGAGACTTTCATGCTTTTTGTGGCTTGGGTGAGCTCACCTTGTCAGGCTCTACCAGCAGCCGGGGCTGGGAGTGGAGGGCGGGGAGCCGGGTGGGGGCCTGGTCTGTGGCCTCTGCTGTTCTCCAGGCGCTAAGTCGTGTCTGACTTTTGGTGACCCCGTGACTCCAGTGCACCAGGCTTTCGTCTCCTTGACTGGCTTCCTGAGTTTGCTGAAGTTCATGTCCTTTGAGTCAGTCAACCATCTCATCCTCTGTGTCCCGCCTCTCTTCCTGCCCTCAGTCTTTCCAGCATCAGAATCTTTTCCATTGAGTTGGTTCTTCACATCAGGTGGCCAAAGGACTAAAGCTTCAGCTTCAGCATCAGTCCTTCCAGTAAACATTGAGGGTTGACTTCCTTTAGGATTAACTGCTTTGATCTTGCTGTCCAGGGGACTCTCAAGAGTCTTCTCCAACACCACAGTTGAAGGCATCAATCCTTCAGCCCTCAGCCTTCCCTGTGGTCCAGCTCTCACATCTGTACACGGCTCCTGGAAAAGCCACAGCTCTGACTGCACGGTCAGCACCGTGGTGTCCCTGCTCTGTAACGCTGTCTAGGTTTGTCCGCACAGCATGACCATCATAGAATCCTTCGTTCCCCTCCCACCCGTAGAAATGGGAGGGCGCGTTTCCTTGCTGTGCTGGGTGGAGGCTGTGGTTCCACACAGCCCAGAGGCCCCTGGTACAAGGGCGGCCCAGGAGGACTGGAGCGGTGGGCATCCTTCTTGGTCCTCATGTGCCAGGTGCTGCTTAGGACCGGAGGGCTCTCTTGGGGGCATTTTCAGCCCTCTGGAAAGGGAGCCTCTGAGTCTCTCAGAGAGGGACTTGAGCTGCTGAGTTTCAGCTTCTTTCCTGTGGGGCCAGCGCTGACTTGCGCCCGTTTTTGGCTCCACAGGGCCTGGGCCCTGGGTCAGGTGAGGGATCCTCGCGTTGGCCTTGCCACAGCCCTGGGAGCAGGCTGCCTGCCAGCAGGGCTCAGCCTGGAGCCATCTCACTGTCCAGCTGGGCAGGGCCTGGAGCTGTGCCCCGCTGGGGTGCCGCTGGCTCCCGGTGGGCAGGAGTGCCGCTCGGCGCAGCTGGGGAAGGTGCGGGTTGGCCCGCGTCGGCCGTGGAGGCGGCAGCGAGACCGTCCCCTGGCTGGGCTGGGCACATGGGCCTCTGTAGTCACTCGCGGGCCTGCTCTTTGCAGAGCCGTCTGGCTGCTTATGACTGAGGTGAGTCCTTGCTATTGTGTTGGCCAAAAAATTCCTTCAGTTTTTAAATGCTATAAAGAAAACGCAGGTTTTCATTTTCACCCAGAACTTTATCGAACCGTTTTGTTCCACCGTCTCCTGCCGTCTTTCAGGTAGTGGAGCAAGATGACCTCCCGATTTCATCTTTGTGAACCTTCTGTATCTTTTTGATACAGAACTGTTGCGCGTGCCTTTTCACAGTCTGCAGGGAATTGAATGTTTTCCATTTGCAGAATTTTTAACGACCAAGTAAAGGGAAATCTGAAGCTGCAGTGTCTGATGGATACGGAGATGAATCGGAACTTCCCAGCTGAGCTATCACAGGTTTTACCTGGTCATCACAGAAACGTGCGGCCCTTCTGGCCAGCCTAGTATTGTAAGGGGATCTGATCCCAAGTGTTAGGATGAGCAGGACTTCTTAAAGAGACAAGGAGGAGCACAGACAGGAACTGGGAGGCGCCGGCTCCCAGCTAAGGGCTCCATCTCCCTGGCCGCCAAACCCTGTCTCCCTTGGGCTCAGGCTCTGCTGCCGAGGAAAGGGGGTGCGGCCGTGCGGGATCCCGAGCAGGGACCCCAAGGCGCAGCTGCGTGTGCGTGTGTCCAGGCCGAGTGTGCATCTGCAGACTGCAGCCCCGGTAGATGGACCAGTGCTCATGCCCCTGCCCTCTCCCTCCTGGCTGTGTGTGCACGTGCGCACATGTACACACACACACATACTCTGTGTTGGGACTGTGCGTGCCATTTAGTTGATTCTTTCGGGAAAGGAATTCCGTTCTCGCTGCCCTCACAGAGTGTGGCTCCCAGTCCAGGCCGCATGTGGTCCCTGGGGCCGTGGGGAAGACGGCTGGGGCGGGGCACACGGAGAGCCTGGGGCAGTGTGGTCCTCCAGGTGAGCTCGCGCAGTGCCCAGCCCCTCCTGGGTGTTGGGAGCGACGGCGGGAGGCAGGGCTGAGCTGTCCCGAGGGAGAGACTGTGGACACCTCGGCCCACTTCCTGGTCCTCTGTCCTTTGGTCTCTTAGCTTTTGAAGGTGGTGAGTGAGCAAAGAAGGACCCAACAGAAGAAAGCACAGGACGTGGCTGCCCCGGGCCGCCCTGCCTCTCCCTCATCTCAGTTGCTGCCCAGGCGCGGGATGACTCTCTGGGAGGACCACGTCCTCTCAGAGGACCTTCTTGCTGGGGGTGTGGGGCGGTTGGCGTCGTGAACATCCTCCCTTGTCCGGCCGACAGTGTGGTATCCGGGGGCACACAGGGCCAGTGCTGCCCATTTTCCTGAGCATCCCTGGCACGGAGTGTACGCTGGGGGGGGTGCGGCTTTTCCCCAGGACAGGGCTCTGTCCCTCCCCATAGAGGAGGCGTGCCTCTGGTGGCCGGGGGAGTGTGTGGCCTCCCTTCCAGATGCTCTTCTCTCCTAGAGCATAGGAGCTTCACTCCTGCAGCCCAGCAGCAGGCGGGCACCAGACCAGCTGGCCTCGGGGCGTTGGCCCCATGGGCTCCGGTCCCAGGAAAGGTGCCGGGATGGGGGCTCGCTCCTACCCTCCACCCGTGCCGTCCGCAGGTCAGGTCAGCTCGGGGTCACTCACGGCTGCTCCCTGGGCCCTGGCACCTGATGGGGAGGCTCCAGCCCTAGCCTTGCAGACTGGCTGGGAGTTTTCTGCGAGGCGCCTGCTGTGTGGCAGGTGTTCTCGTGGCCGTGGTCATGTTCACTAGCTTCACGGATGTGGATGTGCTCATGCCCACCAAGCGTTGAAAGTGCCAGGGCACGCGGCGGAGGTCCTATGGGTCACGCCTGTCATCACAGGCTGTCCCCGCCCTCCCTGCCCAGCCCGCTCCCGCCTCCTGGAAGCAGGACATCGGGCTGGGTCCGTGTGGCCCCATGTAGAGGCCCGGGTCCAGGGGTGCTGTCTGCAGAGTGCCCGCACATGGCTCTGCGCTGTTGTGACGGAGACCCAGGCACTTCTCTGGACGTGGGCCTGCAGCAGGGGTTGAAAATGCTTTGTGATGAAACCCTTGTTTTCAAGTACATTCTCTTGTTCCTGCTGGAAGGCCTCCTACCTTTTTGGCTGAAGAAGTGCTGGGCTCAGCTGAGTTCTGTTGAGAGCTGTGGCGTGTATAATCCATACAAAAGTAAATGTGTCCTCTTGTTGTGACCTTGCTGGCTTTCACACACTTCCTTCCAGGCCAGCCGCGTGCAGCCAGGCTTAGTGTACGGCTGTCAGCCCCACCAGGCAGGAAGGACCCATGAGTCCCAGCTTGTGCGCAGCCGTGGGGATGCTGGGTGCTCTGTATCCTTTCTTCTCGTGTGCTGCCTCCTCACTGGACGTGTGGGTGTAGGTGGGAGCATTGGTGGTTTGCGGGCCCTGAGTCTGAACTGTCTCCAGGAAGACCGCGGGCCCCGGTTCACAGCACGTGGCACTCTCTTGTGAGGTGGCGCCATGTAAGGGTGCAGCCCGCCGCCTGCTGTGGAGCCCACGTCCGCTCACGCTCCACCCCGGGCCCTGCCCAGCCATCAAACTGGGGCCCGCTGGGCCCGCGTGGCCGTCCACACGGTTGGGGGCAGGGGTGTGCACAGGCCAGCCCAGGGCCCCCCGCACCCCCCTTGGCTCCTGCTTGGGGTCTGAGGCAGGTCCAGCTGCCCTCCCAGCTGAAGCCCCCTTGGGGTGCAGGTGTGCTCATGGGACACGCATGGACCCTTTCAGGATGGAGCAGCAGGGGCCTGACGGGGTCTGCCGTCAGCCTGCTCCTATGTGCGGGTCTGCCCCACTCCTGTCAGCACAGCCAGGACCTGTGGGCACAGGGCTGACCCGGGGCCAGTGTGGCCGGCCCTGCACGTGGTGGTCAGAGGCCCTCTCTCTGCCGCCAGCCGGGTGGCCGCAGCTGCTCTCTCGGGTCTCCAGGCCTTAGTCTGGCCCTGCCGCCTCCCCCGGGGGCTGTGGCTCCTCGCGGGCAGGGGGCCGCGTCCTGGCGTCCGTTCCTGTCGTGCCTGCAGTGCTGGCCGTGTTGTAGGACCAGGCTCCGCTGTGAGGGCCATGGTGACCGCACCTCCACGGTGCCCTTGCCCCGCGCCTGCCCAGCAGGGAGGGGAGAGCAGGGCTGGGTGTGCAGCCGTGTTTGCCCAGCGTCCATGGGCCCTACGGCGTCAGCGCGCATCAGGACACTGGGCCTGCGGGCGTCCCCAGCTTTCTGCTGCTTGGCTGTAATCAGGGTCACAGGGTCCTCCCGTAGCACAGCAGATGGGAGAGCAGCGGTGATCACCAGGCCCCTCCCGTCCGCCGGGAGCTGAGCAACCTGCCAGGAGCAGCTCACAGGTAGCGCTGCAGTTTTCCACCTCGCATGTTTTTCTCAGAAGTCTGGATCACTTGGTTTCTAATGAAAATAATAAAATGTTCCCTCAAATGAGGTTTGGAGGGGTCTGGGCTAGAGACTGCACCCTGGCCTTTGTGAGCCTATGCTGGAGCAGGCGGGTCCTGACTGCTTGCACAGCCCACGGCCCTGCCCGTGGGACCTGACCCCGGAGTCACTAGTGGGCAGTGTGACCACACCAGGGTCACGACTTCCCTGGGCTTCCTCCTGGTGGGCCCACGGTTCCCTGGGCTGACCCAGCTCCAGGGCCTCAGGCCCTCCTAGACCCAGGCACCCCTGGGTGGGATTGGGGAGCTTATGTCTTTATTTTTGGTTCGTATCTTCCGCAAACCAGCAGAGTACTGACCGAGTCGTACTCCTGCCCAGAAGACCTTCTGGACGCTCTTGTCTGAGGGATGGAGTCCTCATCTCCCTCCATCCCCACCCGCACCCGTGGGTGCCCCTTGCTCTGAGCCTCTGACGCTGAAAGCCCTGCCTGGGCTCCTTGGCTTGGAGAACCTCCCGCCTGCCCGCCCGACTCCTGTGTGGCTTTCTGGTCACAGCGCTTAGAATATTTGACCTCCAGCTTCAGGGCCCAGACGCAAATGAGGACAAGGGTTGAGCTTCCCAGCCATCTTCTTAAAGGTGTTTGCCCTATCTGTTAGAGAAACAAAGGAGGCTTGCGTGGCAGTCCAGTGGCTGGACTCTGGGCTTCCACTGAAGGGGGCGTGGGGCCAGGCCCTGGTTGAGGAACCGAGACCCTGCATGCTACTTGGCGTGGCCAGAAAAAAAAAATTAAGAAAATGATCCCATTTCCAATAACATTGATAAGAATAAAATATTTATGATAAACCAAGGAGATGAAAAATTTGTATGTTGAAAACTATAAGACATCAGTTAAATAAATTGAAGGCATAAAAGATATTCTGTGTCCATGGCTTAGAAGAACTAATGTGGTAAAACGTCTGCACTGTCTGCACTCTCCAACCTGGAGGTTCAGTGTAACCACTGTCCAAATTCCAACGGCATTTCTCACAAAAACATAAAAAATGATTGTAGAATTTGTATGGAAACACAGAAGACCCCAAAGCAACTGTGAACAAGAACAAAGTTGGAGGCATCACATGCAGTGATTTGAAACCACGTTATAAAGCGGCAGTGATCAGAGCAGTGTACTGCTGGTGAAAACAGCCGGGATGAACTGAACAGAATCGTAGCCCGGGGCAGGGGAACGGCCGTGTGTGTGTGTGTGTGTGTGTGTGTGTGTTTGTGGTCAGTTACTTTACAACAAAGTAGCCAAGAACGTACAATGGGCAAAGGATGGTCTCTCTAACAAATGTTTCCGAGAAAACAGCATGCACATGCGAAAGAATGAAGCTGGACCACTGTCTTTTGCCACGTACAAAAACTAACTTAAAGTGGATTAAATATTTGAACCTAACACGTGAAACCTTAAAACTTGCAGAAGAAAACGTAGGCAGTATGTTGACATTGGTCTTGGTGTTGATTGTTTTTTGCATTTGATACCAGAAGGAAAGGCAGCAAAAGCAAAAATCAGTGGGGTGACATTAACTCAGAGCCTGCGCACAACGGAGGCCGCCAGCAGAGGCAGAGACAGCCTGGGGGTGGAAGAGAATGGCAGCAAACGGCCCATCTGACACGGGCTTCAGATCCAAAACACCGTGAGCTAGGTGCACAAGAGCCCTGAACAGGCGTTCCCCAGAGGAATACACAGATGGCCAACAGCACGTGAAGAGATGCTCGGCACCACTAATCATCGGGAAAACGCACGTCAGAACCACACTGAGCTGTCACCTCCCCCGTCAGAGTAGTCAGCATGGAAAAGACGAGAGGGCTCAGGAGTTGGTGCAGATGTGGAGAAAAGGACGGCTTTGTGCAGGGCTGGTGGGAGTGTCAGCTGGCACAGCCGCCGTGGAAAACAGCATGGAGGGTCCCCCGGAAACGAAATGGAGCTGGTGCCTGATGCAGCCGCCTGCTTTTAGGAATGTATCTAAAGGAAGTCGTTTTCTTGAAGAGAGTTCTCTACGTCCGTGTAGACGTCTCTACATCCGCTGCGGCACTGGTCGCAGTTGCCAAGATACGGAAGTGTCTTCAGTGTTGATTGGTGGGTGAACGGATGGGGAATACGCGGCCTGCAGGTGTGCGCACAGAGACCCCTAAGGAGGGGAAAGGCCAGCCGCCTGGGGAGGCGTAGTGCATGCGGCCCCGGCAGAAGGCACGTCCAGACCCCATCAGAGAACAGAGGAACGGGTAGGGGAGGATGCGCCCCAGGCCCCTGGGGAGAGCCTGGCCGCGCTGCTCGTGGCTGTAGTCGAGGGGCTGTCCATGACGCAAGACCGCGCATCTCTGCTGGCCTCCTGTAAGTGGACAGGTACACGTACAGAAATACCCTGAGGGTGGAGGTGAACACCCTTTACCCTTAGCCTGCACATGTGTAGGCTCCAGCCTTCCTGAGATGTGGGCCGAAGCCCTACTCAGGTTGAGGCACAGGGCAGTGTGGACGAAACAGGGAGGAGAGGCTGTGGGAGCAGCCAGGCTGCGGCTCCAGGGCCAGAAGCAGAGAGTCTGGGGAACAGGTGACGGGTGTGGAGGACGCTCAGTCGTGTCCGACTCTCTGCGACCCCATGGACTGTCCCTGGAATTCTCCAGGCCAGAATACTGGAGTGGGTAGCCTTTCCCTTCTTCAGGGGGTCTTCCCAACCCAGGGATGGAACCCAGGTCTCCTGCATTGCGGGCAGATTCTTTACCAGTTGAGCCACCAGGGAAGTCTAAGAATACCGGAGTGGGTAGCCTATCCCTTCTTCAACAAGATGGGTCGCCATATAGACATTGGCTGCGTGAGCGACTCAGCCTTTTTCTTACTGAAGGATTTTGAAAGCAGCCTCTGTTGATGAAGGACTTCCCCGATGGCTCAGAGGGTAAAGCGTCTGTCTGCAACGCAGGAGACCTGGGTTCCATCCCTGGGTTGGGAAGATCCCCTGGAGAGGGAAATGGCAACCCACTCCAGTACTATCGCCTGGAAAATCCCATGCACGGAGGAGCCTGGTGGGCTACAGTCCATGGGGTCACAACGATTCGGACACGACTGAGTGACTTCACTGACTGACACTGACATCTGTTGATGAAAATCAGTGAGACCCTTCCTTTTTGTCTCTGCTGATTCTGAGTGTTTGGGTTGAAGCTGTCCACAGGAGAGGCCACCCCGGCGCTCCTGTCTGCCGGCCCTGCCTCTGCTCCGGGCCGCCGGCTGTGCCGTTAGAGCCCCTTGATCTGATTGTGAGGCCGGGGGGGGCCAGTGTCCACTGGAGTTTCTGGACAGGCTTTGCTCCAGCGCGCTTCCTGTCCCAGCAGACCTCACGTGACCCCCTGGCGACCCTCCCAGTAGAGACCTGACGTGTGTCCTGGGGGGGCCCGGCTGTCCCCACAGCGCCCCCCTCACAGGTTCCCAGAACCTGCTGGACCCAGTGTAGTTCCTCCTTCCATCCCATTCGGTGTCTCGTTCTTCCCTGCTTCTCCACCAGGTGGCCAGCGATGCCCAGAAAGGCCCCGCCCCGCATCGCCGTCCTGTGCTCCTGCAGCGTCAGGCCCCTCCAGCCGTCCCTCTGGAGGCAGGCAGGGAGGGCTCACGTCTGTGCATTGGTCTCTGGAGGTGCCCACTGCAGTGTGCACCCCGCCTCCCTCTGCCACCCCCGGCCTTACGCTGGCATCCCCACACAGCAGCCTGCCCTCGACCAGGGCCTCTGCTAAGACAGGTCTGCCTGGCCCTCTGCCTTGGAGGGGAACCGAGGCTGCCCCTTTGGTAGGTCCCTACCGCGCCCTGCAGAGCTTCCTGTGAGCTGCGGGGTCTGAGGTGTGACAGCAGCCCCTCTGTGATGGGAATGGAGCGAGTGCTGGGCTCCAGGGTAGCTCAGGACGCGGCAGCTTGCTGCCTCCCCCGGCTCAGCCACCCCAGGTGACCAGAGACCTGGGGAGAGGGAAGCACACCCTCAGCCTCCTGAGAGCCGACAGACAGGTGAGCGAGGCCCTGCCAGGCCGCTGTGCGCCACCTCTCGTTCCGGGTGTCCTCTGGCCCCCAGGGGAGTGTCCTCCTGGGCCCTGGTGGCCGGGCCTGTCCTCCGCACTCAGAGGTGCCAGCGAGAGGCGGTGCCGGTCTCCCGCAGCGGCCACATGCAGGACGAGAGCGCGATCTGCAAAGCCTGACGTGGCCTCTCTGAGTGCTGGCCAGAGACCCTCCCTTCTGGAGCTCACGGTCTCGCCTAGGTCGGGCTTGGGCGCACACTTCTGGGCACCATGTGTCTTGTTCCCTCCTCACGGGACGAGGGGGAGAGAGCAGGTGTGAGCCTTCGCCTTTCTGGGGTGTGGACACAGTGACGAAGGCCACAGGCCGGCCTCGGGCAGCCTGGAGCACGGGCTCTGGCCGTGATGCTCTGAAGAGACACTGTCCCGTCAGCCCTTTGGTTTCCCCGCATCAGTATACGCAAGTCTGGATGAATGCTTGACTCCTTGCCTCTGCTTACCAGCTCTCAGGGTTAAGTGTTGATTCTGTAACGCCTTCCCCAAGTAACCAAGGTTTAAGGTACAATATATTTTACTAAGAATTGATGGATTGAAACGGTCTCGGCCTTGGAGTCTACTGCAGCTCTGATCCTCCTTGATGGTCGCTCTGCCCCATCCGTGGCCTCTGGGTGCTGATTCAAGCTGGTTCCAAGCCTTGTGACAGTGACTTTCAGGGCTTCAGAGGGTGACCCTGCTCTCTGCTGTGACAGCGAAGCCCCAGCTGGAGCCCGCCTTTCCTCTGAGGAGCCTGGTTTGTTGTGGTGGGAATGGCTCGTAGAGACCATGTTCCCAGTGCCAGGGGTGCCCACTGCTTTGGGATGGTCATCGTCTCTGGGACTTCAACAGAGAGCGTGTGGTAAGACTGAAGGTGCCCTGGAGTCAGGCTGGCCCTCCCCATCCCACTGCAGGGCCTGCGGCTTCCACGGGAGACCTGGCCCATTCTGTAGCCGTGCCTCAACCACGCTGAGGAGCCAGGGGCTCAGGCGCCTGTGACCGAGCCCCGGGACTCCCCCTTGTCTGGACAGGGGCCTCTCCTGCCAACAGCGGGGCTGGAGCGGCAGGTGTCCTGGCCCCTCAGTCCTGTCTGGGCGCTCCATCGTCGCTGGGGCGGGTTTCTCTCCAGGAGGTTGTGCTACTAACCGATTACATGATGAGAGACAACCGGCTCTCTGCTGTCAGTCTGAATCTTTGTAATTCTGATTCGTGATCATGGTGGTTCTGTCCTGGCTTTTTAAGTTTTCCTAATTTTTAAAACAATTTTGGAGTCACACGTGGCAGTTTTTATTTTCAGGAGTAGATCTTCCTGGCGTGCTGTCCTGGTACAGAGGCTGTTCTGATTCCTATTTATTCGTTCTCTGTGTTGTCTTTACGTTTTGAAAGAGAGCTCCACTTTAAAAAAAAAAACACGTTTGTCTGTCTGTGAGTTTGACTTCGCTGGGTCCTCGCTGCTGCGTGTGGGCCTTCTCTAGTTGTGAGTGTGGGCCACTCTGGTTGCCATGTGCAGCTTCTCACCGCGGTGACGTCTCCTATTGCGGAGCACAGGCGGTCGGTGTGTAGCATCAGGAGTTGCAGCTCGTGGCTCGGTGGCTGTGGCCCCCAGGCTCCAGGGCACAGGCTCAGTAGTGGACAAACGGGTGCAGTCGCCCCTCAGCATCTGAGGTCTTCCTGAGTCAGGAGTCAGCCCTGTGTCTCCTGCATTGGCAGGCGGATCCTTCCCTCTGTGCCACCAAGGAAGTTCTGTGTGTTCTAATAACTTGGGATCAGACTCCACCCATCACCGTCTTTGGATCTCTTTTTAAATAGTGCGTTTTCTCGTGTGTGTGTGTGTCTGTGTGCGTTGGGTGCCTACACCAGCCTTTTCAGTTCTGTGCTCTAGAGATCCACTTCCGTTATCAGAGGTGACAGAGTTGGGCTGAGTCGGCCTCCCCTTGCAGGCTCCCCCTCAGAAAGGAGCTGTGCGGGTTGGTCCAGGCTGTCCACACCGTCAGACCTCACCGCGTCGGGGTCCGCCAGAGCCCAGACACCTCCATGCTGGGCGCCTTCCTTGCTTTCTGGGCACCTGTTTTCGGTGGTGGGCTCCCTGGCATTCACAAAGGGATGTGAATGTCGTGTGCTTTATGCGCTGAGATGTTTCCTGTGGTTGCCCCTGCACGTGTTTCAGATCCCTCTTTGAGGACGTCAGCAGGGGCACTGAGCAGCTTCTCTGCCCGTGGAGGGAGTCACGTTGGGGGGACTGGCCCCAGAGCCAGCACAGCTGTCGCACTGTTGTCCCCTTGTCTCTCAGCTTCCTCTTTCTCCGCATGAGCAGCAGTCTCATTTCCCACCTGCCTGCTCTGCCCGGGGCAGCCATGGTCACAAAGCTCCCTGACCCCCTGCGGGCCCTGGGTTCGGGGCAGCAGGAGTTTGATCGTCTGTGTGGGACAGGCAGGGTCTCGGTGAGAGGCTGGGGTCGGGCCTCTGAAGGGCTCCAGGGAGACCCGGAGTGGGGAGCCGCTTTCCCAGCTCCACGTCCAGGTGCTGGGGTGCAGAGCAGCCAGCGCTGGGCTCGAAGCTGAGCTGAGGCTCCTGGGAACCAGGTGCAGCAGGGGCCCCGGGCAGGCCCGCTCCCCAGCTCGAGGTTTTTCTCATCGACCTGTCTTGACTCTTAAACCGCCAGACCCACTGGATCTGGAGAATTGCAGGCCTGGGAAACGCTGGAGCCTGAGATGGACACAGAAAGGGAACCACGGAACAGGGAGGCGAGCTGGATGGCGGGACGGGTGTTGGTGTGACAGTTCTGCAAGACGTGTTGGGAAGAGCATTTATTCATTAAGTGGACACTTTGAATAACTGTCTGGAGTAGAACTTGAAAAGCACTCTAAAAACAGCAGCCTTCACTTGAAGTTCACGGCCAGCCTGTAGAGACGCGGACTCACTGAGCACACTTGGGGGCAGTGCGCTTCGAGAGCACTTCCCGTTGGCTGTTTTCAGTCACACTCGGCGATTCTTTCGACGGTCTCCTCAGCACTGTCGCAGGCCCCGGTGCCCGCTGCGCCGTCTGCACCAGGCTCTCGTGTGGCCCCCTGCGTGTACAGGAAGGACCCCCAGCGGACGCCCACGGCCAGTGGGGCCCAGGCCCTGTGCGGACCGCTGCAGACGGAGGGCCAGAGGCCGCGGCCGCCTGCTCCAGAGGCCTCTGTCCAGCTTTGACCATGACCCCTGGTAAACGCATTCTGTCACGTGACCTAGGGTGTGCTGTGTGCACGCCTGTGGTCTGTGCGCCCGCCGCGTGCAGCGTCGGGGCGGGGCTGAGACGCAGCCTGACCTGGCCTTGGAGCCACTGCTGTTGGGACTGGTCTGAGCCAAGCACAGCCCTGCCTGGGGGTCCCTGGGCGCTGGGCCCCTGAGGCCCCGGGACCCCGGCGGTCCTCCGCAGTCCCTGGCGGCCGCTGTCCGCCGCGAAGGGGGGCGGCACGGGGGCCCCTGCTGCTCTGGGGCAGTCCCTCCCCGGCCTGCCCTCGCGGGGGCCCCACACCCCTTCCTCTCTCTGAACCCCTCCCTGGCCTGGCTGCGGCTTCCCGGACCCCCTCAGAGCTCACCGCGGAGCTCGGGATCCTTGCCTTTCGCATCCTCCGGTCCCGGAACCCACAGCGGTGAGGGTGTCAGTGCGTGAGGGGAGGCTTTTCCCAAATAGAAGTCCCGTCTCGCGTCCTTCCTCGGGCCAAGCCTTCCCCCGAGCCTTCGTGGCGCCTGCCAAGAGCTGCAGGGCCTCGGGGGCTGCTGTGTGGGGACGTCCGGCCCGCGGGCCCCGGTGCTCCCACACCGACGGCGGGGGCTGCGCGGCCCGGGCCCTGTCTCCTCAGCCCCTCTCCCCGGCCCGGCCCGGGATGCGGAGGCATGGAGACCGCGAAGGAGGGGGTGAGCGGCGGGAGGGTGGGCCTGTTCTGGCTCCGCACCCCCACGGCCGTGTCACTCGTGTGAGTGGGACCCCGTCTGGGGTGGCCGCTTCCTGGGTGCCGTCACAACGGCCGTTCTCCTTGCCGCTTGTTTTCAGGAAACCTCGGCTGGGACACCGGGTCCCGCGCCTGGCTCCCTGGCTGGCTGGCGGCCGGGCCTCCATGGCTGCGGCTCCCCGTCCTCTCTGGCCCTCCGTTGGCTGAGTGGAGCGTCACTCCGTCGCGGCGTTTCTCGTCAGTGGGGCTGAGCCTTGCTCTGACGTCCTTATTACCTTTTTCATGAGCCTTCCTCTGGGAACTGCTCGGCAGGGTCTCGGGGTGCTCTTGGGGTTCACATGCTCGCTGCAGGGAAAGGGTTTTTGCTTGTCCCTTCCTTCAGCCGACTCACCATGCCGAGGGATCTCCTCGGGGAGGCAGAAGCCGCGAGTCACAGGTGGAGCGAGACCTTGGAAGCAGCTGGTGCTTGGCGCCTTGTTTGCGCAGCGGGAAGATTTCCTTTTCTTCCCACAGCCACGCTTGCCAGATCACTGTCCTTGCCTTCGCCACCTGCGTTCTGCTCCTGTGGAAAATGCTCCCCCACGTCCTGTATCCTGGGGGCCCAGGCAGTGCAGAAGCTCTGCCAGCCAGGAGCTCCCTGGACCTCCCGCAGCTGTCCCATGGGGAGGGGGCGCGCTGGGAAGTGCTGGCCGCTCTCTACCCCAGCCCACCCAGCCCGCTCTGCAGGCCTCTGGGCTGGTCAAGGGGCACCCAGGAGGCGGTCTGACCCGCCTCGAGGTTCTCCGGGCGGGGACGGGGATGGGGAGACTAGGGAGCTCTTTCCCGCACTTGCTGGAGGAGGCGGGAGGCTCCGCAGGCTGAAAGCGCCGCCTGTGGCACCTGCGTCCACCAGAGGGCGCGCCGGACACGCAGGACGCCGGAGCCCAGGGGCGGGGCTTCAGACCGCAGCGCAGACCTCTGCCGGGGGTGCCCCGCGTTCACGCGGGCCGCGGGGCGCTGCCGCTCCACCGGGTGGGCGTGGCACGGGGTGGGTTTGGTGGGAAGGTGGGAGCCTCGGGTTCTCGGGCCTGCACGGGACTCCCGTTCCCACCTGCGTGGGGCAGGGGCAGGGGCAGGGCCTGGGGAGGGGGCGCTCCCAGCAGCGTCAGTGTCTCAGTGTGAGTGTCTGAACGGGGAAGCAGGTGTTCGGTCTGGTCCCCTTCATTGTATCTTGCCCCACCCCTCGCCCCCACTGGGATCCTGTTTGAGGGGTTCTTGGCAACTTATGAGCACTCCCTGCCTGGAAGCACCCCTCACGTGACAGCCCTCAGGGGCACGTGTCCATCCTGTGCCCCGTGCTCTGGGCAGCCCTGGCCACCACCAGGGGCTGGCTGCAGTGACTGCCCGTGTTTGAGCAGCTAAGGGCCACCAAGGCCAGGGTCTGAATTTTGCCGCTCACTGACCTTCAATGAAGTTTTTGTCAATACTTCTTAGACTCCTCATGAAAACAGCAACCCCAGGCAGAGCGCACTGTCCACCGTACCCATTCTGCCACCTTGGCCTGAGACCTGGGGCAGGTCATCCAGCATCAGGGACTCCGCCTGTAGTCTCAGCAGAGGGGGCGTGGACCTCCCTGGGCCACAGAGCCCTCCTCCACATGGTTTCAGAATTCCGAGGGGGCAGCGTGGTCTTGTGAAGGCAGGGTGCCCAAGGGGCCGCGAGCACGAGGCTCCCCAGGGCCCCTTTCTGGGCGGATGTGGGTGCGCCTGCTCCCCGCACGGCCTGCCTTTCCTGTGCAGACAGGAGCCTGGGTTCCCAGCCCCGGCTGGCTCCAGCTGGAGGGTCCAGGGGATGGTGGACCTGTGCTCTGTCCTGGCCTTTGGGCACGTCTCTGTGAAGACACAGGTGTCCATTTGGAGGCCTTCGGTTTAGCCCACAGCCTTGGACAGGATGCGGGCAGCCCACTGACCCTCAGGGCTGGGTCCCAGGGTTCTCTGACTGGTATTTGAGGATGAGGGATGGAGGGAGGGGAGTCGGGCAAGGCTGAGCTGTGAGGGGACACTGTTAAGATGAGTTTTCTCTGAGGCCCACCAGCCCCATAGGCAGGGTAGGCCGGCCTCCGTGAATCTGCCTGAACTGAGTGGGAAGCCTTGCCCACAGGTGGGCGGAGAAGGGGTGTGGGCAGCTCATGAGCACCCCCTGTCTGGAAGCATCGCTCAGGTGAGTGGCAGCTGAGGGGGGCTGTCAGAAAGGGGAGAGCCCAGGGGCCTCATTGGAGGGGAGCGGGGGCTGCCCACCAGTGTCCTGTTGTGTTGGCTCCTTTGCCTGAAGAGAGCGGAGTTTGCACTTGTATGTTGAATCTGCTCCCTCCCCAGCTCCCCTGGAATGAGAGCTGAGCGCTCTGGAAAGGCAGAGACCAATGGGAACAAAGCTGGGAGACAGCAGAGTCAGAAGTTGGAAGGCTGGTGATCAGGTGGAACGCAGGCGCGAGGAAGCGGAAGCCTAGGAACCTAGCGTGGCTCCCAGGGCTGTGGGACCTCGGGACCTCAGAGGGGCCGGTTGGCAGTCTGGAGGTGCACGGCAGCAGCTGGACAGCCTAATCCCTCCTGCTTGCCTCGAACCCGCTGTCCTGAGAGTGCAGGTCCTGGGACCGCCCCAGGGCCTCCGCCATGCACACAGAGCCACAAGCATGGTTCCCAGCCCAGCCTGTGTCCAGGGCCCTGGCACCTGCCGTCCACTCCCCAGGCGGAAGGATGGGGTCTGACCCGCCCAGAAGAGCCCTCCAGGCACTGGACAGTGGAGGGGTGAGCATGCCCCTGCGTGCAGCCTGAACCAGCCCCGTCCACCCTTGCCCCCGCTCAGCCCTCCACATGAAACTGTTGGTGAGCTCTTTAATGCCCATCTTCAAATGCGAGTGGATGGCCAGGGAGCACCTGTGTTTCATGGACTGTGTGAACAGGAAGGCAGAGACCAAAACCAATAGAACAAGAGGGAGCAAACTGAACAGATGAGCTGGCCCTGCCGTTCATCTCCTGAGAGACCTGCAGAGTACGGAGGACCCCCTGGCAAGGAAGAACCAACCGGTGGAGAAAAGGGATGTCCAGAGAGTTAACAGGAGTGCTTGGAGGCTGGAAGTGTGATGACAAAGTGACATCCTGGTAAAGGAGGAGGCGGTGGTTGGGTGTATTTCCCAGCAGGGCCAGAGCGTCAGCTACGAACACCAGGTTGGCGGCGGTGAAGGGGTCAGCACGTGGGTGCGGGGCCCTGAGCCACGGCGGAGTTCTGGAAGCGGGGCTTTGAAGCAACTTGGAAAGTTTCTGGAGTCATGGGAAGTGAGCTGAGAGTAAGCAGGCTCACCCCTCGCCCCAGAGCGAAAGCCTCTCTGCTCCCACCAGGAAACACGAGTGGGACCTTCAGAGCGTGGGATAAGGGAAGGATTTCAGAACCCTTCAGAAGGGAACAACAAAACTAACCAGGAATCTGAATAAAATCCAACCGGAAACTAAAAAACAAGGAATTCCAACGTGGAAGTCGTTTCACATCGGCCCAACTAGTAATCCAACACAAGGACAGAATAAAACGTTTTTTCACTTGAAAATTCTGGAGAAAGTAGTCCTTCTCATCCGCCTTCTATTGGGAAACTAACTGCTGAGGAGGCCCAGCACCAAAAGGAGGGGAAGGGGGTCCTTGGGAGGCAGCGCAGCCCAGCAGGCAGCTGGGGGCGGAAGGGGAGACTTTCCTCCCAGGCTCCCCATCAGGACCCGCCTGGGAAGTATCCAGGGGGCTGCAGGTTCTGTCAGAGGAGTGTGATCCTTGTTGGGGGCCCATCTTTAGATCTCTCTCAACTCACGGTGGGGTTCCCTCCCACCAGTGCTGTCGTAAACTGGAAATATGGAAAGCTGAGAAGGCGTTCAGTGCATCTGACCTGCTCACCTGCTCAGACATGCCCAGAACTTGCACAGCAGCCTCCACGGGGGCCAGACCATCTCACACAGAGAGCCCTGCGAGCGCCCCTGGGGACAGGCCCGCCCTGGGCCCCAACAGCCACAACTGGACAGCGGCCGGCAGGGAGCCAGGTGCCGCTGGGTTCGCCTGTATGCCATGTGTCCACGACAGGAAGCTGCTCCACCGGTGTGGCGCGCCTCGGGCGCCCCTGGGTTGCAGGGGGCTCTCCCGGACACTTGACGGGGTGTCCCTGGAGGCGGTGGGGGGCCAGCCTGGGGCGCTCACCATCGGGCGGGGGTGGGGTGTCACTCTCCGCCCCTGCTGAGCTCCCAGCCTGTCTCCTCTCGGGGTCCTTTATTCTCGGGAAGCTTCCCTACAGCCCTGCATGAGCAGTGGACCTCGTCAATCTCTGACATTTTTCTCAGGGGAGTCTGCTTCTTGATTGGATTCCAGCATTTTAGATTCCTAGGAGTCCCAGTGTCTGTGCTTGAGTGCCTGTAGGGGTCGGGCCCTGGGCGGGGGAGGTGGCTCCCCCAGCCTCCTTCCTGTGCGCTGCTGCTGCTAAGTCGCTTCAGTCGTGTCCGACTCTGTGCAACCCCATAGACGGCAGCCCACCAGGCTCCCCTGTCCCTGGGATTCTCCAGGCAAGAACACTGGAGTGGGTTACCATTTCCTTCTCCAATGCATGAAAGTGAAAAGTGAAAGTGAAGTCGCTCAGTTGTGTCTGACTCTTAGCGACTCCATGGACTGCAGCCCACCAGGCTCCCCTGTCCATGGGATTCTCCAGGCAAGAACACTGGAGTGGGTTGCCATTTCCTTCTCCACGGCCTGGGCTACATGTTGCCTCCGACGTTTTTATACCAGCGGGGAGGGCGGGGTGACTTGGCAGGATCCACCTCAGCCTTTTCTTAGGCAGCCTGGGCTCTGTGCCTGCTGGGCTTGGGAAGGCTCGTGGGGGGAGACAACAGTCCCTGTGCCCAGGCCAGCACTTTGGGGGGGTCAGGAGTGGCGGCTGCGTGACCTGGGTGCCCCGTAGGCAGCTGCAGCCCAGGACCCACTTGCTGGGCCCCACCAGCCTCTCCCGCCAGGGGGCAGTTGGCTTGGCTGGAACCTCACACGAAGCTGACGGCCTGTCCGGCGTTCGTGCCGCACTCCCAGCCCCTAGCCTTCGGGGTGCAGCCTGCCTCCCCACTCCCGTCCAGGAGCTCTTCCCGCCTGGCTGCCCCCTGCTCCAGTGTCCAGGCATTTCCGAGCTCCCCCTGGCAGCCGGGCCCAGGGGGGCACTCTGCCCCAGCCGGCACATCTCTGCCCTCCTTGGCGGGCGGTCTGGGAGTAGGGGACTGACGGGATGGATGCAGAGGGAGCCCAGCGCTCAGCCTCTGGTGGGCGAGGCCGGCGGGGCTCCTGTTTGCCTGGGCTGCATGAGGTGGGGGGCTGCCCTTCTCCCCGCTAGTGTGAGGAGCGTGGGCAGCTTCCCAGGAGCCCTGGTGGCTCGGGGCTCCCTCTCCTCGGGAGAAGGAGCGCAGGGCTGGGAGGGCGGCGCGCGTGGCCCCTGCGCTTCCCAGTGACTTAGCTGCTGCTGTTGGTGAGGCCTGCCTCTCCCTGCCCAGGGCAGCCGCGCTCTTGCCAGGAGTAGAAATTCATGTCCCTCAGTCCCGGGCCTGCCCTCCTGAAGGTGTGAGTGCCCCGGAGCTGGCGGCGGTGGGGTCAGATGTGGACCTTGTCTCGGCTCTGCCTCCGCCTCCTGCACTGTGAGATGGGACATTGGGTCAGGTGAGCGGGCCTGGAGAGGGGAACACCGGGATGGGGCGGGGGGTGGCCAGGCCTGGGGCTGGCACGAGGGTGTCGCCCTGGGCAGTGGAGGCCCAGGAGCTAGTGCCCGGAGCTCCCAGCCATCGAGGTTACAACTGGCTCCAGAGCAGGCCGGGCGGTGAGGAGACGCCACGGGAGGTGCGGCTCCTGCCTCCTCCCCCTGGGGGCCGTGGGCTGGGGGCCTCTGGTCTCAGGTGGCTGTTTCTGTGCTGGCCATGAGGCAGTCACTGCAGAGGACCCCACCTACCCACCTTCCACCCCCACCTCTCCCTGGTGTGTGTGCCCTCTCCTTGGCTCCAAGCTGGTTTCTTTGAGTGGATCTCTAGCTTTCCCCTCTGAGATCCAGTGTGGTAACCACTCCCCCATCACACTACCACCACCGGTAGCATCGGCTGCGACATTTAGAAAGGCGTCCCAGCCCTTCTGACTGAAACCACAGAAGCCCTGTTCCACTCGCACGGCCTTGAACAGGGACTCCATCCACCCGCCCAGCCTCGAGCTCACCCAGCTGCTGGCGCCTCTGGATGTGGCCCCAGTGGTGTGGCTGCCGTGAGGGGTGCCCAGGGGCCTGTGGGGGGGGGGGGGGGGGGGCAGGTGGTCTTGGGGCTCTGAGGACAGACACAGGGCGGGCCTGGGAGGAGAGGCCCCCAAACCTTGCCTGCTCCCTCTTGTCTTTGAAAACCCAGATGAAGCTCTTTGTCATTGTGAAATAGATCGGTCAGAGAACAGGGGTTGGAGAAAGTGGTGACAGAGCCTACCTCCAGCCTGGAAAGAAGACTGTCCGGCGCGGTCATCCTCTTCCTCTTTCCTGCGATAAGTGACTAGCTCTTTGCAGCAGGATGCACGAAGGGAAAGCACCGCAGTCCCAAACGACAGGTGTTGGGTTTCAGGTTAGCGCCCTGTGCCCCTCCTGAGTCGTGGAACCTGAAAAGAGCTGGCACCCGGCCCTCTGGTGGCCCCTGGGCTCCCTGTGCCTGGCGTCCTGGGCAGGGGCCCTGTGGGCCATGGCTTCTCTGGGCCCGCGGGACCCCTGCAGGGGCGCCAGCAGAGTCCCCTCTTTCCTGCAGGCGTGTGGCGTGTTTGCCTCCGGTCAGTTTGCAGAGGTGTAATTTACATTCCACTGAGTCTGAAGTGTAAGCTTTGTTGAATTTTGACAGATATGCGTAGTCTCTGACCTCCCACAAGGCTGATCTAGAACCTTGGACGGCCCTCGCCACACCCTCAGGGCTTAGCACCCACTGAGCTGCCTCGGGCCTCAGGTTCCGAGCTGAACCCGTCTAGAGGGGACTCTCGGGTGTCCAGCGTGCGGAGTCTGCCCTTGGAGCCTGCTGCGGGGAGGCTCGCCTGCGCTGTGCAGAGCTGTCCTGTGTCCTCTCGGGAGGCGCGGCCACGCACAGAGGAGGCCTGGCTGGCCCCGCCCTTCCCGCTCATTCAGAGCAGGATCGCAAAGCTGTGCGCGCCCAGTGTCTCCATGTGCCTGGCGCCTTCGTCCTTCCGCCCAGGGGAGCAGGTGGCTGGGTCCCCGGGGAGGCGCGTGTGGCCCGTGGAGTCTCAGTTCTGTTTGTGCACATGCTGTCTGGCCGTGTCAGCCTCCTTGGTCTGATTCTGACCGTCCTGATGGGTATGGGTGCAGCTTCTCTGGGAGAATGTCTGTCATGGTCCGATTCTGACCGTCCTGGGGGGGTGTGGGTGCAGTTTCTCTGGGGGAACATCTGTCATGGTCCGATTCTGACCGTCCTGTGGGGTGTGGGTGGAGCTTCTCTGGGGGAACGTCTGTCACCGCGTCCTGCCTGTTTTTGGTTGCGCTTTGAGAGCGCTCTGTCTGCTGGGGAGGGAAGTCCTGGGTCAGTACCCGTTGCCTGTCTTTTCATTCTCTCACGGATCTCTTGAGGTGCAGAAGTCCTTGCTGTGGATCGTGTCCAGCTCCTCATCACTGTCCAGGGACCGGGCCCTGGTGGCTTGCTCTGTTATGTGCAAGGACTGAGCGTTGGTTCCTGCTGCTTCTGGACAGGATGCCCAGTTTGGTGCGTGCCCCTTTCTGCATGCCTGGGGCCAGCCTCCTGAAGGGGTCAAGGGCAGGCAGGCAGGGTGTCCGGGTGGACAGGGCACCTGACTCTGTCTCTGCGTCCTTTACTGGAGCTCACTGACTCGATGGACATGAGTCTAAGCAAGCTCCGAGAGTTGATGGACAGGGAAGCCTGGCGTGCTGCAGTCCATGGGGTCGCAAAGAGTCGGTCACGACTGAGCGACTGCACTGAGCTTACCAGAGCTCAGAAAGGTAGGGGGTGAGGAGAGACACATCCTGACACCAGCCACAGGCCTGTGGAGGATGGCCCATGGCCCCAGGGGGCGGCAGCTCCTTCCCTGTGCCCATTCACAGCACCCTCAAGGGCCAGCAGGGTGGCAGGGGTGCCCTGGGGGAAGCCTGGGCCAGGGGAAGGAAGAAAGGGCATGGTTGCCCAGCAGCTGTACTCACATTCCCACTCACACACACCGCTTCCCCGTGTAGACACGCACACATATTCCACCTGTACTACCCTAGAGGAGTCCGTGGAGGCTGGACAGTCCAGATGCTTGTCTTGAAAATAAACATGCCGGTGGATTCCGGCCTGGAGAACTGCTTTGCCCGCTCGGGGAGGTGTGTTTACGTATCTTTTCGTAGACGCATGTGACGTCTGCCCCGCGCCATGTGGTTCGGGCTTTGTTTCCTGGTGTGCGAGGGTCTGAGAGGAGCTCGGCGGTTGGGAGGACTGTCCGGACCTCGAGTGCAGAGCACTCACTGCACAGGGTTCTGGCGCAGAGGTGCCTCCGGTCCAGCTCTGCCATCCCTCTGCCTCCTTGCCTCGGCGGAGGCCTGCGCTCTTCAGACTCACCCTCCAGCACAGCCGGCTGCTCTCTGTTCTCCTGAAAGTCCGCCCGCAGGAATGGGGGCCTTGAACTCATGGTGGCGTCTTGCCTGCGGTCTTACCAAGGAAGCGGGCAGGGTGATTCGTCAGGAGCCCCGAGGCCCTCCATCAGCCTGTGTCAGTCTGCCCCAAGGGCACTTGGGCCAAGCGTGCACATTGTGTGTGTTCATGGGTGCCCTTCTGGCAGCGGGGCCTGGGCCCAGCCCCTGGTTGTTGATGGTGAAGGGCTTGGGGGGCCGTGGGAACAAGGTCCAGGGCGTTGTTTGTGTCCTGAAAGGCCCTCTCCTTGGGGACAGCAGCCCTCGGGGATGGGCTCTGAGCTCTGGGCTCCTGGCGGGGTCCTGGGTGTGGGGATGCAGACGCGTCCTGAACACGGGGCACCTGACTAGGGCGGATTGTGCTCCAGGGCACGAGCGCCCGCGCAGAGGCAGAGGCCCACCCACAGCGCCGGCCGGGGGCTGTCCCCAGGCGCTCTGGGCATCACTCTGCTGGATGGTGCCTGGGAGGCCCGTTCGCCCGTTGCCGGCGGCCGCGTGGGTTGTTTCCAGTTTGTGACCTGGCAGGCAGGTTTCTGTGTAGGCCTGAGCTCGCTCTCGCCAGGGCGAATTGCCTGGTGGGGTCTGAGAATGCCGGGCTGGCCGCCTTCCCCCGGGCCAGGCCTGCCTGCCCTTTCTTGCTTGCTGCAGCCTCTGAGTGTTGGGGCCACTTGTGTCCAGTCTGGTGGCCACGTGGCCCCTCATGCTGACCCGTCTGCTCTGCCTGGAGGGTCCCTTCAGCCCGTGTCCCTGACGTAGGAGGAGCTGGATCTCTGGGCGGAGGCGGGCTGGTGGCCGTCCCAGGAGGCAGACGCGGCCCCTCCTTTCCCAGCCGGTCCCTCGAGCTCCCGCTGCGGCCCCTTCTGTCGTCGCCCCGTGTCTGCAGCGTTCGGCCTGCCCTCACCTCCATCCAGGGTACTTTTTGTCTCAGATATTTCAGTTTCTACAAGTTCAACTGGGATCTTCAAAAAACACCTTTTAAAATCTCCTTGTAATGTGTCCGGTGTTTCTTTTGTCTCTGGAGCAGGTGGGACGCAGTCACAGTGACCCCAACACCGCTGTCTTCTCACTTTCTCCCTGAGCCCTCTTGGGGTCTTTTTTGATCAATTGATTTGATTCCTAGTGTAGCTCAGACAGTAAAGCATCTGCCTACAATGCAGGAGACCCAGGTTGAATCCCTGGGTCAGGGAAGATCTCCTGAAGAAGGAAATGGCAAGCCACTCTGGTATTCTTGCCTGGAAAATCCCATGGATGGAGGAGCTGGTGGGCTGCAGTCCACGGGGTTGCACAGAGTCGGACGTGACTGAGCGACGTCCCTTGCATTGTTTTCCTTCTCCTTGAGGTCAGTGGTTTCTGATTGGACAGAAAACCTTGGGAGCTTCACCTCGGCTGCTGTTCTGTGTCCTTCAGTCGCCAAGTCGTGTCTGACTCTGTGACCCCGTGGACCGTGGCACACCAGACTCCTGTCTTCCACTGTCTCCCAGAGTCTGCTGAAGTTCATGTTCATTGAGTCAGTGATGCCATCCAACCATCCTGTCCTCGGCTGCCCGCCCTCCTGCCCTCGACTTTCCCAGCAGCACGGTCTTTTGCCTTGTTTGGTGCTGGGTATCTCTGTGTGTCTGTAAGTTGCTTGGACTCAGATTGGAAATGCTGATTGCTCTCAGTCTTGTGTCTGTTCTGTGTTGGTGGGGTTATGATACTATTTCATATCTGGCCTGTTTTTCTCACCACTGACCTCTAGTTCGCTACCTGTCCCGCTCTGGTTGAGGGGAAGGAACTCGTTTTAGGCCCTTGCCAGCCATGAAGTCAGCCGTGCCGATCCTCCTGGGTGGGGTGTCCTCTGTAGCCACTCCTGGAGCGTGTGTCCTAGTGGGCTCAGCCAGGGACCCGAGGGCCCGCAGCACGTCCACACGGCGCTCGGCGTCCCGTCCCCCTGGTGCGCTGCCCCTGATCTCTACCCGTTCGGCCTCCCAGACTGGCTGCTGGGGCCCCTCAGCGGGCTCCCGTCCCCACCGAGCAGGTCCTCGAAGGCAGTGGCCAGGCACCACCGCAGGCCCTCGATGGTCGCCTCCCTGCCATGGAGCCCGGAGGAGGAGACACTGCCCGGCCGACTCAGTGAGGCTGGGACAAGACAAGACCCCAGCAGGAAGGCAGGGCTCAGCACAGTGCCCTCCATGAGCACCATGGTAAAGCTTCCTCAGCCCGGGAGTTGGCCAGGGCTTCGTGGCCCTCTGTCCATTCACGCAGCCCTGGTCTGGGAAGCCTCGTCCCCGCTGCTTCTCTGCCCCGCGTGTCCGCGGCCCCAGCTTCTGTTCTTGCGTCGGCCGTGGAGGAGACCCTGGGCCCTCCAGCGGGCCGTCGTGGCCCTCCCCAGGCCTTCTTTGCCGTCCAGGGGACCATCCCCTGCGTCCTCCAGCGTCTGAAACCAGTTGCTTCTTATGTTGTATCCAGTGTGAGGTTGTTGATGGTAGAGGGCGAGTCCAGCATTGGTTACTCCCAATGGAGAAAGGTCTTCATTCCCTTTTCATTAAAAACCAGAAGCCCTCCCTTCTCGTGTCTCCCCGGCGCTGCTGGCATGTCTCCTCTCGTCTAGACTTCATTTAGGAGCCCCCGTTTCTGGTTCTTATTGGCCTTTTTGTCTGTCTGTTCAGTTCTTTCTTTAATTCTCTTTGTTTCTGAGATTTCCAAACTTGAATTTACTGAGGTGTGGGTTTCATCTGTCTTGTGTGTGTTTCTGTATTGTTGTAATTATTATTCTTCCTTGTTCTTTTCCATTCTCATTGGACTTAGCCTTGAAGCTTTGCCCACTTGCTTTTATGTAAACCACATGTTCCACCGCCTTCAGCCAGGGTTCTGAGCTCTGCTGCCTTCACAGGTGGGGCGCCGTGAGTGGGAGGGTTGCAGACAGGTGGGGAGGAGGTGGGCATGGTCCCCGGGGGCGGACCAGAGGCGGAGGCGTCAGGGTGCACGCACGCCAAGCTCTATGTGTTTGCCATGTCCGCCAAGCGGGAACATAGACGTCGAGGTGAGCATGCACACCCGTGCCCTCGCTCTGCCAGCCCAGAGCACCCAGGATGGGGACTCCTCGGCGGCAGGGTGGCCGGATCAGGTCTCGGTCTTCCATCTGCTCCGATAGGGGGCCCCGGGGCCCCTTGAGGAAGTGGCAGTTCTCATCCTGTGGCAGGGAGTTGGAGGCAGCCTCTGCTCAGTTGCACCAGCTGCCTGGCAGGCCACGTCCTGCCCACCCAGGGCCGCCACAGCCCATGCTCCCCAGGTGAGCATGGTGCCTGGGTCCTGCCCTGGTCCTCCCACGTGGCCGGACAGCCAGCCTGCTCCTGCATGTGGGGTGGTCCTCCTGGGGGCTTTGCCACAGCACAGAGCTGGCTTGAGCCTGGGTGAATGGTTGGCTCTGTGGGATGCGGCCGTGGAGCAGAGAGTCCGGCTAAGGCCACGGTGTGGGGGCCTGGCCTCTCTAGGGCCATGCTCCTGCTGGATGGGGCTGCTGCTGAGTGCAGGCCAGCCCCGTGCTGACAGCGAGCTGGGCCTGTGGCCAGTCAGAGGCTGGAGCCCAGCCGGGGTCGTCCCGTCAGACGGCTGCTTTTCTAGTTCTTGACGGTCCTGTGTGGGGCCCGCGTGACAAAGACTTCAGTCACACCCCTCTCGTGCTCCCTCAGGAGGCCTTTGGCAGTGCCCATGGGGCCTGCCACTCTCTTCCTCGTGCCCACTTGGCACCTTGTCTTCCCAAGACCATTCAGATGGAGATGCTGCCTGCCTGCCTCCGCGGTCTGCAGGTGCACAGCCCGCCTCTCCCTGCAGCCCTGCCTGCCCAGAGCATCCCCAGCCGCGTCAGAAGGGCCCCCTGACAGGTCCTCTCTGGGGCCACGCTGACCCTGCAGCAGTGGCCTCGCCCCACACAGCGCCTGAGCGGCGCCACTTTGAAAGGCGACTGAGACGTCCCCTCAAGTAACCGGACTTGGCCGGCCCTGCCTGTAAAAGGAGCAGCTGCTGTCCCTGCCCGGCCGGGGCTGCCGCCCTCCCCGCCCCACTTGTCCTCATTGGCCGGCGTGGCTGGCTCCCAGTCAGGGCTGTGAGCAAGGCAGGGAGCGTTGGGGCCGGGGCGCCTGCTTTCCCGGCCTGCTTCTGCGCTGTCCACCATGCTTGGAGACCATAGTGGTCTCCCCGCAGACCGAGCTCTGCTCAGCCCCCCCGCCAAGGCTGGGCTCAGCTGCAAGACAGTGCTTCAGGCAGTTGGCAAAGTACTCAGGTGAGCGTGGCAGGGCCATGGGTGTTGGAGAGTCCCTCGTCCCGCCCCAGGGCTATCTGGGGAGGAATGGCCTTCCCCCCAGGTCAGGTCTCCGTGTTGTGCAGACCCCGCCTGAGCTGGGGAGTGGATGGGCCCGGGGTGGGAGCAGCTGGGCATGCTTAGAACTTTGTTTGGAGTGAGGCTCTCAGTAGACTTCAGGCCTTCCTGCTGTGTATGGGAGGCAGGGAGCCCCCAAAGCGGGTGTTCAGCCCAGAGGGTCTGGATGAGAACAGGGGGCTCCTGAGACTGGCGTCTGCCTGCGGTGAACCGTGCCCGCAGCAGACCTGTGTCATGCCCTGCTGAGCCCCCTGGACCATGCCTTCGCCACCCCGGGTCCCTGGGCAGGGTGACCGGAGTCTGTGAGGAGCAACCTTGTCCGGAGCCTGCCCTGGCCGTGTCTGCCGGGGCCCTCTTTCCTCACCTCCCTCAGCTGCTGCACAGAGCCTCCAGTGTCCCACGTGAGAAGCTGGAGCCTCTGCAGAGCCTCTTCTGCGTCAGGGTGGGAGCGGCTAGGTTGGGCATTCAGGAGCGCGTGGGGGGCTGGGGAGCGGGCCTCCCAGGCGGGGCGTCCGTCCTGTGCTGCGTGCTCTGGGGGCCCGGCTCAGCCCTGTGGTCAGGGAGCCCCGGGCACACTGCTGGCGGGGTGAAGCACTGCCCTCCTCCCCCGGGAGCCGCAGTTTAGACGAGACCCAGCCGACCTCGACCTCCGTTTGCGCGTCTTTCGTTTGCTTGTGATCTGGGTGCCTCACGGCTCTGAAGTAAAACTCTCTTTTGCTCTTCTAATTCTGTCTTTGACTGTATCCAGGCTATGCAGGCCTCTGCATGAGGGTCTGGGTGAGGCCCAGCTGTGGCTGCTGCTGGCCCTGGGGGAGGGACCACCGATGGGCTCCATGACCCGCGTCCCCGGGTTTCTGTGGTTGCCACCCTCCTCCCCCACAGGGCCGCTCCCGGCCGCCCCCCACCACGGAGGACTCCACGGGGTCGTAAGCAGAAGCCCAGAGTGAGCTGCCGAGTGAGCTGCCGTGTAGAGGTGTGGGGAATGGCCACGCTGGCAGGGCCCCTCCAGGACATTGGCTCTGATCAGGAACGGTGACGCCCCCAACAGTGCGGGGAGTTGCTGTGTGCACCCAGTGTGGCAGGAGGGTCCAGACCCAGAGTGGGCGCCAAGGAGGACGAGGGCAGGGCCGGCCCTCCGAGCCATCTGGGAGAGAGAGGCCGAGGCCGAGGGGACCAGGAGGACCTCACACAAAGGCGGCGATTCAGCCAGGACTTGGGAGCAGCTCGCCTCCCGGGCAGAGAAGTCCCGTGCGTGCGGGCTCAGCGCGTGGCGGCCCCTGGAGGCTGCGGTGCCGGGTGGGGCTCGCCACGAGCACCCGGCACGCGAGGACTGGTCTCGGGGGTCTCCGCCGTCCTCGGTCTGCCCGGCGCCTTCCCTCTCAGCCGGTCTCTTGTTTGGTGGGGACGCACAGCTTGTGAAAGCCCGCTCTGTTTCAGGTGCTGACCGCCTGGCCTCTAACCCAGAAGAGAAACGACTTCATGTGTTTCTCCACAGCGTCTGGCCGCTGCAGCCCCTGGGGATTTGCCGGGGGTTCCGTGGGGGTCTTCCCAGCCTTCTGCCCCCACGTCCCTGCTCTAGGAAGGGGCTGGGCACCAGGGCCCATGAGGACCGTGAGAATGTAGCCGGGGGCAGGGTGGTCGCCAGGTGTCAGTGCGGGTGCCCAGGCCCGCTCGTCCAAAAGTGGGGTCTTGGGAGGCTGGGCTGTCTGCCGGGCACCTCCTTCCTCGGGCCGCATGCCGCACCGCTCGGTGTGCCCGGGCTTCCCCGTGGGGCCTGCCCAGCACCTGGGTTTTACTCGGAGTCCACGTCCTCGTGTCTGCAGGAGGCTCATAACCCAGCTCCCCTCCAGCCATGAGGCCGCGCCCAGGCCGCCTGCCTCCGTCAGGGCCTCCGCACCCTGCTCCCGCGGCCCCCGGCCCAGGCCGCCCTGAGCCCCTCCTGGGGAATGCGCTGGCCGCTCTGGCGTCTGTAGGCATCAGGGGAAGGCGGCGGGCCGGCCAGGCTCTGCAGGGAGAGAGGCGCTGCCCCCGCTGTGTCTGTACCCCAGTCCAGTGCCACCTTGCTGGCTCTGAGCCTGAGGGCCCCGGCCCCTCGCCCAGCACTGATGCCTGGAGGGGTGGTTTGTGGTAACACCTGATCTGCCCGCCACTCCCTGACGTCAGGACCTTGCCACAGGTGTCCTTGTGGTGGCCTCTGGGGCGGCCTTGCCTGGGGCCAAGCTGACCACGGTGCCTTTGGAAGGAGTTGATGAATGGAGCTGGCGGCGGTGGCGCTCAGCACCTGGGGGGCCTCAGCTGGAGGGGGCGTCCAGTACCTGAGCGGGCGGAGAGAACCCGGCTCCAGGGTCACCATGTGTTGCCGGAAGCCTGTGCCTGAGGGCTCGGCCTCCCAGCTCCAGGCCTTCCCCTCACAGAACAGACTGCACGGGGTCGGAGGCACCTGGGTATGGCCGGCCCTGCTGGCCCCCAGCCCTGCCCCAGGCAGGCCCAGCCCTCAGTCCTGCGCCTTCTGGCCAGCAGCTGTCCTCATGGTAGCGTGTGTGGGGGGCGTGGGTGCAGAGAAGGCCGGGCCTGCTTCCCTGCAGTGCTGGAGCCTGGGGCCGAGCGTGCTTCTGCCAGCCGGCTTTGGGAGGGCAGGTGCTGATGGCGGAGTGAGGGAATGGGGAGCCAAGGCCTCTGACCACGCAGACCACAGCCCAGGGCCCCCGAGGCCCATCTCATGGAGCGAAGCCCAGGTCCTCTGGGGGGGCGTGTCCCCCCAGGAACCAGAGACGGAGGGCACCCCCAGCTGGAGGGGTCGACCGTCTCCCTGAAAGGGACGTGTGGGCACGGGGACACCACGCCCTGGGCAGGAAGAGACCCCTGCACGAGGCCCCTCGACACCCCTCCACGGCACCCACTTCCTCTGCCCCTCGGCCCAGTGCCTGTGTGAAGACCCCCAGGGGGAGGCTGCTGCGAGGAGCTCAGGGCGCGCAGGGGGGGCCATCGGGGGCGTCTGGCCGGGGTCCCCCTCGCCCCAGCCCTTTACGGCTGATGGCTGCACCTTCCACCCCCGCCGCCGCCTTGGGGTGGCCGGCCCCAGCCAGGTGTGCCACCTGGAGCAGAGGGAGGGGGTCGGGTCAGCGGGGCCGGCGCACAGTGGACAGTCGCCACGGGCAGAGCAGAGGGCACTTGGGGTGGGAGGGGCGCTCTGCAGGCTGAGCCCAGGGGCCCAGGGCTGTGGACGCAGCGCCGTCCAGGCGAGTGCAGGCTGCCCCCGGGCGGCGGAGGCTCCGGGCTCAGACCCAGGCTCCGCACACGCTCCACCCACCGGTCTCCGCAACCCCTCTGGGGCTTGGTCACTTCTGTGCCCCCTAGGGGAGCTGCAGGGCCCCCAGAGGCCCATGTCCACACTTGTCCCCGTAACCCGCACCCCCCCAGGACTCCTGAGGTGCCCCGCGCATGTGCCTGTGTGTGCCATGTCTGCACCTGGGCCCAGCGCAGGACCTCGCAGCCCCCACCCAGCACTGGCTGCTGCTGTGCCGCACCCAGAGGGCGAGCACACATTGCCTTTTAAGGCAAAGATCTGCTGTGCGAAGCTGAGGGGAAAACATTTCCCTGGCATTCAGGGAGCATTTTTCCTTCCTGTTTCTCTTAAATAAACCACTAGCAACTTTTCAAAACAGAACAAAAAGGGCAGGGTCAGGAGCTGCAGACCTTCCATCCTGTGTGACCCCTGACCCCTGTGCCTCGGTGGGCTGGAGCGGGGGGCACACAGAGTGACTTGTTGGTGCCCCATGCAGGGTCCACGGTGTGTCTCCCCCAGGTGCCCGGGTCCTCCGTCTGAGACCGGCCCCACCCCCTAGCCAGGCTGCGTCCCCTAGGCCTGTGGCTGCCCCTCGGGTGGGGGCCTCACCAAGCATTTGTGCCCTCGGATGCCCCCACCCCCATCCCAGATGGCCCTTCCTCAAGAGTCCACAGCTGAGGGCAGCCTTTTCTGGTTGGTGGACTCAGGACAGGCTGACGGACCGGCCATTTATTTGCTCAGAGTCGGGATGTTGCACTGGAGATCCCAGGCACTCGAGTGTAGGAAGAAGATGAGTGTCTGTTCTTAGGAACCTCCCCCACCCTCCACGAGAGCCCGACCAGCCTTGAAACATGGGTGGGAGCAGTGTGACCCCATGTCGGCCCGGGGGCCCTGCTCTGGACATGGCACACACTGGCTTCCTCTGCCCCAGCCTGTGGAAGAAACAGGGACTCGGGTCTAACCTGGCCCGGGCTGGCGTCCCGGCCGCGGCTCCAGCTGCTCCATCATGCGGTTTTCTCCCTGGGGGATGTGCCGCGCCTCCGTCTCGGGCCTCGGGGGCGGGGGGCGGGGAGGCCAGCTGTGGGTCCACCGCCATCCCCGCTGAGGTGGGGCTGGGGCTCCCTCAGTCCCAGGAGCGCTGGGTCTTGGTGCTCAGTGTCCAGAGAACATCTCAAAGGCGTGTGTCCTGTTACACGGCAGCAGACTCTCAACGGATAAGAAAAATGTTAGTGAGAAATGGCCGTATCGTCAAATCTCTGTGACATCCACTCACGCCGACTTCTATCTGTGCCTGGAACCGTGGGGGGCCGCTTAGCGGGCGTGTGGGCGGGGGGCTGTGGGGACAGCAGGCTTCGGGGCGGCTCGGGGTGCTGGCGCAGAGCAGGGCCTCAGCAGGGCGGGCTGCTGGCCCCATGTGGAAGGATGCCAGGCAGGACCCTGTGAGGCTGCGGGGCCGTGGTGTCACATGTTGGGGGGCGGTGAGCCAGCTCGTACGGCCAGTCTCCCGTCCTTGGGTGGGCTGCAAGCCCCCTGTTGCCTCGGGTTCCAGGCTTGGGCCCTGACAGGGCGGGGAGGGCAGAGGCGCAGGGCGGCCCCCGCCCACACCAGGGCCACAGGAGCTGCAGCCCCTGAGCTGCCCCCGGAGCCGGGCCTGTGGCCTCCACGCCTGCCTCCGCTGTGACCCCTGCCTCTCTTCTCTTCGCAGGAAGTCCAAAGCCAAGCCCAACGGGAAGAAGCCCGCCACCGAGGAGAAGAAGGTGTACCTGGAGCCAGAGTACGCCAAGTCCAGGATCACGGACTTCGGGTTCAAGGAGCTGGTGGTGCTGCCCCGGGAGATCGACCTCAACGAGTGGCTGGCCAGCAACAGTGCGTGGGGGCGGGGCGGGGCGGTCTCTCGTTTCCCCGGGGACCCCCGGAGCTGGTGCTCAGCATCTGCACGCACAAGCCGATTGAAGCTGAGGCATGGGATGGCCAACCCCGCAGGGCCTTGGGGTCCCTGCAGAGACGGCGACTCGGTGCAGGTCCTGGTCACACCAGGGGCAGGACACCAGGGCGGGGGGAGGCTGCGGGACGCGAGCGTGGCAGCAGGGCCAGGATGGGGAGGGCTGCGGCCTGGGCGGCGGCTTGCTTGCACCTGCCAGCCAGGCTTGGCGCTCGGCTCACGGAACACCCCCGCAGGGCCATGTGCTGGCTCTCCTCAGAGGAGCGGTTGTCTCTGTGGCCACGAGCTGGTGCTGCCGGCCATGTTAGTGGTATCCCCGACCAGCTGGGGATGGTAAGAGCCGGGGTGGGAGGTTTTCTGCCCAGGCCTTCGTGGAAGGCACTTGGTCTCAGTGGCCAGGGGCACTCTGCCCAGCTCAGCACCGTGGCCTGTGCTACGCGCCCCTGAGGGCGGTGCTGTGCTGAGGCTGTGGTCTCTGGTCTGGTCAGCACCAGCTGCCACGCCCAGGGCCTGAGAAGAGGCTCCCGTCCGCTTGGGCCCGCAGGACCCCGGAGGCGAGGCGGCCCCGGTGTGGCCCTCAGCCTCCGCTTTCCCTTCGCAGCCACGACGTTCTTTCACCACGTGAACCTGCAGTACAGCACCATCTCGGAGTTCTGCACGGGGGAGGCGTGCCAGACCATGGCCGTGTGCAACACGTGAGTGCACGCCCACTGCGGCCCCGCCCCGGGCCCCCTTTCCCAACCCCCTCCCCACAGCGTCCTTGTCCAAGTCTCACCAGGGCTGCTCCCCTGTCCCCAGAGGCCCCGCCTGCTGGGGAAACAGGAAGCAGAGCCCAGCAGAGGGGGAACCCGGGCAGCTAGGGTCCCCCTGGGCACAGGTGCTGGGAGCCAGCCGGGGCCTGACGGGCTGTGTCCTGGGGCAGAGACATTTCCACAGGACGTGCCCGCCATGCATCCTGAGACCGCAGGGCGTATGCACCCAGAGACACTTCCTGGCGCTGGTCCTGCCACCTGAGGGCTGACCCGGAGCTCACACTCTGCATGAAGAGGCGCTGCCGGCCCACAGGGCTGGGATGCTTTGGCGCCCCCGGCGCAGTGCCCTTCCGTGGGCATGGCAGGGCTGCTGTCTTCTGGAAACAGGCACCCCGAGGACTCCAGGACCCCCCCCGCCTCCGCAGCAGCTCTTGAAGCTGCACGGGCAGGAGAGCCACCGTGTGGCCCTGGGGTCACCCCCAGCCTGGGAGGCAAAAGCCACGGAAGCGGCAAGAGGCCACGTGGGCCAAGGGGGAGGCGCGGAGCTCCTCTCTGACAGCCCCTGTCAGGGTCACGGCCTGCGTGCCAGGCTGACATGGACGTGTGCAAGCAGCCAGCGTCCACTAGTGGGCATGCTGTGCTGCCGCGGGCAACCCGGCTCAGACCCGGACAGGGGGCCCTGCTCTTGCTGAGACCCCTGAAAGCTCAGCCCCACAGAGGGAATGAGTGCAGAAGACGGGTGCCCTCCACTCCTTACTCACCCGGCGAGACCTGCTGATGGCATACTCGGGTGTCACTGTGTCCCCAGAGAGCCACAGCCCGGCCTGGCCCACAGAGGGTGCGGCAGTGCTGGGCGCATGCGTGAAGTGAGCCGGGGTTCCTCAGTGTGAGGCAGTGTCCTCTAGAGCAGACGTGGCCGGGCAGGCGGAAGGGGGCAAGGGCAGTGTGGCATCACCCTGCCTACGGCACCCTAGCAGCAGGTACCTGACCAGGCAGTGTCAGAGGGGGCCTGCAGGCTGGCAGATGTGGAAGCCAGGGCCCTCCTGATGCACCGCCAGGCACCCTTCAGGCACCAGAGTGCTTGAGAAGAGGCTCCTTGAAGGGGCACAGGATTTGGTGTCGGGCAGACCTCTGTCTAGATGTTGGCTCTGCCACATCACACTCGGAGATCTGGAGATCTTCAGAATCGTGCTGTTTAGTCTTCCTACCTGTAACCTGCTTCATAGGGCTTTTGTAGGTTTATATCCATGGTTATTGTTGTTCGTTCAGTACTGCGCAACTCTCTGTGACCCCACGGACTGCAGCACACCAGGCTCCCCCGTCCTTCACCATCTCCCAGAGCTTGCTCATACTCATGTCCATTGAGTCGGTGATGCCATCCAACCGTCTCATCTTCTGTCGTCCCCTTCTCCAGCCTTCAATCTTTCCCAGCATCAGCATCTTTTCCAGTGAGTCAGTCTTCACATCAGGTGGTCACAGTATTGGAGATTCAGCATCAGTCCTTCCAATGAATATTCAGGACTGATTTCCTTTAGGATGGACTGGTTGGATCTCCTTGCAGTCCAAAGGACTCTCAAGAGTCTTTTCTAACACCACAGTTCAAAAGCATCAGTTCTTTGGTGCTCAGCTTGCTTTATGGTTCAACTCTCACATCCATACGTGACTACCAGAAAAACCACAGCTTAGACTAGATGGACCTTTGTTGGCAAAGTCATGTCTCTGCTTTTCAATATGCTGTCTAGGTTGGTCATAGCTTTTCTTTCAAGGAGCAAGCGTCTTTTCATTTCATGGCTGCAGTCACCATCTGCATTGATTTTGGAGCCCAAGAAAATAGCTTTTGAATGTTGAGTTTTAAGCCATCCTTTTCACTCTCCTCTTTCAGCTTCATCAAGAGGCTCTTTAGTTCCTCTTCACTTTCTGCCGTAAGGGTGGTGTTATTTGCATATCTGAAGTTATTGATATTTCTCCCTGCAATCGTGATTCCAGCTTATACTTCATCCACCCTGGCATTTTGCATGATGTACTCTGCATATAAGTTAAATAAGCAGGGTGACAATATACAGCCTTGACGTACTCCTTTCCCACCCAGTTTTGAACCAGTCCATTGTTCCATGTCCAGTTCTAACTGTTGCTTCTTGGCCTGCATACAGATTTCTCAAGAGGCAGGTCAGGTGGTCTGTTATTCCCATCTCTTTCAGAATTTTCTGCAGTTTGCTGTGATGCACACAGTCAAAGGCTTTGGTGTAGTCAATAAAACAGAAGTAGATGTTTTTCCGAAATTCTCTTGCTTTTTCAATGATTCGTAGATGTTAGCAGTTTGATCTCCAGTTCCTCTGCCTTTTCTAAATCCAGTTTGAATATGTGGAAGTTCTCGGTTCATGTACTGCTGAAGCCTGGCTTGTAGAATTTTGAGTATTACTTTGCTAGCGTATGAGCTCAGTGCAATTGTGCGGTAGTTTGAGCATTCTTTGGCATTGCCTTTCTTTGGGATTGGAATGAAAACTGACCTTTTCCAGTCCTGTGGCCACTGCTGAGTTTCCAAATTTGCTGGCCTATTGAGTGCAGCACTTTAATAGCATCATTTTAAGGACTTGAAATAGTTCAGCTGGAATTCCACTACCTCCACTAGCTTTGTTTGTAGTTATGCTTCCTAAGGCCCACTTGACTTCACATTCCAGGATGTCTGGCTCTAGGTGAGTGATCACACCATCGTGATTATCTGGGTCATTAAGATCTCTTTTATATGGTTTTTCTGTGTATTTTTGCCACCTTTTCTTAATATATTTTGCTTCTATTAGATCCATACCATTTCTGTCCTTTATTATGCCCATCTTTGCATGAAATATTCCCTTGGTGTCTCTAATTTTCTTAAAGAGATCTTTAGTCTGTCCCATTCTATTGTTTTCCTCTATTTATTTGCATTGATCAGTGAAGAAGTCTTTCTTATCTCTCCTTGCTATTCTTTGGAACTCCGGATATATCTTTCCTTTTCTCCTTTGCCTTTCACTTCTCTTCTTTTCTCAGCTATTTGTAAGGCCTCCTCAGATAACTATTTTGCCTTTTTGCATTTCTTTTTCTTGAGGACCATAGAAAGAGCAAGAGAGTTCCAGAGAAACATCTACTTCTGCTTTATTGACTACGCCAAAGACTTTGACTGTGTGGATCACAACAAACTGTGGAAAATTCAGAAAGAGATGGGAATACCAGACCACCCTACCTGCCTCCTGAGAAATTATATGCTGGTCAAGAAGCAACAGTTAGAACTGAACATGGAACAATGGACTGTTTCATAATTGGGAAAGGAGTATGTTAAGGCTGTATATTGTCACCCTGCTTATTTAACTTATATGCAGAGTACATCATGCATAATGCCGGGCTGGATAAAGCACAAGCTGTAATCATGATTGCAGGGAGAAATATCAATAACCTCAGATATGCAGACGATACCACCCTTATGGCAGAAAGGGAAGAGGATCTGAAGAGCCTCTTGATGAAAGTGAAAGAGGAAAGTGAAAAAGCTGGCTTAAAATTCAACATTCAAAAAACTAAGTTCATGGCATCCAGTCCCATCACTTCATGGCTAACAGATGGGGAAACAGTGGAAACAGTGACAAACTATTTTCTTGGGCTCCAAAATCACTGCAGATGGTGACTGTAGCCATGAAGTGAAAAGACACTTGCTCCTTGAAAGAAAAGCTATGACCAACCTAGACAGCATATTGAAAAGCAGAGATATGACTTTGCCAACAAAGGTGCGTCTAGTCAAGGCTGTGGTTTTCCCAGTAGTCACGTATGGATGTGAGAATTGAACCATAAAGCAAGCTGAGCACCAAAGAATTGATGCTTTTGAACTGTGATATTGGAGAAGACTCTTGAGAGTCCCTTGGACTGCAAGGAGATCCAACCAGTCCATTCTGAAGGAGATCAGTCCTGAATATTCATTGGAAGGACTGATGCTGAAGCTAAAGCTTGAATACTTTGGCCACCCAATGCAAAGAACTGACTCATTGGAAAAAACCCTGATGCTGGGAAAGACTGAAGCCAGGAGGAAGAGGGGATGACAGAGGATGAGATGGTTGGATGGCATCACCCACTCGATGGACATGAGTTTGAGCAAGTGCTGGGAATTGGTGAAGGACAGGGAGGCCTGGCGTGCTGCAGTCCACAGGGTTGCAGAGTCGGACATGACTGAGGGACTGAACTGAACTTCTTGAGAATGGTCTTGATCACTGCCTCCTGTCACAAAGCTCCGTCCATAGTTCTTCAGGCACTCTGTCTATCAGATATAATCCCTTGAATCTATTTGTCACTTCCATTGTATAATTGTAAGGGATTTAATTTAGGTCACACCTGAATGGTCCAGTGGCGCTCAGTACTTTCTTCAGTTTAAGTCTAAATTTTGCAATAAGAAGTTCATGATCTGAGGCACAGTCAGCTCCCAGTCTTGTTTTTGCTGACTGTATAGAGTTTCTCTTATCTTTGGCTGCAAATCAGTCTGATTTTGGTATTGACCATTTGGTGATGTCCATGTGTAGACTCGTCTCTTGTGTTGTTGGAAGAGGGTGTTTGCTATGACCAGTGCATTCTCTTGGCAAAACTCTGTTAGCCTTTGCCTTGCTTCATTCTGTACTCCAAGGCCAAATTTGCCTGTTAACTCCAGGTATCTCTTGACTTCCTATTTTTGCATTCCAGTCCCTCTATGATGAAAAGGACATCTTTTTTTGGTGTTAGTTCTAGAAGGTCTTGTAGGTCTTCATGCTGCTGCTAAGTCGCTTCAGTCGTGTCCGACTCTGTGCGACCCCATAGACGGAAGCCCACCAGGCTCCCCTGTCCCTGGGATTCTCCAGGCAAGAACACGGGAGTGGGTTGCCATTTCCTTCTCCAATGCATGAAAGTGAAAAATGAAAGTGAAGTCGCTCAGTCGTGTCCGACTCTTAGCGACCCCATGGACTGGAGCCTACCAGGCTCCTCCGTCCATGGGATTTTCCAGGCAAAAGTACTGGGGTGGGGTGCCATTGCCTTCCCCGGTAGGTCTTCATAGAACTGTTCAATTTCAGCTTCTTCACCATTGCTGGTTGGGGCAGATTACTGTGATATTGAACGGTTTGCCTTGGAAGCAAACAGAGATCATTCTGTTGTTTTTGAGATTGCACCCAATCATTTTGGACCCATTTTGAACCCCAAAGGGTTCATTTTGGACCCTTTTGTTGACTATGAGGGCTACTCCATGTCTTCTAAGGGATTCTTGCCCACAGTAGTAGATATAATAATGGTCATCTGAATTACATTCTCCCGTCCCAGTCCATTTTAGTTCACTGATTTGTAAAATGTCGATGTTCACCCTTGCCATCTCCTGTTTGACCACTTCCAAATTACCTTGATTCATGGACCTAACATTCCAGGTTCCTATGCAATATTGTTCTTTACAGCATCGGACTTTGCTTCCATCACCAGTCACATCCACAGCTGGGTGTAGTTTTCATTTTTGTTCCGTCTCTTCATTCTTTCTGGAGTCCTCTCTCCACTTTTCTCCAGTGGCATATTGGGCACCTACCGACCGGGGGAGTTCATCTTTCTGTGTTGTATCTTTTTGTCTTTTCATACTGTTCATGGAGTTCTCAGGGCAAGAATACTGAATTGGTTTGCCAGTCCCTTCTCTAGTGGACCACGTTTTGTCGGTAATCTCCACCATGACCCGTCTGTCTTGGATGGCCCTACGTGGCATGGCTCATAGTTTAATTGAGTCAGACAAGGCTAATACTCTGTCTAAGTTTGTCATAGTTTCTCTTCCAAGGAGCAAATGCCTTTCTAGGAACCGTTCAAGACCAAGGAATGGAAACTCACATGAGTTAGTTTAAAAGGAAACGGGAGGTTTGTCAGAGGTCCACAGCCGTGTACTGTCTGTCACAGGGCCCTCAGGTCCACCCAGGGCCCAGAGTGGGGCTGCAGTCCAGGCCGGACACCGTTGTCCACCCTGCTAATGTCTGAAGGACTGGAACCAAAGGGGAGTTTGGAGTCCCAAGAGAAGAGACGGAGGCCTCTGCCCGGAACACGTTTGAAGACCTAACAGCTGAAAAGTTACAAATTTGGCCAAGACACAAACCTACAGATTCAGGAAGCCTAATGAGTTTGGGCTTTCCTGGTGGCTCAGAGGTTAAAGCGTCTGCCTGCAATGCGGGAGACCAGGGTTCGATCCCTGGGTTGGGAAGATCCCCTGGAGAAGGAAGTGGCAGCCCACTCCAGTATTCTTGTCTGGAGAATCCCATGGAGGGAGGAGCCTGGTGGGCTACAGTCCTCGGGGTTGCAAAGAGTCAGACACGACTGAGCTACTTCACTTTCACTTTCAATGAGTTTGAAATAGGATAAACCCGATGAGTCCACCACAGGCACGTAATCAAGCTGCTGAAGAGAACGTGCTGTAACAGCCAGTGGGGCCAGCAGCATCGGCCCTGTGGGGCTGTTGTGGGGTGGCTGTGGCCATCCTTACCCATCTGGGGGCCAGGAGGAGGCCCCACAACATGGTTAAGGTGCTGAATGCAAACAGCAGTCTCCCAGGAGTTCCACATAATGTTCTTTAAGGATGAAGGTAAGATAGGGACAGCCGTCAGTGAAGGGAGACTTAGAGAGCTCACTTGCCATGCGGTGTAGGAAGCAGTGCTAGGAGGGGCCATAGGGCAGAGGACACTGGGAGACGTGACGACCGCCTCTTCTCTTCAGCTCTGTGAGGCGTGTCTGAGGTGGGCTCAGACATGTGAGCAAAGCCGTAACTGCCGACACGTCTCCAGTGTGTGTCTGCAGCACTGAGACAGTGGCGGCCTGGGGGCGGGCAGAGTGCCCTGTGTGCTGCTCGGCTTTCTGACTCCAGATGTGGAAGAGGTCCTGGCGCCAGGTACAGGGTGGAAAGGTCAGGATGTGCTTTGTAATCCTTTGAGCAACCTCTAAAAAAGTTGCATAAGGGACATAAATCATAATAGATAAATTAAAAGGAAATAGTGCAGAAGAAGGCAGGAAATATAAGGAGTGAAAAGCAAAGGGAACAAATAGTAAACGATTGTGAACTTAAATTCAGACAGATCCGTCATCACAGTTAATGTCGTGCTGTAAACATGCTGGTAACGAGACAGAGGCTGTAAGTTGGGGCTTTTAAAATGAACCAGCTGTGCAGGGAATATGAGAAAATCACTTTAAATGCAGTGACATTGGCAGGTTGAAAATGGAAAAAGAAATGCCAACCAAACGAAAGTCAGAAGAAACTAAAGTGGCTGCGCTCACACCAGACAAAGCAGACTTCAGGTCAAGAAGTCCCGACCTTGACTGCATCAGTGCCAAACGGCAGAGCTTGTACACAAAGCAGACGGACAGAACTGAAGGGACACATGCTGCGGTTGCAGGTCTCGGCGCTCCTCTCTGGGTAGTGCATGGACTAGTGCGTAGGAAGCCAGCAGCAGCCTGGGACTAAGTAGCACCGTCCTGGACTGAATTGACATCTACTCCCCCCTCAGTAGCCAAATCCGCATTCCTTTCTTGTGTTCTCGGTCACTCACCACAGGAGGTCACGTCCTGGCTCACAAAACAGACTAGCAAACTAGTCAGAGGTGCGGAGTAAGTTATCCGACCACAATAGTTACGTTGGAAATCGGTAACAGAAAAGTCTCCAAACGTTTAGAAATCAATACTTTTTTCCTCTTGCCATGCTGGTGGCGTGTGAACTCTTAGGTCCCTGATCAAGGCAGATCGAATGTGTCCCCGACATTGGTCACACAGTCTTAACCACCAGAATGCCAGGGACATCCCAAGAAATTAACACACTTTCAAATAATCCATGGGGCAGAAAGGAAGTCTCCAGGGAAATTAGAAAATGTTATAAACGGAAATGAGAATGCAGCATATCTGAACTGCATTTGAGATGCAGCTAAAGCAAGGTTTAGAGGAACGTTTAGAGGATTAAACGCTTATTTTAGAAGAAGAAAGATCTCAATTCAACCTAAGCTTCCATATTAAGAAACTAGAAAAAAAGAAGCACTTGCGTGCGTGCATGTGTGTGTCGTCATGTCCAGCTCTTTGCAGCGGTAGCCTGCCAGGCTCTGTCCATGGGATTTTCCCAGCAAGAATACTGGAGTGTGTTGCCATGCCCTCCTCCAGGGGATCTTCCTGATCCAGAGATCGAACCTGCATCTCCTATGTCTTCCTGCATTGCAGATTCTTTACCACTGAGCCACTGGGGAATCCCAGAAAAAAAGAGCAAAAAACAAAACCCTAAATTGAGCAGAAGAAATGATAAAATAGGAACAGAAATCACTAACATGGATTTCTGAAAACAAATGAAACCAGAAGCCGGTTCCTTGAAAAGAGAAGTAAAATTGAGAAACCTAGTAAAACTAACAAAGGTAAAAAGAGAAAAGATGCAGATTATCAATATAAGGAATAAAAGAGGAAGTAACTATAAAGCCAGCAGAAATTAAGAGGGTAATAAGGAAGCATCAGAAAAATCTCTGCTTATGTAAATTTAACAATTCAGATTAAATGAACTAGTTCCTTGGAAAGCACAAAATATCACAGTTGACCCAAGATGGGTAATGCAGTAAGGCAAGAAAAAGGAATAAGTCATTTAAATTGGAGAAGAAAATAAAACTGCATTTGCATACAGCATGATTGTCTGTGTAGAAAAGCCCAAGAACTCTAGCAAAAAGTTGAATCAATAAATTTAGCAAGCTCAACACACACAAAAAATCAATCATAGTTTGTATACTAGCAGTACAACTAGAACACAAAATTGATAGTTATATCATTTACAGTAGCTCCAAAAACAGTGAAATACTTAGATGTAGACTTAAGGAAACACGTACATGCAGGAAACTACAAAATGCAGGCGAATGGAGAGAGACTGTGTTCATGGACGGGAGGACGGCACACCAGAAGTGTAGGTTTATTTAATGCAACTTCAGCCAAACTCCCAGCAGAGTTTTTATCCATAAATAAGCTGATTATAGAATGTACATGGAGTAGCAGAACCCCTAGAATAGCTACAGTGATTTTGAAAAAACAGTCAAATCGGTAGAGTCCAACAGTGCTGTGCTAAGAGTTACTATAAAACTGTGGTGATCAACACTGTGGTGTTGGTGAAGAAGAGACACAGGTCAGTGCAACAGAGCAGAGTCCAGAAATGCACCCCCACAAACACGGCCCGTTGTTGTCTGACAGCGGCGCAGAAGGATTCAGTGGGGAAAGAATAGCCTTTTCAACTAAAGCCGTTAGAAAAACCAGTCATCCAAATGTCTCCTTCTGCCAGAGTTGACTCTAAGTAAATGTTAACTCTAAATATAAACCATAAAACTTTCAGAAGAAAACACAGGAGAAACCTTCATGATGTAGCATTAGGCGAAGAGTTCTTGGTCATGACACAAGATACAGTCCATTGATGAAGGAGAATCAGTAAAGTACACTTCATCAAAATTTAGAACTTTTGTTCTGAGAAAGACACTGTTGAGAGAAAGGAAGGACAGACTGCAGACTGATCCCACATCCCTGGAAGGACTCGTGGCTGGAGGGGTGAGGACCCTCACAGCTCACAGTGAGGAGTCGGGTTATCACTGGGCGGAGGACGCAGACCGGTCACGGGGGGTGCCCTGTGCCCCCATGGGCAGAGGAGCACCAGCAGCAGGTGGAGCACACGGATTCAGACTCGGCTGTGGGAGCATCTGTTACCTCCTCGCCACGTGCGGGCGCAGAGGGAGGGGGCACCAGTGGGGCGGTCGTTTCTGGGACATCTCTGCGGTGTTCTGCTGTGGACCCGGCTGTCCTGCTCCCGAGCATCCACCTGAGAGAAATGGGAACTGGAGCTCAGACAGACACCTGCCAGGAGGGTTTGCAGCCTGACCCACAGTTGCCCCAAACTGCAGGGCACCCAGGCGTCCTGATGGACTGGTGCATCCACACAGGATCCATCTCAGTGATGAGAAAGGCAGGATGGGTGGCAGAGCTGGGCCCCAGACACCACCTGAGTTCCTGAGGATGCATCGCTACCGTGTGGGGACTGACCAGCAGGCCAGGGGCCAGGCTGGGAGCTGTGCCCCATCATGTGTCCTCTGTTGGGGTTAAAACCTGTCAGGCTTGTCAGCTTTACTGTGAGACGGTGCAAAAATAAAATGAGACCGGAGAAGAGGAACGCTGAAAGTGGTGGGTCCCAGCTGCCATGGAGGCAGGGCGGCAGCAGGGTCCCTGAGGAACTGGTCTCTCCGGGTCTGGGCCTCGTGGAAGGGTCTCCTGGTTTCGAGCTGCAGTGGTTTTTCTGACTCTGGCACTGGTGGCCACGGGGCATCAGCACCAAGCAGGGCTGGGGAGTCACTGGGGTGGTGCTGCCCCCCTCCCTGCACCGACCCCAGGGGCCGCTGTGAGGGGAGGGGCACGTCATCTGTCAGCGCATCCTCAGGCAGGGCAGGGGCCCAGGCAGGGGACAGACGGTCAGCAGGGCCACCCTGTAGTGGGGAAGGCTCTGGATCCTTGCTGGGTGTCTGCTTCCTGGGGCCCCGTAGGGAGCTCGGCCAGCTTCTCAGGGCTTTGTCCGACCCGCTCCCGGGCCTTGGGGGGCGTGCAGGTGCTGGGCTCTGCAGGGCCCGCAGTGCTGGGGCAGCCTGGGCGCAGGCGTGGCAGGGAGGCCTCGCCAAGGTGGAAGTGGCTGGCAGGTGTCGTCTGCCTTCTTCAGTGGGGAGGCCGGGGCCTGGTACCCAGTGGCAGTCAGGGCTGTGTTCCCTTGTCCACAGAGGGACGGCCTTTTTCCTGGTGGCCTGCCCATTTGTGGTGGGCTGTGTTCCCGTCTTGCAGCCTGACCCCAGCCCGACCAGGGGCACAGATGAACTCACAGGCAAGGCGGGTGAGAAGAGCCCTGGTTCCTGCTAGAGGAGTAGGGGTGGGCAGCAGGGCTGTTCTGAGGTCCCCTGGGCTGTGTCTCTTCTTTCGGCTGGGAGAGATGGAGAGCCTGCTGTCCTTACAGCAGGTCTGGCCAGGTGTTGGGAGTTGGGGGGTGCCCTGTGGCTCACACCCAGGGGTGCTTAGTGAGCTCAGGAAGTCAGGGCAGGGTGCTCAGGGCCAGCCTGGGGTCCTGGCCTGCGATAAAGTGGGATGGTGTCGGGGAAAGCTGTCAGTTCTGAAGCCCAGTAGAGACAGCGGGAAAGGGGCGAGGTGCTGGCAGAGGTCTGATGGGGCAGGGTTGGTGCCTAGGCCGAAGAAGGGGTGCCCTGGTCATCGCCCACTGACCCAGGCAGCCTGCAGTCCCCCCTCCCCGCCAGTGGCTCCCTGCAGCCCTCGGCCAGCCCGCCTGCAGACACAGGGCCCCCTGCTGGGAAGACTGGAGCCCACCCTGGGGTGGGAGGGGAGAGTGGGACATGGTGGGTGCAGGGCCCATGTCTGGAGGACAGCAGAACAGCAGCGTTACGTGAACTAGGAGATGCGCCTGGTCTCAGGGCTGGGGGTCCGCATCTCCCAGCGCCCTGACCCACCCCCACCTGCCGGGGAAGTCTGTGAGGGACCCAGGGACAGGGGCCCCCCTCACCCAACCCGGCCCAGGGCGCAGGTTTGGCCCATACTGGAGGCAGCAGCCTGTGGGGCGAGTGAACGTGTTGGTCGCTCAGTCACGTTTGACTCTCTGCTGCCTGTGGACTGTAGTCCACCAGGCTCCTCTGTCCATGGGATTCTCCAGGCAAGAGTACAGGAGTGGGGTGCCAGTCTCTTCTCCAGGGGATCTTCCCGACTCTGGGCTCGAACCCAGATCTCCCGCACAGCGGGCAGATTCTTCCAACCATCTGAGCCACCAGGGAAGCCCTGGATCCTGACAAGTCAAGGCAGGGCCTCCGGGGAAAGATGGCAAAGCTGTCTGCCATCGTTAACGCAGGGGGAGGTCCCGTGTAGAGCAAAGCATGAGCACGGCCAGCTTTCCTGGCCGCCCGTCACCGCGCGCCTGTCCCCACAGACAGTACTACTGGTACGATGAGCGGGGCAAGAAGGTGAAGTGCACGGCCCCGCAGTACGTGGACTTCGTCATGAGCTCCGTGCAGAAGCTGGTGACCGACGAGGACGTGTTCCCCACGAAATACGGTGCGTGTCCCCGCCCCGCCCCGCCCACGACCCCGCCCACTCCAGTCTCTGCGCCCTGAGCCGCCACGGCAGCACCTGGCCCGTGGGCGGTACCATCGCCCAGGCCCCTCCTCTGCGGCCAGGGCACCGAGGGCCCTGGGTGCTGGGCCGGCTTCGGCCGGGTCGCGGGCCCCTGGTTCCAGAGGTGCCCGGGCCAGCGGGGAGAGCGCCCACCGTCGGCACCCTGCGTGGCGCCCAGTCACTCGGGAGCTGCAGGCGGGTGCTCAGGGAGGCCTGCGGCGGGAGGAGGGGGGCAGACCCCAGTCCGGGGCCGGAGTGGTGACCCGGCCGCTCTGCAGGCCGCGAGTTCCCCAGCTCCTTCGAGGCCCTGGTGAAGAAGATCTGCAAGTACCTGTTCCACGTGCTGGCGCATATCTATTCGGCGCACTTCAAGGAGACGCTGGCGCTCGAGCTGCACGGACACTTGAACACGCTCTACGCGCACTTCATCCTCTTCGCCCGCGAGTTCAACCTGCTCGACCCCAAAGAGACGGCGGTCATGGACGACCTGACGGAGGCGCTGTGCGGAGGGGGCGGCGGGGACGGGCCGGGCGGGGCGGCGGGCGCACAGAACCACGTCAAGGAGAGGTGAGCCCGGCGGCGCCCGCGCGCGTCCGTGTCTGTGCGCGCACGGACTGTGGGCGCCCGGACTCTGGCGTCGGCCCCGAGAACCTTGGACTCCGCTCGTCCGTGGCAGACACCTCCGGGGCCGCCCGTCTGCGTCTCCCTCTGGGGTCTGCCGCTCCGGGTCTTCCGCGCCCGCCCCGCCCCCGGCTCGGCCTTGGCCGCCGGGGAGACACGCAGCGGGGCAGGGGCCCTTCCCCGCGGCGGGGCTCGCAGGCTTCGCTTCTGCCGCCCTTTGTCTTGGCTCGGGCTGGAGTGGCTTTTAGAGACCCCGGCACGGCTTTCTCCTCACTCCGCCCGATCTGGACTCTGGCTCCGGGCGGGCTGGAGGGGCGGGGAGGCCGCGTGTCTGGGGCCCCGCGAGCTGCAATGTCTCCCTCCGCTGCCCTGACTGCCCAGGAGGGGGACGGGGCTGGCCAGGTTCTGGGCTGCGGTGCCCCGGGGGGCGGCCTGTGCGGAGCCGCGGCCGGGGGCAGGAGAGCCTGGTTTCCCTGTGCGGGTGTAATAAAGAGACTTCTCTCAGGTCAGCTCCTGTGTGTGTCCTCAGCGTCTCGGCGCTCCGTGCTGTGGCGGCCTGTCCATGCGCCCTGCTCCTCACGTGGCCTGGGGCAGTGCCCTCCCTTGCATGCCAGCCCACAGAGCCCTCACTGAACACAGCTGTGCTGGCCGAGAGCAGGTGCTGCCTCCCTGCCGGGGCTCACCCTGGACTCCCCTGCTGCACGTGTCCACGGGTTGCCAGGAGCTAGGGGCAGGGCTGTGTTCTGTGGGTCAAGTCTCCAGGGGTTCTGGACCCTCAGTCTCCCTGTGGTGTGCCCTCTCCACACTGGCAGCAGGGACCCTGCAGTGGGGGCCACAGTCTGCCAGAGGTGGGTGTCCTGGCCAGCCAGCACAGAGGCTCTGATGCAGGGCCCCCCTCTGGACTGGGCAGCATCGCTTGGATGGGTGTAGGATAGCGGGGGGGTGGTGTGAATAGCCCTGGAGCTGGTCCAGCCCCCTGTGGGCAGAGACGCACCTGCAGGGCCCTGCACCTTCTCCGGGTGTTGATTCCTGTCACGCACCCCACCCTACTCCCCCGTCAACCCTGAATGGCAGTGATGGGACCCTGGGCCCTGGTCTTGACTCCCAGCTACTGGGGCTCCTATACTGTCCCCACCAGCCCATGCCCTGGTGGGTCCTGAATTTCCTGCCCTCCTGACGCTCAGCTGACCTCAAACTCAGTCGTGGCCAGCAGACCCTTCCTCTGCTGCCCTGGCATGTCACTAGCCCCCAGGCCTAGCGGGGCCACCTGCTCCCTCCGTCTCCTGGTAGGACAGGCTCCTGGCTGACCACGCTGCGCCCGCACACACGCTGCCAAGAGCCCTGCGCCTCTGGGAGGCCACGGCCCCTCCCAGGCCACCCATCCTGCTCACCTCCCCTCTGCCTTCCAGCTCACTGTGAGCCCTTGGCCTGCAGGCCTCATGGGCTGTCCCCCTCCTCTTCTGGGGATGGATCTCTGAAACAGAGGCCTCAGGACGCAGGGGAACTGGACCATGGCTGACCTGGTGCCCAGGGAGGACCCTCTGGGGGAGCTGGAGTGGGGGCAGAAGGGAGCTGGCCTGCTGCGTCCCCAGATGTCTGTGCAGCAGACTTGTGAGCAAGCAGCTTGGATGTTCAGCTGAGGAGACTCCAGCCAGAGTGGCAGAGGTGCAGCCTGCTTTCTCTTGCTGCTGATAGTAAAACACACGTTGAGAGATTGAGGAAGAGCTAGTAACAAGAGGGATCGAAACACTTGATGGTCAAGAAGGTCTCAGCCAAGCCCAACTGCAAAAGGACACTAGAATGAGGAGATTGCCTGTCGGGAAATGCAGCCGGGAGAAAAAGCTAAGGGTTGTTGGGCAGCCTTTCGCTGGTAATGCAGAACGTGAACCAGGGCAAAGATTCCGTCATAGACTCTTGGAACAGACTTCAGTCATCCCGGCGGAAGCCAGAAACGGGAAGGATCTCGGGAGGATCTGAAGGAGCCTCTTGTCTTAAGGACTGAACCCCCACGACGTACCACGATACCGCCATGGTTCTTGAGAACTTCATTCCATCAGAAACGCTGCCAGCTTGGACTGAAGGGGCAGAGGGTCTAGTGGGAGGCTGTTGGACTCGCAGCTCTGGGCAGGACGCAGACTGATGGAACCTCGGCCAAGGACGCAGGCTCTTTTTCTCTAAAATGAAGGGCTGAAGGGGGCAGAGGGTCCTGGGGGTGGAGCCCTCAGCCACAGAGGGCAACTCCCAGGCCTTGCTGGGCAGTGGCCTCACAGGGTGTGCCGTGCTGGACTTGGAGATCCGCCTCCTCCGTCCTCTCCCTTTCGGATGGACACACCGTGCCTGGCCTCCTGAACCTGCTCTACTGTTGTCTTTTGGAAGTCAATGACTGCTAGTTTCAAAGGCCCACGTGGAAAGAGACAGTTCCCCAGGGTGTGCCGGGACAGTTCACATTCCGCGTCCACTATTACCTGCTTCAGGTGGTTTAGGTGAGGTTTGGAGTTTGACTTGACCCTGTAGTGGGTGGAGACTTCAGGAAAGGGGTGTGTTTTACACATGAGATGGATGTGGAACTTGCTAGGGAGCAATCTGCAGTGGGCGGAGTCATACACCCTCCCCCCAGAAAGAGCCCACCCACCCGTGCCTGGACCCTGTGGGCCTGTTGCCTTCCCCAGCATGGGGCGGGGGACAGCTGCAGATGGAGTGAGCTTGCTCACCGGCTGGACTTGAGTGGGGAGACTGGGCTGAGTGTGGTCACGGGGCTCCTTCAGACCGAGCAGGGAGAGCCAGGGCGACGCAGCGTAAGGGCTGGCCTGGCTCTCGGCTCCAGGAATGCAGGGGCCTCCAGAAGCTGACCGAGGGGCATGCCTGGCGGCTCAGTGGTTAAGAACCGGCTTTCAGGGCAGGGTGGTTCAGCCCCTGGTTGGGCCCTCATGCCGTAGGGTGACTGAGCCCACATGCCTCGACTGAAGAGACTGCGCGCCCCAACAACACAGACTGGGGGCACCCAAGAGTAAATCAACAAATGCTAAAAAAAAAAAAAAAGCTAAGGAAGGAAATGGATCTTCCCCCAGGGTCAGCAGAAGTGAGGCCATTTCAGTGAGACCCCATTCCTGAACTTCAGAACTTAAGAAGGTACGTTTGTATGGTTTCAGTTCAGTTCAGTCACTTAGTCGTGTCCGACTCTTCGTGACCCCATGAATCGCAGCACACCAGGCCTCCCTGTCTATCACCAGCTCCCGGAGTTCACTCAAACTCATGTGCATCGAGTCGGTGATGCCATCCAGCCATCTCATCCTCTGTCGTCCCCTTCTCCTCCTGTCCCCAATCCCTTGCAGCATCAGGGTCTTTTCCAATGAGTCAACTCTTCACATGAGGTGGCGTTTCAGCTTCAGCATCAGTCCTTCCAATGAACACCCAGGACTGATCTCCTTCAGAAGGGACTGGTTGGATCTCCTTGCAGTCCAAGGAACTCTCAAGAGTCTTCTCCAACACCACAGTTCAAAAGCGTCAATTCTTCGGCACTCAGCTTTCTTCACAGTCCAGCTCTCACATCCATACATGACCACTGGAAAAACCATAGCCTTGACTAGATGGACCTTTGTTGGCAAAGTAATATCTCTGCTTTCTAATATGCTATCTAGGTTGGTCATAACTTTCCTTCCAAAGAGTAAGCATCTTTTAATTTCATGGCTGCAATCACTATCTGCAGTGATTTTGGAGCCCAGAAAAATAAGTCTGACACTGTTTCCACTGTTTCCCCATCTATGTCCCATGAAGTGATGGGACCAGGTGCCATGATCTTAGTTTTCTGAATGTTGAGCTTTAAGCCAACTTTTTCACTCTCTTTCACTTTTATCAAGAGGCTTTTTAGTTCCTCTTCACTTTCTGCCATCAGGGTGGTGTCATCTGCATATCTGTGGTTATTGATATTTCTCCCAGCAGTCTTGATTCCAGCTTGTGCTTCTTCCAGCCCAGCGTTTCTCATGATGTACTCTGCATAGAAGTTAAATAAGCAGGGTGACAATATACAGCCTTGACGTACTCCTTTTCCTATTTGGAACCAGTCTGTTGTTCCATGTCCAGTTCTAACTGTTGCTTCCTGACCTGCATATAGATTTCTCAAGAGGCAGGTCAGGTGATCTGATATTCCCATCTCTTGAAGAATTTTCCACAGTTTATTGTGATCCACACAGTCAAAGGCTTTGGCATAGTCAATAAAGCAGAAATAGTTGTTTTTCTGGAACTCTCTTGCTTAATCGTTGATCCAGCAAATGTTGGCAATTTTATCTCTGGTTCCTCTGCCTTTTCTAAAACCAGCTTGAACATCTGGAAGTTCACGGTTCACATATTGCTGAAGCCTGGCTTGGAGAACCTTGAGCATTACTTTACTAGCATGTGAGATGAGTGCAATTGTGCGGTAGTTCGAGCATTCTTTGGCGTTGCCTGTCTTTGGGATTGGAATGAAAACTGACCTTTTCCACTCCTGTGGCCACTGCTGAGTTTTTCAAATTTGCCGGCATGTTGAGTGCAGCACTTTCACAGCATCATCTTTCAGGATTTGAAAGAGCTCAACTGGAATTCCATCACCTCCACTAGCTTTGTTCATAGTGATGCTTTCTAAGGCCCACTTGACTTCACATCAGGATGTCTGGCTCTAGGTGAGTGATCACACCATCATGATTATCTGGGTCATGAAGCTCTTTTTTGTACAGTTCTGTGTATTCTTGCCACCTCTTCTTAATATCTTCTGCTTCTGTTAGGTCCATACCATTTCTGTCCTTTTTTGAGCCCATCTTTGCATGAAATATTCCCTTGGTATCTCTAATTTTCTTAAAGAGATCTCTAGTCTTTCCCATTCTGTTGTTTTCCTCTGTTTCTTTGCATTGATTACTGAGGAAGGCTTTCTTATCTCTCCTTGCTATTCTCTGGAACTCTGCATTCAGATGCTTATATCTTTCCTTTTCTCCTTTGCTTTTCACTTCTCTTCTTTTCACAGCTATTTGTAAGGCCTCCTCAGACAGCCATTTTGCTTTTTTGCATTTCTTTTCCATGGGGATGGTCTTGATCCCTGTCTCCTATACACTGTCACAAACCTCCACCCATAGTTCATCAGGCACTCTGTCTATCATATCTAGTCCCTTAAATCTATTTCTCACTTCCACTGTATAATCAAGGGATTTGATTTGGGTCATACCTGAATGGTCTAGTGGTTTTCCCTACTTTCTTCAATTTAAGTCTGAATTTGGCAATAAGGAGTTCATGATCTGAGCCAGTCAGCTCCTGGTCTTGTTTTTGCTGACTGTATAGAGCTTCTCCATCTTTGGCTGCAAAGAATATAATCAATCTGATTTCGGTGTTGACCATCTGGTGATGTCCATGTGTAGAGGTTTCTCTTGTGTTGTTGGAAGAGGGTGTTTGCTATGACCAGTGTGTTCTCTTGGCAAAACTCTATTAGTCTTTGCCCTGCTTCATTCTGTATTCCAAGGCCAAATGTGCCTGTTACTCCAGGTGTTTCTTGACTTCCTACTTTTGCATTCCAGTCCCCTATAATGAAAAGGACATCTTTTTTGGGTGTTAGTTCTAAAAGGTCTTGTAGGTCTTCATAGAACCGTTCAGCTTCTTCAGTGTTACTGGTTGGGGCATAGACTTGGATTACTGTGATATTGAATGGTTTGCCTTGGAAACGAACAAAGATCATTCTGTCATTTTTGAGATTGCATTCAAGTACTGCATTTCAGACTCAGTGGAATGCGGTCCACTGGAGAAGGGAATGGCAAACCACTTCAGTATTCTTGCCTTGAGAACCCCATGAACAATATGAAAAGGCAAAATGATAGGATACTGAAAGAGAAACTCCCCGGGTCAGTAGGTGCCCAATATGCTACAGGAGAACAGTGGAGAAATAACTCCAGAAAGAATGAAGGGATGGAGCCAAAGCAAAAACAATACCCAGTTGTGGATGTGACTGGTGATAGAAGCAAGGTCTGATGCTGTAAAGAGCAATATTGCATAGGAACCTGGAATGTCCGGTCCATGAATCAAGGCAAATTGGAAGGAGATGGCAAGAGTGAACGTCGACATTCTAGGAATCAGTGAATTAAAATGGACTGGAATGGGTGAATTTAACTCAGATGACCATTATATCTACTACTGCGGGCAGGAATCCCTTAGAAGAAATGGAGTAGCCATCATGGCCAACAAAAGAGTCCGAAATGCAGTACTTGTATGGTTTAAGCCCCTGGGTTTTTGATAACACGTTATACCAGCAGCGTGTGTAAGACAGGCCATGGAACTCTTACAGGGTCATCAAGGGCCGGGAGGGTCCACGAAGGCACTGCACCCAGGACCCGACCCTGCGGATAGGCCTGACCGCAGCATAGACTCTGCAGCCCCACCTGCGCCCTGGAGCCGGCACTTGGCTCCCCGCCTTGCTGGGGGACTGTCTCCGTGGCCCCTGCCTACGCAGACACCCCGGCTTTGACGTTCACCGGCGCCGCTTCTCTCTCCTCCCCGCCCCGGCCACCATCTCTGCGCCCTGCCACGTCCACCCTTGCCAAGCCACACCGGGAGACCGGGCTGCTGCGGGGTGGGGGTAGGGGCGGGAGCGGGCCCGGGAGGGAGGAGGGTGGACTGGACCTGGTGGGCGAGGGTGAGGCAGGAGTGGGAGCGGAGCCGCGGGGGACAGGGGCCGGGCCAGGGCCCTCCCGCGGCGAGCTCTCTGCTCCGCAGCGCCCCCGGAGGCCGGTCGGTGGGAGCGGGGCCTGCCAGCGCCGGGACGCGCCTCTCCCCACGCGGGCGCCAGTCAGCTGAGCGCCTGGACAGGCCAGGGTGGGCTCCGGGCAGGGCGGAGGGAGGGCTGGGCGGCGGCTGCACCCACGGCTGGGTGCCCCGCTCACCGGCCCTGCCCCCAGAAGCGCGCAGCGCCCCCGCCCAGGGTTACCCTGGGGGGCAGCACCCACGCCGGTCGGTGGGTCACCAGGCCTGCGGCGTCATCCTATGATCCTTTTTGTTTTCTGCAAGGGTGCACTGAAGTCTCTACTTCACATAGTGCTCAGTGTGAAGCGCTCCGAAGGCGTCTGTCTGCACTCGCTGATGTAGTCTCACAGGAGTGAAGCAGCAGCAGCTTTTGGCCTAGCTTGCTTTGGTTTCTTTTATTTACAACCGAGAGAGCTCGGTGTAGAAGCGGGACTGAGGGAGTGCGCTGGTGGGCTCCCACGGGAGGCTGCGGGTCGCTGGTGTTGACTGCGGTGTCCTCTTCCGGGGATGCCAGTCGAGCCCACTGAGGCCGACTCGTCAGAGCGCAGACTCTGAGAGGGCCAAGGGGAGAGCTGAGGCGGCCTGTGGCGAGTCAGCTGCTCTCCGTGAAGACACGCAGAACCGTGGGGGTCAAGAGAACCTCTCTGGCAGCCGGTCAAGAGCCAAACAGCCATGCGCCTTGCCAGGATATAGCAAGCAAACCCCTTCCCTCCACCTGGTTCTTAAGCTGAAGTGAACGGGGACACCATGCAGTGCAGGGACCACAGCAGAACCTGGGCCCAGAGCACCTTCTGGGCACCGAGCCCCTCAGCGGTGGGGCGGTTTCCAGCGTCGCCCCCCGGCCGCAGACCCTCGTGAGTCTGGGGGCCCGCGCGGCGGCGGAGCCCCTAGACTCAGAGCTACGCCCGGGAAGCCCGGCGCCTCCAACACGAGGGCCAAGAGGGGACCGCGGGAACCCCAGGCCGGATCTGCCCGCCCCAGGGCCAGACGGCAGCACCTCGGGAACAGCAGGTCGGGTGGCTGTGGGCCAGGGATGGAGCCGCCCCCACCACGGGCGAGATGGCCGCCCAGCCCCCAGGCCGGTCTCACTGTGCTGGTGTGGACGACTGGGTGCACAGTCCCCTCCACACGCGGGGAGGCGGCTCCGCGGGCCTCGTGCTCCCCGCTGGGGGCCCCGGCCAGGGGCTGCTCTGCGTCCCTCCTCACGGCCGCATGGTGACTGCCCTTGAGACATGGGGCTGGGTGGCCCGAGGCCCTCGGGAGGCTGGGCCTGTCCTTGGCGTTGCAGCGACGGGGCGGGGGGCGGGGAGGGGCAGCTGCCCGCCTGGGGGACGTGGTGCCTCCACCCCTGGCGGGAACCATGCTGCCCTGCCAGCCCGCTGTCCCAGGGCTGCCCACCCGCCTCGGCCCGTCACTCCAGGGCTGGGCCACACACCCCTCTGCCTCTTCCCGCAGAAGGGAGGGCTGGAAAGGAAGGTCATCGTCCTGGAAGGGCCCGGGTGCGGTCTCCGGGTGCTGGTCTCGGGGAGGCAGCAGAGCCGCAGTGGCCGGGCGGGGGCGCGCTCGCCCGGTGCCCGTCCCCAGCAGCATGCCCTACCTGCGTCCGCGCCCCACCCGGCCCCGCCCCCGCCGCCGGGCAGACGTCGCGCCGTCACGCCTGCTGGCTCGGTCCCAGGCCGTCCCACGTCCCGCCCGACCGCACGGAGACTGGCGTGGGTGACTTTACGGAAGGAATTTATTGTTCGGAACTAAGTTGCTCACAGTTATTTGATGGGGGTACACGGGGTGGGGCGCGTCCGTTTCCGTGACGTCTGTGTGTCCGAGTACAAAAGAGGAAGGCTAACGAGAGGTATTGCTTTCCGGTCCTCGTCTCTGGAGAAGCCCCTCCCACGGGGACCGCGTGGCTTTTGCTGTTATAGGTGTTTCGTTTTTTGTTATGTACTGAGACCCCAGCCTGGGGCGGGGTCAATGGAACAGAAGCATTAAAATGTGTCCACGACGGGCAAGCAGGCAGGTGGACGCGAGGTGGACGTGTGGCGGCCAGGGCATGCAACCCTGCCTGCCGCCGCGGCCCTCCGGACGCAGGGACTCGCTGCCTTTCTCTTTGTCCTTGGTTGTTGTTTTTTTTTTTAACTTTTTGTCATTTTAGTAAAAAAAAAAAAAGCCTGCAATGCCCCTGCTGTCTTGCGTGTTATGTGTAGGGGGCCAACTCGGGCCTTCCCCAGCTCCCACACTCGGACACAAAGCCAAGATGGGCCCTGGCCCGGGCCCCCCAGGATGGAGTCACGTGTCCTCGGACCGAACCTGGGACAGAGCGAACCACGCCATTCTCTAAATATATTTATATGTGTGTGTATAGAAAGAACCGAACTCCAAGTCTAGCCCTGCCCCGCGGCCCGCCCCCCGCCCCCAACACCCTTCTTCAAAAAACAACCAAGAAAAAAAGTTTATAAAAATATCTTGCAGGAATTCTTTAAAGTTTACAGTAGCTTGCCGGCACTGCACCGGCCGGCTGCCCCCAGCACCCCGACGGCTCTGTCCACGGGGCACCTCGGCCCAGACCCCACCCTGCCCAAGACACACACACACACACACACACACACACACACACACACACACACGACGGACGGACAGACGGCAGGACGGCGCTGCTGCTGCCCCTTCCCTGAACAGAGAAGAAACTCAATAAGTTAAAACAGCAAATAAATAATACTGATCTTGGCCAGCCTCGGGGCGGCGGGCACGCTGGGCCCTGGGTCTCTTTCCACCTGCGGCCCCCAGGGAGCTGGGGGTGGGACGCGGCGGGTCAGGTGGGCAGCGCTGAGGTGCATGGACGAGGAGCGGCGGGGGGGGGGGGGGGGGGGGGGGGCGCGCTGGGGAGAGGCCGAGGCGGCCGGGCCAGACGACTGCTTCGCCCCCTCGGGCCCGCCCCTGAGGCCGGCTGGACCCGCCGAGGGCGCTGGTCAGCGCGCATCCAGTTGGGGGCCTGGGTCCTCCTCCCCATGGCCATGCGGAGCTGAAACTGGGCAGAGCTGCCGCGCGGGCAGGCGGGCGGGCGGCGGGAGGAGAGGGCGGGTCTGCGGCAGCTGCCTTCGGTCAGCCGGAGTCCGGCGGAGAGCACGGAGGGCGGCCTCGTGGAGGTGACATGTTAACTTTTCGGGATAATTCCTGGTATCAGAGTGGAGACAGTGGCGTTGTCAGAGACAGGCAGAGAGAGAGAGCGAGAGAAAGAGAGAGCGGGCCCGGTCGGCCCGGTCGGCCCGGCCTGGGCTGCGAGCCCTGGGGCCCCCTTTCCTTTCCTCCCCGGCTTCCGACAGACGGGCGTGGCCCTGGGCCCACCCCGGGCGGTGGGCGGGCAGCGGGCCGCACGAGGGGAGGGGGCTATGTGTCTGTCTAAGGCTGCTCCCGGCGGGCGGCGGGCAGCCCCGTCCTGGCCGCGTCCTTGCCCGCTGGGTACTCGGCGTCCCCTCCAGGGCCGGGGCCAGCGGCCGCGGAGTCCCCGAGTGGGCCGTGGGCACTCCGCTTGGCGGGCGTGCTGGGGGCCTGGGCCGCCTGCCCGTTCTTCTCGTCTGAAAAAAGTTGTTTAATTACGTCAAAGAAGTTACTCAATGGGCTGCCTGGGTGCACAGAACAGAAGACAAAAGAAAAAAAGAGAAGAGAGAAAAGGAGGGAGGGAGGGAGGGAGAGAGAACAACAGGCGAGTGAGCCAGGGCCCACAGGGGCGTCCGCGCGGCCGCGGCAGCAAGCGGGGCTGGCGGCTGGGGCTCGGGGCCCAGGCCGGCGGGGACCCTCCTCCTCCGCCAGGCCTCCCGTCACCCCGAGTCCTCAGCGGCGGAAAGGCCAGGGCTGGGCGGGACCCGGGGACTGGAGGCGGAGCCAGGGTGCCTGTCACACTCCTGGGAGGCCTGGAGCCCCGCCCCTGGCCAACCCGGGTGGCACAGCGTGGACACAGAGGTCAGCAGCAGACAGACAGACGGATGGATCGGTGGACAGGCATGGAGCTTGGGTGTGGTGAGGGCTGGGGCAGGCAGCCAGAGTGGGGGCCCAGCCCCCGGGGGCCCTGTGGTCCTGGCCCTGGGGCACCTCAGGCCCTCCTCCTAAGCCGGGCCCCCACCTGGGCAAGAACAGGCAGGACCCCCATCTCTGCTCCAAGGACGGAACAGCAGGAGCCCTATCCCGCCCCATCCGGCGGCAGAGGGCCTGACCCGAGCCTGCAGCCCAGGGCCTGGGGGGGCCCTGACCTGGGGCCGGAGCCCGAAGCTGGGAGCCTTGCTGGCCTTGGGGCCGAGGCGCCCCTTCCTGCTCTGAGTCTTGGAGTCCCTCCCTGGCCTGCCCTGATCTTGGGCCGGGCCTGCGGCCGCTCTGGAAACTAAGTAAGGTAGGCGGCTGGTGGCAGAGGCTGGGGGCTGGGCACAGCCGGGCGCCTTGGGGGCAAGCACGGGCACGTGTGCGTGTCCAGGCCCCTCAGGTACACAGGGACCCCAGGATAGCTGGGGGTGGGGGCAGCACCCGCCAGAAGCAGGCTGCAGGGGGTGCAGGGGGTGAGCAATGCGGTGACAGGCTGGGGGGCCCAGGTGCGCGTGAGGGGTTCTTACCACATTTGGAAAGCCTCCCCGTCATCATTTCCATACAGTTAGTGGTGTCTGGAGCACAGAACGGAGAGAGGAGGGGAGACGTGTGAACACAGCTTCCAGCTCAGACCTTGAGCTGGGGGGGCAGCCTCAGGCCGGGCCCTGGAAGGGGGCGGGGCCCTGGAGGGGCGGGGCCTAGGGTGGGCGTGGCTGTGGCCAAGGGGTGGAGCCAACGCAGGCGGGCTAAGAGGGCCGGTGCTCAGAGAGGCGCCAGAACGTGGAGTCCCGGGCTCAGCGAGGAGGCTCCCGCCGGAGCTGGACAGGGCTCCGCAGAGGGCAGCGGAGAGTGGGACCCCTCTCCTGGGCACTGGGGCGTCATGCCTGGTCCTCCCTCCCCTCTGACTCTGGGTCCAGGGCACTCGCTTCGAAGCTGAGAGGTCCGGGCCTCTGGCTGGGGTCTGTGCATGCCACCTTTGGGTCCTCAGCCTACCACTCACACTCTTTGACCGGGTGGCTACAAGGCTCTCCTTAGCCCCAGACTCAGGGAGGCACCCCCCTTCCGACTCTCTCCATCCTCTGCTGGGCCAGGCTGGGTGGGCTGGGGGTGGGGAAGGTAGCTAGGCCCTCTAAGGGCCCCTCCCTGGGCTGCAGTGGGGCCCTGCTGGAGTGGCTACCAGGTCTCAGCCTGGTGCCCCAGAGGGACCCCAGCTTCTGCCACCTCCCCACATCCAGTGGCTTTAGGAATGAGCTCTCTGGATGAGCGAGTCCAGTATGAGAGGGAGGGACCAGGTAAGGGCCGACCCCTGGGGGAGGGGCTGGGGTCCCAGCCTGGGCTCCCCAGGTCCAGGGCTCCCTGAAGGAAGGCAGGGCAGACGGGCTTGGCCCAGAGCTGGCACCCAGCAGTCTCCAGGGAGGTGGTTCAGAGCTGGCTCACAGGTGGGGCCGTGCAAAAAGGGTCGGTCCACCAGGTTTGCTCCTGGGCCAGGGCTTAGCGCGGGGGACACTGGCTGACGGGAGGGAGCCCCCTAGGGCGGGACTCTGCCTGGCCAAGAGTGAAGAGAGCCCCTGTCCCTGTCCTCCAGGCAGTTCGCCAGGCCCCTGCTCACTTCCCCAGACAAGCTGTCCTGCCTCAGCTTTGGCCTCCCCCTGGGAGCGCTGCCTCCTCTGAGGTAGGGGCATTAAAGGCACAGCCCCAGGCCGGCCAGCTCCCAGGGCCGGGGGAGTGGGCCCCCTCTGTGGGTCAGAGCCCTCCAGCCCCAGCCCCCCACCAGAGGGGCACACGTGACAAGGGTGCGAAGGTGGAACACAGACGATGGAATGAGCATGGTGGGGCGGGATGGATGGGGGCCGCTCGGCCTCTAGGACCCCCCACACAAGCACAGATGGTTGGCCACGGGGGCCCTGAGAGGGGGGCTCTGGGCTGGACGCTGCGCTCCCCAGGCCCCACACGGGCCTTGCGGTCAGCTGGCATCTCCCGCCGCAAACCCGCGCCGCACGCCCTCCCTGACACACTGCTCACCGATCATGCAGGAGCCCCAGGGCTCACCCGTACCCACGCGGCCACAGCCCCCTCCCAGCCAGGGCCCAGCCGTGCTGACCCCCAGGCTCCCGGGCCTCCAGCACTGCAGGCCTGGGCAATGCCAGCCCCTGTGTGCCCCCCTCTAGCCCCACTGGGGGACCGCTGCTTCGCCTGGACCTCAGGCCCCCATGTCCTGCCCGTCTAGGGGAGGGTGGGTGGCAGAGAGCCCCTCACATCAGCCAGAGTGGGTACCACCCCCCGCCCTGGAGGATGCTCTCTGGGGAACCCCAAGGGCGCAGGGCCCTGGCAGGACCCCAGTCACTCCGGAGGAGCCCACTCTCGCTGGCCAGGGGCGGGGCTGCCCCGTGTCCAGCTGCTCAGCTGGGTGCTGGGCCCGTGTGGCCTGCCCAGGGCTGGGCTGCCCCGTGTCCAGCTGCTCAGCTGGGTGCTGGGCCCATGTGGCCTGTCCAGGGCCAGGAGGCAGCCACTGGATGTCTGGGTGGGCGCGGGGCGCCCCCCTCAGGCTGGCCTGGCTCTCGCAGAGGACCTGCCCACAGCCCCCTCCCTGCCCCGGCGGTGGGGCCGGACACCTTACCTGCCAGCGTCAGAGGCTACTCTCGTAGCTGGTGGCCACCTTCTGGCCCTTAAGCCCAGCACCCCAGCTTAGTCCTGGAGCTGGCGGGGGGGTTCTACAGTGGACAAGAGGCGCCTTTCAGTGTGGCGTGCGGCCCTACCTCCCTGGTGTGCAGAGACGCCGCTGTGCGGGAGCGCCCTGCTCCCTGGGGGTGCGTGGCTGCGGGCCAGGCGGCTCGCAGAGGGGCCGCACCCCGTCCCCAGCCCTCGGGCCGCCGAGCTGGGCCCCTCCCTCACCTGACAAGTGCTGGGCAGAGGGCTGCTCGTGTGTGCTCAGCAGCTGGGCCTGAATGGTCTCCACGACCCTCTTGAAGCGGCGGCTGGGGCCTGGGGGAGACAGGGCGGATGAGGGGCAGGGCCAGCGGGGACCACCACGCTGCAGCCCCGCCCAGGGGGCGGCCCCAGGCCTCCCCAGCGGCTCACCAGACAAGAGCGTAAACGTGACTGAGTAGATGCCGTTCTCCTTCTGCGCGGCCCCGCCCTCCGTGTACGTGATGTCCACCTGGAACTTGACTGGCTTCTGGAACACGGCCGGGCCCCCTGTTGCCTTGTACTCGGCCCGGAAGCTCGTCTGGGAGATGACGCTGTGGCTGAGGCTGGGGATCTGTGGGCGCAGGCGGCATGAGCGCGGCCTCCCCTCGTGGAGCCGCCGTCCTCCGGCCCCCAGGCCGCAGCAGCGGTGGCTTTCTGCCTCAGGCAGGTGGAGCCCGACACGGGGTGGACCCCGACACGGGGCAGAAAGCGGGGCTCGAGCGCTGGGAGGGGAGAGGCCGGACCAGAGCCTGGGCCGTGTGTAGGGGACACGCCCCCCAGGGTCGAGGTCGGCTCTGCTAGACGCAGGCCTGTGGCTCTGGTCCAGCCAAGCAGCCTTTGCACAGAGGGGCGCGGGGCTGCGGGAGGCAGGCAGCGGGCACACAGGACAGGGTGCCAGGCTCCCGGGGACATTCTTGAGGCCCCAGGCGAATCCCCCAGACCTGCAGAGCCCCCCCCCCCATGACGAGGCCTCAGGACCCTCCTCAGAGTGGCTGTGCATCACCCCACCTCAGTGAGGGGTCCCTGGAGGCATCCCCACACCTGGCCTGGGCCCTCCCCAGGGGACACCCATCTCCCGCCCCCTGGCCCTGCCCAGGCCGGGGTCCTGGGGTCAGGGACCTCGCGGCAAGAGGCTTACCGACAGGAAGGCGTGGACGATGTCGGCTTTGATGGAGCTCAGCGGCTTGTCCTTGATGACCACGAAGATCTGCTCCTCCTTCTCCAGGCTGATGAAGTTCCCGAACCAGGACTTCTTGGCGAGCCTGGGTGCGGGCAGACGGCTGGTCAGCTCAGGGCACACCAACCGAGCCGAGCTCTAGCCTGTCCGCCTCCTGGGCTGTGGGCACCTCGCTGTCCTAACTGGACCCCTTCCCTGGCCCCACCATCCTGACCCTCAGCCCACAGTCCTGACCCCCACCATCCTGACCCTGACCTCTGACCCCATCATCCTGACCCTCAGCCCACAGCTCCTGCCTTGACCTCATCATGGTGACCATGACCCCACAGCCCTGACTCCCCCATCCTGACCCTGACCTCTGACCCCATTATCCTGACCCTCACCCCGCAGCTCCTGCCTTGACCCCATCACAGTGACCGTGACCCCACAGCCCTGACCCCATCCTGACCCTGAACCCTACTCCAGCTGTGACTGACCCCAGTCCTGACCCCCCCAATCCTGATCCTGATCTCTGACTCCCTGATCTGTGACTCCATTATCGTGACCCTCACCCCATAGCCCCTGCCTTGACCCCATCACGGTGACCGTGACCCCACAGCCCTGACCCCTACCATTCTGACCTTATCTCTGACCCCATCCTGACCCTCACCCCACAGCCCATGCCTTGACCCCATCACAGTGACCATGACCCCACAGCTCTGACCCCATCCTGACCCTGACCTCATCCTGACCCTCACCCCACAGCCCATGCCTTGACCCCATCATGGTGATTGTGACCCCACAGCTCTGACCCCCCGATCCTGACCCCCATCCAGACTCCACTATCCTGACCGACTCCCCGCCCTAACTGTCCCTCCATCCTGACCCTGACCAGCCCCGCCCCAGGCCCTGGAGCCCTCATGGTGATCCTGCAGCCACCCCCTCCTACCCGGGTGTGGGCAGCACCTGCTGAGACCCCATCAGGAGAGGAGGAGGGGAGAGTGGGGGGTGCCGTGCCCTCGAGCACACCCCAACCCCAGCCTTGCGTTACGCCACTGTTTGGGGGTGACTTGCAGAGTGGCCTCCCTGAAGCTCCCAGGGTGAGATGCCCATCAGGGGCTGTGTGGGTAGGGCTGGCGGGGGACCCTGTGCAGGTCTGCCTGGGGCGGGGGACAGGGATGGGGGCAGAGATGGGGGCTGGTGCCTGCCACCCCGCCCAGATCACTCCTGGAACACAGAGCTCACTCAAACCCCCAGGGGCCGAGCTGCTACGTGGGACGGGGCAGGGGCCACCCCAGGGACCCAGGGCGGCAGTGCCCTCTCGCACGAGAGCCCGCACCTCACGGGTACCCGGCCTGCCTTGCCCATCGTCCTCTGTCCCTCTGCCGCGTCCGAGGCCCCACTCTGGGCTGGGCCACCCACTCAGCGCACACGTCCAGCCTCCCACATTCAGCCCTGCGGGCCTCTCCCACAGTGGACGAGGCTGGGACTCGCTTCTGAGCAGGAGGGCAGCAGGAATCTCCCTGGAGATCAGGCTCTGACAGGCCAGCCTCCCCCTGGCCAGGGGCGTCCACCTCGTGTGGACAAACTGACACAGTTAGACACAGTGGGACAGACGGACAAGAGGGGGAGGCCTGTGCAGCCAGGAGCCTGAATCCTGCTGGTGACCAGCTGAGCCTGGAGGTGGACGGAACCCTGGATGGGCCTTGAGATGGCCATCACTGACCAACGCTATGGAGCGGGGCCTGACCCCGAGGCCGGCAGGTGGACAACCGCTGGCGGGAGCGCCTGCCTGACTCCAGGAGCTCAGCTGTGGATATGGCCAGGGCTCCACGAGCAGGGGACCCGCACAAGCCAGTATTGCTCGGGCGGCGCTGGCAGCGTGAGCAGGTCTTCAGCTCGCAGGGCGTTCTCCTGTGCGTCTCCCCTTTCTCTTGCCCATTTCCGGAGCTGGCTCTGGGGCCCGTGGCAACGCTGAGGTGGCAGGCAGCCTGCTAACAGAGGCCATGTCCACTCGTAGGACTGGAGCCGGCCTCTGGGCGTGGCCTCCGAGGCAGATACCTGCCCTTCCGGCCCCCGGCGGTCACTGGCCACCTTCACCTTTCACACACCCTGCTGGCTCTGCAGCCGTCGGCGTGTCCAGAGTTCCGTGGGCCTGAAGTTCAGACAAGGGCCAGGAGGTGGCTCTGGAGCCTGCGGTGGGGGCCAGCGCCCCATCTCCCTCCATGACAAGACTGAGTAACGGGCGCACTCAGCTGTGCCCTTGGCGTCGGGTCTGACAGCAGCCTGAGGGGCTGGGAAGGCCTGTGCCGTTCAGTCTGGGCCCAGCCGGGCCTGTCAGTGAAGGCGTGTTGTCTGATAGCAGCTCTTACACATGCTGATGCGGACTCTGAGCCTCACCCACTGGGGGAAGGCGCTGAGAGCAAAGGCTGGGCCTCCTGGAGGAGACAGAGCTTGCGGCCCGAGACGAGGCGCCGGCCTGGTTCCCGCCCATGGAGCTCAGAATCTGGGCCATCGTGCAGGCCGGGTGTGAACGCTGCACACACATGACGGACCGAGGCTGCGACCACGTGGAGGCGATGTCTCTGGCCCGGAGACCACAACCTCACGAGGAGTGGGTGCCGGGGACGCCCCTGACCCCAGGGCCACCCGTCTGCTCCGTCAGCCACACCCACTGGGGGGCGGGTGCCAGCAAAGGCCCTTGTGGGGGGACCAGGCCTCCAGGACGTGAGAGTGGGTGCGAGGCTGCAGGCCGCCTGCACGGTGCTGTCCGCTGCTCCGGGTAGGCTTTTTCTTAAGCTTTTCTAGAAAACCTAACAAGTTACAAACGTGGTTGCCAGAGCTTCTGATGACGGCAGGAAATTCTGACCGAAGAGACACCAACGGGGGCTCCCAGAGGCCCTGCGTCTGGGGCTGGCGGCCCTCAGGCTCCACCCCGGCGCTGTGTCCACAGGCCCACGCGGGGTCTCGATGCTGTGGTGACAGAGCTTCCCCTGCAGTGAGGTCACGGCCACTCTGCCCGTGGCCACCCCACAGGTCTCGTTCACACAGTGAAGGGAAAAGAGGCTGGGGCCTCTTGGGGGTCTGGGCCCCAGAGCACTGCCTCCCTGTCGCCTCAAGGCTGCGCTTCCACCTCTCGTGGGACGGTGGGCGGAGGCCCTTCCTACAGGCACCTCACAGCGGGCCCCCAGCCCTCTGAAGCGCGGCTGTGCCGTCCCTGCCACCCGCGCTCCCCGCCCCGAGCTGCAGCTTAGGAGCAGACATGGGCAAGGCCGTGTTGCCGCCCCGGCCCCGCACCTGCCCTGGCACTCAAGGTGGAGACGCAGGCGGCCCCAGCACCCTAGTGACCCCGGCCTGACACCCAGGGTCCATCCCAGATGCCCACACACTCCACGTCCAGGCAGCGGGAAGGAGCCAGCAGTGCACACTTGAGCTTGAGCAGGGCCACTTACTCTGGGGACGACTCCGGGGTCAGGTTGGACATCTCCTCGGGCGTTGGAACTGCACATGCCAGGACAGGGAGAGAGCGCGGTGACCGCCCGGCCCCGCCCCCAGCAGGGCCGAGGCCACAGGGAACTGTCCGGTCTCCTGGTGCTGAAACCAGGCTTTGCCTTCTCTGGCGTCCAAAGGGCCCTGCTGTCTCGGGGAGGTGGCCACGCCCCCCACGCCCTGCCCGTTGACACGGTGCGGCTGGTGTGCCCTGCTGGCCAGGGCCCCCCCCACCCCCGACTCTCCCGAGCCCCGCCCCCCGGCCCCCACTCCCGTCCCGAGCTCCCCCCACTGGCCCCCTGCTGTGTCTGGCCACTCTCACCTTGCAGTTTCCGGCGGTGGAAGCGGGGCGACCCCAGGAAGCTGTTCTTGATGGAGTTGAGCCGCGTCCTCCAGGGCACCCCTCCCACGCTGGGGCTGGACGGCGGCGTGGGGTTGGGCGTGCCGGCCGGGCTCTCCTTGGGCGTGTGCACAGGCGTCCCCTTGGGGGTAGGGGAGGGGACTGCCCCTCGGAGAGGGGTGAGGGGTCACCTGTATGGTGGGGACAGATTTGGTGTTCGGTTCAGTCCCGGGGGGTGGGAACCGGGCAGGCGATGGCAGGGCGGGTGGGCCCGGGGACAGGGCCGGCTGGGGGCTGAGGCCCCCTGGGACAGGGGGCTGGGCCTGGGTGCCAGCCGGGAGTGGGTTGGACTTGGTGCCCTGCAGCGGCTTGTCGGTCAGCTTGGCCTTGCTCGGCAAGGTCTGGGTCTTGGGGTTGGGCCGCGGGGCGGCCTGTGGAGGGAGGAGGTGTCCGGGCCGGGAGGCGCTCCGGCAAGCTTCAGGCTCCGCGGAGGTGGCCGGGGGGCAGGCCACAAAGGGGAGCTCGGGGGGCGGGGGGAGGCAGGACGAACTTTCTAATAGGCTACAGGGCAGGCAGGAGCCACAGGGGAGAACAGGGGGCCCCCCCAGAGCCCAGCGCAGGCCCCGCCCCCGCAGGCCCCGCCCCCAGCAGGCCCCGCCCCACAGGCCCCGCCCCCAGCAAGTACACACAGCGCCAGGAGGACCCCAGGCAGGAGGAGGGGGCAGGCGGGTGGGGGAGCATTCGCCACGAAAGAAACCAACAAACGAGAAAACAGAACAGAAAACGTGCCGTTAGCAGAGCAGCCGGAGCCCCGAGAGCAGCAGGCAGGGTGGGGGTCCGCCCAACCGCCCCCGCCCTGGGCGCGCCCTGGGGGCGGGGTCACTCACCCGGGGGCTGCTGAGCGGGCTGGTGGACAGGCCCGAGGACGCGCCACTGATGGACCTGGACCTGGGAACACAGGCACGCAGGGCGGCTCAGACGGGGGGCTCCCAGCGCCTCCCCCCTCAGGTGGGCCCGGCCCAGCGCAGGCCTAGCAGTGCCCAGGGCGGTCCTGCCGTGCCGCACCGCCCCCCCCCCCCCACGCCCCGCACCAGGCCCCGGAGGGCCCGGGCCCCTGGGGGTCATCGGAGCACCGTGGTGCAGCCGGTGGCCTGGGGGCTCCTCTTCCCCCCACGCAAAAGCTGCCCCACATCCGAGGCCCAAAGCCCCAGGCCCAGAGGGCAGAGAGGGGCCCTCAGCGAGGCTCTGGAGCCTGATGAGCAGAGGGATGGGGGAGGCAAGGCTCCCAGGGTCCCCTCTCCACACACCCACTGACCTGAGCCCAGCTGAACCTCCAGGCTGAGCTGTCGCAAACCCAGAGTCCTGCACTCTGCCGAGCGCCTCACCCCCTGGTGCCTGGGCACCAGCCCAGCCCCTCCATGCCCACAGCCCACCCGTGTGGCCCAGAGCTGCCCATTGCCCCCCTCGCTTGCACGGCGCCTGTGACGGCCGTCAGCAGGGACGTGGATTCTGTCCACCCCAGCCCCATGTGGCCTGCAGACTTGGCCTGGGCACGACCGCAGAGAGGTCACTGGCCAGCACACCCGGCGGAGACCACTGCGGCCGCTGCCCCCTTGGGGCAGGAACCGTACACCTCTCGGGTTAGGGCCGGGCCTGCGGGGCCTTGCTCCACCACCCACGTGGCCTCGAGGGAAAGGAGACGCCCGCTCACCCCTGGGCGCCGGCACCGGCCATCCTTAGAGGAAGGAAACCGGAGGGGTCGAGACAGCCACAGGAGAGAAGAGGACAGAACAGAGTGAAGGGCGGCCACACCGCCCACGCCGCAGCCAGCCCCCGGGCCTCAGGGAGGAGCCGGGCCCCGCTGGCCAGGCCCCCGGCACCCATGGGCAGGAGCCCCACAGTGACGGCCCTCCAACCCGACGCAGCCACGGAGCCGGCACCTTGCCCTCGGCAGCCCCAGCCCAGTCTGCCCACGTCCGCCGGGCAGGGCCCGAAGCCCTCAGACGTGACAACAGAGCGCGGGCTGGCGGTCCCAGTGGGGGCCCACCCTGCACCGCGGCCAGCACGGGCAGCAGCTGCGAGCTTGCCGCTCGGCACAAAAGAAGCAGAGAAGCAGCGGCAGAGAGACGGGGCCGCGTCCACGCCCTGCTGTCTAAGCCTGGAAGCTGAGCTGCGGGAAGGACACGCCAGTGCAGAGCAGCCGGGGTGGGAGAGGGCACGGAGGGGGGAGCCGGGGGTCCCGGGGCCAAGCGAGGCCCCGCCACGGGCGCTGCCGGGCAGCGGGCCCTGCAGGCGGGGCGCCAGGGGCCTGGAGGGCTGGGCGGCGTGCAGGGCCTCCTGGGACCCGCACGGCCCCTGCCCCTTCCTGAGGAGCTTGCAGCGCCCGGGGTGACCACCTCCACTCTGGTCCATGTGGACAGCCGGGCGGCCCCCGGACACAGGCCAGTGTGGAGTGGGGAAGGGGAGCCGAACAGGCCCAGAGGCCCGCTGACCACAGCTGAGGGCAGCCCAGGGCCTGGGGTGGGCAGAGCCCGGGTCTCCAGGCCCTCCTAGGGGGCCGCATTCCTCCTCCTGGGCGTCAGCCGCAGCTGACCAGCCCTCCCCCCGGCTCACGGGAAGGCTCCCTCACCAGAGGCGGGAGGCCACCCGAGGCCCAGCCCTGCCCCCAGGCCCGCCGCTGTCTGTGGGGCTGGGGCGGGGGATGGGGGGGGCAGGGTGTATACCTGTCTTCTTTGCTGAATTGGGGGTGGGCTTCAGCGATATCCAGGCTTTTACTGAACATTGCTTTACTACAGCGGGAACAAAGTGAGAAAACAGAGTTACTGCCGCAGCCCCGCCAGGCGGCCCAGGAGGCCGGCCCTCCACACCTCCGAGCTGGGCACAGCCGGCCAGCCAAGGCCAGGAGCACAGGAGGAGGGCCGGCCAGGTGGGCACAGCACAGCCGGCGGCCTGATGGGCAGGGCGGCCTTTGGGGACACCTGGCGTCGCCTCAGGGGTGCGGCCTGTCACCTCAACAAGGGCCCAAGCCAGGGGGGAGCAGCCTCTGAGATGGAGCAGAAAGTGCAGGGGGCGAGGAGGGTTGGCTTTCCAGTGAGTGACCCCTGGGATGGCTGACCCCTGACCCTGCCCCAGCTCCTCGCCGCCCCTGAGGCACGCGGGCCTGAAAGGCAGAGTGGAAGCCAAGACGGCCGAAGGTGGGGTGTGCAGGGTGGGGGGAGGCTGACGAGCCCCCAGCCTGCCCACAGCTGTGGAGCCAGAAGCCAGTGCAAGGCTCGGGAAGGATGGCGCCTCCAGGAGAGGTGCCCCGACAAGCAGGACCTTCCTCCTGTTCCTCCCCGCCCCCCACCCTGGGACAGGAGGCCACGGGCAGTGGACCACGGTGGCCGGCAGACCTGGAGAGGGCCCCAGAGGCTGGGACCCCAGAGGGTGGGGGCTGGGACCGCCGAGGGTGGGGGCCGTGGCTGGTGGGTCGGTGGCCCGTTTAATCCTGACAGTGGCCCGCAGCCTGCAGTTCCTCAGAGGCCCGGCTGGCCCCAGCGCCGAGCACCCAGCTGACCGGTGTGGCTGGGGCTCGGGCGGTGACACCTCCTGCGGAGCCTCCGCCCCAGGGCCTCCCCGAGGGCTGAAGGCCCTGCCTGGGCAGGGAGGCTTGGTCTCGCCCAGCATCCCGGGAACAGCAGAGGCTCTGCAGGGCCCTGATGCCCGCCCCTCCTCGGGGGGCCCAGACTCCACACCCCAAGATTCCACATCCCTGACCCCTGCCTGGCCACAGCTGATCCAAACACGGGCTCGGCATCAATCGGGGTTAAGCCTCCTGGGCTGCGGCTCTGAACACAGCTGACCTCTACCCAGCCCTGCCCAGCCCTGCCCAGTCTAATCCAGCCCAGCCCAGCTCTGTCCAGGATGGCCTCACCCAACCCAGCCTGACCCAGGCCAACCAAGCAAAGCCCTGCCCCTCTCAGCCCAACCCAGCCCAGTCTGCTCGGGCAGAGTTCAGCCCAAATCACCTTATTCCAGCTCAGCCAGCCAGCCAGCACAGCCCATGCAGGCCCCCTACCCTGACACCTCCCCAGGCACAGCTCAGCGCAGTGCCACGCAGCAGCCTTAGCCCAGCCCCAGGGTGGGGTGCAGAGAGGAGCCAGGCCCGGTCCAGCGCCGCCTGGCCCGGGCAGCAGGAGGCACGCACCTCTGGCCGTGCTGGGCCATCTCCAGGGCCCGCCGTGCGGGCACGGGGGAGCCGCCGTCCGTCACGCTCAGCACCTCCATGGACTTCCGCTCAGGCCGTCGCTTGCCATGCCGGTTGAGCATCGGGGAGTCCACACGCTTCCGGGGCGGGTCTGCGTGCAGAGCAGGGTCAGGGCCGGCAGTCCGCAGGGGTGGCGCGGGCGGCCCCAGGATCCCGTACCTATCTCGTTCCTGGGCGGCAGGTCCTCATCCTCATGGCTTGGGTACCTCTCTTTCCGGTCCAGGAGAAGGAAGTAGATCATCTTCTCCTGATTCTCCCTGCAGAGGGTGAGAGGCGCCGGGAGGCTGGATGGGGTCCCCCCAGGCCGGCGCCCCGCCCCCGGGCAGGCCCCCGGACGCACTCCTCCGACAGCAGGTCCTGCAGCAGCTTGTTGCGGTCCCGGAAGCAGCCGAGCGAGTGCATGCTATCTAGCACGTCGGGGTCGATGTCCTCCAGGCTGGGCAGGGAGCGGATCTGCACCTTGCGAGGGACAGGCTGCTCCGGCTCCGGTTCGTTCTTGCCTCCTCTGCGGGGACAGGGCCCGGTCACTCCCTCTGGCAGCACCCGAGGCTCCTCGCCCGCTCCCCGGCCCTGGGCCTGAGTCCTGCTGCTCTCCCTGCGCCCAGCCCCTGCACATCTCTTGCGTCCTGCCTGTGCCCAGCACGGGCCGGCCAGGGTCCCCGAGAGCTGGCCCGGGGGCGCGAGGCTGGAGGCAGTCCTGCGCTGGGCCAGGCCCTCCCCCCGCCGTCCCTAGCGGGCCCTTCGGGCCACAGAGGCAGGCAAAGCGGGCGATGAGGGCAGGAAAAGCTACTTACATATACCATATGTGTTTCTGAATGTGCTCTAGCTACAAGGAAAGAGAAACAGGGAGTTAGTATGAGGGAGGAGCGGAGGCCGCGTTAGGAGGCCAGAAGGGCAGGAGCGGAGGGGCGGGGCTGGAGGCTGAGCGAGGAGCGAGACAGACGGCGGGGAGGAGCGGGCGAGGGGCGGGGGTGGGAGGGGGGTGGGGCGGAGACAGGTGTGGAGCCGGGCGCGGGAGGGAGCGCGGGGACGGCGGGGGCTCACGGGCTCACGGAGGGGGGCCATCCCAGACGCCTGGCTAGCGCCCTGAGCCTACCTACCCACGGGGGAGAGGACAGGCCTCCCCGGAGACGGCGGGGAGCTAGGGGGAGCGGGGCTGCAAGCAGGGGTCGGGCGCTGCGAGGTGGGCAGCAGGAGCCCCCCGAGGCTCAGGGCGGGGCGGAGAGAGGGGAGCAGCGGGCAGCGGGCGCGGGCCGAGCGGGGGGCTGGACGAAGGGAGAGCAGGAGGCGCTCCGCCCCGACGGAGGCGCGCTGGACCTCTTTCAGAGCGGGGGACCCCCCAAACCCTGGTTCCCCCCCAGACCCTGACTCCCCGGCCGCCCCCGCCCCGGAGCGGGCCCGGAAGGACCGCGCACAGGGCCCTGCCCGGGCTCACGCACCGTGAGGCGCCGCGCCGCGTCCACCTCGATCATGCCGCGCAGCAGGCTCTGGCAGTCGGGCGGGATGAAGTGCGGCATGTGGAAGACGCCGCGCTTCACCTTCTCCAGCAGCTGCCGCAGGTTGTCGTCGTCGAATGGCAGCGCCCCCTGCCGGCGGTGCGAGGTCAGGGCGGGCGGGCCCACGAGGCAAGGTGTGGTGGGTGTGGGGGCAGAGGGGCGGGGATGGGAGGGCGGGGGCCGGGGGGTGTGGGGTGGACCGACGGGGCGCGGGGAGCCTCACCACCAGCAGCGCGAACAGAATCACGCCGCAGCTCCACACGTCTGCCTTGCGGCCGTCGTATTTCTCTCCCTGCGGACAGTCCTGGGGTTGGTGGGGGCGCAGGGCCGGAATTCTTGCGGGGACAGAGGGTCCGGGAGGCTATGGCCCCGGGGGCGGCGCCTCAGACAGGCAGCCAGGCCCCGACCTGGGGGTCTACAATCACCGGGGCAGGGAGGCCCCTTGGCTGGACAGGGGCTGGGGTGGGGTGGCTACTTACCCGGATCACCTCCGGACAGGCATAGTGGGGCGACCTGAAGGCAAAAGCCGAAGTCAGGGCAGGAGGCTCAGGACGCACCGTGCCCTGGCCATCCCACCTCCTGGACTTCTGGGCTGCCCCCCGGAACGGCAGCAGGTGGAGACCGAGGGCGGGGTGACCCCCCGCTCCATGCCTCCAGACTGCCTGGCATGGATGCCCTACTGGGGGGTTCCAGGGCTTTGGTGCCAATTCTCCCACAACCTCATAGCCTCTGCATGCTCCCAGGAGCCAGGGACCCAAGGAGCCGGCGGGCAGAGGCTTATCCTCATCCCTTATCCCCGCCCCGGCAGCCCCATGGGGTGCCGGGCCCCTGCCTCCACTGGGCCGCCTGCCAGGGCAGCTGTGGGGCCAGGCTGCAGCTACCGTCCTGGCCCGTGTAGGACCGGAGGCCGGCTCGGGGCTCAGCTCACCCGCAGCTGGTCTCCAGCAGGCTGTCGCCAACCTGCAGCGACGCCATGCCAAAGTCTGCGATCCGGATGTTATTCTTCTCGTCCAGCAGAAGGTTTTCTGGTTTCAGATCCCTGTGGCTGGAAGGAAGGCAGGATTGAGGCTGACCGCAGCTGCCCCCCTAAAACCCCGCCTCACAGCAGGAGGCCAATGGCAGCACAGCCCGCTGATGTCACCAGCGGCCAATTGGAAGTCTCCTTCGGGCCGATGGCTGCAGGGTGGCAGGATGGGCAGACAGGACTGGCAGCGATGGGCACGCTCTACTTTCCTCCTTGGAGTCTCTCCCCTTTCCTGCTTGCCCCACCACACCTCACACCTGCCCTGGGCCAGCACCAACCTGGGGCTCCCAGACCAAGGATACCCTGGCCCCCGGGCCTCTGAAAGCACCAAGGACATTTGGGTGGGCACCTGGCAGAAAGCTTTCTGATGCCCCCATGGGGTCAGTAGGGATAAGCTGCCTGATCCAGTCGGGGGCAGGGGGATGCAAGAGTTGGGGGAGGCACATGTGCAGGGATGGGGGCTGCTTGGTGGGGAATGGGGTGCCTGGGTGCCTGCACAGAGATCCAACCAGTCCATCCTAAAGGAAATCAGTCCTGAACATTCATTGAAAAGATACATGATGAAGCTGAAGCTCCAATACTTTGGCCACCTGATGCAGAGTTGACTCATTGCAAAAGACCCTGATGCTGGAAAAGACTGAAGGCAGGAGGAGAAGGGGGTGACAGAGAATGAGATGGTTGGATGGCATCGCTGACTCAATGGATATGAGTTTGAGTAAGCTCTGGGGGTTGGTGATGGATGGGGAGGCCTGGCGTGCTGGAGTCCATGGGGTCACAAAGAGTCAGACACGACTGAGCGACTGAACTGAACTGGGGTGCCTGGAGGGGCAGGGGGGCACGTGGTGGTGGCAGGGTGCCTGGTGGGCGGGGACACACCATATGGAGTGGCTGTGGCAGAAGTCCAGCGCAGAGATGATCTGGCGGAAGAACTTCCGGGCCTCTTTGGGGGTCAGCCTCCCTTTCTTGACCAGGTAGTCAAAGAGCTCTCCACCAGACACATGTTCTAGCACCAGGTATCTGCAGGGGGCAGGCAGGCGTTGGGTGGGCACACCCAGCAAGGGCACCGCTGCTCCTCAGCACGTGGGCGCCCACCACTCCCCCTCCTGACAGGCCCAGGCAACAGGCCCACACTGAGCCTCAAGACCAGGGGGCACTGAGGTAGGTAGCTGACCCTCTCCTGAGCCTGAGGTTTGGTCCTTCCAGGCCCTTCCTGGCCTCCTGGATGAGCAAGGACACGTCAGATGCTCAGGCCCTAAAGGAGCCGGGGGCCAGCAGGGCGGACCTCAAAAGGGATGGGGTTGGGGCAGGGCACCACTGGTCTGGGAAGGTGCGAGGCAGGGTCGAGGGGAGGGCCTGGGCAGGGGAGGGGCCTAGTTGGGAGGAGGGGCCTGGGCGGGGGAGGAGCCTAGGTGAGGGAGGGGCCTGGGCAGGGGAGGGGCCTGGGCGGGGGCGGAGCCTGGGGGTGTCCAGATAGCAGGTAGTGACTGCCCCTCAACTTGGCTCAACACAGCTGGATGGTGTAGGGGGGAAACCCCATGGCCCTCTGAACCGAGAAGGGGGCTGTGTCCGAGCTGAGCTTCCGTGGGGTGGAGCCTGAGGGTCTGGTTTCTGGGGTGGGGTGGGCGGCAGTCCTCAGGGGAGCTGGGACTCAGGCTGAGCACAGACCCTGAGGAATCCCCGGTGGGAGCCGGACAGTGGGTGGTTCTGCTGGTCTGAGGGGGCCTGGGGACGGAGGGGGTGACAGGGGCCGTGCGGTGGGACCAGGGCAGGCAGAGACGGGGGTGTGGGCCTGGAGCTGGTCTTACAGAAGTGGAGGGGGCGGTGGGGGGGCAGCCTGTCTGTGGCGAGGAGTTGGGGGAGGAAGGGGCTGCGACACAGGGCAGGGACACGCTGGGGTGTCAGCGGGGAGAGGGGCGGTTCCCGGGGCCCACCCTGTTCCTGAGAGGGGGTTCAGGCGGCACCCCCAGTTTAGGGGCAGAGGCCCTGCCTGAGCTCCCACGTCCAGGCTCCTGGCCCTCCATGGCACCCTGGGAGGGCGCTGGGCAAGGCAGCAGCCAGGCCGGACTGTGTCCTCTCAGCATCCTGTCCCGTCACCCAGCCTGTCTTGACTGTGTCCCCCACCTAGCCTGCCATCCCCAGCCCCTCCCTGCTTCTAGCCCCTCCTGGGGGGCCTCCTAGGAGTCCCGTAAGTATCAGATGCTCTCTGCCCAACAGCCCCATAAGTATCAGAACAGGAGGACAAGTGGCTGTCTCCTGTGTGCAGACGTGGGCAAGACCTGCCCAGCAGCCACCCGCACCTCAGGCTCACGGGCCGGCATCGAGACACGAGCAGGTGGGAACCCAGTCAGGCCAAAGGGGTTGATGTGGACAGGAGGGGAGACCCATGGGTCGTCCCCCTCATCGTGGTCCTGATGGCAGCTCCAGCTCACCAGTGTCGGGGGCCCAGGACCACCCCCGCCTCCCTCAGCCCCCAGGTCTCTAATGCGGGGACCCTGTTTTTCCCGGGGCCCCATGTGGGCGGCTTGTCACACCGTCTGCCACTAAACACTTGGAGGGGGCTGCTGGTGGGGCGCTAGGCCCCCTGCTCCCCAAGAGCTGCCCAGGACAGAGCCACTCAGGCTGGCCGGCTTGCGTGCATCAGGGCGCAGTCAGGGCTGGGCTGGAGGCCCCAAGGAGCCCCTGGAGCAGCGGGCCTGCGGGAGCGGTGCCAGGACCTCCTGCCCGCACTCCCTAGCTCCGCCGCTGTCCCAAGAAGGACGCGGACCCTGCCTCCGGCCACGCCCGCGGCAGCAACAGAGCCGACGCCCCCTTCGGCTCCAACCTGGGTGCGCTGGCTGAGGTCACGCGTGGGAGGGGGCACGTGCACGGGCTGCCCACGCAGGGAGAGGTCCGCTGGCCTCGGTGGTGATGGAAGGTCAGCCACGATCAGGCAGCTGGAGAGCAGGCCGTGGCGACAGTGCAGCCAGCCAGCCTGGGGTCCCCACACACGTGAGGAGCACGTAGGGGCTGCTGGGGCTGCGCGAGGGTCACGGGGCAGGAGAAAGGGCCTGAGTGGCTCCTGCCCCTTGACCCCTGCCCCCAGCCCCGCCCCCGGAGCCCTGCCCCCAGGAGGCCCGCGGCCCAGAGGCCCGTCCCCAGGAGGCCCCGCCCCACTCTCCGCACCCAGCAATACCTACAAATATTTTTTGTTTTCATAGACGTCGTGCAGTTTGAGGACGTGGGGGTGCTCGATCAGCTTCAGGATCGCGATCTCCCGCTCCACCTGCGGGTGGGCCGCCGTCACTGGGGACTCCCCCGGGGGGTCTCCCTGCCCCCCGGCTCTGCCCTGTTCCTGCCCCCCTGTGTTGTCCCTGGCCACCCCCCACCCCGCCCCCAGTTGCGCCCCATCCCTACCAGCCCACCCCTGGGTCCCTTTCCGTGAACTCCCAGCTCCCCACCCGGGTATCTTGGAGCATCTTGAACTTCATGCCCCCGACCTACACGGTCACCAGCGGCAGGGCCCCGCCCGCCCTCCTCACCTTCATCAGTACAGACTCGCTGAGCTTCTCCCGGTTGACGATCTTGACGGCCACCTTCTGGCACGTGACACAGTGGATCCCCAGCTTCACCAGGCCTGGGGGGACAGCAGGCCTCAGATCCTGTCCAGCCGGGCCGTGGCTCGCATCCTGCCTTTGGGGCCCTCACTCAACCCCTGGGGCCCTGGGCTCCTGCCCTGCCTTGCGAGTCCTGAGCCAGACCCCAGGAGCTCTCTGCCCCCACTCCTCAGGCACTGGCCAGAGGCTGCCCCCAGCACGATCCCTGCCCCACGCCACACAGCGGTCTTGGCCTCCTCCAGCCTGGCCTCAGCATGGCCCCTACTCCCTCACCAGTGACACCTGGAGTTGCCCCCCAGGCCTCAGCGGAAGCCCAACCCCTCAGTGGGGAGCCAGGGTGACACCCGTCCCACACCCCCACACACACACGCTGGGCCTCACCAACCCTGCACCACTACCCATCACCCTCCTCCTGGCCTGAGGACCTCTGGACAGAGGGGCCTCAGGCACCCGCTCACCGCGGGACACCGGTGCAGGGCCCCTCCCGGGCAGAACGCCGTCAATGCACCTCTGCTGTGGCTGCAGGGACCCTTGGTCCCACTCGCTGCTTCCTGGCCGTGTGGGCACAGCTAGGCACCTGCCCCCTCCCAACACCACAGAGATTCACTGAGAGAGCCCCTGGCAGTCTCTCCCTCCCCAGCCTGGTTCCTGGCCTCCTGTGCCCTCTGTGGCCTCAGACCCAGACACCCTGTGCTCTCCCCGCCCCAGCCTGGGCCCCGCCTGGACATTCCCCGATGGGCACGGAGGTGACCACCACAGCTGGAGCCACCTCCAGCACGTGGGTGCCCAGCAGCAGCCCCGGGGGAGACACCGGGCCCCGCAGCACTGCAGCCTGTGCTTGGCCTGGGCGGATGCCCGTCTCTTTCACGCTCTGCTGCTCTAAATGTGACCTCGACACGGCTCGCGGCTCCGACCAGCTGGGTGTGCGCTTGCCCCTTTGGATGCTGCTGTGGGGCAGCTCTCAGAAAACTGCAAAGCGCTTTGCTTGAGAAACAAATCTTTTGCCACATGTAGCTTCTCCTAAGGGGCATGCGTCTCTTTATCTGACCGTTGGTATCGTCTCATGGACGTTCACACCTTCTCAGCAGCTCGCGTCCTCCTCCTTGCCCACCCCCCCCCGCCTCGCCCATGGGCAGCAAGCTTGCGGGTGGCTGGGAGGTGATTCGTGCTCCCCAGAGGCAGGTGGGCCGAATGAGGGCCTGGTGGAAGCCCTGAGCCCTGAGCCTGTCCTTCCTCAGCTCAGGGGAGGGCAGAGGCCCCGCAGGTGGGCCCGCTGAGCCCCAGCTCCTGCCGGGGAAGGGCTACGGCTCCTGGGGCTCTCACCAGCTGCCTTTGATCTGAGCCTGTGATTCAGGTTGGGAGACAGCAGAGCGAGCGGGCCCCAGAGACCAGGGGCAGCAGCGGTGTCTGTGATTCAGAGCTGAGGCCCCCCACGCCTCCAGGACGGCACCCAGGCCTGGCACAGACCCCTCCCCCAGACAAGGTGGACAGGCCTCAAGGAGCCACAGCCACGGTGGCCCGGCTGCTCCTGGGGACAAGAGCCCCTATGAGGCCCAGGGCAGACGTGGGACAAACTGCAAACAGAACAGGCAAGGGTTCCTGGGGAGTCGCGGCGGCCCTACCACCGAGCCTCACAGCCTGCACGGGGGCTTGGAACACCAGTGCACACACATACCCCTACACGCTTGTCCTCAGGAGGCGGGACTCAGAGACACGTGGGGAATGAAGGAACATGAGCTTCACCTCAATAGCGACCTGGAGGGTGACACAGGTGGCCCTAAAAGTGGGACGTGAGGTGGCCACCTCCCCTCTCCAATAATCATGGCAGGCAGTCTGCTGACGGTGCAGCGGGGCTGTGAGAGGCCGACACACAGAGAGGCCAGGAGGACCGAGAACCCGGCGGACAAGGCGCCCGGGACACGCCCCAGGCAGGCGGGGAGCTGCTCTGGGCCTGGACGCAGCGGGCTGCCCTGGGCCGTATCCCACAACTCTGGGCTTCCTCCCTGCCTTCATTTCTCCCGCTTGTTGCCTCTGTCCACAAAAGTCCACTGTGCACGGATTCCTACACACCCTGCAAAGCCCAGCATAGAGGTGCCCATCAGGTGGAGCTTCTGGGCCCTCCTGGGTGTGCCGGTCTCCTGCAGCCCCAGGGACCTCTGGGTGGGAGGTTTGGGTTTCAAGCAGCCTCACCCACTTCCCTGGAGGCAGGGAGCAGAGTGCACCCTCGGGAAGGCCTGTGAGGGAAGCCCAGGGCCGCCCTAATTACCAGCCCTCCAACTGCTCGGGCTCATTTTCCAATTGCGACTTTATCTCTAATTATTGTCTTTACAGCAAACTCAGGCACAGGCAAGAGAAGAAAAGTGTACAGTGTCACAGATAATTGCTGGAGAAACTGGCAGTCCTCCTCAGGCGGCGGGTGCCCAGGGCTGCAGGGAGGGCTCCTCAGAGCCGACCTGAGAACCCTGGGCCCAGCCACGGGGTCCCTGCTGCACCCCAGCAGGCACCCGTGTACTTGTGCATGGGCACAGGGGGGCAGGCTTCCTGAGCGCAGCCTGGGGAGTCCAGGGACCCAGAGGCCGCTGGCTGAGTGCAGACCCCTGCACCTAGGCCCAGGTGCTGAGCACAGGACTCTGCCCCACCCTGACAGCCCAGCCTCCCAGCCATTGGGCTCGCGGGCCTAGAGGCAGGCACAGGCCCGGCTCCCGCCCCCAGCTGCTGAAGGATGGCAGAGCCTTGGGGACCTGGGAGTGGGGGGAGCCGAGGGGGAGGTGCACGGCTCAGGCTGCAGCCCTGGGGCCTCAGATCTGCAGGGAGAGGGCTGGAGGGCCTGAGGGGTCAGAGGCCACATGGGGTGGTCCAGAGCAGACGCCTCACCCGGGCCCTCTGGTCATCCTTGACCCCCCTTTTCTTCTTGGTCATGGTCCTTTGGAAAAGACCCTGTTGGAGGGCTCAGCAACGTGGGGACCGCCAGCTTCGAGGACAGGACAGAGCACAGGGGCCGCCGTGCCGCAGGGAGCCCCGCGGTGGGCCCAGACCCCACTGCCCAGAGACTGCCTGGGGCTGGACGGAGGTCTGGACAGGCAGTGCTGGCGCACCTGAGGGGGAGGGGACCTCTGCGCCCTGGGCCCAGCCCTGTGCCACACAGGGCAGTTGAAGCCGAGGGGGAGGATGCAGCAGGACTGCTGGGGACCCGCTCCCTACAGACACGGCAGGAGACACTGCCCAGACTGCGCCCCAGCCTCCAGCACTGTTTCCCCCCCTCCCCTGAGCAGTGAGTCTCTGCAGGCCTGGCCGGGCAGGCACTGGGCTCCCCCCACCAAGTTCTCGAGGTGCCCAGCCGAGGTGGGCTGCCCTCAGCCTGCAGCCCCCGTGGGCGGGCAGCACAGCTCAGCTCCCCAGGCAATCCGTCCCTCCGTCCTGAGCTCAGGGCCACCTGAGGCCCCCTGGCCGTCCACCTCCACTCCACCCCGGAGACCCCTCCTGTGGCTTCTGCCACACACACCCCAAAAGAGGGTGAAGGCTCATGAAAGGGTGGGAGTCAGCTTGTCTCCTGGAGGCTCTGGGGGAGGGGGAGGGGGAGGGCCCCAGCCCTGAGTGGGCACTGCTGATCTAAGTCACTCTATACCAGGGAGCACGGAGGCAGGGGCGGGGGCAGAGGCAGACTGGAACCCACATCGCTGCGGGGGCCGCTCCCCGTGGTGTCCAGATGCCCAGCTTGGTCTGACAACCCCAGGTCTTTGAGGGACAAGACACACTCGCTCCTGTGAAGCCCCTGTCTGTGTGCCCACACCTGCTTCCCTGTGCTGGGGGCTCGGGCCCGGGTGACCAGGCTGAGCGGGACGCCAGGCACCAGAGGGCCCCTCCCCTCAGCCTTCCGCAGAGCCAGGAGGAGGGAAGGGCAGCTTGGACCCCCCAGAGCCCTTCTTGGTGCCTCAGGAGACACCAGCATCCTGCCGCTGATGCTCACGGGACCACCTAAAGGTCACTGACCCTGGGGCAGGTGGCCGGCCCTCCTCATGACCGTCACTGCACCGCTGGACCATGTGGCCAGCTCCCCAGGGCCACAAGCACAGCTGATGGCGACCCAGTTTCTGCCGCCTCTGCACACCTCGCTGTGGGCGTGTGGGGGGCGCTGCTTTCCCGGGGTAGACGGAGCAGACAGCCCGCCGCCCCTCCCGCGGGGCTCTCCCCGGACGAGGGTGGGGGATGCTGCTCCACACTGGCTCGTGGGGAAATGAGTCAGCACAGCTGGCCACCTTGAGCCGGCCCTGCTTCTCAGCCCGGCTTCCCACGCCGGCACCGGGGAGCTTGGAGGGCAGTGGGGGCAGGCACGGCTTGTTACCGTAACTGAGAAGGGGCAGGACAGGGCTGAGTCCACGCTTTGGGAGGGGACACCTCTGGCATACTGCTGAGAGCCTGCGGGTTGCCGGTGGCCATCCCTGGGACCAGAGCTCCCCAGGCCCTGCGCCCAAGGCCAGCCCAGTGGCTTCGCTGAGGAGGTCCTGCTGCAGTGGGGGTCTCAGCTGCTCCTGCAGCTTCCCGGCTCTGCTCTGGCCACACCCCCACGCCCCCCTCCAAGAACCTGCCCAGAGACCCCAGCCCGCCCTCACTGGGGCTCACATGTGCCCTCTTGATGGAGAGAATGGGTGGTTGTGGAGGCAGAACTCAGGAAGGGGCCCGGGTTCTCCACGAGCCCAAGGCCTGGAGAGGAGCCTGCATCACCAAATGTCCCAGGGGGCAGTCAAAGGGGGGTGGGCACAAGACCAGGGTGGACCTGAGGGGCTCCCCAAGAAACTGCACCCAAGGAGCAGCCCCTCCCCCAGCTCCCAGGCCCCACCAGGCAAGAATGATGAGGCAGGAGGCACAGGCCCAGCTCGAGGGGCACGCATGACTGCACCTGCCACCTCAGTACGCTGCTGTCTGCTCACCTCGGCAGAATGCAGCCCCCCAAGGACCCCCCGGCAGCCCCCAGGGCAGTGTGGTCCTCCCCAGGGACCCCCGGTGACCCCTAGGGCAGTGTGGTCCTCCCCAGGGATCCCCCCAGCGACCCCCAGGGCAGTGTGGTCCTTCCCAGGGACCCCTGGTGACCCCTAGGGCAATGTAGTCCTCCCCAGGGACCCCTGGTGACCCCCCCAGGGCAGTGTGGTCCTCCCCAGGGCTGGTCTGTGTGGCCAGTGGGATGTGGCAGAATGGACAGCCTCCTTTCTCCAAGGTGAGATGCTAACAAGAGCTCAGCTTCCTTTGGGATCCCGGGGGTTACTGCTTGAAGGAGCCTGCTGCCCTGTCTCAAGGTGATGCTCCGCGGAGACACACACTGACCCATTTCTTCCCCTGACACGGCCTCCTCCAGGGTCTGCCTGGGTGGGTGGGGGTCCTGAGGGTGGGCAGGAGGCCACCCTACTACTGTGAGGGTTAACCCCTTGTGCTCACCTGGCTCTTCTCTGACCCCCCACCCGCGGGTGCCGGCTGTAGGCGAGGAGCCTTTCCAGGAAGGGCATTGGCTCCTCGTCCTTCAGGACGATTGCTCCGGGTGGCGGCTGAGCAGCTCCTGCCCGGGGGCAGGGATCCGCCTGGGGCCCCAAACCCAGGTGTGCAGGGGCTGAATGGCAGCCCATGTCCCGATGCCTGCACTCCATGCATGAGCCTGTTTGGGAAACTGGCCTTTGCAGAGGCACTTAAGTCACAGATTTCAGGAGGAATCACCCTGCATGTAGGACAAGTGGGCCTCACGTCCAACGACAAGGTTCTCATAAAAGAAAAGCAGACGGAGGCTGGACACAGACACAGGAGAAGACCTCACGGACGAGGGGGCAGAGGCCGTGGCGCTGCTTCCAGAGGAGCTGCAGGCTGCTGAGGGCTGGGGGAAGGGGCCTGGGCTCACCCTCCCTCAGGCCAGAGAGCCACCCGCAGACTTCCGACCCGCGGAGCTGAGAACAATACTGTTGTTGCAGCGACCAGGCTTGCAGCAGTGTGTGCGGCCTAGAGGGCTGTGCACGGGGCCTTCAGCTCACACGGCATTTACCCTATCTCCTCTCATCACAGCCTCCTTGAATGTTTCAGAAGGGCTTCCCTTCGTCCTAGAGGATGCTATGCAAGCACGGGCTTCCCTGGTGGCTCGGACAGTAACGAATCCACCTGCAAAGCAGGAGACCTGAGTTCTATCCCTGGGTCGGGAAGTTCCCCTGGAGAAGGGAATGGCTACCCACTCCAGTATCCTTGCCTGGAGGACTCCATGGATGGAGGAGCCTGGTGGGCTACAGTTCCTGGGGTCACAGAGTTGGACATGACAGAGAGGCTGACACTTTCATTCTTCTACGTAAGCACATGTCTTCCCATCACTCACTGTTAGGTGAGCCCCTCCCCACACCCACCCAAACCCAGCAGAGGCCTGTGCGTTCAAAACAGGCAGTTACCAAGAACTGGGGAGTTGGGTGAGGGTCTGCGCCTCCGTGATTGGAGATTGGGGGGAGGGTCTGCGCCTCTGTGACTGGGGAGTGGGGGAGGGTCTGCGCCTCCGTGATTGGAGATTGGGGGGAGGGTCTGCACCTCCGTGATTGGGGAGTGGGGTGAGGGTCTGCGCCTCCGTGACTGGGGAGTGGGGTGAGGGTCTGCGCCTCCGTGACTGGGGAGTGGGGTGAGGGTCTGCACCTCCGTGATTGGGGAGTGGGGTGAGGGTCTGTGCCTCCGTGACTGGGGAGTGGGGGGAGGGGTCTGCACCTCCGTGATTGGAGATTGGGGGGAGGGGTCTGCGCCTCCGTGACTGGGGAGTGGGGTGAGGGTCTGCGCCTCCGTGACTGGGGAGTGGGGGGAGGGTCTGCGCCTCCGTGACTGGGGAGTGGGGGGAGGGTCTGCACCTCCGTGATTGGAGATTGGGGTGAGGGTCTGCGCCTCCGTGATTGGGGAGTGGGGGGAGGGTCTGCGCCTCCGTGATTGGAGATTGGGGGGAGGGTCTGCGCCTCCGTGAGAGCCGACACCAGCAAGCGCAGGTCCCCTCCTCACCCTGCCTGCACCGGGCACAGCACTGGGGAAGGCGCCTCGTGGGCCGCAGACCCGGCCACCCTATGCATGGCTGAGGCCCCGGGGACGGTGCCCTGGGCAGTGGTCGGGGCTGGATGTGGCCACAGCTCCAGCCACACCACCACCTAGTCAGAACCAAGGCTCCTCCGTGTGTTCCACCTGAACCCTGACCCTTGCAACAGCCTCTCCCTTTCTCAGAAGGGGAAATGAGACCGGGCCAGGCCCGCGCAGCTCCAAGGGCCACTGACTGCCACTGCCGGAGGGGTCAGGAGAAGCTGCTCCATGGCCGGCCGGCCCTGAAAGCGGGCCTCCCCATCGCCCCCTCAGAACAGGCTTGGGGAGTCGCAGGTGTGCTGGGCAAAGAGACAGGGGCAGGACAGAGATGATGGAGCAAATACCTGCCCCTCCCCAGGGGCTTGGGGAAGGCAATGGCACCCCACCCCAGTACTTTTGCCTGGAAAATCCCATGGACAGAGGAGCCTGGTAGGCTCCAGTCCATGGGGTCGCTAAGAGTCGGACACGACTGAGCGACTTCACTTTGACTTTTCACTTTCATGCACTGGAGAAGGAAATGGAAACCCACTCCAGTGTTCTTGCCTGGAGAATCCCAGGGACGGGGGAGCCTGGTGAGCTTCCGTCTATGGGGTCGCACAGAGTCGGACACAACTGAAGCGACTTAGCAGCAGCAGCCCCAGGGGCTGCGGAGGAGCAGGCAGCGAGCTGGGCGACAAAGTCCCTTTCAGCACCACGGACAGGAGCCGGTGCTGGGCAGTGAGAGGGGCCCGCCCGCCCAGGGAGCCGGCGGGAGCCAGAGCCAGGGTGCACTGGAAGCCAGCTGTGGGCCCCAAGGCGCCACCCTCTTCTCTGGGCCGAGCAGGCGGCCTCCCGCACCACACCCCTGGCTGTGACCTCAGCTCAGACACCCCCGATACTAGCCCCAACCTCAGGAGATGCCCCCCACCAGCACGGTCCTGGATGCCGGGCCCCATCCACACCCCTACAGGGCCTCGCACAGCCGGAAGGATCCGCGGAGTCCAGGAGCACACTCTGCGGGAGCCCCCACCCTCGGGGCCGCTGGCGGATGGGACTCCAGGGCCCAGGGGGTCCTGGGGGAGGGACCCTCCCTCACTGGGGGATCCTCTTCGCTCCCTCCAAGCCTGAGGGAGCCTGTGCTGGGACAGGGCCCACGGCGCTCTGGGCTGGTGCAGGGGGAGCTGGAGGGTCGCAGGGAAGCCAAGCCTCACCCCCACTTGCCGCTGTTCCGCTCACCTGCCCCCACCTGCCGGCAGCCCTGCAGCCCGCTGTCTAGCACCCTCTCCAAGTGACTTCCCTTCGCACCTGCCCACCCGGGGCCCATGCTCGGCTGGGGAAGTTCTGGGGCTTCGGGCCTCGCCTTCAGTAGGCAGAGACCTGATGAGTAAATGGAGAAAGGTCACAGAGCCCTGTCCTCCGGAGGCCGGCAGCGCGCCGAGTTCCCTCCGCGCCCCTGGCCACGGCCCCAGTGAGTCCCTCGGCCTGGACTTGAGGCCGGGCCCAGGAGGACGTCTGGGGGCGCCCTGAGCAGCCGCCCCCTCTTCTGTGCTCCCTGGCAAGAGTCCAGGACCGCCTCCCTAGCGGCTTCAAAGTCTGCTCCTTCAGGCGCAGCGCATGGAGAGCAGAGAGCTGGACCTCGGGGCACCCCCACTGCCTCAGGCGCCCCGGGTCCCAGCCCTGGGGGGCGCCTGCCTGGAGGCCCACTTCAAACAGGCTGCCGCCCGCGCGCAGAGCCCGGCGGACGCAGACCCGCGCGGGAGGGGCGGCCTCTTTGAAGCTGCCGCCACATCAAAGCTGCCCGCGGCCCCTCCTTTCCCGCCCCCAGGCCGCGCTCTGGTGCGCAGAGCGCACCCCGGTTCCCTCGGGCTCTCCTCCGGGGGCCGAGCTCCCCAGCCTCCCCTCCTCCCCGGGCTGGTGGGGACGCCCTGGTGGGGACGCCCGCATCGCGCGCCCAGGCTTCGCGCGCCATCCACCCTGGGGGCACCCACGCTTCCGGGCTCCCCGCGACACCCTCACCCCTGCCCCGCGCTCCTCTGGGGCTGGGAAGGAGGCCGCGACTGGAGGACTCAAGCCGGGGGCGCGCCGCACCGCGCGGCTCACTCTCAATATAGACTCCACGGCTTCCTTCGCCCACCAGCGCCAGGCAGGCGGGAGGGGGAGGGGGCGGCGCACGTCTCTTGGGAGACGACTGTTCACGCTCCGAAAGGAACCTCTCAAATTAAATTAATTAAGCCCTGAAATATTTCACACAGCACTGCAGCCGCCTCTGCAGGGCTCCCTGCCCGCGCTCCCCACCCACAGCACCCAAACACCAGAGGGGGCTGCCGGAGGCTCAGTGGGGCAACCCTCGACCCAAGGGAGGAAGGAGACGGGGATCTGCTCCCCGCCGGCCATCAGGAGCCCTGCCCTTGCATGGCCCGCTTCCTGCTGGGACCTGAAGGCCCTTCCGGGCTGGGCCAGCAGTAGGCACAGAGCTGCGGTCAGGGCCCCCATCCTCTCCTGGGGGGGGGGGCGGGGCTTGCCTGGCCTCCCCCCACCCGCCGAAGCTCCTGTTCAGGCTTTGTGATCAGGGTCCCCATCCTATACTGGGGGGGGGGGTTCCTGCCCTCCGCCCAACCCCCACTTAGCTCCTGCTCAGCTCCAGGCCCAGTAGGAAGATGCTGAGGGACACCACCAACCAGAGCCTTGGGATGAAGGCTCAGTTGCCAGGGCCCAGCAGAGGGTTGAGGGAGGGGCCACAGTGACCCTGAGGACACAGACCCTCCTCCCCAAGAGACACTCAGCCCAGGTTCCCCAGGTCAAAGCTGAGAAAGGGTAGGAGAGGCTGGGCACCTGCCGGGCATGAAGGGGGTGCCAAGCACCCAGGCCTCTGGCTCAGCAGCTGGGAGACCCTGCCCCCACCACAGGCTGGCATGGGCTTTGGAGGCAGCCAGGAATGGGAGCACCCTCCGTGGCCAGGAGGTGCCCGGAGGCGTTTCCCAAGCAGGCCCCACCGAGCCATGCATGCAGAAGCAGCTCCACTGAGGAGGATGATGGATCAGGAGAGGAAGCGGGCGGGGGGAGGCAGCCCAGAGGACTCTGCTGGCCCAGGTGAGAGAGGAGCAGAGCCAGGTGGGGCTCTGGGGCGGGGGGCAGGATGCTGGGGGAGCCTGGGAGGAGGTCGGCTGGGGGTCAGCACCAGGAGAGGCTGCCAGGGTCCTGCCAGCCACACAGGTCCGGGTCCCTTGTGTTTGCCTCCTGCTGACCCCACCCCACGGATTATAAGAGGGGAAGCCTGGTGGTAGAAAGGAGAGATCTCAAAACCAGAGACCTCTGGAAGGAGGAAGGCAGGTGACGGGGGCCCGGCAGGGGGCAGGCCTGCCAGCCTCGGGGTGGGTGCCCAGGAGAGGCTGCAGGTGGCCAGTGCCAGCTGGGATGGGGCTGCAGGAGCAGACGGGCACTTACCGAGGGTACAGCTATGGGGGCAGCATAGGTCAGCATCCCCCCTCACCCCAGCTGAGAGTGCGACATGGCCAGGGACACAGCCCAGGACCCCAGGGGCCAGGAGGCGCCTGCTCATCCTCGTCCTGGGGGCCAGGAGGCGCCTGCTCGTCCTCATCCCAGCAGGCCGAAAGGCCGGGCCCTGCCCTCAGCATGCCCCCACCAGACACCGTGCACTAAACTCGGGGCAGGAGACGCCCCAGGAGAAGGCCAGGCAACCAGACGTTCCTGATTCTCCCACAGGTGGTAAACGGCCAGGCACACGTCAGAGGGCGTCTGAGAAAGAAACAGCACTGGCTTAGTAGAAACAGACAGCTTTAAAGTGTCTTACTGTTTATTGTATTGATTTACCAGGATTTCGTAAGTTGCTGCACCTATAAAACAAGAAATCCCCAAAAAGGACGAAAAAACAAGGAGGAGCTCTAAGATATAACAGTAAGAGCTGGAGGAAACAAGTGTGAAATGAAGACTAAAAACACTGAGAAAACGCCCAACAAGGCAGAGCAGAAGGAAAGTGAAATGGAAAGAGGCGATCAGCCCAGGGTGAGACCCGGAGGGAGGGGCTGAGTGCAAAGAGCGAATGACCGGAACAGACGGTCCTGCCAGAGCAGAAGGCCCTTGTCCACCCGTCCACTGCCCACACGTGGACCCACATCCGGGCACCGCCTCTCAAAGGTGAGGCCACGGAAGCTTGCTTCATTCACTCGACAAGTACGCGCTGGGCTTCTCCAGGGACAGGTACTCGAACCAATGACAAAAGAAGGTGCCTACACGGTGAGGCTTAACACCCTCGAGACGCCTGGCTAGGGCTGGACAGAAAGTCACTGTGGTGGCCACTCAGTCCTGACCCAGAGAAAGCCCCTGACGGGGGAAGGTGAGCCTCCCTGGGGGACCCCACTGGTCTTCTGAGTAAACGATGCCTGGCGCACAGCACAGGTGATGGTGCACACAGAGCGGCAGGAAAGTGACCCAGACCTCCAGAGAAAAACAGCCAACGAGGCAGGCTGCAGCTGGCCCGAGAGGCAGGGTTTTCCGAAAAGGACTTTGCAATAATGTTCCAAATATCTTTTTAATTAGAGGAAAAGACGCACAAAAAGAATTCATTGAATGGACCACACAGCAGACTGGACGCAAGAGCAGAAAGGACTGGTGAAACCTAAGACAGGCCAACGTGGGGCGTGCGAGCTGAACAGAGAGCAGGACGAGACAGTCTGGCCCACACGGGCCCTGCGAGCGCCTCCCCAGCGGCCCCGGGAAGGACGTTGAGGACAACTGGTCTAGAGCCACGTCTAAAGAAATAACAAAGGGGTGGGAGGGGGGCCAAACACTGAAAGAGGGAAGAAGGGGCCATAATTAAAAATACCTGCTTGACGGCAAACAAGACAGCAAAGGAGGAAAATGTACGGGAAGCAGAGGAAGCAGAGAAGACAGATGGACGGACGGCGGCCACCAATGTACAGGGAAGCAGAGGAAGCAAAGAGAAGCAGATGGACGGACGGCGCTGCCAATGTACAGGGAAGCAGAGGAAGCAGAGAGAAGACAGACGGACGGACGGCGGCCACCAATGTACAGGGAAGCAGAGGAAGCAAAGAGAAAGCAGACGGACAGACGGCGGCCGCCAACCGCAGCATGCGCACGACCACAGGCGAAGGCGGACGGCCCGAACACACAGACCGCAAGAGGCTCAGCGCGGGCAGAAGGCACACCCAGCCTGAAAGAGGGGGAGGACGAAGCTGCACCAGGCAGGCCCTGAGCAAGCGGGGGGCAGAGGCCGCCTGTGGTGATCGCCCGCCGGCAGAGGACGGTCCAGCTCCCAGCCTGGCGGGATTAGAGGGTCCGGAGAAGTGGAATGGGAGGCGGTAATGAGAGGGCAAATGTGGGGTTTCACGAGTGAAGGAGACTGTCCGCCTGCGTCCCACGCTGGGACAGGGCAGGCCTGCCAACTGACCACGGACTCGGTGCTGTGAGGGTCGGGCAGTCAGGTCAAGAAGCAGAGGGAAAAGCCTGGCTTCAAGGAGCTCTGACACAAGGCAAGAGGCAGGAGAGCCAGACGGGCTCCTGGACCCATTAGCACTCGAGGCCAGCGCTCACGGGGGCGCCTCCCGGGCCGCCGCTCCTGGGAAATCACCTGCCAGGAGGGCACACCAGACCAGAAGGAACCCACCATCCCACCCAGAGGGGTCCTGGGAACCTCCCACCCCAAGGAGGAGGCCCCTTAGAGACACACGGCAGTCTAGGGCAGGACAGAGGGCTTCCCCGGGAGGAAGGAGCCGGACAGGGTGGGTGGCCTCCCCGGAAACCCGTGCACGAGCTGACAAGAAACACTGTCAAAAGGCGCCGGGGAGCCAGGAAACCAACAGACTCCCGTCCCGGCAGCCCAGCAGCTGAGCCACCAGACGGGGCCTAAAGGAGGGATGCTGACTGCAGGACCCTCCAGCCTGGCCTTGGGGAGGGTGTGGCAGGGCCAGGGGGCACAGGGTGGGCTGAGGGGCCTGATCGACCCGCAAAGTGGGGCCCCTCCCCAGACACAGCGTGACACAGTGGACCAGAGGAGCCATGGCCCAGGACCCGCTGGGGCTCGGTCACGCTGGGCTGGCACCCTGGGGCGGGCACCCCTGCCGTTGGTGGTGGCACGGGGTGACGCTGCCTCGCTCAGCCAGCCCATCTCCCACCCCAGGGCCGGGGGCACAGCCAGGCTCACTGCCCAGCCGTGGCCCCCCACCCCACTGTGCCTGCTGACCCAGGCTCCTGGGGTGTCCAGGGGAAGCACTGGCCTCGAGAGGGGGGACAGGCGGGACATCCGCAGGGTCGCTAGTGTTTACAACCTTCCTGGGAACTGGGCTGTGCTGGGGGCCAGAGTCCCTGGCCCCTTCCTGCAGGATCCCAGCTGGTCTCCAAATCCCTAGCCTCCTCACACAAAGCCCTCCCCCTCCTCTCTCCTGCCAAACCACCATCTGTTGCCATGACGACGCCAGGAGCAGACAGGCAGGGGCACTAAGACCCCCTCCCCGCCCCCGCCGCTCCCTTCAGCTGGGCCCTGGGCTCACAGCAAGCCGCTGGCTGCAGCCCCCACGGGCCTCAGGGACCCCTGCCCCAGCCCCAGCCGCACCTGCCTCCTGCACAAAAGGCGAGGCAGAGCCCCCCCTCTGCCCACTCCCCCCACCGCCACGGTGCCAGCCTGCCCGGCGGGGCCTGTCTTGTGCTGGGGGTGGCTGGTGACTTGCCTGGTCCCTGACCCACCTCCCCTGCTGTGCCCCCACCCATGAAGTCCTGGCCTGCGGCCAGCCCCACCCAAGGAGCACCCCCAGGAGACCAGCCCGCCCCCGACCCTACCCTGGGGCAGCTCTGGGAGCCCTGGCGTCCCATGGGCAGGGCCGGGCAGGAGGTGCCCCAGGCCAACTCGAACGGAGCAAGGAGACCCCCGAGAAAAGCGGCCAGCACACGCGGAGGCCGTGGCTAGTGAGGACACACGGCCATCACGGCGACGAGAAGGCGCACGGCCATGGGCGGCTCTCACGCCTCTGCCAGACAGACTTGACGGCTGCTCTCGCCACAGGGCCCCGCTCAGGGGCTCCGTGGCCGCCCGGAGTCGCCCGGGCTGAGATCGTGCAGAGCGGAGGGCTTTCCTTCCCTCGCATTTGCTGAGCGACTTGCTGCCCCGTCTCAGCAGCTCTGGGGAGGAGTCAGTGACTCACAGAAAGTGCTAGAGTGTTTCCACCTGGGTGCTGGGACTGGCCGACGGCCTCCCCAAGGCGTCCGGGCCCCGTCACCCCCGCCCCAGTAGCCTGCTCACGGTGCACGGCCCACCTGCCCCGGGATTTCCCATGAACCGAGTTGCTGGGAGACACACAGCCAGAACTGACTCAGGCGGGAAGGAGGCCTGGTGAACCCGGCCCTCCTACGTGACAAGCTCTTTTAGAATCCGAATCCGCCAGCGCCCGCTGCTTCCCGGAGCCGAGGAGATCAGCAATTCCCAGGAGAAACACCAGCGTCCGACACACCTAGGCAGGAACTGTGGCCAGACCGGAGTCAGACAGAGCCGTGTACAGACCTGGGGCCCGAGACGCTCCAGGTGTGGCCCCAGCCCCCAGGCCCAGGCCCGGCCCAGGAGCTGGGAGCCAGGAGCCAGGCAGGGCTGCAGACAGAGCTGGGGGCCCTCCCTGTCTGCCTGGCTGCCCTGTGGGTCTGGGAGGCGGAGGCGGGAAGGAGCGGGGACAGCCTGTGTCTGCATCACAAGGTCCCCCACCCCTGTGGTCTCCATGTTCCCCCCAGGCCCTTCCAAAGGCCGCTGCCCAGGCACCCGTCCACCCGGGCGTGTCCAGGACCCCTGCACAGGGGGGACCCACTTGAGGCTGCGGAAGGACGCGCTCACGGCAGGCAGAGCAGGGTCTGCATGCAGGGTCAGGGCCGGGGAGGCCGAGGTGCCCCCACCCCAGGTTGATGGGAGACGCCAGAGGGCCAGGAGGTTCAGGGCCCAGCCAGCAGGCCACCCTCTCCCCAGAGACGCTGCCCCCAGCTCGGCAGCACGCAGTTGCCATGGCGACCACAGGGTGGCATCCCAAGCTGGGGCAGAGGGTGGATGCTCCTCCCCAGCCAGTGTCCCCTGGCCGGCACCCAGACTGAGGGCATCACTGCCCCACGTCCAGGCTGAGGCTTCCCTGCATGCAGTGCCCCCGGACCCCTCAGCCACGCCACCCGAAGCCCACCAGCTCAGTCAGCGTCTCTAAGGGGCATCCACCTACTGTGTGGTCAGCACCCCCTGCTTGGAGGCCCCCCCTGCTCCCACCCTGCTGGGCTCCTCGGGGACCGCGGCCACCGGGCAGGATGCCCCAGAGGGTCTGCGGCCCTGTCTGGGGGCACAGGCGCTGTGGAGGCGTTAGCTCTGGGGTGTGCGTGACCCAGCGACGGTCCACAGCCGGCTGGACCCCCTCATGCGGGGAAACCCTCCCCGGTGGCCCGGGAGCAGGCTCCGCTCCCAACGGTGGCAGATGACCACGTGAGGTTTTTATTAACTGCTTTATCAACTCAGCACTGTGAAACTAGCCCAATGAAGCACTCTGATTGAGTTCAGCAGCTGCCCAGTAATCCAACCTGGTAAATTTGTTTTTTCCCCAAGCTGGTGCCTTAGTTTCAGAAGCCTTAGGACTGGGAGCTGATGCCGGGGTCACTGGCCAGGCGTCTGTAAGAAGGTGGGTGGCTGGCCCGAGGGGACCAGGGAGCGGGCGGCAGAGAGTGCAGCCGCCCTGAGGACAAGCTGCGAGGAGCCCTGCGTCTGAGGAGATGGCCGCCAGGGGCCGGGGTCGCACCTGCCGTGGGGACGCTAGGGTGACAGCGGAGGCCCTTCTGGGCGCAGTGCCCTGGCCGGCAGCTCTCCAGGCCCCAGGGATGCCGGGCAGTGGATGGACAGAGTGGGGCTGATGGGCAGGAGTGATGCAGGGTCCGTGACCCGGGGCCTGGTGCGCGAGAGGAGGGGAGGAATCCCCAGCAGAGGCAGGCTGCCCGCAGGCCCTGGGCGGGCTTCAGCAGCAAACCTGGCCCCCCAACCCCCCAGGCCCCAGGGAGCTGACAGGGTTGCCTCGGTGACGGCGACTCGGCTGGGGACGTCTGCCCCGGGAGACCCATGGGAGCGCCGCCTGCCACGGCGCACACCGACGGATGCACCCACAGCCTCCCTGGCAGCAGGTGCGGCCCACGCGACGGGCCAGGCGTGCGGGGCCCTCCAGCTTGGAGCTGGCCCAGAGCTGCTCAGAGACGAGCCAGGGGCGGAAAGGAACCCGGGGCCTCGCCCCAGCCCCCACTCTGTGGGGCTGGAGCTGCGGGTGACCCCCCAGCCCTGCCTGCGCCCAGCTCTCAACACAGGATGCAGGGAAGCTTCGTGCATGGCAGGCTCCTCCCGTCTGCTGGCCGGCCTGTGCTCAAGCAGAGGAAGGCTCGGCGCGCTCACTTATGGCCTCACCCCCGCCCAGCACGCCTAGGAGGGCCGCTGGATGGGCCTGGGAAGCCACACGAGCACCCGCGGCCCAGCAGGTGGGGCAGGGGCATGGCTGCAGGGCAGACAAGCCCTCTGGTCAGTGGCCAGGAACTCCTGCCCCTCCGAGGGCACGGAGCCAGGGCCACAGGACCATGCTGCCGTGTCAAACGAGGACTCTGCTTTTAAAAAACCCTCATCCACATTAAAAAAAATGATTTGCTGACTTGGTTTCTCCAACACCAAAACAAGTCTTGTGCCCTACCCTCCCCAGGACCAAGAAGCCTCTGTTGCCACCCCGCCTATGGGTCGGAGGACTGGGAGCCCCATCCTAGACTCATCCCAGGAGACCAGCTGTCCGAGCCCTGCTCGGGGCGGTGGGGGAGGGTGGTCCCGGGTGGGACAGGGAGGTGGCTGCAGGCAAGCCCGGGGCCTGGTTTCCTCCTCTGCACCTGCCCTTTCTGTGGAGCCTTGAGACCACATGTGGGGGGCACACAATCTGGGGGAGTCAGGGGCTGAGGCGGCTGCTGGCCGGTACTGGGCATGAGACAAACAGCAAGGCGCTGGGCAAGCTCCCTGCCCAGGCCCCTAAGACAGACAGACAGACCCACACACCGCCTGCGGTACCAGCAGGAAGTGAGAAACGCCTGTGGCCCGAGCCCCGGTCCTGCTCAGCTGGGTCAGGCGTCAGGAGCGTGCGCCTGTCCCTGGAAGGGCACCTGTGGGCGTAAGTGCCAGCACGAGGTAAGACAGAAGCTGCTCAGCGGTCAGCAGGCAGCTCCCCTGAAGGATGGAAGGAAGGAGAGAGGCAGGGAGCACCCGCCCACATGGGCCCCCAGGGCGTCCAGGCGGCCCCTGCCCGGAGCTGCCCAGGCCGTGGAGCCTGGCGGGGACGCCCACCCCTCCACCTCCTGCCTGTGGGGCTGGCACTTGAGAAGCAAATGGAATGGCTGGGCAACAGGACCTGCCCGCCGATGGCACAATGGGCACGGGGCCTCAGGATGGGAGCCCAGCCCTGCGGGGACGCTGCAGTGGCCCCGCCGGACATGCCGGCCCCAGGACCTGCTCAGTGTCTCCTGGACCTCTGTCCTGACCCCTGACCCCCGCCTCGGGCAGCAGAGCCTGTCCGGCGTGCCACCCCCAGCACATCCCGGGGATGGGCAGGCGAGGCGCTGGATTAGCGCACAGCGCCCTGCGGGCCCGCAGGCTACAGGCCTGGCTCCTGGGGGCCTGGACTCAGCACCTCAGGAGGCGAAAGGCACACGCCGTCCTGCCAGCACGGGGTCCCCGGGCTCCCGCCCTGCCGGCCCCCACCTGCCCGGACCCCCAAGCCAGAGAAGAGGAGGGTACAGGCACCCCAACCTGTCCCTCAACACCCGCCCTGAGCCTGCCCAGGGCTGACAGCCCCTCCACAAGCCCATGCTGCTCCTGGGGCCGCCCCGCACCACGGGCCGCTTGGCGGCCCAGAGCAGAGGCACCCCATGGGGATAGGAGCCGGTCCGCAGCACCCCGGGCTCAGCAGGACTCACCCAGGTGGGGAACCCGAGGCCCAGCGAGGAACCGCAGAGCCCCCAAGACAGCACCTGCGCCATGCACCAATGCCCACCTGCCCAGAGCCCGACGGGCACACACGGGGCCCTCTCCTCCCCAGGGCCCACTGGGGGCTCTCAGCAGAGGTGGGAGGACAGCCGGGCCCCAGGCCCAGCCGGAGCGGACAGGCCCAGGAGCTGCCCTCCCTGAACCATGGCTGCCCATGCGGTCCTGTCCTGGTCAGGAGAGGACCAGCAGAGCCTGGCCTGCTTCACCCAGATGCCCCGACGTGTCCAGTGGCCAGAGACCACCCCCTCCTGCAGCAGCACCAGGAGGGATGCCAACCAGGCCTTGGTCACCACAGGACCCCTTGCTCACCACCTGGCACCACAGGACTGCCACCTGCCGGGCACGACTCAGGACCCTCAGCCCCTGGACAGACAGGAGGTGAGCCTGCGAGGGCGGGCCCTGGTCACCTCTGGAGGCCCACAGCCCTGACTGGCCCTCGCCCTGACTGGCCCTCGCCCTGACGCGGCCAGCAGCCCAACTGCGCTGTCCCACCAGCCTGGATCCTGCCGGGGCATCACCAGCATCACCCTGACAGGGAGGGGGCCCCACACCACCTGTGCAGATGTCAGGGCGTGCCTTGCAGAGCCAGCAGCAGGAAGCAGGGCCCCTGAGTCGAGGCCCTACAGCCAGCCGACCCCAAAGGCGGGTGGCAGGACAGGGGTCTGAGTGCCCCTCTGGCAGAGGGACGGGCGGGCGTGGGTGGCACCAGGGCAGCAGCCGGCTCTCACGGACACTGAGACACCACACGCCCAGCAGGGCCAGCAGCGAAGCCCACCGTCCATCTAGGAACACGGACCACAAACCCTGGGCCCCTGCGCATCAGGCGGAGGGGTCCCTGCAGCCCCTGGGAAGCGCCCGGCAGCCACCTCCCAGGTGGCACAGCCCACACCCGCCCACAGGTGCCCTCAGCTGGCCCGTGGCATCTGCTGGAGGAGGTCTTATCTGTGCCACTTTATAATTAGTCACAAATCCCCCGGGATTGGGATTTAGAGCCAGCAAACCTCCAATCTGAGAGGACCTCCCGCCTGGAGAGATAAGCCAGCGTCTGACCTTCCCGCACACCCAGCACAGCCTCCACCCCAAGGCCTCAGTCCATCCCAAACACCGCCTGTCCCCAGCCTCCCCACCGGCCTTGCACAGGATGTTTAGTGGGGATTGGAGCTGGGGACCCTCGCTTCCTGAGCCCAGGCCTCAGGCCTGGGGAGGGGCCTGCCGGCACAGCCTCTGAGGCCGAGGACCCTCCCTGTGCGTGCAGGGAGCTTGGCAGATCCCCCCGAGGCTGAGCCAGTGGAGGGTAACACCTGCCCTTCACACCCACCACACCCCTGTCCCCCCAGGTAGGGGCTCAGGCAGGCAGACCCCAGACTCAGAGGGTCGGCACAGACCCCAGCCCACAGCTGGTCCCCCCGACCCCCGCCAAGGCCACCCCGATGTCCCAGCGTTCTGAAGCAACGCCTGCATTTCACGCACTCTTGGGTCACAAGACCCTCGAGATAAGGGGACCCAGGAGGGAGCCAGAGCCTCTTACGGCCTGTCCACCCCTCCCTGGGGAACCCAGCTGGCTTGGGGCACCCGTGGCCTTCAGAGCCTGGGGACGGGCAGGTGAGGGCTCCCAGGGAGGCACCTTGAGTTGATGTGAGACCAGAGAAGGTGCTGCAGCCCTCGAAGGCGAACAGCACTCACTCGCAGGGACCTTGCCCTCCCCTCGCCTGGCCGGTCAGCCGCCGCCCCAGGAGAACTGGCCACCAGCTCCTTCTGCCCAGGGAGGGGACTGGGGGCTGGGGTCTCCACCAGGAGCACGCCTGGCGGCTCCCACCTGCCCCTCCTCAGCACAGGACCAGTCCCACACCAGGAAGCCAGGTTCGGGAACTCACCAAAGAGCCCTGGGCCTGTCCACAGGCCTGCTCACAGCTGCAGGGGCGTGGGAGGACAAACTGCTAATGGCAGCCTCCCTCCTGTGGCGCCAGGAAGCGGCGGACTTCAGCACTGCTGCGCTGGACAGCTCCGCCCGCAGGCTGCCCAGGCGAGGGCCTGGCGCCAGGTACCCGGTGACCGCCCAGCCTCATCCCTGCAAGCCCGGAGGAGGCTGCGGCAGAGACAGCACCGCCCAGGGCCTGCACTGCCCTCCCTGAAGACAGAGGGGTGAGTGCAGGGGGTCCCACAGGCAGCTGGCCCTGGGGCTGTCCTTGACCATCCTGCGCCTGAAGAGCAGTTCTCCCAGGTCACTGGGGCCCCCAGCTCTATGCGGAAACAGGCACCCCCGGCATGAGCCCCACTTTAGCAGGAGCATGTGCCCTGGCCTCGAGCAGCCCTGACGCCAGGCAGGAAACCCCAGACCCAGACAATGCGAGGGGTCCAGGCTCGGGGGCTCCCATGTGAGGTCACAGGCCAGACGTGGTGGCATAGGCAACCCAGGAGGAGGAGCTGGAGGCGAGGGCTGGGGGTGGGCAAGCCCGAGGCTGCCCCGTGGATGCAAGGCCGGCCTCACACGACGTCTGTCCGCCCCCCAGTGACAGGGCCACCGCAGCCTGCGGGCAGAGCCAGGACCCAGCACGACGGAAGGACGCAGGGTGTCCGCCCGCCCGAAGCTGTCCAAGCTCTCCAGGACGGCCTCCCTCAGCCCCCTGCCCACCGTGTGAGGCCCCCGCTCCGGGCCTGTTCCTCACCTACACCCCCAAGGGCTGCAGTGGCGTAGGCTGCAGGACCAGGGAGTGACCTGCCACCATCTTCCACTGTCTCAGGCTCACTCACTGCAGGACAGAGCTGACCCTGGGAGCTCCTCACCGAGCAGCCCACCTGGGCCGGCACCCACATGCATGGTGAGCAGGGCAGCCTGGGTGGGCCCACTGCCCCCAGGCAGGGCCAGGCCGGCATCTCGTGGTGCACCGCCCGCCGGCACCAACGGCCATCACAGCAGGGCTGGGGCGGGAACGAGGGTGGCCAGACCTCCAGGGGCCGCGCCCAGGGGCCAGAGGGACTCAGCCTCCAGGAAGCAGTCCTTACCCACCACACCAGTGTCTGACAGGGCTTCTGCCAGTTTTGGAAATCAGTGCTGACTTCTCAGGATACTAAGCATACGGTACTTTATAGAGTATCTTTTAGACCCAGCCCTGAAACATTCACAGTTCGACAACAACGTCTAGGGAGTGGGCTGAGGCAAACTGTCCCTGTGACTGTTGCCGAGGCTGGGGGGCTCCTTTCTCTACTGCTGTCTCTGGAAATGCTTGTATGTGGTGGGTTTCCACAGCAGCCCAGGAATGTTGGGGCCCCCCCACCCCCCAGCGAGCCCCTAGAACAAAGGTATCTGCCGGCCAGGTGGCAGGAGGCTGGGCACGAGAGGTCAGCAAGGGTGCGGGCACAGGGGGACAGGCCGCCCAGAGAGCTGTGTGTCACGGGAAGGCACAAGTCAGCCCCCCAGCCCAGGCTGCTGTCCGCCGGGGGCCCTCAGCCCGGCACAGCTGGCCACTCCGCCACAATCCCCACACACTCTGCTCACTCGCTGCCCCCAAAACCGGTGCTGCATGGAAATACGGCTGCCGAGGAGAGAAGCAGACACGACGCCCACCTGGCCCGTCCCGGTGCTGCCTCCCCCGGCCCCCAGCCCAGGCCGCGCATTTGGCCTGAGAGTGACCGCTGTTGCCAGCCCCCTGCCTGGTCCCAAGCAGGTGCGTCCCCTCAGGGCACACCACCCCCCAACCCCGGGGCTGGGCTGGGAAACGGAGGCCTGGAGATGCGTGACTTTCCCATGGCACAGCCTGGGCTGGGGGCCCTGCCCCAAGGGCTCTGCACCCAGGCTGACTGCAGAGACCCCGGACGAGAGACCCCAGATGCCCTGTGGGCCCAGGATGGGGCACCCTGTCCAGCTCCTTCCCAGCTCCACGGGGCTGGCCAAGGGACTCCTTCTGAATAGCTGTGTGAGACTCAGCCCCTCAAACACACCGAGGTCTGCCCCGAAAGGCAGGGGCTGGGGAGCGCCACACGCGTCCTCTCCAGGGGCCTTGGGCCTCGCCGGGTTCCCGCAGCTGCCCACCCAACACCGGCACCACTCCCTGCAGGGAGGAAAGGCCCACGAGGCTGCCCAGCTCTGCTGCAGGCCCTCCTGGACGGCGGGTCGGGGGCGTCTGCTGGGGGCGGCACAGCCCACACTTCCCTGCGAGCAGGGCTCCTCATGGCCTCTGCCAACCCGGGTTCCCACGGGCCTGCCCGTCCATGCCCCGGCCTCCAGCTGGCGCCAGAGTCAATGCCCGACGAAGCTGGACATATGGGCCCAACGCACCACTGGACCCGGCTCACGGGCAACGGAGCAGCAGCCTCAGGCTGCCGTCCCGCCTGCCCAGCCCCGCCCCGGGGCTACTCTGGCCTCACGGCCTGCGGTCCAGGCCAAAACTGGCCATCAGGAGGGACCATCGGGAGAGACCCACTGGGTTCCCGTGGCCACCCACCACCACCAGGCACCACCTCGGCCCCCACCCTCCAGCTCCTCCGCCGAGCCAGCGGCTGCCGGCAGCTCTGGAGTCACCCAGGGGCACTGTGGCCAAGCCTCCCCCAAGAGAGGCCACATTCCTGGCCGAGCAGCCTCCCGCCGCCCCCGAGAACCACCCACGGCCTGATGTGTCCCCAGGGCCAGCCACGTCACGCAGGCCAGGCGGGTCTCCCAGCTCTGCCCTGGGGTGAAGAGGGCCAGACGCGGGGCCTGGCTGAGCCCAGGGGGCAGCTGTGGCCTAAGTGCCCTGTCCTCCAGCAGAGCCCAGCCCAGAACCATGGGGCCTGGCCAGGGGCGGGGCCTGGGCCCCGTGAGGATGAGGACAGGCCAGCCCCTGGGGAGCGCCCCGGTCCGTGCAGGCCAGCACCCCAGCCGGGGGTGTCCCAGGATGCCACGTTGGCGCTGGACACACACTGACTTCAGGGGCCCCGATCCAGCCCAGGGCACAGGGGAGAAACTGAGGCCCAGCAGCCTCCCAGGGCCCTGAGGGGAGAAAGCTGAGCGGCCAGGAAGAAAACCCAGAAGAGGAGGGCCGTTTCCTTGGCTCGCGAGGGGCTCCCAGCTGCCTGGCTCCAAAACACTGGCCCCTCAGAGGCTGCGGAACAAGGCCGGGGCCGCCTCTCAGGGCCCAGCCCAGACAATCCCCGCTTTGTCCCCGCGGCCTCAGCCCCAGCCCAGCCTCCGCCTTGTCCCGAGTCCGAGGCAGCTGGCCTGGCAGCCCCACTCGGTGGCCGGCAGCCCCGCCTAGGGTGGCACCTCAGGCAGGCCATGGGCAGCTCCGACAACCCCAGCCAGGACCTGGGCGCTGGGCTCACAGAGGCCCACCCTGGGCCCACCACCCAGCGCGGGCTGACCTGGCCGCATCGGCTGGCCTGTGGGGGACACGGGGCTGGCCAGGCCTGTCACTGGGGAGGGCTCTCCTGCAGGGCTTGTCCGGAGGCGCAAGCCTACTCTGTGTCCAAGGACTTCCTGTAGAGTCCAGGGCAACACCAGGAACCACCCACAGGTGCGGGGGGGCCCTTACCCTCCCCCAAGACCCTCGATGGGCCCTGGCCGGTGCTGGCCCATGTGCGTCCAGCACTGCAACTGGCCACTGGGGCCTCACAGAGGTCGTTGGGGGGGCCTGGGGCTCAGAGCCCCTTGAGCCCCAGAGCCAGGGGTCGTCCCCAGCTGTGACTCCAGACCGTGAACACAGAACTGTCCTGCAAGGAACAAGGCATCCACGAGGTCCTGGGGGCCTGCTGCACGGTGGGGTAGGCCAGGCCCACAGTGGCACCCCGGGGCCACAGGCAGGCTCCATGATCCATGCAGCCGCAGGCCCCAAGGGGCCCCGCTCTGAGCAGCCAGGCGGTGCTGGTGGACCGAGCAGGAAGGGATGCTGTTAGCAGGCAGCCGGAGGGCAGCCGCCTCTGTGGGCACTGCCTCTCTGGTGCCCACTGGCCTCCACCTCTGTTGGCACTGCCTGACCCTCTGGCTGCCCACTGGCCTCCACCTCTGTGGGCACTGTCCGACCCTCTGGGTGCCCACTGGCCTCCACCTCTGTGGACACTGCCCGACCCTCTGGGTGCCACTGGCCTCCACCTCTGCAGGCACTACCCGACCCTCTGGATGCCCACTGGCCTCCACCTCTGTGGCAGGCCGACCCTCTGGGTGCCCACTGCCTCCACCTCTGTGGACCTGCCCGCCCTCTGGGTGCCCACTGACCTCCACCTCTGCGGGCACTGCCCAACCCTCTGGGTGCCACTGGCCTCCACCTCTACGGGCATTGCTCGACCCTCTGGGTGCCCACTGGCCTCCACCTCTGCGGGCACTGCTCGACCCTCTGGGTGCCACTGGCCTCGAAGGTGGTCTCCAAATTGGAGCATGAGGTGGCACCAGGTCCTCCGGACACTCCTGGTGCAAGGCAGCCACATACCCTCCCTGGGCCCATGAACACGGCAGCACGACCCACGTAAGCTATCCATGAGCAGGCTGTGACCCTGGAGGGCCTGCCCGCTCCAGGCACACAGAGAGTGCCAGCAGTGAGCAGGGCGCATGGGCAGGCAGAGAAGACATGGCCGGGGCTGCTGCCCGGCCTCTCAAGACACCAGACTGCCCCTCATCCCCGACACCTGCAGGCCCAGACACCTCCCCATAGACAAGTGCCTGGAGTGAAAACCAGGGAAAAAGCAGCCAGAGAAAGGTGGGGGTGGACAGACACGACCTGGCATCTCCTGGCCGAGCCCTCGCCACCCCACCCACAGTGGTCGAGGTTGGCTGGGACGGGCCAGGGCAGGGGAGCCAGCCCTGGGGGCCCCAGTGCACACATGCCCCCAACATAGCCCAGCCTGCCGGTCACCAGCAAGGCTCTGGGAGGCCCTGGCTACCGTCCAGCAGTCCGGGGCTGAGTCTGAGACCCTCCACTCCCCGGCCCAGAGCACAGTCAGATGGCTGCCTGTCCTGCAGGGGTTCTCCCTGGAGCCCGGAGTGAGGATCCGCCTCAGGGCTATGGCCAGTGTTGGCCTGGCTGCTTTCAGAAGAGCCAGACCTGGCCCTGTCCACAAGCCACTCCTAGACAGATGACTCCAGAGACGATGCCTGGCACACGTGGGCAGAGGCAGGCCCCCCACACCATGCTGGGGGCTGCCACTGGTCCCCCTGCCCCCTGGAAACCCCACACAGACGAGCCCCGGCCAGAGCAGCACCAGGCAGCACCCAGCTCTGCCAGATCAGGTCAGGCCTCTACCCCCTGCCCGGTCTCTGCAGAGCCCGGCACCACAGCCAGTGATGAGGCAAGGGGCAGGGCGGGTGCACGAAGACCCAGAGGTGTTCAGAGCCACAGGGGACCACGGTGGGCCGGGGACACTCTGAGACCGGGGTCCTTGGGCTTGGTCCACCCAGACCCTCCCATCCCTTCAGGAAAAGGCCCGCCCTCTGAGGAGAAACCCCTCATCACCCCGGGAACCCCGTGCAGAGCTGCCCTCTGTGCACAAGCACAGCCCCCCCCCAGGGCCAGCTCCAAGCCTAGGCAGGGGGCTTCCTGGGGAAGGGTCTGTGCCTTGGGAGACGGCTGAGTGGCATCTGTCCCAGCATCACTGATGGGGCGCCAAGCCTTTCCACCCCCCACCCCACTAGGGAGGCAAGGGCATAGGTGTGGGCTCTCCACTGCCCCCGAGCTCTGCCCACAGCTCCTGGAGGACAGGGTGCTAACGTCTAACCAGGGTGCCATGAGCATCGTGGGCTTTCCCACGGCTGCTGGGAGCCACTGTCCTGGACCAAGTTAGGTTCTGAGCCCGCTCCCTGCTTATAAAGTGGGTTAGATGGACTGGGTCTAGCCTGAGGCACAGAGTGGGAGGCTCCGGAACCACAGCAAAGGGCGACGTGCATGGCCTGCCGACTGCACTGACCATCCGACAGGACAAGTGGTCCACGTGCAGCCAGTGGAGGCCCACCCTGCCCAGCCTGCTCTGTCCACCCACACAGGGATGCCCACTCCTCCGGGCCTCAGCCCCCTATGGCACCCCAGGCTGGTTCCTGGGCCAGCCCCTCCCTGACCATCCCCAGGGCCGATGGGTTGTGGCCACTGGCTGGCTGCACAGCTGCCTCCCTCTGCTCAGCCTCCTGAAATGGACACAGCCCTGCACACCACCCCGCCGTCTCCACCTCTGCCTGGCCCCAGCTCCTGGTCCTGAGCCATGGGTCATCCCAGGGTGCAAACCCTCCCTCCAGCTCACCTGTCTCTCCTGCTCACATCTGCCCTTTCCCAGCTCACCTATTTCCCTCCAGCTCACACCTGTCTCTCTTCCCAGCTCACCTGAGTCTCCCTCACTCACCTGCCCCATCCCATCCCAGGAGTCCTCTCCAGCCTGCCTGCCACCAGCACCCATGTTAATTCTCCCAGGAGTCCCTCAAGAGCATGGACGGGCTCCCCCCACCGGCGCGCCCACCACCCCTGTGAGCCCGCCCAGGGGCAGCTGGGCGGCTCCTCGATCCCCTCTTCTCTCTTTAGCTGGACGGACCCCTCACCAGATAGCCCCATGTCGGCCCCCATCTCCTCCCTGCTGGACGAGGGGTTTCCAAGGGAGGACTCCATCTCCTCCCGTCGACCCCAGCACCCACCTCCCCCTTCCTCCGTCCTCCTGGCCAACGGGTGCCACACCCCCCACCCCAGGTCTGCTGCGCCCTAGGGGGTGTGCTGCACGCTTCCTGATGGGGCTGGGGGGTGAAGATGGCACGGCCCCTCCTGGCCTCCTCGGTCCCTGCTGGACCCTCTGGGGGTGCCTCCCCGTGTCCCCCCTCAGCTGAATAAGCCTCTCCTGGACAAGCGAGTGGACTCCACCCTGCAGAGCAACACCCGCCCCAGCGGGCCTGGAAGGCCCTGTCCCCCTACCGACCAGAAACCCCGGTGCAGCCAGGGTGAAGACCCTCGCCAGGCCGCCAGAGGCAACGCCAGGCTGTTAAGGACAGCTGTGCGGAGATGACGTCCTGACCACCTCGCCAGCCCTGACGGGGAGGCCCAACACTGCAGGAGTGAAGAACCCCCGCCCTGAGCCCAACGCCAACCGAGCAAAACAGAACCACTCGTGGCTACAGAGACACAACAGAGGTGTGAGCTGGACCCTGCAGGCTCTGTCCACACCTGCCCTCCATGCCTGCAGCGTCCCCCCATCCCACATCTGATTCCCCAAAGGCAGTGTCTCGGGGGAGGGGGCGGGCCTGCCTCCCAGCAGGACCCCCCGCCCCCACCCCCTCCCCGGGACATGGGGCCAGAGTGGCCAGATCAGCCACCGCACACGGCCCACTGCCACTGACGTCTACCCTCAGCTCCCTTTACAGAACCTCGGCAGAGGGCAGGCCATGCGTGGGGAGGTCGGAGGTGTCCATGAGACGAGGGGGGCTGGGCTGGACCCCCCCCACTCCGGGCCTGGGGGGACTGCACGGCTCAGGGGGAGCTGCTCCCCTGCAGCACACTGTTCCCTGAGGGCTCCTGGCAGGAAGCCCAGCCCCCAGATAAGGTCAGGCAGTTATCTTGGGAGTGAAGGGACAGGCCTGGGAAGTTACAGCTTTCTGAGCATTTGCTGCCAAAGAGCAGCCTGCAGGCCAAGTGAGCAGGCCTGGTGGACGCAGGCCACGAGGCTCTGTGTCCACCAGACTCTAGGTGACCCTGCCACAGAAGGGACAAAGAGATGGGCCAACAGGAAGCTGGCGCTCCAGCCATCAGGGTCTCGGAGGGCAGCTCTGAGCACTCAGGCCAGGAGGAGCAGGGGACAGACAGACCCCTAGAGGGGCCTCAACCAGAGAGCGGATCCCACTCCGAGACAGAGGACCGAGGAGCTGCTTCTAAACATCGCGGGCCTGTTGTTCACACACCACACACATCCTTTTGTGTTCATTACTGTTAATTACAGTGGGAACCTCCTGTAATTAACTGTACAAGAGAATCACTCCATGAAGAGTACGGAGACCAGCCCTACCCACGGAGACACGCTGCCGTATAATTCTCTGCTGTCATCACTTACAGGCCGATGTTTCCTTATAATAACATTTTATTGGTACAATAATTAGATTATTTCACTGCCTCCTGCATTCTGCTGCCCCACGCCCCTCCCCCAACGAGGATTTCACCAACGACGGTTGTTTCTCCCAGGAAACATGCGTATTTTGAACTCAGCTGAACACGGGCTGTCTGCCACCTCCTCCTTGAACCCGGCCCGCCGCCCCCACTTCCAAAGCCGCTGCACTAGAACCCAGGGCCCCAAGTGCCTCGGCAGTTGGCACCAGCGAGGGCTATCCACCCAGGAGGAGAGGGAGAGCACCCACCTCCCCCGCCCCCCCAGGCACCCTCTCTGGGCCTCGGTTACATCACAGCCCCCACCCCACCCCCACCCAGCCCCGAGCTTGGCCCACTTTCCTGCCACCTCCAGGCTCCGCCTCTGGGCCACCCTGGGGAGCTTGGGGAGGGCCGGCAGCATCCCTGGCTGGAGCGGCTCCCTCCTGGACCCCGAGCCTGCCGCACCCTCCTGAGGTCCCAGGAACTTCCCAGGGAGACAGGGGCAAGGGGCAGTGCCAATCGGACCTCTGGGCCGCGAGAGAGGCCTAACCAGCGGCAACAAGAAAATGGCTGGGCGCAGCCTCTCACAAAGCAGATGGGGACTGGCCGCCGCTGGGTCTAGCCCAACTGCCAGAAAGACCGCCGGCCAGGAGCAGCCGGTGAGCCCCTCCTCCCCCGGGCCGCGGGGCTGCTCCGCTGCCTGTGTGGGATCCCGGGCCGGGCTCTGCGTTCAGCAGCCTCCCTCTCCCTCCCCCGGGGAGCGCAGTGTCGCAGACGTGCCGAGCCGAGGCGGGGAGGAGAGAGAGGCGCTGTCCAGCCCCGTGAGCGGCCCAGGCGCTCTCCCACTCCCACCGTGAGGGAGGGCCCGGCTTGGCGGGAGCGGCCGGTCCCCGCAGGACGCGCGCGGCGACCTCCCCGCGCGCCGGCCGCCGGAGTTGGGGTCGCGGCCGGGGGCGCGCGGCCCGGGACGCAGCTGCTCGGGCAGCACGCCGATTAGCGCGGCCGCGGCAGACGGCAGATGGGCGCCCGCCCGGCCCCCTCCTCCCGCGGCACAATGGGCCGGGCCGCTCGGGCTCACAATGCGGCCGGGCCCGCGCACCTGCAGCCGGGCCGAGGGGCGCTGGCCGGGCCCGGGCCCCGCCGCTCGCGCCGCGTGTCCTTGGGCCGCGCCCGGCCGACCGCAACCGCGCGGCCTGCGGGGCTCCATGGCGGGCCTGGGCGCCCGGCCTCCTATTGTTCGCGGATCTGGGCCGGAGCCGCAGGCCCGGCCTGCGGCGCCCAGCTCGGGGCGGCCTCCTTCCCCGGGCCCCGCGCGGCGCTCCCGGGCGGCGGGCCTGCGCGGCCCCAGCCCTCGCGGTCCCCCGGCTCCCCCGGCGCCCATCGGCGCCCCTGGCCTCCCGGCCCCGCCGCGGGCCGGCCTCCCGGCCCCGGCCGGCGCGCACGCACCTGTCTGCCCCTTGCCCAGCGTCTTCTCCAGCCGGTAGGGCCCCACATACTGCGCGTGCTGCGCCCCGCCGCCGTCCTTCCCCGTCGATGTCATCGCTCCCGGGCCCGGCGCCGGCGAGGTGGGCGCCCCGGGCGGGCGCGCGGGCGGGCGGCGGCAGGGAGGGGCCGCGTCCGCGCGAGTCCGTCCGTCCGTCGGCTGGGCCGGGTCGGCGGCGCCCGGCGGGCCGCGCTCGCTCCGAGACCCTGCGCCTCCCCCCCGCGCCGCCGCCCCCCGCGCCTGCGCCCGCTCAGCTACGGCCGGCGCGCGCTGCCTCCGCCTCTGCGAGAGGACCGGGCGGGCGGGGGCACAAGGCTTCCGCCGCCGCCGCCGCCGTCGCCGCCGCCGAGGCCCGTGCCCCGCGCCCCGCGCCCCCCCCCCCCGGCGCACGCCCGTCCGTCCGTCCGCGGCCGCGCAGCCGAGCCGAGCCGAGCCGAGCCGAGCCCGCACGAGCGCAGCCCGACGCAGCGGCGGCCGCGAGTGGCTCCCGAGCCGGCCAATCAGCGGCTCCGGCCAATCAGCGGCCTCCTCAGCCGGCCCCGCCTCCGCCCCGTCCGTCAGGCCGAGGCCGGAGCTCCCGGGAGCTGGTCTCCGGGAGGCGAGGCCGGGGCGGTGTCCGGGCGGGGCCGGGGAGAGGCTGGGGCGAGGCTGGGGCGGGGGCGGGGCCTACGAGTCTCGGGCCCCCTGCCCACCGCCCACCGCGCCCAAGCCCCCGGCCCCGCCCAGGGGGCGAGCTGCGGATGCCTGGCGGCCCGCCTTTAAAACGCATCCCAGGACCGGGCAGGCGGCAGGCCCTGGGGTGGACGGTCTGCGACCCCGGCTCCCGGCGCCGTCCTTGCTGGGCGCGACCACCAGGGTGCAAAGGCGTTGCTAGACCCTCCGCACCCCCTCGCGGGGGCTGCGGCGCTGCGTGACGCGTGGCCCAGCCGTGACGTGACCTTGCGCGCCCGGAGGCAGTGCCCGGGACACTGCGCTCCTCCACTCCGTTTTCTCGGGTACACGACGGTGACCAGCACAGCGGAGTCAAGAACTCATCCAAGGCCACACAGCCTTACCCACACAGGCCTTTGTGCTGGCCCACCCCGCAGAGGGAAGCCTGACCCGGGGGCCTCCTGTTTCTTGCGGAAAACACCCGTGCTTCCTGAGCCAGAGCCGCAGAGGCCGGGGGTGGAGGGGGGAGAAGAGAGGTGAGGGCCGGGAGCAGGGAGCGCCAACCATGCAGGCACGGGCCCCGCACCCTCTGAGCCTCTGGGTGCCCTGCTGTGGCTCCGATCTGCCGCCAAGTCCTGGGTGGCCACGTTTCTCCGGCAGGTTTTCTGCGGGCTCCGGGGCCGCAGCCCCAGCCCGCACTCCAGTCAGGGTAATGCCCTGCTCCGGCCCAGCCTGTGGGGAGGGCTGCGTCAGCTCAGGAAACCCGCCCTGGGAGGGCTGGCTTACGTTTTTCTCCCCTCTCCGCTCAGGAAAGGGAGGCAGCCCTCCAAACCCCAGCCCTCGGCCCTTGCAGGCCCCCCCTTGCTTCCTGCTTGTTTCTTAAAACGTTGCAGACTGAGTCTTCAGGTGGCAGGTGCTGGGTTCTCCAAAGGTGTGCAGAGCCTCACCCCACAAAACGGACTGCTGAGGACAGCTCCAGGCTGGGCGGTGGCACAGGTCTAACTGGATATATGGGGAGTTTGGGACTTTGGAGGGGAGACCCAGGGGCTGGAGGCGCAACAGGAGCCATCAGGTCAGGACGATGAATCAGGGCAGGACTTGGACTCGGCCATCGGCAGACAGAGGAGGGCGGCATGCCCAGGCATCTGGAGGAGGGGCAGCTGCCAGGGAAGGGACATACCCTGTGGCCTCCCTGTCCTGCTCTTCTGGAGCCGTGCCTGCCGCCGTCCCCTTGTTTCCCCATCCTGCAGGACTTACCAGACACATCCTTCTCGTGCCCTCAGTAGCCTGGCCAGCTAACCATTCTTATCTGGATACTCTTGGGCTAAAGCACCTGGCTTTCAAGATTCCCACTCCCCACCCACACTGCAGCCTGTGCTCCTGGGGTCTTCCCTCTCTGGCCACGTCTCAGTCTTCTGTGTCTGTGCAGCCCACACCCATCATCCTTTCTCAGGGCTCCATGGGGGACCCCTCTGCTTGGCTCTCCGTGTTCCCTCCTCCTCTGTGTTCTGAAAGCACTCTGCAGCGACCATGTTATTTCTTCATGTCCACTTCTCCATGTCCACTTCTAGTGCATTTCTGAATCACCCTTGCCAGCTCCAGGGCCACAGGGCAGCCTCCCTCCTGCACAAACTCTCAAACTTAACACAGCACAGAACCATCTTTGTGCATGGCCCCTCCTGGCCAGGCTTCCATCCGCCTGGCCCAGCACTTGCCTTGATGCAGAGAAAGTCCAGGTGGGAGGCCTCACTGGAGGATCTCAGCAAACCTTTAAAGGAGAAATAACCCAGTCACTGCAGAGTGCTTTCAGAACACAGGAGGAGGGAACTCTTTGTGAGACCATCTTAACCCTGGAACCAAGTCCAGAGAGGACACGACATGAAAAGGGAATTTACGTCCAGTACACTTCATGAGGCCAGACTAAAGTACTGAACAGAGTATTAAAAGAAGAATATAAGGGCTTCTCTGGTGGCTCAGTGGTAAAGAATCCACCTGCCAATACAGGAGACATAGGTCTGATCCCTGATCCTGAAAGATCCAACAAGCCTCGGAGCAACTGAATCCTTGTGCCGCAACTTCCGAGCCTGTGCTCTCGAGACGGGAGCTGTGACTACTGGGCCCCTGTGATGCAACTGCTAAAGCCTGAGCACTCTAGAACCTGTGCTCCGCAGCAGGAGGAGCCATCACAGTGCAAACCCCGCAAACCACAACTAGAGAAAGCCCAGCAACGAAGACCCAGCACAACAAAAAATAAATATATATATATATATGTTTTTTTACAAAAGGACAACACATGTGACCAGGCAGGGCTAATTCCGAGAATGTAAGTTACTATAACATTTCAGGATCAACAGATCACAATGTGAGTGGTCTGAAGCAGAAAACCACAATCATTTCAATAAATGCAAAACAAGGCATTTGGCAAAATTCAACACCCATTGATGGTTTAAACACATGCACACACGTCAGTAAACTAGGACCAAAAGGAGCTCCTTCAACTGACAAGGGCGTCCCTAATGCCTCAGCGGGTAAAGAATCCGCCCGCAATTCAGGAGACCCCGGTTTGATCCCTGGGTTGGGAAGATCCACTGGAGAAGGGATAGGCTAGCACTCCAGTAGTCTGGCCTGGAGAATTCCATGGACTATACACAGTCCATGGGGTCACAAAGAGTTGGACACGACTAAGAGACTTTCACTTCAACTGATAAAGGGGATCTGGAAAAACCCAATGACGTTACCCTTGATGGTGAAAGACAAGTGGGAATGAGGCAGAAACATCCACGGCCACCACGTGGCGCCAGTGGTAAAGAGCCCGCCTGCCAACGCAGCGGACTGAAGAGACGTGGGTTTCATCCCTGAGTCGGGAACACCGTGGGGAGGAGGGCATGGCAACCCACTCCACTATCCTTGCCTGGAGAATCCCATGGACAGAGAAGCCTTGTGGGCTACAGTCCACAGGGCTGCAGAGAGTCAGACACGACTGGAGAGACAGCACACAGGCATCGCCACTTTACTAGAGGACCCAGCCAATGTGATAAGGCAAGGAAAATCGTATCTTTACATAACTGGAAAGGGAAAATTGAAACAATCTTGATCCACAGATGACATTTTTGTCTGTAGATTAAACTACATGATACTCCTAGAACTAACAAATGAGTTTGGCACAGTCACAGGATAAAAAGCCAAGATATAAAAATCCTGTCTCTGTGTCCTAACAGTGGACAATTAGAAGTCGAAGCATAAGAACAATATAACTTATAAACAGAGTAAAAAACCATGAATTATTTAGAGAAAGTGTAAGAACAATACAACTTATAAATAGAATTTTAAAAACCATGAATTATTTAGAGGTAAATTTAACAGAATGTGTGTGAGACATGTACCCAAAAAACTATATAATATCACTGAGAGATCTGAAAAGACCTAAATGTGTGCAGAGTCGTGCCGCGTCTGTTACCAAGCCAGTCCTGGGTCCACCCACCCAACGTGCAGCAAGCCACGCTTCTGGCCCCGGGTTGTGAGAAGAAAAGTGCGTTTCATTGCAAGGTCAACCAAGGAGAATGGGCAGCTCAGCTCATGCTCAAAAGGCACAAACTCCCCCACAGCTTTCAGGGAAGGGATTTTATAGACAGTGTGGGGAGAGGGGTCACAGGGTGTGCACAATTCTCCAATGGGTTGCTGGTGAAGTGTCAGGAATCTCAAGCATCAACCATTCAGTTCCAGGCAGTCTGGCATCTCCATGCTGGTGGTCAGCTTGCAGTCAGCGTCTTCCGCCTGCGTGTCAGCTCGAGGTCGCGGCTCAGAGTGTTTCCCGCGGCCCTTGAGGGGAGCCTTGGCTTTGACTCTCATTGTTTTTTCTTGCTTGACTCCTTGCCTTTGTTTCTGCATTTTCTCGCCTCTCTGATTAAATCTGCTCTTCAGAACTCTGGGAAGGCCTAGGAGGCTGAAGCCTTCTCACGTAGGAGAGGTGTGGGACCTGGAGGGAGTCTGTGCCTGAAGCCCCCACAGGGTCCCGCTCAGTCTCATGGTCACGGGTTACAAGAATATATTGTTAAGGTGCTGATGTTAACCACCCAATTTTTAAAAAGACTTTGAGAAGATGGTTCTAAAATTTATAAAGAGATACAAGGGACGAAGGGAATTCCAAACAATAATAAAGAAGAAGGAAGTTGAGAGACTTATACTACCTGATTCCAAGTCTTATAAAGCTATAGCAGATAAGACAGAACAGTGAGGGCTTAAAGGTAGACAGATAAACCAAAGGGCAAGACTAGAGTTTAGAACTCAGTCCCTGCATTTGTGACAAGAGAGTTTCAACGAAGGTGCAGAGGCCATCTAACAGAGAAAAGACTCATTCCAGCAGAAGGCGCTGAAATAAGTAGACAGCAGCTGTTAGTAAAGGAACCTGGGGCTTCCCTGCTTGTCCAGCGGTTAAGAATCTGCCCTGCAATGCAAGGGACACCAGTTCAATCCCTGGTCCGGGAAGATCCCATGTGTCTTGGGGCAACTAAGCCCGTGTGCCATGACTTCTGAGCCCAGGCTCTAGAGCCCACGAGCCGCCAGGGCAGCCAAGAATAAATAAATAAACAAAAATTTAAAAAGAATCTCAAAGCTCACTCACTATCTTTGATGCAAATATCAACCAGACTAATGCTTATTCATATTGACTGGCAACTGTGCAGATATAAATGTAAGAATCATCAACGTAAAACTGCTAGAAGAAAGCACAGGAAAAGTGCTTCTGTCCTTGAGTTTATGCGAAGATTTTTCTAGATAAAATGCGAAAGGCACAAACCATACAATTTTTTAAATAATAAATTGGACCTCATCAAAGCTAAAAATATTTGTGCTCCAAAAAACACAGTAAAGAAAATGAAAAGCCACAGACTGGGAGAAAATATTTGCAAAACATCCCCAGTAACAGAGTCGCGTTTTGAGTACACAAAGAACACTCGCAACTCAGTAAGAGACAGCTTGATTTAAACATTGAGCAAAACAGGACTTCCCTGGTGGCACAGTGGATAAGAAGCCGACTGTCAATGGAGGGGACACGGGTTTTGGTCCCTGGCCTGGAAAAATTCCACGTCCCACGGAGCAGGTAAGCCCACGTGCCGCAACGATTGAGCCCGCCTGCTGCACCTGCTGAAGCCTGCACGCTGTGGGGCCCGTGAGCCGCCGTCAACGAGCCCCTGGTTTGCAACTACTGAAGCCCGAGCACCCTGCAGCCCCCGAGCTGCGACTGCTGTAACGACGCCCGTGTGCCTGGAGCCTGCGTCCGCAGCCAGAGAAACCACTGCAGTAAGAAGCCGACTCACTGCAGCGCAGAGGAGTCCCTGCTCGCCCCAACCGGAGAAAAGCCCTCGCAGCAACGGAGGCCCAGCCTACACAAATAAAGTAAAAGTTTAAGACTGGGCAAGACATTTCAACCAAAAGAGGAAGGGATGGCAAATAAGCGCATGGGGGAAATGGCCAGTGATTGGTCGCGTGATCCGGGAGAGGCACAGCCGCCAGTGCAGGCCTGCCGGGACGACGGAACCCCCAGGGCTGACGGCGAACACCCCACTGGAGCTCTGGTGTGTGTCGCTGACGGGGGTGCAGACGCCTGGCCACTTTGGAAATCAGTTTGGTAATCTCTTATGAAGTTCAATACATACTTACCACACAATCCAACAATCCCACTCAGGTATTTTCCCAAGTAAGCGAAAACTCAGCCCACTTGAACCAGCATGCCAGTGTTCGTGGCAGCTTTGGTTTTTGTTTTGTTTTATTTCAGTCTGTGTGGAACCAGAAGCGTTGCTACCTGAACACACCATGGTTTAGATTATTACACGTGACAGTCGTACTGAAAACGGGCACCTCCAAGTTGCAGACTATCTGAAACTGCTTTCTGGTTTTGAATTGATTTTCACGGGCACTTACTGCGTTACAGGGCTGTCCGTTCCTGCCGCACAGCGAAGCGAGCCAGCTATGCGTGCACACGTCGCTGGCCGCTGCTGCTGTCCAGGCGCTCAGCCATGTCCGACTCTTGGTGACCCCTGCAGTGCAGCCCGCCAGGCTCCTCTGTTCATGGGTATCTCAGGCAAGAATACTGGAGTGGGTTGTCTTTTTCTCCTGCAGTCCAGGGATTGAAACCAAGTCTCCTTTATTGGCTGGCAGAGTCTTTACCACTGAGCCACTTGGGAAGCCCACATATCACATATGTGTGTGTGTGTGTGTGTGTGTATAGATATATATCCCCTCTTTTTTTTGGATTTCCTTCCCATTGGGTGCCCACAGAGTGCTGAACAGTTTCCCTGAGCTATTCACACAGTAGGTCACAGCAGCTTTATTTATCAGATCAGATCAGTCGCTCAGTCATGTCCGACTCTTTGCGACCCCATAAACCGCAGCACGCCAGGCTTCCCTGTCCATCACCAGCTCCCGGAGGTCACTCAGACTCACATCCATCAAGTCAGTGATGCCATCCAGCCATCTCATCCTCTGTCGTCCCCTTCTCCTCCTGCCCCCAGTCCCTCCCAGCATCAGAGTCTTCTCCAACGAGTCAACTCTTCGCGTGAGGTGGCCAAAATTCTGGAGTTTCAGCTTTAGCATCATTCCCTCTGAAGAAATCCCAGGGCTGATCTCCTTCAGAATGGACTGGTTGGATCTCCTTGCAGTCCAAGGGACTCTCAAGAGTCTTCTCCAACACCACAGTTCAAAAGCATCAATTCTTCGGCGCTCAGCCTTCTTCACAGTCCAGCTCTCACATCCATACATGACCACAGGAAAGACCATAGCCTTGACTAGACGAACCTTTATTGGCAAAGTGATGTCTCTGCTTTTGAATATGCTATCTAGGTTGGTCATAACTTTCCTTCCAAGGAGTAAGCGTCTTTTAATTTCATGGTTGCAGTCACCATCTGCAGTGATTTTGGAGCCCAGCAAAATAAAGTCTGACACTGTTTCCACTGTTTCTCCATCTATTTCCCATGTAGTGATGGGACCCGATGCCATGATCTTCGTTTTCTGAATGTTGAGCTTTAAGCCAACCTCTTCACTCTCCACTTTCACTTTCATCAAGAGGCTTTTGAGTTCCTCTTCACTTTCTGCCATAAGGGTGGTGTCATCTGCATATCTGAGATTATTGATATTTCTCCCAGCAGTCTTGATTCCAACTTGTGTTTCTTCCAGTCCAGCATATTTATAATGGCCCAAAATTGGAAGCAACCCAAATGCCCTCCAGTGAGTGGCAGGATGGGTAGGCCGGGGTCCACCCCCACGGTGGGCACCTGCCCCACTGTAAACAGGACTGTGGCAACGCCCGCCGTGACGCAGATGAACAGCAAGCACGTCACATCGAGAATCTGGGCTCAAGAGGCGTGGAATGATGTCACGTATGACATTGTAGAAGAGGCAAGACTGCAGCTGAGGAGAGCGGACTGGGGCTGCCAGGTGTGGGGCGGGGGATAGCAAGTCGCCGGCAGAGGGGACACTGGGCGTGATGGTCGTGCTCAGGGCCCCGCTGCGGTGGCCATGCGACTGTGGCTTTTGTCAAACTCATCGAGTCATACACGTAACACAGTTAGTTTTGCTGCGTGTGAATTTTACTTGGCTAAAGCTGACTGGATGGAGAAGGCAATGGCACCCCACTCCAGTCCTCTTGCCTGGAAAATCCCATGGACGGAGGAGCTTGGTGTGCTGCAGTCCATGGATTCACAAAGAGTTGGACACGACTGAGCGACTTCACTTCACTCACTTCTTTCTTTATTGTTGGAGAAGGAAATGGCAACCCACTCCAGTATTCTTGCCTGGAGAATCCCAGGAACAGAGGGGCCTGGCGGGCCATGGTCCATGGGGTCACAAAGGGTTGGACACGACTGACGTGACAAAGCAAAGCTGACTGGAGCAAATGGGATCTGCCCAAGGAGCTGCGGGCCGGGTGGGGAGAGAAAGCCTACGTCCTCTGCCCACTTTCAGCATTCCCTGGCTGCGGGCAGGTGGGTGGCAGAAGGCTTCGTGGAGGAGGCAGGCTTGAGCTGCCTGAGGACCTGAGCGCAGAGCAGAAGACAAGGATATCTGGCTGTCGCTGGGCCTTCCCACGTCTACTGCACGGGGTCAGCGCAGATGCTGTGGGTCCACAGCGCCCACAGCCCACGCACAGGCCCTCAGGAGGATGATCTGGGACGAGCAGGCTGGGTCACTCAGCTCCATGAGAGGCAGTCGGCAGTGGGCCAGCCATGGCGGGAGGCAGGGTGTGGGGCTCAGGCCGCACCAGCTCCCCCAGGAGGGGGTCCGGGGGCCGCACAGGGCGTCTGGCTGGCCGTGACTGCAGCAGAGGGTCTCTCTCGCCTGCCCACCGCCTGCCCACCGTCCTGCCCACTTGCATCCCCAGGGACAGAGGCCCAGCTCCACAGCACTTGCTTTTGAGGCCAGTGCAGATGGACTCATCACACACTCATTCCACGTGGCCTGAGGCTCATGGCCGCAGGGACTAAAGACGGGGTGGCGGCCCCTGGACAGGGAATCACACAGGTGCATACGACGAGGCCTGGTGGCACACATGAGCCGGGCAGACGCTCACAGTCCTGAGTCACCAAGTCGCCCCCACGGAGGGATGTGATGCGGGCTGTGAGCGGAGCCCCCAGGGAGGGTGTGCAGCTCTGAAGACAGGCCAGAGGCACGCAGAGAGATGGGACCGGGCGGGCCTGCGAAGGCAGAGGAGGAGGAGCAGTGGGCCCAGGACGGGAGGAGGGGGCGCAGGGGGCGCAGGGCGGGTGGGACCATGTTAAATGTATTAAGTATTTTATTCTTGATGATATTATAAGTGTGTTTTCATAATTTAATTTTCAGATCGCTCTTGCTAATATACAGAGAGACACACGATTCTCGCACTGCCTCTTGTAAACCTGCCGACCTCACTAGTTCTGGCAGCTTTTAGAAGATCCCTTACATTCCTATATTCAAGCTCAGGCTGTCTGCACACAGAGACAGCTCTACTCCTTCTCTTCCGACCCGGATGCCTTTATTTCTTTCTCTTGCCTTATTACCCTGTCCCAACCCCCCTGGAGAGTGTTGAACCCTCCAACAAGTGGAGGTGAGCAGACATCCGTGTCTTGTTCCTGATGTCAGGAGGAAAGCTAGTCTTCTGTTGTTAATATGGTGTGAGCTGTGGGGTTTTCCTAAATACCCTTTGTCAAGTGGAGGAGGTTCACTTCAATCCCTAATTTGTTCAATGTTTTTTATCACGCAAGGGTGTTACATTTGGTCAAACGCTTATTCTAAGTCTGTCGAGGTGGCGTGGCTTTCTAAAATCCAATCGATGTGGTGCATGGCATTGACTGATTTTCAAACACCAAGCCAGCTCTACATCCCTGTGGTCAGTACCACCTGGTCATGCAGCACACTGTCGATGGACCCAGTCTGCTGACACTTCGCTGAGGACTTTTGTGTCTACATTTGGAGGGTATGCTGGTTGGAAGCTTCCTTTTCTTGTGGTGTCTATATCTGGCTTTGCTATCAGGTGGTTCTGGCCTCGTAGAATGAGTCGGGAAGTGTTTTGCCCTCTTCTTGGAAGGGTTTGTGAACAACTAGAATTAATTCTTCACTAGTGTTTGGTCAGATTCACCAGAGAAGCCATCTGGGCAAGGGTTTGTCCTTGTGGGAATCTAAATCACTAACTCGGTCTCTTTACTTGTGACAAGTCTGTCTGGATCTCCCATTGCTTTTGGAGTGAGTTTTGGTTGGTTGTGTCTTTCCAGGAACGCGCCTGTCTCCCCACGTTGGTTGGAGCACATGTGTATTCACTTGAGTCCTTTGCTGTCTGGGTCTCCCCTCGGCCTCTGAGGGCTGAGACTGGAAAGTCAGGTCCTGTCCCCCCTCTGCTCGTCCCTTCCATGGCTCCCCCTACCCTAGGGCTCCTCTCCCAGCAGCCGGCCCGCCTCACCCCGGCCCCTCGCCAGGTACCTGGGTGCCAGGCACACTTGTCCTCACAGTCTGGGAGGGCCTGCACGGCCTTCATCAGGTGTCAGAGGGTTTGTCTACCAGGACGGCTGCAGCAAGTCCCACAGGCAGGCTGGCTTAATCAGCAACGCCCACTGTCTCCAGCCTGGAGCTGGAGCCCCAGACCCAGGCGTGGGCGGGGCGGGGCCTCCCGAGGCCTCTCTCCCACGCGGGCAGACGGCGGGTCGTCTCCTCCCGCGTCCTCACAGGGTCGGCCCTCTGAGTGTGTCTCTGTCCCGACCTCTTCCTGTAAGGACCCCGGTCCTGGGGGATTAGGGCCCACTCTAGTGACCTCACTTTACCTTGTTGCTTAGTTGCTAAGTGGTGTGCAGCTCCAGTGACCCCATGGCCCGTGGCCCATTTTACCCTGATCACCTCTTTAAAGGCACAGCTCCAGACAGCTGCACTCTGAGGCTCCGGGGCTTAACCACGGGAATCTGGGGCACAGGATTCAGCCCATAACCTTCCGTTCTCCCTGAGGCCCAACCCGGCCTCGCCTCTAAACTGACAACATTTCCTTCCAAAGACACCACATCCCTCTCCCCTGCTCACCCCTCCCCTCCTCACCCCTCACCTGCTCACCCCTCCCATGCTCACCCCTCCCCGATCACCCTCTCCCCTGCTCACCCCTCCCCTGCTCACCCCTCTCCCCTGCTCACACCTCCCCTGCTCACCCCTCCCATGCTCACCCCTCCCCTGCTAACCCCTCCCCTGCTCACCCCTGTCCCCTGCTCACCCCTCCCCTGCTCACCCCTCTTCTGCTCACCCCTCCCTCCCCTCCTCACCCCTCCCATGCTCACCCCTCTCCTTTGCTCACCCCTCCCCTGATCACCCCTCTCCCTTGCTCACCCCCTCCCCTGCTCATCATTTCCTTTTCCATGGCGGGTATCATCTTCTGAGGTCCATTCTACATTACCTTTGGCCCATCTTCCACTGTGGAACTCAGCCCTGTGAGGCAGGATCCTTGTTTTGTTTTTGGATGAATCTTGGGAGCCAGAGCCCCACCTGGCACAAGGTTGGTGCTCAGCCAACGAGCCACTTCCCTCCCTACAGGTCCCTTTGTTGCATGAGCTCCAGGGGCTGCAGCAGGTGCAGGCATCGTAACGGTGAGTGTTAGCTAGGGTCTCCCGGGGACAGAAGCCGCAGATCTGTGCATCCTCTGTCTCTCTAATCTCCTTCCCGTCTCTCTCCCTGTAACGACAGGGAGAGAGCTGGAGACCCCCGGAGCAGGCAGTGTAGTTCCAGTCTGAAGGCAGGAGCAGACTGAAGTCCTGGGCCAGAGGGATTCCCTCTTACCTGGGGAGGCTCAGCCTGCTGGGCTATTCAGGCCTCCAACTGATCGGATGAGGCCCACCCACCGTTGGAAGAATCATCTGCTTTACAGAGTCCACCAGTTCAGATGTTGCTCATATCCAGACACACTAAGACTCTTTAGACACATATATATTTAGATTTGTTAATTGGGTGGTAATTACAATGTTGTGTTGGTTTCTGCCATACATCAACAAGAATGAGCCACAGCACACATCTGTCCCCTCCCTCCTGAACCTCCCTCCCACCCGCCCCTCTAGGTTGTCACAAAACCCTGGGCTTGAGCTCCCCGCGTCACACAGCAGATGCCCACCGGCTACACTTTTTCCATATGGTGACGCGCCGTGCATGGCTGCTCGCTCGACCTGCCGCACCCTCTGCTTCCCTCGCTGTGACCACGAGTCTGTCCTTTATGTCTGCGTCTCCTCCGCTGCCCAGCAAATAGATCCATCAGTACCATCTTTCTAGACTCCACAAATATTTATTAATGCACGATATTTGCTTTTCTCTTTCTGAATAGTAGGCTCTCAGTTCATTCACCTCATGAGCACTGACTCAAACACCCAGACTCTTGTTTGACCAAATGTCTGGGCCCCCAGTGGTCCAAACGACTTAACATGTAAAATCCACGCTCACATTGAGTCTTCACTTACAAACAAGGATGCTGGTCTGGTCCATCTGCACTCGTGTGCTTGACCTGCCACTCTGATCACTTTCCTGCAGTGAATTTCCCAGCAGAGGCAGTCAGGGCACCGGGTGCTGCATTTTATACACTTTCTCTCCACCCCTCCCGCACACGGCCCTCGCTCTAGAACAAGGTGCAGGGATTTCCCGGGGTCTCCTGCTCATCCCCCCATTATTCAAACGCTCACGAACCACGGAACGGGGTCATGTGTTGACACTTGGAGGCTCTGATGCTCTGATAGCCGCACTCTTCACTCGCAGTACGGTTCCGGTCAGTGGGGAGGCTGGAGGTTTTCTCTCCTGCCTTTGGGCACCATTTGCTTCTTTCTTTTGTGAATGAGTTCTTCATGTGTTTGCCCGCTTTTCTTTCGAGGTGTTCGGCTTCGTCTCACTGATCTGCAAGAGCCCTTTCAGTGTTGAAGACGTTAGCGTTCCCTGGCACGCTTGCTGCAGATATTTTTTCCAGGCTCGTTCTTTGACTCGCAGTCGTGGTTACAGTGTTCTGTGGGTAAACGCGTCGTCAGCGTCTGTGTCCTCAGGTCTTGGCATCTTTCCCCTACAGTCCCAGCTGGCAACGTAGAGACCTCTGTAGGGCCCTCCTGCTGTCAGTGGCCTCAACCTCTGAGCGCCCTGCGATAGCGGCAGGAGGCCTGTCTGCCCACGTGGGGCCAACTGGGGTCTCCCTCCTCATCATTTGGGACTGGGATCCAGAGGTGCCCACCGGGCACTGCTGCCCATTCCTCCTGAGGACGCAGAAGCCTGGGAGCTGTGAGTATGGTGTGGCCCCTAGGGGCCCTGAGATGCAGGAATAGTCAGATTAGCGACAAGGGGGCGGGAGAGAGGGTGGCAGAGGTGAGCAGGCTGGGTGGGGGTGGGGGAAGACACAAGCTGTTGGGATGGAGAGAGCACCCCGGACCTGGAAGGTTCCCCAGGCCTAGGTGGCCAGCCTGGGTCCCTGGGCATCTCTAGCTTGTTAGCTGGGTGGGTCATTTGCCCCCACAGAGCCTTGGTCAAGCCCCGCAGGGATGAGACGCCAGCACGCGAGTGTGTCTGGCAGCCTTACCATCTGCTGTCCTCCAGGAAATAAAGACTTTTGTGAGCAGGCAAGCCTCCCTAACTTATGCCCCCCAGCTTGTCCTAGGGGGACCCCAAGGGGCAGTTTTACTCTCTTATAGCTGGGCTGGTCACTAGTTCCTGAGGTCACCACTCTACCCCTCCACCCCACCCTTCCAGCTCAGGGTGGGGAAGGAGAGATGACAAGGGCAGGGGGCTTGGAGCAGGTGACCCGGTGACCCCCAGGGCCAGTCTCAGACGCCTCCCTGCCTGCACCATGCTGGGATACACCCAGGTTCCCAGTGTTTGGCCCTTGGAGTGGATTGGCCCTGGCCGGATCTCAGAGGCAATTCTTCCATGCAGCCCCGCCTCTGTACTTCTGTCTGCAGGGGGAGGGACCAAGCCCCTGCAGCCCAAGCTGCTCCAGGCTCCTGCCCCCAGCCTCCTGCTGCACACAAGCTCCTTCCCCTTCTTTGGACACCTGAAGAGGGAGTGGGGGGCCCTCAGTTTGTGGGTACTTCAGACCATCAAGGGCTGACCAGGAAAGATGGGGATCCCTGTTCCTGAAGCACCCAAGGCCAAGAGGCACAGGTTCCAGGGATCAGGATCTGGCCTGAGGACAGAAACTTTTCAGTAATTCAGAGACCAATGGGCTGCCCTGGGTCCCAGGAGGCTCTGAGCGACGCCCCCAGCTTGGTGAGGGGGACACTGGCTGACGGGATGGGGTGGAGGAGCCTCCAGAGTGTAGGGACGTCTTTCGCTGCAGGGTCAAGATCCAGGGTCCCCTGGCCTTGCTCCGTCTCTGGGGTAGCTGTGTATTTCCATCAGCATTTGAATAAGAAATGGGGAATTAAAAAAACAGGCTGTTGGAGCTGGTTGCGGAACCATGTGAAAGTAATACTGCTGAAGTGCAGAGGGTAAGTTTTCTATTTTCAACCACAATTTAAAATGTGCAAAGCAGGCTGGACAAAAGATGGGAGTCACAGTCTTCAAGGTGGGGCTTTGTTCCCTTCCCCTCCCTTCCCTGGGACTTGGGGGAACAGGGAGCCTGTGACCGCTGGGAGCCAGTGTGGCTGGACGGCTCAGGGAGCCCGGCCCCCTGGCCCTGCTCTGTGGGCTAGCCGTGGGAGGAGGGAGCAGGGCGGAGGGCCTCGTTTCCAAGCCGGCTCTCCCTGCGCTGGCCGCCTATTTTTGGAGCATTAATCCCATTCCTCAAGAGACTGCCCAGCCCAGCCGTCAGCCCCTCTTCCCTCGCTGGCAGAGCGGCCGCAGGAGCCGGTGCGTGGGGGTCAGTGCCACTGCCCGCCCCCAGGCTGGAAATGACGCTTGTTAGACCAACAGTGAATGTGGGTGCTGGGCGGGGAAGTGTGTGCATGTGTGTGTGAGTGTGTGTGTGCATGCGCGTGTCTGTGAGTGTGTGCATGTGCATGTGTGTGCACATGTGCGCGTGCACGTGTGTGTGCAAGTGCGCCTGTGTGTGCATGTGTGTGTGCACATGTGCGTGTCTGTGAGAGTGTGTGCACACACCCCTGTGTCTGTGTGTATGCGCATGTCTGTGAGAGTCTGTGTGTGTGCGCTCCTGTGTGTGTCTGTGAGTGTGTACACTTGCATGTGTGTGAGTGCGTGCGTGCATGTGTGTGTGCACGCGCGTGTCTGTAAGAGTGTGTGCACACGCGTGTGGGTCTGTGTGTGCACGCACGCTTGTGTGTGTGTACTTGCACATGTCTGTGAGAATGTGTGTGTGCGTGCACGTGTGTGTCTGTGAGAGTGTGTGCATGTGTGCCCATGCGCATGTGTCTGTGAGTGTGTGTGTGTGCACGCATGTCTGTGAGAGAGAGAGAGAAAGTGTGTGTGTGTGTGTATGGAGGGGCCTGTGCATTTCTCCTCCCTCGTTCCCCCTGGAGCTGACCAACAGGAGCTGATGTAAAAGAAACGTGCCCAGGCGGAGTCCCCACCTGACGGTACCGGCAGTTCCAGACTTAATGACGCTCACGCTGGGTGAGCTGCAGCTTAATATTCGATGCGTTTTCAGTGAGACTGTCCTTGTATTTACTTGCTTAACAACACGGGGCCCCGTAGACCCTGGAGAAGTCCCGGGCCTGGAAGAGCTGCAGGGGATGGGGAGGTGGCTCAGCCGCCTTCCCATTCTGTCTGCGCCTGGGTTGCAGTGAGACCATTTATTTATGTTTTCAATTTGGTTTTTATTATTATTTGTTTTTTCAGATTTAGGAGAAGTACATCAAACATCCTCACACCCCCAGAAGCCAGTCGATAGATGTCTCCGAAGTGCAAGCAAAGTGTCTCCCTCAGATGGGAGCTGAAGAAAAATATCTAATAATTATGTTGAATGTTAATAATTAAAGTTAATATAACTCAGTGGATTGAGTCCATATTTCTTGGGGTGTGCGCGTCTCGTCGCTTGGCGAGACTGCGCATCAGCTCTTCGCTCGCAGATGCCGGCTGATTTGCATTTTTCCAGTGTTAGAGTTTCCCACGAAATTGGCCTTTAATACGGGATTTTTCTCTTGTTTTCTCAGACCCCTTTGACACGATCGGCCACTTGGTCTGGACCTGACCCGATTCCTGTGCCCGTGTGAGGCAACCTGTGGTTGCCCTTGGTCATCCGTGGGCTCCACTCCGTCGGGCACTCGTGGGAGAATCTCCAGGGGCTGTCACCAGCGATCTGGGAAGCAGCCCACTGCAGTGAGAGCCTGTGGGGGGAGCACAGGCCTGGGTGAGGACTTGGAAGGCTCTTTGGTCGCTGGAAGGTAGAGCCTTTCAGGATTGGGTGCAGCTGCTGGAGACCTGTGTAGATTCCCCGAGACCACATTCTCAGGCCCACGCCTCTGCCCCGGCCGGGCCCCAATAACACAGTAACTGGGACAGGAGCCGGTCAGGGCTGCCCCTCCCGGAAGGGGCCCCGGCCCATTGCGGAGGGAGGCGGGGTCTGGCCCAGTGGGTGCAGGCCCCGCGATGGGGCAACACCTTGCAGCCCCGCTGGAGCCCAGGGCCAAGTCCTTCGCTCCCTTCCCACGGCTGTGTGCTCTCAGGCTCTGGTCAGCACTGGGCACGTGTGGTGGCCACCTTCAGGCAGCTGAGCATCCCTGAGCCCCCAGAGCATCCAGCCCCTCTAGCCCGACCTCCATGGCAGGCCCCAGGGAGCTGCCTGCTGCCAAGGTCATCAGCCCCTCCTCTGCTGCCCACCCCGGCTGAAACTTGGGGCAGCTGCGTCCCCCGCAGCGCACCCTGTGCTCAGAGCCTGTGGGCCCTGTGGCTCCACCCAGCCCCGTCATGGCCCCATCCCCTGCTCCCCCGTGCCTCCTGCTCTGGGTCTGTCTCAGCCTCCTGACTGTGCCCTTTGCCCACCTGCCCCACCCCCTCACGGGGTGTCGGGGCCTCCGGGCCCCAGTCCCCGGCCCATAGCACCCCCTCCCTCCAGTGAAGAGTGCAGCCTGACCCGATTCTAAGCCCCACAATGGGCTGGTCCCTTATCACACTGCACCCGGGCCCTGCCGGGCAGCTCTGGCTCCTCCTCCCATCACTGGCCCCAACAGTGACCCTGGCCCTTCCGGCCCCCGCCCGGGCGCCTCTGTGAAGGGATGAGCGGCTGGGCTAGAGGGCGCGGGAGGGAACGACCATCCAGGTGAACAGCGTGTCTCAGGCCTGGCCCGAGAAGGCCCTCGCCCTGGAGCGGGGGGCTGGCCTGAGCAAGGGTTGGGACCCAGCCCGGACAGGCTGCTGTCCCTGCTGAGGCCTCGGCCACGTCCTGGGATGTTCCCACCTCAGGAACAGGAAGAGGTCCGGTTGTGCCACTGACCGCCTCCCTGCTGTGGCCTGGCATGTGTCCCCCAGCGTCCCAGCTTGAAGCCCAAACCTCAGCACCTCCAGTGTGGCTGTATTTGGAGACACAACCCCTTAAAGAGGCGATATAAGACGACTGAGGTACACCGGGGTGGGTCCTGATCCCACAGGACCAGGTCCTCATGAGAAGAAGCCGCCAGGACACGGACACATGAAGAGGGGCCGGCCCTGTGAGGACACAGGGAGGAGACGGCCTTCTGCATGCCCGGGGGGGTGATTCAGGAGGACCACCCTGCCCACACCAGGACGGGGATTCCAGCCTCCGGCCAGGAAACAGGGAGTGACTTCAGAGCCCATGTTCGGAAGTTGTTAAGGCAGCCCCGGGGGGCCCACAGTCATGCCCACCACCGTTTCTCCTGCTGCTCCCTGACCTGAGCGGGCTTTCGAGGACGACAGAGCCCGGCCTCCCAGGCGGGCTGTGTTCAGCGGCACTGCCGGCTGGGCCAAGCCTGTGCGGGAGGGAACCTGATCTAGGCCCTCGCTCCCGCCACCGCCAAACACGGGGCGTCCCTCCATGGGAGCTTCCCCAGGGCGATGCAGCCATGAGATTTGGTTTGGCCGACGGGACGCAGGCACCAGTGGCAGCTTGCTGTGCGGCCAGGCCCCGAGGGCCCTGTGAGCTCCTGCCGTCACCGAGAGCTCGGTCTCAGGGGCCTCTCCAGAGGGGACACAGTGCGTGGACCCTAAGCAGAGCCGCAAGCCACGGCCCTGACCCCAGCCACGCCCTCCTTGGCTCCGTGGCCGGTCTCAGGCTGCTTGTGAAAACTCTCAGCTCGGGGTTGGTTCTCAGGAGGACTTTGCAGCAATGAGTGAACGGACAGGGAGCGGTCCCAGGGTGGTATGAGTGGGGTGCACCCCCTGTGTGTACCCCAAACCTGAACGTGAACCCAGCCTGCATCAGCACCCTCCCCCTCGCAGTCGTCGCCCTCCAGGGCTGCTGGCCCAGCTGCCCCTGTGTGAGAAGAACTGCAGATGCCCCCTGGGGCCTCAGGTCCCGGTGTCAGCCCCAAGGCCACTTCTCCCTGGACAAAGCTCCCCAGCCAACGGCTACGAGAGCAAAGAAAGTCTGACCCGTGCACAACAGACACCAGTGGGAGCAGAAAGGAAGTTGAGACGTTCCATTTTCATTAGAACTCCTCAAATGCAGGACAGATAACCGTTTCCTAATGGCCAGTATCTACTCCTGAGGCTGAGGCGGTGCGTCCACAGATAATTGACCTGCTGGTGTGAGGGGGGCAGGTGAACAGAGGGCCCTGAAGGGCCAGGAGCTGCCGTGTGGTGGCGCGCGCTCCCAGCTCCTCACCTTCCCGATGTCAGAACCACGGCCGTGGGCACCCGTGAGGCGCCTCTCTCCACCGCCCGCTCCAGATGAAGCATCTGCGGCCGTGACTTTTCCTGCTTCGTGACACATGGCCCCTCGACAGGCTGCTCTCTCTGCAGATTCCAGAGGCCCCTCCACTGCCCACCCGTTGCCCCCCTCCAGCCAAGATGGGCCGGTGGCTGTGGGGTCAGACACCCTCCCCACCTCAGCCCTACGCCCGGCACTCAGCACTGAGATGCGGTGTCTGCGGCCACCAGGGCACATCCTGGGGACACCATGCGTGCACAAGAGCACGTGGGCACCCAGCGCCCAGCCTCGGGAATGGCTGCCCGTGGCCACTTCTCCGGAAGCTGGTGGAGCTGCCCGGGTGCAGCGTCTGTCTGAACAGAGGCCGAGGGGCGCCCTGAAGCAAGCGAGCAACAGCAGGAGAGGGGACCAGGGGGAGGAGCCAGAGGGTTCCCCCTCACAGGCAGGATCCCAGGAGAAAGGTGTTGCTGGTCTTGACACTTGTCTCACCCCAAGGTGTGTCCTGCCCCACTCAGGCCACACTCCAGCCCCGCCCCAGGCTACTCCCCGGCCCCAGCTCACGCCACGCCCCGGCCCGGCCCGGCCCCGCCCACGCCAGCCTCTGGCCCCCACCAGGCCCTGGTCCCGCCCCCGGTCCCGCCCCTGCCCCGCCCCGCCCCCAGCCCCGCCCCCGCTCTGACCCGCCCCCAGCCCAGCATCACCTGTTGGTTGCATCCCTTGGCCCTAACGCCTCCTGGGACTTGGTTTCCAGAAAACGGGTTAATTCTTGACAGGGCTACACACTGAGCCGGCAGGGCATGATGTGTGCGGTGGTCTGCCGCCAGGCGGCTAGAATTGTGATAACGGGTCAAAGACTGAGTCTGAGGACTAAATGAACATTATTATTCACCAAACTGCTATGGCTGCTAAGTCACTTCAGTCATGTCCGACTCTGTGCGACCCCATAGACGGCAGCCCACCAGGCTCCCCCGTCCCTGGGATTCTCCAGGCAAGAACACTGGAGTGGGTTGCCATTGCCTTCTCCAATGCATGAAAGCGAAAAGTGAAAGTGAAGTTGCTCAGTCGTGTCCCACTCTTAGCGACCCCATGGACTGCAGCCCACCAGGCTCCTCCGTCCATGGGATTCTCCAGGCAAGAGTACTGGAGTCGGGTGCCATTGCCTTCTCTGTATTCACCAAAGGTCACCCAGAAGAAGAAAATGAAACTGTTTCCCAAGCAGTGATGGAAAACACTTTCCCTAAAGTCGGGTTTCCTGCCTGGCGAGAAGGGCCAGGGGCCAGGATGGACCGTTTGGGGGTTTTTGCTTGTTTTTTTAAATTACTTATTTGTTCATTTTTGGCAGTGCTGGGTCTTCCGTGCTGCACAGTCTTTTCTCCAGTGACAACGAGCGGGGACTGCTTCTAGTAGCCGTGCGCGCGGGCTTCTCAGCGCAGTGGCTTCTCTTGCTGCAGAGCGCGGGCTCTAGGACACGGGCTTCAGCAGCTGTGGCTCCTGGGGCTTGGCTGCTCTGAGACATGCGAGATCTTCGTAGATCAGGGACCGAACCCGTGTCTCCTGCACTGGCTGGTGGATTCTTTGCCACTGAGCCACCAGGAAAGCCCGCCTCTGTTAGCTCCTAATTGGTCTATTTATTCATTTTGGCTGCGCTGGGTCTTCACTGCCGTGCGCAGGCTTCTCTCGTTGTGCAGAGCGGGCCGGCAGTGGCAGCTCAGGCTTAGTTGCCCCGCAGCATGTGGGATCTCAGTTCTCTGACCAGAGATCAAGACCCACCTCCCCTGCCTTGCAAGGCAGATTCCTAACCACTGGGCCCCCAGGGAAGTCCTTAATTGATCACTTTTAGATATTACTCACTGATTTCCATTATTCTAGATGAGAAGCCTGTGTATCACTGACTGGATGGACATGAGTTTGAGCAAGCTCCGGGAGCTGGTGATGGACAGGGGAGCCTGGCGAGCCGCAGTCCAGGGGGTCGCCGAGTCGGACACGACTGAGAGACTGAACTGACTGAGATGAGAATTAGCTCTAACTCCTCACCTGTCCCCCTGTGTGCTCAATATAGAGAGTACCTCTAAATTTGAACCAACGGTCAATATTTACACCCTTGTAGCTAAATATCACCCACCCCAGTAGACAAATAGCATAACTTCACTTCCTTCCCTTTGCAGCCTATTGTCTGTCCTGGAGTTTGATATTGCCACACACTCCACTTGCATCAATAACTGTTTTTTCATCTTTAATTCTTTCCAGTTTCTCTGCCCTACCTTAGAGCTGTCTACCGCTGCTGTACCAAACTGCCACAAACTTAGTGGGGAACGCCTTGAAGTGTTCACTTCATGACGAGTGAAGGTTCTAGAAGCATCCCTGTGTGTCCAATTGGACCAGGTCCTACCAGAGTGGACAGAGGCCTTCCCAACACCACAGTGTTGGGCCAAGGGCTGAGCACAAGCAGGGAGGAGTGCCCAGAGGTGGGAGACCACGCCCACCCGGGAGGAGGTGTGGCAGCAGCAGGTGGCACCTGGCAGATAGGTGACACTAAGGGCAAAGGCAGAGAGCCAGGACCTGCTCCACCCAAGATCTGCTTCCTCGGCCACACCCTCCACAGAGGGCAGGACCGCCTGCCTCTGCTCTCCACTCTGCCCCAGCACCCGGCAGGCCCTCAGACCAGGGACTGCCCCAAGACTAAGTTCTGGACGGAATGCCTGCCTTCATGGTGCCAGACGTGTCCAGAGAAGGCCGGATTTTGGAGGGAACCTGGGAAGAGAGGGGGATGTGCATTTCTAGTGGGGAGGGGAGGGGTCCCTGGAGGTGGAGGGAAGAGGATGCAGGACTGGACATCAGGGGTAGCCAGCACTGGAGGTGTGGCCGAGGGGACCCCTGCGGGCACTGATGGGTGGAAGAAAATCTGATGGGCGGAGCTCCCAGGATGGCACGTGGGTAGGAGGAGGCTGGGTGTCAGGAGGGAAGGGTCAGCTGAGACAGCCTAGTGTGAAGTGGGAGATGGCAGGGAAAGGGGCTATCAGAAGGTTCTAGAAGCCAGTGGGGCACCAGTCCATGTTTGGATCAGAGCTGGGCTGTCTGTCCACAGGGCCTCCAGGCAGGCGATTCTCTATCTAAATGGCTGTCCAGCCCGGTGCTGGGTCAGTTCCCATGGTCACTGCCGGCTCTGGCTGCCCCACAGGCCTGCGGGGTGGGCGCCTACGGCCAGGGTCTCTGAGGAGGGAGGAGGGACGAGACAACAAAGGCGGGAGCAGCCTGTCCTGGTCAGTCAGGCCAGAGGGAGCAGCCTGTCCCTGTCGGTCAGGCCAGAGGAGCAGGTGGGCCTCGGGGCCTGGGCCTTTGTGCTCCAGGGCCAGTGACAGCCACAGATCATCCATCAGATTGAAGGCCCCATTGAAATTCTAATGGGAAGGGGGCTTGGAGGCAGGGACTTCGGGGCTGCCCTCCTGGCTGAGAGCTGTCCACCACAGGGTCGCGAGGCCCCACAAGGACCACGCAGAAGTGTGGTCATTCCCAGAGGAGTGTAGGCCTTGGGTGGCCTTCCCGGGGACCCACAGGGAGGCAGCAAACTCCTCCGCCAGGGCCTCGGAGCCGCCCCTCCCCTGACACCTGCTGGACCGCTCTCGGAGGGCTGTGTGGTGGACAGACGAGGGAGGCTGGGTTTTCAAAGGGGCTCCTGTGCAGCTGGCCTCTTGTGTGCATGAATTATAGATGCTCCCCTCCCCAGGTGGCAGGACTCGGCTCACGCTCCGGTGCCCCCCACTGGGGTGAGTCCAGCGGCCTTTCTGCCCCGGTGTCCACTTGGGAACTCCCCACCTCCTCACCTCCGCCTGGCCTCATGTGCCCAGGACTCCGTCTTGGTTTTCATTCTGCTCAGAATGAGGGTGGGGGAGGGGTGCCGGCGACAGAACCCTCATACCCCAGTGTGTCTGCTGAGCAGGAGGGACCCCGAGGCTGGCAGCCTGGGACAGGTGGGCGACCAGAGGGGAGGGGTTGGGGGAGGAGTCCAGAGGGCGTGAGGACTTAGAAGCTTGTTCCAAAGGCATGTCCAACTAACCACTCACCAGAGACACACAGGTCAGACGGCGTCCCCTGCTGCAGGACCTCCTCCAGCCCTCCACCCCTTCTGAGGGTCCTGCCACCCTCAGGTGCAGCAGGAAATTACCCCGTCCAGCTCCTGAGGGCGGGGTTCCGCGCCCCACCCACCAGCACCGATCCACTGCCAGAAAGCTCAGTGCAGGACCCTCGGGCCGCTGCCGGTGTCTCGACCACGGCTGGAGATGGAGGAGGACTTGCAGGCATGGGGCAACCAGCGCCCACGCGAACCTGCCAGATGCCAACTGTTCATGGCTGTGATGCTGAATTTCACCTGACGTGATTATCACCATGACCTCAAAATAAGTGTCTCTTATTTTAAAAGAGAGCGTGGTGGCTGCTGGTCTCTGTTCCTCTCACGGTACTGGGGTGGGCAGCCCTTCCCTTCTCCAGGGGACCGTCCCAACGCAGGGATCGAACCCAGGTCTCCCACACTGCAGGCAGATTCTTTACCAGCTGAGCCACCCGGGAAGCGCCAAAATAAATGTCTCGTATTTTATCTTATTTATTTTTGTGTGTGTTTATACACTTTTATTTACTGTTTTGGAAATGTACGTTATGAAAATATTTATATTGAAAAGTCTCACTCCCATCCTTGTCTTCCCCGTTCATCCTGTTACCCCCATGGCCTACTAGTAACTATTTGTATTAGTTTCTCCTATATCCTTTCAGTGTTTCCTTATAAATATATCTATATATTTCTTTCCTTTTCTTCTTTTCCTTTTTCTTTTTTTTGAAGGATAACTGCTTTACAGAATTTTGTTGTTTTCTGTCAAACCTCAACATGAATCAGCCATAGGTATACATATATCCCCTCCCCTTTTGAACCTCCCTCCCATCTCACCCCTCTAGGTTGATACAGACCTCTAGGTCAAACCCTATTTGAGTTTCCCGAGCCATATGGCAAATTCCCCCTGCTCTCTGTTTTACACACGGTAATGTACGTTTCCGTGTTACTCTCTCCGTACATCTCACCCTCTCCTCCCCTCGCCCCATGGCCATAAGTCTGTTCTCTGTCCGTTTCTCCACTGCTGCCCTGTAAGTAAATTCTTCAGTACCATTTTTCTAGATTCTGTATACATGTGTTAGAATATAATATTTCTCTTTCTCTTTCTGACTTACTTCTGTATAATAGGTTCTAGGTCCATCCACCTCATTAGAACCGACTCAAAGGCATTCATTTTTATGGCTGAGTAATACTCCATTCTGTATATTTACCACAATTTCTTTATCCACTCATGTCGATGGACACCTAGGTGGCTTCCATGTTCTGGCTGTTGTAAATAGTGCTGCAATGAACAGTGGGATGCGTGTGTATTTTTCAGTTTTGGTTTCCTCGGGGTATATGCCTAGGAGTGGGACTGCTGGGTCATAGGGTGGTTTTATGCCTAGTTTCTTAAGGAATCTCATACCGTCTTCCATAGTGGCTGTATCAATTTACATTTCCACCAACAGTGCAAGAGTTCGCTTTTCTCCACACCCTCTCCAGCATTTATCGTTTGTAGACTTTTTGATGGTGGCCATTCTGACTGCTGCGAGGTGATATCTCACTGCAGTTTTGATTTGTATTTCTCTAATAATGAGCGATGTTGAGCATCTCTTCATGTGTTTGTTAGACATCTGTATGTTTCTTTGGAGAAATGTCTGTTTAGGTCTTTTTCCCACTTTTTTATTGGGTTGTTTGTTTTTCTGTTACTGAGTTGTATGAGCTGCTTATATATTTTGGAAATTAATCAATTGTTTCATTTGCTATTATTTTGTCCCATTCTGAGGACTGTCTTTTCACCTCACTTATAGTTTCCTTTGCTGTGCAAAAGCTCTTAAGTTTAATCAGATCTCACTTGTTTGCTTTTGTTTTTATTTCTGTTTTTCTAGGAGGTGACTCATAGAGGATCTTGCTTTGATTTATGTCATCGAGTGTTCTGTTTTCCTCTAAAAGTTTTCTAGTTTCTGGTCTTACATTTAGGTCTTTAATGCTTTTTTAGTTGATCTTTTTGTATGGTTTTAGGAAGTGTTCTAAGTTCATTCTTTTACATGGAGCTGTCCATTTTCCCAGTACCATTTATTGAAGAGGCTGTCTTTGCCCCATTATATATTCTTGCCTCCTTTGTCAAAAATAAGGTACCTATAGGTGCATGGGTTTATTTCTGGGCTATCTTGCTCCATTGGTCTGTATTTCTGTTTTTGTGCCAGTACCATGTTGTCTTGATGACCATATCTTTGTAGTATAATCTGAAGTCAGAAAGGTTGATTCCTCCAGCTCCATTCTTCTTTCTCGGGACTGCTTTGGCTATTCAGGGTCTTTTGTGTTTCCATATGAACTGTGAATTTTTTTGTTCTAGTTCTGTGAAAAATGCCTTTGATAATGTGATAGGGAGCGCACTGAATCTGTAGATTGTGCTTGGTAGTATAGTCATTTTTATAATATTGATTCTTCCTACCCAGGAAGATGGAGTATCTCTCCATCTGTTTATGTCATCTTTGATTTCTTTCTTTAGTGTTTTATAATTTTCTGTGTACAGTTCTTTTATCTCTTAGATAAATTTATTCCTAGATACTTAATTCTTTTTGTTGCAATGGTGAATGGAAATGATTTCTTAATTTCTCTTTCTGATTTTTCATTGTTACTATATAGAAATGCAAGTCATTTCTGTGTATTGATTTTGCATCCTGAAACTTTGCTGAATTCACTGACTAGCTCTAGTAATTTTCTGATACTATCTTCAGGGTTTTCTATGTACAGTATTGTGTCATCTGCAGACAGTGAGAGCTTTACTTTTTCTTTTCCAATCTGGATTCCTTTTATTTCTTTTTCTTCTCTGATTGCTGTAGCTAGGACTTCCAGAACTATGTTGAGTAATAGTGGTGAAAGTGAACACCCTTGTCTTGTTCCTGATCTTAGGGGGAATGCTCTCAGTTTTTCACCATTGAGGGTAATGTTTGCTGTAGGCTTATCATATATGGCCTTTACTATGTTGAGGTAGGTTCCTTCTATGCCCATTTTTTGAAGCGTTTTAATCATAAATGGGCGCTGAATTTGGCAAAGGCTTTACTTGCATCTATTGAGATATCATATGGTTTTTATCTTTCAATTTGTTAATGTGGTATATCACATTGGTTGATTTGCACATATTGAAGAATCTTGCATCCCTGGGATAAACCCAACTTGATCATGGTGTGTGAGCTTTTTGATGTGTTGCTGAATCCTGTTTGCTAAAATTTTGCTGAGAATTTTTGCATCTATGTTCATCAGGGATACTGGCCTGTGGTTTTCTTTTTTTGTGTGTTGTCTTTGGTTTTGGTATCAGAATGAGTTTGGAAGTGTTCCTTCCTCTGAAATTTTTTGAAAGAGTTTTAGAAGGACAGGCATTAGCTCTTCTCTAAATGTTTGATAGAATTCTCCTGTGAAGCTCTCTGGTCCTGGGCTTTTGTTTTTTGGAAGATTTTTGATCACAGCTTCAATTTCAGTGCTTGTAGCTGAGTTGTTTGTAATTTCTATTTCTTCCTGGTTCAGTCTTGGAAGATTGAGCTTCTCTAAGACTCTGTCCATTTCTTCCAGGTTATCCATTTTATTGGCATATAGCTGTTCATAATAGTCTCTTATACTCCTTTGTATTTCTGCATTGTCTGTTGTAACCTCTCCTTTTTCATTTTTAATTCTCTTGATTTGATTCTTCTCTCTTTTTTCTTGATTAAATTGATAATAATTATTGGCTAAAGGGTTGTCAATTTTGTTTATCTACTCAAATAACCAGTTTTTAGTTTATTAATCTTAAGAGGAACCAGAGGTCAAATTGCCAACATCCGCTGGATCATGGAAAAAGCAAGAGAGTTCCAGAAAAACATCTATTTCTGCTTTATTGACTATGCCAAAGCCTTTGACTGTGTAGATCACAATAAACTGTGGAAAATTCTGAAAGAGATGGGAATACCAGACCACCTGATCTGCCTCTTGAGAAATTTGTATGCAGGTCAGGAAGCAACAGTTAGAACTGGACATGGAACAACAGACTGGTTCCAAATAGGAAAAGGAGTACATCAAGGCTGTATATTGTCACCATGTTTATTTAACTTATATGCAGAGTACATCATGAGAAATGCTGGACTGGAAGAAACACAAGTTGGAATCAAGATTGCTGGGAGAAATATCAATCACCTCAGATATGCAGATGACACCACCCTTATGGCAGAAAGTGAAGGAGAACTCAAAAGCCTCTTGATGAAAGTGAAAGTGGAGAGTGAAAAGGTTGGCTTAAAGCTCAACATTCAGAAAATGAAGATCATGGCATCTGGTCCCATCACTACATGGGAAATAGATGGAGAAACAGTGGAAACAGTGTCAGACTTTATTTTTCTGGGCTCCAAAATCACTGCAGATGGTGACTGCAACCATGAAATTAAAAGACGCTTACTCTTTGGAAGGAAAGTTATGACCAACCTAGATAATATATTCAAAAGCAGAGACATCACTTTGCCAACAAAGGTTCGTCTAGTCAAGGCTATGGTCTTTCCTGTGGTCATGTATGGATGTGAGAGCTGGACTGTGAAGAAGGCTGAGCGCCGAAGAATTGATGCTTTTGAACTGTGGTGTTGGAGAAGACTCTTGAGAGTCCCTTGGACTGCAAGAAGATCCAACGTGTCCATTCTGAAGGAGATCAGCCCTGGGATTTCTTTGGAAGTAATGATGCTAAAGCTGAAACTCCAGTATTTTGGCCACCTCATGCGAAGAGTTGACTCATTGGAGAAGACTCTGATGCTGGGAGGGACTGGGGGCAGGAGGAGAAGGGGACAACAGAGGATGAGATGGCTGGATAGCATCACTGACTCGATGGATGTGAGTCTGAGTGACCTCCGGGAGTTGGTGATGGACAGGGAGGCCTGACGTGCTGGGATTCATGGGGTCTCAAAGAGTCGGACACGACTGAGCCACTGATGTGATCTGATCTGATTGTTTCTTTCATTTCTTTTTCATTTATTTCTGCTCAGATTTTTATGATTTCTTTCCTTCTACTAATTTTGGATTTTTTTTTCTCCTTTTTCCAGTTGTTTTAGGTGTAGAGTTAGGTTGTCTGTTCAATGTTCTTCTTGTTTCTTGAGGTTGGATTGTATTGCTGTAAACTTCCCTCTTAGAGCTGCTTTTGCTGCCTCCCAGAGGTGTGAGTTGTCATGTTTTCATTGTCATTTGTTTCTAGAAATTTTTTTACTTCTCTTTTGATTTCCTCAGTAACCTGTTGGCTATTTAGAAACATATTGTTTAATCTCCATGTGTTTGTGTTCCTTATAGTTTTTTTCTTGCACCTGATACCTAGTCTCATAGTGTGGTTGGAGAAGATGCTTGATACAATTTCAATTTTCTTAAATTTACTAAGGTTTGATTTGTGACCCAAGACGTGGTCTATCCTGGAGAATGTTCCATGTGCACTTGAGAAGAAGGTGTATTCTTCTGCATTTGGATGGAATGTCCTGAAGATATCAATGAGATCCATCTCATCTAATGTATCCTTTAAGACTTGTGTTTCTTTATTAATTTTCTGTTTTGATGATCTGTCCACTGGTGTGAGTGTTGTGTTAACGTCTCCTACTTTCAGTTTCTGCTTTTATGTCTGTTAGTGTTTGTCTTATGTGTTGCGGTGCTCCTGTGTTGGGTGCATAGAGATTTACAGTTGTTATGTCTTCCTCTTGGGTCGGTCCCTTGATCATTATGTAGTGTCCTTCCTTATCTCTTTTAATCTTCTTTATTGTCTAATATGAGGATTGCTACCCCCAGCTTTCTTTTGATTCCCATTTGCATGGAATATATTTTCCCATCCTCTCACTTTCAGTCTCTGTGCGTCTTTAGGTCTGAAGTGGGTTTCTTGCAGACAGCATATGTATGGGTCTTGTTTTTGTACCCATTCAGCCAGTCTGTGTCTTTTGGTTGGAGCATTTAATCCATTTTCATTTAAAGTAATTATTGATATATATGTTCCTATTGGTGATAGACAGGGAGGCCTGGCGTGTTGCAATTCATGGGGTTGCAAAGAGTTGGACACGACTGAGCGACTGAACTGAACTGAATTGAATGTTCCTATTACCATTTTCTTAATTGTTTGGGGTTGATTTTGTAGATCTTGTTTCTTCTCTTCTATTTCTTGACTATATAAATCCCTTTAACATTTGTTGTAAAGCTGGTTTGGTGGTACTGAATTCTCTTAACTTTTGCTTGTCTGAAAAGCTTTTTATTTCTCCACCAATTTTGGATGAGATCCTTGCTGGGTACAGTAATCTTGGTTGTTGATTTTTTCCTTTCAGAACTTTAAATATATCCTGCCATTCCCTTCTGGCCTGCAGAGTTTCTGCTGAAAGATCAGCTATTAAGCATATGGGGTTTCCCTTGTATGTTACTTGTTGTTTTTCCCTTGCTGCTTTTAATATTCTTTCTTTGTGTTTAGTCTTTGTTAGTTTGATTAGTATGTGTCTTGGCACTTTTTTCCTTGGGTTTATCCTGTATGGGACTCTTTGTGCCTCTTGGACTTCATTGATTATTTCCTTTTCTATGTTGGGGAAATTTTCAACTATAATCTCTTCAAAAGTTTTCTCATATCCTTTCTTTTCTCTTCTTTTTCTGGGACCCCTATAATTCGAATGTTGGTGTGTTTGATATTGTCCCAGAGGTCTCTGAGACTATCCTCGATTTCTTTTCTTTGTTTTTACTTTATTCTGCTCTTCAGAAGTTATTTTCACCATTTAATCTTCCAGATTACTGATTCATTCTTCTGCTTCAGATATTCTATTGATTCCTTCCAGGGTATTTTTAATTTCAGTAATTGTATTGTTTGTTTCTGTATATTTATTCTTTAATTCTTCTAGGTCTTGGTTAATTGATTCTTGCACTTTCTCCATTTTGTTTTCAAGGTTTTTGACCATCTTTACTATCATTATTCTGAATTCTTCTTCAGGTAGTTTGCCTATTTCCTCTTCATCTGTTTGGACGTCTGTGTTTCTAATCTGTTCCCCCATTTGTGTAGTAGTTCTCTGTCTTTTCATTAATTTCTCTTTTTTTGACTTATTGTGTTTGAGGTCTCCTTTTCCTAGGCTACTGGTGGTTGGGTGATGTGGGGCTTGTGTCCACGTGGTTTCCTTTGCGTGAGTTCTCACCATCTGATACTCCCTGGGGTTGGTTCCCAGAAGAAGGAAATGGCAACCCACTCCAGTATTCTTGCCTGGAGAATCCCAGGGATGGGGGAGCCTGGTGAGCTTCCGTCTATAGGTCGCACAGAGTTGGACACGACTGAGGCGACGCAGCAGCAGCAGCAGCAGGGTTGGTTCCCTGGTAGTCTTGGGTCTCAGAGTCACTGGTCCCACTCCAAAGGCTCAGGGCTTGATCTCCGGTCAGGAACCAACATTCCACAAGTGGTTTGTTATGGCATTATGTGAGATTAAAACAATTACCCAAAAATGAGAAACCAAAGCTGAACCCCAGACAAATGGCAGTTACAAAATCAGGCGAATAATAATTAAAATAATGGGACATACACATATACACGTACACTCATTAGCAAAGTCATAACAGTCCAACTAAAGTAAGGTATACTAGACTGGCCCGGCAAACAGAGGACATAAAAGATTATACTTACCACGTAAGAACAAAACTAAATGAAGCACAAACTGGAAAACAAACTAAAGCACAATGCCAAGTGGGGAACAGAGCAATGAGAACAGTGCTAGCAAATGTGTTGAGAGGAAAGGAAAGAAAGAATAGATATGCAAAGTTAAATAGAAGTAGATTACAGCTTAACTGCAAGGGGGAAAGAACAGTAGGAAAGGGAAACAAAGGAACAGAGGTGGAAAAAGTATAATAGGCTTTAAAAAATTAAAATTATAAAAAAGAGAAAAGAAAAAAGGAAGAAGAAAAGGAGAGGGAAAAAAGAAAACTCCACAGAACTGCAAAAGCCCAACGTAGAGGGAGGGGTTTATAACAACAATAAAAAGTGTGACTGAATATACACACATATACATATACTGCTGCTGCTGCTAAGTCGCTTCAATCGTGTCCGACTCTGTGTGACTCCATGTATGGCAGCCCACCAGGCTCCCCCGTCCCTGGGATTTTCCAGGCAAGAGTACTGGGGTGGGGTGCCATTGCCTTCTCCATATATACATATACAGCCATAAGCAAATCAAAACAGTCCAGCAAATATAAAGTACGATAGGTCGACCTGGCAAACAAAGGAAACCAAAAATCACATCTACCAGGTAAGAACAAAACTCACTGAAACACAAGCTGGAAACAAATTGAAGCAGGGAGGCAACTGGGGAATAAAACTAATAATAAAACTAACAAATTTGTTGAGAGGAAAGGAAAGAAAAAAGAAAGAATAGATATGAAATTTAAATAGAGGTAGATAAAGAAAGTTTATGTACAATAAAGATTAACTGCAGGGGAAAGAACAGCTGAAAAGGCAAACAAAGAATAAATGTAGAAAAAATAATAGTAGGTTTAAAATTTAAAGTTAAAAAAGAGAAAAGAAAAAAAAAAACTCCACAGAACTGCAAAAGCCCAACATACAGAGAGGCAGAGGTTTATACCAACAATAAAAAATGTGACTGAGGAAAAAAAAAGCTCAAAAACTTAATTAGATTTCATAGTGCCAATAAAATTGACAACTACAATGCGGGGAGGGGTAAAAACACAAAACACAACAAAAACCAAAAGAATCTGCAAAACAAATGAAGACACAAGAAGAATAACTGTTCCCCTGAGTCGCTGCTGTCAGAGCCTCCCTCGCGGGGAGTCACAGTCCGCCTCGCCTCCCTCAGATGCCCGCCAACGCTGTGCTGGTCTCTGGACCTGCTGTGGGGGCAGCTCAGACTCCAATCTGGCCCTACGCCTGTGTGTTCTTGCCTCCAATGTCCACAGCTATCAGAACTAGTGTGTTTTCTATTGTGGGAGCTCTCAACATCTTTTTACATATTCCATAGACATAGAGTCTGCCTCGTTGATCTTGTGGGCTTAATCTGCAGCTTGTACAGCTGGTGGGAGGGTTTTGGGTCTTCTTCCTTAGCCACACCGTCCCTGGGTTTCAATTGTGGTTTTATTTCCACCTCCAAATCACTGCAGATGGTGACTGCAGCCATGAAATTAAAAGATGCTTGCTCCTTGGAAAAAAAGTTATAACCAACCTAGACAGCATATTAAAAAGCAGAGACATTACTTTGCCAACAAAGGTCTGTCTGGTCAAGGCTATGGTTTTTCCAGTAGTCATGCATGGATGTGAGAGTTGGACTATAAAAAGCTGAGCACTAAAGAACTGATGCTTTTGAACTGTGGTGTTGGAGAAGACTCTTGAGAGTCCCTTGGACTGCAAGGAGATCCAACCAGTCCATTCTGAAGGAGATCAGTCCCGGGTGTTCATTGCAAGGACTGATGCTGAAGCTGAAACTCCAGTACTTTGGCCACCTGATGTGAAAAACTGACCCACTGGAAAAGCCCCTGATGCTGGGGAGACTGAGGGCAGGAGGAGAAGGGACGACAGAGGGTGAGATGGTTGGATGGCATCACTGACTCAATGGGCAGAAGTTTGAGTAAATTCTGGGAGTTGGTGATGGACAGGGAGGCCTGGTGTGCTGCAGTCCACGGGGTCGAAAAGAAGTGGACACGACTGAGTGACTGAACTGAACTTCACCTCTACATGTGGGTTGTCCACTGGGGTTTGGTCCTGCAGCTGCCTTGGAGGGCCTGGGTTTGCCCCTGTGAGGGCCCGGTGTGGAGGTGCTGCAGCTGCTTGGGTTGCACGGGTTCTGGCAGTGCCGGGTACTCGGGGGAGTTGGCGGCTAGGGCAGCAGGAAATAGTGCTCTAGAAGGGTATGGCAGCCAGCGTTGGCCAATACACTCCAGCGTTCTTGCCTGGAGAACCCCCCCGACAGAGAAGCCTGGCAGACCGCAGTCTACAGGATCACAAAGAGTTGGACACAACCAAAGCGACCCTGGGCACACAGACGCAAGACCTTTTGCCTTGGCAGCTCTGCCCCGGTGAGAGCTGAGCATGAAGGGGGCTCAGCTGCTTGGCTTGCAGGGACCCCGGCGGAGCCCAGTGTGCAGGGACACGGACTGCCCCCACCGCAGGAGTTATGACCGTATCAGGGTCTTCTCTCGGGCCTCTTGTAGCTGGCGATCAGAAGGCCTCTTTGGCCAGTCTTTCTCCGTAGCTCCACCCATTCAGGCACTTAGAGGGCTCCCTTGCCTGGAGTCCTTCTCTGTTGTTCTGCTTGTCAGGCACACAGAGGGGCCCCTCTTGCTGGGGTCTTACGCTGTAGATGGGTGCATCGCTCACTTAAAGGGGCACCCTGGGTGGGGTCCTACTCTGTAGTTCAGACTTCAGGCGTTTGATGGGCCAGCCTCTCTATTGTTCAGCTGCCGTTGCTGGCCTGTCGGGGGACAGAGTCTCTGGTGACAGCGCCACTCCCTAGGGTGACTCGGCAGCGTCGCCGTGCTTCCCTGGCCCCTGGGTGACTCGGCAGCATCGCCGTGCTTCCCTGGCCCCTGGGTGACTCGGCAGCGTCGCCGTGCTTCCCTGGCCCCTGGCTGTCCTCCACCCGCTTTTCCCACCACAGGCCTCACGCAGGGATTGCTCCACAATCCCTAAACTCCAGCTCCGAGCCACTGCGCCTTCCAGGGGACCTGCGTCCCCGTCTGGGGTATGCACGGCTGTGGCAAGGACTGTCTGATTGAACTGTCCAACTGTGAAAGTTGGACCATAAAGAAAGCTGAGCACTGAAGAATTGATGCTTTTGAACTGTGGTGTTAGAGAAAACCCCTGAACTACAAGGAGATCCAACCAGTCCATCCTAAAGGAAATCAGTCTTGAATATTCATTGGAATGATTGATGCTGAAGCTCCAATCATTTGGCCACCTGCTGCAAAGAACTGACTCCTTAGAAAAGACCCTGATGCTGGGAAAGATTTAAGGCGGGAGGGGAAGGGGATGACAGAGGATGAGATGTTTGGATGGCATCACCGACTCGAGGATATGAGTTTGAGCAAGCTCCAGGAGTTGGTGATGGACAGGGAAGCTTGGGGTGCTGCGCTCCACGGGGTCACAGAGTCTGGGACAGACTCGAGGTCACAGACACGACTGGGGGACTGAGCTATGCTGAGTGAACCCCTGATGCCCCATCTCAGACCACCACCGCCCAGGCTTCTAACAACAGATCGGTGTTGCCTACTCCGTGCATTCAGCTGCTCTGTCACAGCCAACTCTTTGAGGTCCTTTTGGACTGTAGCCTGCCAGGCTCCTCTGTCCAGTGGATTTTTCAGGCAAAAATCCAGGAGTGGGTTGCCATTTCCTTTTCCAGGGGATCTTCGCAACCCTGATATCAAGGCCGGGTTTCCTGCATCCCAGGCGGGTTCTTTACCCCTGAGCCCTTCTAGGACTTGGTGACAATGAAATCAGATGGCACATTCTCTCCAGGTCCGTTTTCACTCATTATCATGTCTGTGAGATCTGACCCTCCTGCAGCGCCGGAGACAATGTTTTCAAACGCCTCAAAAACCAGAGCCTCTCGGAGACCCTAGCGGTGCTTCCTCCACTTTCTGAGAACCCGAGGGCCGGGCAGGACCTGCCGTGTGCAGCACTTTATATCAGCACCTGAGGCGGGCCTCCAGCGCCTGCTACAGAAGCAAGTGAAGAAATACAAGGAGATGCTGCTGTAAAGTGGGTGAGGTCGACCCTGAGCCAGCTTAATGTGGAGTGACTGAACAAAAAAGAACACAGGTAGGTCAACCGCGATGACTTAGACGGAACAATACAGCTGACGGGGATCGGGGACTTGGAGGGTGAAACAGTGATGGGCCGCTGCCTGGATGACGGAGGGAGGAGCTTGGCAGGTCCTCCCCTCAAAGACGCAGATCGGTTCAGTTCAGTCGCTCAGTCGTGTCTGACTCTGCGACCCCATGGACTGCGGCACGCCAGGCCTCCCTGTCCATCACCAACTCCCAGAGCTTGCTCAGACTCATGTCCATCAAGTCGGTGATGCCATCCAGCCATCCCATCCTCTGCCGTCCCCTTCTCCTCCTGCCTTCAATCTTTCCCAACATCGGGGGCTTTTCCAATGAGTCAGCTCTTCAAATCAAGTGGCAAAAGTATTGGATTTTCAGCTTCAGCAACCGTCCTTCCAATGAATATTCAGGACTGATTTCCTTTAGGATGGACTGGTTGGATCTCCTTGCAGTCCAAGGGACTCTCAAGAGTTTGTGGCACTTTAGCCAGAAGCTCCTCCCATCCCTCCCCACCCGCCAGGCCCCAGAGGGCAAGAGGACCGAGGCAGAAGAGACCAGCCTTCTCTGGAGTTGAGTGTGGAAAGTTCCATGTTCAGATCATCGTCCCAAACAATAAACTCTGTGGCCACTGACAGAGAAGGCCAGCACCCCAGCCACCCTGAGGCCTCTGTGGTGGTTGGGGCAAGCAGTAGACCAACCAGACAGACAGACATTTCAGGTGGACACTGGGGGATGAGAAAGCCAGAGAGGACCTTGAAATATGCCACGTGTCCCCGCTCGCCTGGAAGACGGCACCTGCACTCAGTGGAGAGCATCCCCGCTGGCATGGAAGACGGCACCTGCGCTCAGTGGAGAGCAGAGACGCCCCAAGGGCCACTCACTACCTGACAGCCGTGAGTCTCCTTTCTGAAGGGCTGCCTGGTTCTCCCAACACCATCACTGAAGGTTCTGTGTTTACCTGTGACCTGTGACCCGTGACCGTCTCTGTCATAGATGAACTTTCCACCCGGCTCACCTGTCTCCCTGGTCCATGTCCACTCCAGGACCAGCACCACAGGGCCTTGAACGGTTACAGAGACCTCGGGGTGTGGTCACGTCTGCTGAGAAGTGAAAAAGTGAAGGTGAAAGTTGCTCAGTTGTGTCCGACTCTTTGTGACCCCGTGGACTGTAGTCGCCCACCGGGCTCCTCTGTCCATTGATTTTTTCAGGCAAGAGTACTGGAATGGGTTTCCATTTCCTACTCCAGGGAATCTTCCTGACCCAGGGATCGACCCAGTGTCTCTTGTGTCTCTTGCATTGGCAGGCAGATTCTTGACCACTAGCACCACCTGGGAAGCCCATCATTATACTACACGCCTGTAATTTACATTATATGACACATCACACGTAATACCATACGCCTGTAATTTATATTATATGACACATCACACAGTATACCACACGCCTGTAATTTACATTACATGACACATTACATGACACATTACATGACACATTACACAGATTACCATACACCCATAACTTACATTATATGACACATCACACGTAATACCACACGCCTGTAATTTACACTATATGACACATCACACGTAATACCACATGCCTGTAACTTACATTACATGACACATCACACAGATTACCATACACCCGTAACTTACATTATATGACACATCACATGTAATACCACATGCCTGTAATTTACATCATATGACACATCACACAGATTACCATACGCCTGTAACTTACATCATATGACACATCACATGTAATACCATACGCCTGTAATTTACATTATATGACACATCACATGTAATACCACATGCCTGTAATTTACATTATATGACACATCACACAGATTACCATACGCCTGTAACTTACATCATATGACACACCACACGTAATACCATGCGCCCATAATTTACATTATATGACACATCACACGTAATACCATACGCCTGTAATTTACATTATACAACACATCACACGTAATACCACACGCCTGTAATTTACATTATACGACACATCACACGTTATACCACACGCCTGTAACTTACATTATACGACACATCACACATTATACCACACGCCTGTAACTTACATTATATGACACATCACACGTTATACCACACGCCTGTAACTTACATTATACGACACATCACACAGATTACTGCTGCTGCTGCTGCTAAGTCGCTTCAGTCGTGTCCGACTCTGTGCGACCCCATAGACGGAAGCTCACCAGGCTCCCCTGTCCCTGGGATTCTCCAGGCAAGAACACTGGAGTGGGTTGCCATTTCCTTCTCCAATGCATGAAAGCGCACAGATTACTATACACCCGTAACTTACATCACACGTTATACCACATGCCTGTAACATGTTATACGACACATCACACATTATACCACACGCCTGTAACTTACATTTTACAACACATCACACATAATACCATACGCCCATAATTTACATTATATGACACATCACACGTAATACCACACTCTTGTAACTTACATTATATGACACATCACACGTTATACCACACGCCTGTAACTTACATTATATGACACATCACACGTTATACCACACGCCTGTAACTTACATTATATGACACATCACACGTTATACCACACACCTGTAACTTACGTTATACGACACACCACACATTATGCCACACGCCTGTAACTTACGTTATACAACACATCATACAGTATGCCACACGCCTGTAACTTACATTATATGACACATCACACGTTATACCACACGCCTGTAACTTACATCATACGACACATCACACAGTATGCCATACGCCTGTAACTTACATTATATGACACATCACACGTTATACCACATGCCTGTAACTTACATTATATGACACATCACACATTATACCACACGCCTGTCAGATCAGATCAGATCAGATCAGTCGCTCAGTCGTGTCCGACTCTTTGCGACCCCATGAACCGCAGCACGCCAGGCCTCCCTGTCCATCACCAGCTCCCGGAGGTCACCCAGACTCATACCCATCGAGTCAGTGATGCCATCCAGCCATCTTATCCTCTGTCGTCCCCTTCTCCTCCTGCCCTCAATCCCTCCTAGCATCAGAGTCTTCTCCAATGAGTCAACTCTTCGCATGAGGTGGCCAAAATACTGGAGTTTCAGCTTTAGCATCATTCCTTCTAAAGAAATTCCAGGATTGATCTCCTTCAGAATGGACTGGTTGGATCTTCTTGCAGTCCAAGGGATCGGGAAGCAACAGTTAGAACTGGTCATGGAACAACAGACTGGTTCCACATACCTGTAACTTACATTATATGACACATCACACGTTATACCGTACACCTATAACTTACATTTTACAACACATCACACGTTATACCACACGCCTGTAACTTACATTATACGACACATCACACAATATGCCATACGCCTGTAACTTACATTATATGACACATCACACTGTATGCCATACGCCTGTAACTCACATTATATGACACATCACACAGTATGCCATACGCCTGTAACTTACTTTATCAGATCAGATCAGATCAGATCAGTCGCTCAGTCGTGTCCGACTCTTTGCGACCCCATGAACCGCAGCACGCCAGGCCTCCCTGTCCATCACAAGCTCCCGGAGGTCACTCAGACTCACATCCATCGAGTCAGTGATGCCATCCAGCCATCTCATCCTCTGTCGTCCCCTTCTCCTCCTGCCCTCAATCCCTCCCAGCATCAGAGTCTTCTCCAATGAGTCAACTCTTCGCATGAGGTGGCCAAAATACTGGAGTTTCAGCTTTAGCATCAATCCTTCCAAAGAAATTCCAGGATTGATCTCCTTCAGAATGGACTGGTTGGATCTTCTTGCAGTCCAAGGGACTCTCAAGAGTCTTCTCAAACACCACAGTTCAAAAGCATCAATTCTTCGGCGCTCAGCCTTCTTCACAGTCCAGCTCTCACATCCATACATGACCACAGGAAAGACCATAGCCTTGACTAGGCGAACCTTTGTTGGTAAAGTAATGTCTCTGCTTTTGAATATGCTATCTAGGTTGGTCATAACTTTCCTTCCAAGGAGCAAGCGTCTTTTAATTTCATGGCTGCAGTCACCATCTGCAGTGATTTTGGAGCCCAGAAAAACAAAGTCTGACACTGTTTCCACTGTTTCCCCATCTATTTCCCATGTAGTGATGGGACCAGATGCCATGATCTTCGTTTTCTGAATGTTGAGCTTTAAGCCAACCTTTTCACTCTCCACTTTCACTTTCATCAAGAGGCTTTTTAGCCCCTCTTCACTTTCTGCCATAAGAGTGGTGTCATCTGCATATCTGAGGTTATTGATATTTCTCCCGGCAATCTTGATTCCAACTTGTGTTTCTTCCAGTCCAGCATTTCTCATGATGTACTCTGCATATAAGTTAAATAAACATGGTGACAATATGCAGCCTTGACGTACTCCTTTTCCTATTTGGAACCAGTCTGTTGTTCCATGACCAGTTCTAACTGTTGCTTCCTGACCTGCATACAGATTTCTCAAGAGGCAGATCAGGTGGTCTGGTATTCCCATCTCTTTCAGAATTTTCCATAGTTTATTGTGATCTACACAGTCAAAGGCTTTGGCATAGTCAATAAAGCAGTGTGTCAATAACTCAATGAGATTCAGCCATGCCCGAGGGGCAACTTACTTTATATGACACATCAAATATACTTTGATAATAATGAGAAAAGACAGCATTCACTGCAACAGTTGTACCTGACTTCAGAGATATTAAATGGTGAGAGAAAAGGTGCCTAGGAATTTACAGAATACAGTGCATCCTGGCAAAGGCCCCGTGGATACGTCGGCATGGCTCACAAATTAAAGAAGGAAACCCTGGGATCTTCTCAACAGACGCCGAGGAAGCTTTTGAGAAAACCCAGTGTTGCTGCATTAGATTTAAACAATAACTAGCTGGACTTCCCTGGAGGCACAGCAGACAAGACTCCGCCTGTCAAGGCGGGCACACGGATTCCCTCCCTGGTGCAGGAAGACGTCACATGTTTCAGGGCAACTAAGCTCGTGTGCCGCAGCTGCTGAAGCCCGAGCTCCAGAGCCCGAGAGCCACGACGGGAGAAGCCCCTGAAACAAGAGGCCCATGCACAGCAACGTCCTGCTCACAACTAGAGGAAGCCTGAGTGCAGCCACGCAGACCCAAAGTAAAACTAGAAAGATCATTAAAAGGAAAAGTGACCCGCGCAGGAAGGGAGTCACAGAAGACGGTCCCTCTGAGGCTGGGGCCTGCGTTCAGTGCTGGGATCCCAACCATTGCTGCAAGAAGGGGACATCAAAGGGAAAAATCACACTACCGTCTCACACGTGACATAGCTGGATACACAGAAAACCCCAAAGAGCTAACGCTACAGGCTGAACTGTGTCCGCAGAGTCTCGTGTTGGAGTCCGAGCTCCCAAACTTCAGAACGCGGCTGTGTTTGGAGCCGGGCCCTTTAGAAAGTGGTTGAGTGGGCATGCAGCTACTAGGGTGTTTCTAGTCCAGGGTGACCGGTGTCCTTATAAGAAGAGGAGGTCAGGACTCAGTGGATGACCCTGTGAGGACGCGGGGAGGAGACGGCCGTCTGCACACCCAGGAGGGGGGCCTCGGGAGGACCAGCCCTGCCCTCACCTGGGTCTGGGGTTCCAGCCTCCAAGACTGGAGATGACGCCTGTTGTTTAAGCTGCCCGGTGTGAGGGATGTTGTTATGGTGGCCCTAGCAAACTAATACAGTCTTGACTGACTGATGCAACATCTGCACACAGGGTATGCAGTTTCCATTCGGGGTGGGGAGAAAGTTCTGGAGACGGAGGGTGACGGCAGGACAATACAGATGTGCTCAGTGACCCTGAGCTGCGCCCTTGAAAACAGTTACAGTGGTGAGTTTTATTGCATATATATTTTACCACAGTAACAAACATCAGTACACAGAAAGCAATTATTTAGGTGCCTGCGACTGTTGACAATAGAATTTGGAGAGTGATATTTATAATAAGCATCACAAAATATCAGATAACCATGAATCTAACATAAGATATATAAGACCACAATGGTGAGAATCATGACATTTCGAGGGAGTTTAGAGATTATCACTAAAAACGGAGATAGATGCCGTATTTATGGACCTTGAGACTCAATGCGGTCAGGGTGTCAGTTCTCCCCAGAGTTGCTGTCAATGTTTTACACCAGATTTTAACGGGATGCTGCTAAGGTCTAAGAACCAGGACAAGTTGCCTAGGTTTGCAGCTTCTTGAAGTGAAGGAGGAGCCCCTGATTCGCTGAAAAGTTCCACCTCTGAGCTCTTCCCGTAGGGACGGAGCTGCGCTGATGGGCGTGGTATGGACGGGCCTGCTCCGGTGGGCGGAAGCCCCGCAGGCCGAGAAGAGGCCTCCTTCCCACGGGGACCAGCGACGCTTGATGGTTCGCTGGGTTGCTTGCTGGTGCTTTATGTAGGCAAGTTCAGAACACGACCTGCTTTCACACAGACATGCCTGAGAAGTTCCAGATGGCCGGGTGCTTACCTCCGGGAGGGGGAGGGCCAGGCGCCTCCAGCCGCCGTCAGCCTTGCGCGTGGTGCTGTGTGCGACTCCAGACGCTGAAGCGGGCAGGGGCGGGCCTGCCACCCCAGTCTCCTGTGACGCCGCCTGGGGTCCTCCTTCACTGCGTCTTTCCTGTGTGTGTGTGTGTGTGTGTGTGTGTGTGTGTGTGTGTGTGTGCGCGCACATTCCCCGCTCTGCGTGTACGTGCATGACTGTGAGTGGGCGGGCGCGGGCGGCGGGCGGACGCGGGTGCGCAGCTGCCGGCTGAGGCCCCGGACCCCCGTCCATCTTTCGGTCACGCCTCCACGAGGAGGGGCTGCCCACAGCTCGCCCTGCTCTGCGGGTCTCCCTCACCGCCGCACGTCCTCCTGGCCACTGTCTGGTCTCCTTAGAGTCAGTGCCCCGAGGACTTCGGTCCCCATCGGTCCGTCTGTCCCCAGCTCATGGCACATACCCCCGAATACCTGGAGATAAATGAGCGAGTCCATCTGATACCCTAGATCCTCAGTCTCACCCAGACCTTCAGGTTCCTGGGCAGAAACTTGTGCATGAGGTTCTCTGTTAACGTTGTGTGTCCCTTTGGGTTTTGTCTTCATTTTACTCATCTTTCTCTTTGTTGCTGTTCAGTTGCTAAGTTGTGTCTGACTCTTTGCGATCCCACGGACTGCAGCACACCAGGCTTCCCTGTCCATCATTATTCCCTGGAGTTTGCTCAGACTCATGTCCATTGAGCCGGTGATGCCATCCAACCATCTCATTCTCTGTCATCACCTTCTCCTCCCACCTTCAATCTTTCCCAGCATCAGGATCTTTTCCAATGAGTTTCCTCTTCCCATCAGGTGGCCAAAGTATTGGAGCTTCAGCTTCAGCATCAGTCCTTCCAATGAATATTCAGGGTTGATTTCCCAATGGCACCCACTCCAGTACTCTTGCCTGGAAAATCCCATGGACGGAGGAGCCTGGTGGGCTGCCATCTATGGGGTCGCACAGAGTTGGACACGACTGAGCGACTTCACTTTCACTTTTCACTTTCATGCATTGGAGAAGGAAATGGCAACCCACTCCAGTGTTCTTGCCTGGAGAATCCCAGGGACAGGGGAGCCTGGTGGGCTGCCGTCTATGGGGTTGCACAGAGTTGGACACGACTGAAGTGACTTAGCATAGCATAGCATAGGACTGACTGGTTGGATCTCCTTGCAGTCCAAGGGACCCTCAAGAGTCTTCTCCAGCACCACAGTTCAAAAGCATCAGTTCTTCAGCACTCAGCCTTCTTTATGGTCCAGCTCTCACATCCACGCGTGACCACTGGAAAAACCACAGCCTTGACTCTCTGCACCTTTGGTTTCTGTCCTTATGTTACTTTTTACCTTTCTTTTTAATAAAATTCATTCCCCTCACAGTCCAGCTGTGGTTTTCCTGGGCGCGCCTGCTTGGTGGTTTCCTGCTTTCTCCGCTTCCTTTGCCCTCCATGAGCCCTCGCCTCCCACGGGGTGCATCTGCTGTGCTCTCTGGCTTCAGCAGCCTCCCCTCCACGCCCACCCCCTGCTGCTGTGCAGCTCAGACGGGTCACTTCCGGGTGGCTTTAACCAGGAGGTTGTTTACAAAAGTCTTTTTAAAGGGTCCTGGGGAGCAGGGCCACTCGTAGTTGGGCACCAAGGGAGCTCGTGGGCGCTCCCACCCCTTGCCCAAGTCTCCTCTGCTTTCACTGGCCACATGCTCGGCCTGCCCTCCAACCAGGTAGCTCCGTCCTGGGGGGACCTACTCACCTTCTACTCCACCGGCGTCTGTGAGAGTGTCTGGTTTCTCACTGTTGGGGTGGATCTCACCTGAGAAGGTGAGTGTTTAGCTGCATGACTCAGACCTGCCCCGTCCTGCTGGAGGGCTGTACCTTCAGTCAATGTAGCATCTTCCTCTTTTTATGGTTGAAGCCTCTGACCCTCATTCTACGTGAACTGACACCTGTTCAGGCACAGTCCCACAGCACAGCTGCGCTCTGTCTGCATGGCTGCTTTCGCCTCTCTCCCTTGCTTTGTGTTCACAGGTCCTTCTCATGTAGTTTCTGACTGTGTCTCTTATAATCGGCATACCGAACAGTCCACTAATCCCTCTCCAACCCCCTCAGGTCTGGACGACTCTTCGCAGGGACCCAAGCCTGTGCTGCTTTGCTGTGGTCAGCGGTGGCTCTGCGCTCGTCTGGCCATCTTCTCTTCCATTTCTTATTCCCTGTGGTTCTTACTGGTACCCCTCCCCCCACAGCCTTTCATCGTATTGATTGGATTTTCTTTGTTCCGTTGATTTGACTGTAGTTTGGAAGCGCTTCATCCTATTTCTGTTCTCCTGGTGGCTGCCTTTAAAGCCTTTTTAAAATTTTATTTTATATTAGAGTATAGTTTGCCAGCAAAGTTGGAAAACTCAGCAGTGGCCACAGGATTAGAAAAGGTCAGTTTTCATTCCAATCCCAAAGAAAGGCAATGCCAAAGAATGCTCAAACTACCGCACAATTGCACTCATCTCACATGCTAGTAAAGTAACGCTCAAAATTCTCCAAGCCAGGCTCCAGCAATATGTGAACCGTGAACTTCCTGATGTTCAAGCTAGTTTTAGAAAGGCAAAGGAACCAGAGATCAAATTGCCAACATCCACTGGATCATGGAAAAAGCAAGAGAGTTCCAGAAAAACATCTATTTCTGCTTTATTGACTATGTCAAAGCCTTTGACTGTGTGGATCACAATAAACTGTGGAAAATTCGGAAAGAGATGGGAATACCAGACCACCTGACCTGCCTCTTGAGAAATCTGTATGCAGGTCAGGAAGCAACAGTTAGAACTGGACATGGAACAACAGACTGGTTCCAAATAGGAAAAGGAGTTCATCAAGGCTGTATATTGTCACCCTGCTTATTTAACTTATATGCAGAGTACCTCATGAGAAATGCTGGACTGGAAGAAACACAAGCTGGAATCAAGATTGCCAGGAGAAATATCAATAACCTCAGATATGCAGATGACACCACTCTTATGGCAGAAAGTGAAGAGGAACTCAAAAGCCTCTTGATGAAAGTGAAAGAGGAGAGTGAAAAGGTTGGCTTAAAGCTCAACATTCAGAAAATGAAGATCATGGCATCCGGTCCCATCACTTCATGGGAAATAGATGGAGAAACGGTGGAAACAGTGTCAGACTTTATTTTTCTGGGCTCCAAAATCACTGCAGATGGTGACTGCAGCCATGAAATTAAAAGATGCTTACTCCTTGGAAGGAAAGTTATGACCAACCTAGATAGCATATTCAAAAGCAGAGATATTACTTTGCCAACAAAGGTCCGTCTAGTCAAGGCTATGGTTTTTCCTGTGGTCATGTATGGATGTGAGAGCTGGACTGTGAGGAAGGCTGAGCACCGAAGAATTGATGCTTTTGAACTGTGGTTTTGGAGAAGACTCTTGAGAGTCCCTTGGACTGCAAGGAGATCCAACCAGTCCATTCTGAAGGAGATCAGCCCTGGGATTTCTTTGGAAGGAATGATGCTAAAGCTGAAGCTCCAGTACTTTGGCCACCTCATGGGAAGAGTTGACTCATTGGAAAAGACTCTGATGCTGGGAGGGATTGGGGGCAAGAGGAGAAGGGGTCGACAGAGGATGAGATGCCTGGATGGCATCACTGACTCGATGGACATGAGTCTGAGTGACCTCCGGGAGTTGGTGATGGACGGGGAGGCCTGGCGTGCTGCGATTCGTGGGGTCACAAAGAGTCGGACACGACTGAGCAACTGATCTGATCTGATCTGATAGTTGATTTACACTGTTGTGTTAGCTTCAAGCACGGCCTTGTATACACATACCAATGCATGCGTGTGCTCAGCCGTGTCCAACCCTTTGGGACCCCATGGACTGCGCCCGCAGGGCTCCTCTGTCCATGAGGTTTTCCAGGCCAGGATATTGGAGTGGGTTGCCATTTCCTCCTCCAGGACAGACACCTATAGCTGCTCTTTTTCAGAGTCTTTCCCTGAATAGGTTATTGCAGGATATTGAGTAAAGTTCCCTGTGTTACACAGCAGGTCCTTGGTGATTATCTACAAAATCTTAATATATATGTTACTATATATTTTTCTGCTGATGCCTGGAATCAGTCTCCTGTTGATCTCCGAGGAGCTGACCCTCCGGGGAGACATTTTATCAACACGACCTAGGAGGTCAGAGTGCAGTAACGACAGGCACAGATATTCCGCCTGTTGGTCATGGGGTTTGGACTCCACTGTGCACCTGGGTGGGGCGTCCACCACCCTCTTCAGGTGCGGTCAGCCAGCATCCCTGCCCTTCTTGGAAACAAGAGGAGAAGCTGCTGAGTTTGCAACACCCACATAAAACCCACAGGTGCACACACATGTGCACAAGTGTATGCACATGTGTGTGCACACAGATACATGACACATTCATAGGCATGACCACACACATGTACACCTACACACACATACATGCACACGCACCATCACATTGGCCCCCACAGCTGCAGGGCTCAGCCCCTTCTGCTGCTCTGCACCCCAGTCAGCAGGAGCTGGGGGCGCCCAACGCTGCCCTGGGACTGCTCCAGGAGGCAGGACCCATGTGCTGAGGGGAGCAGAGGAGAACCCACGGTTCTGTCCGTTCGGGGATGTTGTGTGAGTTTCCATAGATGCTTGGAAGAGAAAACAATTTCCTGTTGGTGGCTGAGCAGCTGGCAAGAGTCTAGCCTTCCAGATGGCTGGCTGCTGCCAGCCCAGATGCCTCGAGGGTTGCAGAGGTCGTCAGCCAGTGGCCACTGAGGGGCCCCAGTGCTGGGACGGTTCCAGCCAAGAAAACAAGCTACAGCCTGGGGCACACTGTGAGGACGGGGCCCAGGGACTGAGAGAGGGGCTGAGAGAGTGGGTGCAGGGGCAAAGGAGCACAGGGGCCTGGGTGGCGGAGGGCTGGACCCCATGGCCTCCGATGAGCGAGCTCCGGGGAGGGGGGACATCAATACCACCAGACTCGGGGCTACAGGAGGACCAAGTCTAGCAAAGGGGAAAAGCCAGGAGGGAGAACCCTGAGGGGAGAGACAGAGAGACGGGGAGAGGCAGAGAGACAGAGATGGAGGGAGGGACAGAGACGGAGGGAGGGACAGAGACGGAGGGAGAGACAGCAGGAGGCAGGGGGCTGGCGTAGGGGGCACGGAGGCGGGCGTCCAGACCAGACATGGGAAAGCGGGGGCCAGGGCGGCGGGGGGCCAGCTCTGTGCTGCTCCTCACGTCCCCTTCTTTCCCCGCTGACCCGCCGTCTGTCCCGCGGCCTCCCCGGCCCTGGCAGGCGCCGCCTCCAAGGAGGCCGCCAGGGGGCAGCGCGGCCCTAGGAGCAGAGGATGCGGGATTTCAGAAGGGCTCCCCCGAACTCTAAAGCCACGCCTGTGGGGAAGGGGAGCCTGCCGACGGGACAGAAGGAAGCCTCCCTGGGAAGAGAGAAGAGCAGGGGATGACAGCTGGAGAAGTCGGGGCTCAGTCAGCCCAGGCTCCTGCGCAGGGGGCACAGACAAGGGCCAAAACTGAGGTGACAGGGGGCCAGGGAGGCGCTTGCACCAGCCCACAGAGCGGCAGAGCCACCCGCTCACGGCGTCTGCGTCACCATCACCACTGTTGTCAGTAACGGGACCTCCGTCCCCCAGGGCTGGCGGGCCGGGCCTGGTGTGCAGAGGTGCCTGCCAGGAGCTGGCTTGGTGAGCCTGAGACAGAGGGTCCTAGCCGACCGCCTGACTTGGAGCCTGCACTGGGCACAGGCTGTCCAGCAGGGCTCACCCAGAGGACCAGGGTGTCACTGAGCCGAACCCTGACCTGCCTTGCCGGCCTCCACGTGGCCAGCCTCTGCTGGAGGAACTTACCTTCTGGAAGAATACTCAGTGTGAGGACTACCCACAGCACATGTTTGGGTTTGATCTGCATTGTAAACACTCTACTGCCTCTGGAAGAAAAGCTGTGATAAACCCAGACAGCACAGTAAAAAACAGAGACATCCCTCTCCTGACAAAGGCCCGTCTAGTCAAAGCTATGGTTTTCCCAGTAGTCATGTGTGGATGTGAGAGTTGGACTACAAAGAAAGCTGAGTGCTGAAAAACTGATGCTTTTGAACTGTGGTGCTGGATAAGACTCTTGAGAGTCCATCCCTTCGACTGCAAGGAGATCCAACCAGTCCATCCTAAAGGAAATCAGTCCTGAATATTTATTGGAAGGACTGATGCTGAAGATGAAGCCCCAATACTTTGGCCACCTGATGAGAAGAACTGACTCACTGGAAAAGACCCTGATGCTGGGAAAGATTGAGGACACTGAGGAGAAGGGGGCGACAGAGGATGAGATGGCTGGCTGACATCACGAACTCAATGGACATGAGTTTGAGCAAACTCCAGGAGATGGTGAAGGACAGGGAAGCCTGGTGTACTGCAGTCCATGAGGTCACAAAGAGTCAGACACGACTAAGCAACTGAAAAACAAAATCTCCTCTGATGGGGTGTCACCAGTAGAAACTGAATTTAGGCCTGAGGTGGCCCTTGCCAATTTCTGAGCTAAGTCCTCCACGGGGGGTCCGAGTGCCAGCCAGAGGCCACCCCTGTGCCCCACACGGGTCGGCCCCTCGTGGCGTGCGGAGGAGGAGCACGGGCAGGCAGGTCACTAGGAAGTGGTGGGTTCTGGCTTTGCTGCAGGTTATTTGACTGTAAGTTTATATACAGTCACGTTTAAGGAGCGCCATGGTGACAGCACACTCTGAGCTCCTGCCCATCAACGGTCGCTCCTCGCCTGCGGACCCACTGCTGCAGAAGCCCTGCCGCACTCCGCATGTGGGCGGCACGGAGTCATGGAAGGGCGTGTTTCTGAGCTGGGTCCAGAGTGGGTCGAAGGGGAAGGAATGGGATGGGGCAGCGGTGGGAGGGGCGGTGCCAGTGTGGATAGGGTGATGGGTCCAGAGTGGGCTGAAGGGGAAGGAATGAGATGGGGCAGCGGTGGTGGTGGGGTGCCAGTGTGGATAGGGAGAGGGAAAGGGAGGTGGGGCTGGAGCTGGGGTGGAGTGGAGTGGGGGTGGGGTACGGTGGGGGTGGGATGAGCTAGGTTCGGGTGGGGAAAGGTGAGGCGAGGTGCCTGGAGCTGGGGTGGAGTGGGGTTGGGGGTGGAGCTGGAGGGGGAGTGCAGTGGGAGCTGGGGCTGCTGGGGTGAGCTGGGCAGGAGATTGGGGGTGATGGGATGGTGCAGAGGCTTTGACGCAGCACTGGCTCCCAGCAGTCTTGCAAGGCTAAAGCCGTGGGGCACAGGGAGCGGGCAGGAGGGAGGGAGGCCAGCAGCCACGAGACCACCCCCCCATTGGACCTGTTTACCTGTTCAACCAGGCAGGGGAGGGGCCCTTGGAGAAAACTGGCCGGAAGGCTGGCTCCGTCTTGGTGTATCAGGACACGCTGAAAACAAAAACAGAGACACGTGTGACAAAGACCCGGCTTTGCCACAAAGGAGTCTGTTCCCAGAGACGGTGTTGCTTGAGACTTCCCCTCCAAACATCTCTGAATTAGTTAAACACTTGGAAAATTAACACCCTGTGTCTTGCAAGAGCTTCTAGTTAAAGGAATCCAGAGGTCGCTCTCCAGTGTAGCTGTTTTATCTGTTGACATTCCCTACACTGGGAATCTGATCTTTGTGTTTCTTAGGGCACACCTGTGAGATACTCTCGGAGGCTTGAAGAAAGAGATTTGGTTCCAGTTCAGTCTCTCCAGGTGGAACCACCTCTTTGCAACCTCGTTCATCTGGTCGTCCATGCGTCACTCACTGCTTGTGTGACCTCGGGGAACGTGCTCCTGCCCCCTGAGCCCCAGTCTCCCCCTTTGTGTCGTGTGAGCCCCTCTGTGTGGCCCTTGGGCAGAGTTGGGGTGGGGTTTGCAAAGTCCCCGCCGTAGACTCCGGCTGCGGCTGCAGGCTCTGCCGTCGGTGCTGGCTGCTTGATCGGCACCCGTTCAGCAACAGCTCCTGTGCACCCAAGGGTTGACTCAGAGATGAGCAGCCTCAGAGCAGGACTGGCTGTGAGTCCACATCCCAGGGAGCAGTACAGGCTGCCCAGGTGTGTGTAAAAACCTTGCCTTAACACAAGAGGAGACGCACGGCAGTGTCTTGATGTAAACATGGGAGTTTTCCAGGTCACAGGTGGTGGGGAGGGACTTGTAAGCAGGAATCAGAAATCAGGACAGATAGCTCACAGCACACAGAAAAATGAGCTCGAAGTGGATCAAAGACCTTGACACAGGAGCTTAAACTATAAAACTATTGGAAGAAAACATGGTGTAAATCATCATAAAACTGGACCAGGCAATGCTGTCTCATGTATGACACCAGACGCACAAGCGAAAGGAAAACCACGTCAGTTAGACTTCACCACGATTAAAATGTGAGACTTCCCTGGCAGTCCAGTGGCTCAGACACCTCACTCCCAGTGCAGGAGGCCTGAGTTCAATCCCTAGCCAGGGAACTAAAACCCACGTGTCACAACTAAGATCCTGCATGATGCGGCTAAGACCTGTGCTGCAGCCACATTTAAAAAAAAAAAAAAAATTGAAACACAAAATGGACACCGTCAAGAAGTGAAGAGACAACCCACTGAGTTGGAGAAAAGAGTTGCAAATCATTTCTCTTTATATACTCGTATCTAGAGTATATAGATGGAGAAGGTGATGGCACCCCACTCCAGTACTCTTGCCTGGAAAATCCCATGGACGGAGGGGCCTGGTAGGCTGCAGTCCATGGGGTCTCTAAGAGTCGGACACGACTGAGCGACTTCACTTTCTCTTTTCACTTTCATGCATTGGAGAAGGAAATGGCAACCCACTCCAGTGTTCTTGCCTGGAGAACCCCAGGGACGGCGGAGCCTGGTGGGCTGCCATCCATGGGGTCACACAGAGTCGGACATGACTGAAGCGAGATGGCAGCAGCGGCAGAGTATATAGAGGAGAAAGATATAAAGAACTTTTACAGCTCAACAGTGAAGACACAGCCCAGTGTCCACTTGCTGATGTTATGAACCAGTAGGCGTGTAAGACACAGCCCAGTGTCTTCACGGAGCGGCCCGCAGCCCAGTGTCTTCACGGAGCCGCCCGCAGCCCAGTGTCTTCACGGAGCGGCCCGCAGCCCAGTGTCTTCACGGAGCGGCCCGCAGCCCAGTGTCTTCACGGAGCGGCCCGCAGCCCAGTGTCTTCACGGAGCCGCCCGCAGCCCAGTGTCCACTTGCTGATGTTATGAACCAGTAGGCGCGTGTGTGTCCTGTCACTGCAGCTGCACCTGTGACTGATGACCTGAGACCAACAGGATATTCTCAGTAAGACTTTAGACGTACGTGTAAATGTCTGTTTTTCACAAATGCTCTTTATATTTGTTATCAGACAAGATAGTTATTTAAGAAACACGGAAAATGCAGAAACGACTGTGATGCAGTAGTAGTTATGGTGCACTTTTTCGCTATTTAAGTTGGATATTTCTCTACATTTCTGAAACAATTTTCTTGTACTAGGAAATGCAAGTAGTATTTTCATAAAAGTAAATGTACAGTGATTTGAAATACAGTAAATGAAGGCAACGCATGGCTTTCCAATAAAAAATATTTGAAGACTGAAAAAAAAAACAAAAAAAGAATCCGCTTGCCGATGTAGGAGACGTGGACTCAACCCCTGGGTCAGGAAGATCCCCTGTAGAAGGACATTCCAGTGTCCTTACCTGGGAAATCCTATGAACAGAGGAGCGTGGCAGGCTGCAGTCCACGGGGTCCCAAAACACTAGACATGACTTAGGGACTAAAACAATAACAAAAATGGCAAAGGATCTGAAAAGACAGTTCTCCAGAGAGGACATACAATGGCCAGTAAGCCCATGAAAAGATGCCCAACACCATTAGTCATCAGGGAAATGCAAATCCAGCTACAGTGAGAGACCACTTTGTACCACAAGGACAGCTATACTTTTTCCAATGGAAAATAACAAGTGTTGGTGAGGGCGTGCAGCCATCAGAGCCCTCTTATGCTGCTTATGGAGATGTAAAGTGCGTTCATCTTGGAAATCAGTGCAGCAGTTGTTCAAAATGTTAAACAGAGGTACCATTGTCAGACAAAAAAAAAAAAAAAAAAAATCCAGGAGGCTGCAAATAAGAAAATAGACTTCATTTGGGGTTTTAAGGATTTGGGAGGCACAGATTCTAGTAACCTCAAGAGATGTTCCAAGTAAGAACCAAAGAATTGATGCTTTCAAATTGTGGTGCTAGAGAAGACTCTCGAGAGTCTCTTGGAGAGCAAGGCAATCAAGCCAGTCAATCCTAAAGGAAATCACTCTGAATATTTATTGGAAGGACTGATGCTGAAGTTCCAATACTTTGACCACCTAATGTGAAGAGCCAACTCATTGGAAAAGACCTTAATGCTGGGAAAGATTGAGGGCAGGAGGAGAGGGGGCGACAGAGGATGGGATGGTTGGACGGCATCACCGGCTCAATGGACTTAAGTCTGAGCAAATTCTAGACAAGAGAAGCCTGGCGTGCTGCAGTTCATGGGGTCACAAAGAGTGGACATGACTTCGCAACTGAACAGCAACAACACGTAAGAGAAAATCAGGGGCTTGTAAAGACAAAAACCATGAGACTGTAAAAGTTGTCTGGTGAGAATTGAATTGACTCTGATGTAAGTTAGAGAAGTTTTGTTCTTAAGGAATCACAAGTTATTTTAGGATAGGGATCTGATAAGTATCTTGGAGTTTTGGCAGATATTCTGGATGACGTCAACAGGTCACAATGTCAGATTCCACCCAGGCTGCCACGCACATAAATTGTACTTCTTCAATGCATCCCCAGTTCTCAGGCTCCAGTTTAGACAGCTCTCTCAGCAATTCTGACTCTAGCTTGATTTTCTTTCACATTTCCCCCTTTTGACCTAAATTTTTCTTTAGAAAATGTGCTAAGGCACTTCAGTTGTGTCTAGCTCTTTGCAACCCTATGGACTGTAGCCCGCCAGGCTCCTCTATCCATGGGATTCTCCAGGCAAGAATACTGGAGTGGATTGCCATTTCCTTCTCCAGGGGATCCTCCTGACCCAGGGATCGAACCCACATTTCTTATGTCTCCTTCATTGGCAGGTGGGTTCTTTACCACTAGCACCACCTAGGAAGACTTAGAAAGCATTGATGATCAGCTCTTTGGTTATTTGGCATTGGTACCAACTCATTTGGTTCTTGGAAGGCACATTCCCAGAGAGTCATGTCCCACAGAGGAGAGAAAGAGATGGTTGAGCACCAGCTTTGCTTTCAGAGAGATTTTGGCCACATGTGAGCAAGAAGTCATCTGAAAAGTGAGTCTCAGGCAGTGTTCAGTATAGGAGAAGTCTGTGGATCTTCATCAGAAGGAATTTTACAAGAGTGGTCAGTCATCCTGACATCAAACAATCATCACTCCTCTGGAGGGTATCATGGCACAGCAGTCACAATCCAAGTCACAATAAGGCATTAAGTCCAGAGGGAGTCCACTGGCTCTTTGTGGACTGGCAAAAGAGTCCACTGAAGATTCCCCAGTGTCAGGATTCGAGCTTCTTTTGCAGTGTGAAATGTCTCTGATTATGTTATCAAAGGTTTAGGCAAACTTTCTGAGTAGCTCATACAACAGATGTAAAGATCGTCTATACATGAGTTGTTATGGTGGTTTCTCTGACGTTTATAGCAAGTTGTCCAATGTTAGCCTACATAACTTTGGGAAAAGGACGTTTTTAGTTCCCGATGATTCCAAGTCAAAAAGATGCAAGGAAAACTGGAACTATTAGTTTGGAGAGTCATAGCCAGATATTAGCGGAAACTAGAATTCAGGATCTAGTCTAGATTACAGGTAAATACCAAAATCTCAAAGATTCTTTTAACAACACTAGAACCTGATATCCAGAAAATATATTACTGAAACGTAACTTTTCTAAAATCACCTTCATTTCCACCAAAGATAGCCAAATTAACATTAATTTGTTTGCAAAATAAGTCAGGTTTCAATTAACTCAACATATTTATTTACATAAGTGGAACAAGAATAGCAATTGACCACATTTTTATTATCTTTTAAATGGTTTTGCTGGAACTTTTCATAAAGAATCTCAGAATGAACTTTTAAAGGTCTCTTGAGGCCAGGAAAGCCAAGCAAGAGCTTGGCATCAGATTTCGCCTGCAATGCCTTCAGATCTGGTTAAAATCCTCTCTTCTTCAGGTCCCCCAAATATCTTGAGGTTTCTGTACCTACCAGGAAGTGGCTTTCCTTACACACATATTTAGGCTGCTTGGAGCCCTGTAAGCAAGATCCCAAGTGGCTTATTGGCTCCATAAATTTCATCTTAGTTCCTTAAGGACATTCCTTGGTGGTAAAGATGGTAAAGAATCTGCCTGCAATGCAAGAGCCTCAGATTCAATCCCGGGGTCAGGAAGATCCCCTGGAGAAGGGAATGACTACCCACTCTAGTCTTCTTGCCTGGAGAATCCCATGGACAGGGGAGCCTGACAGGCTACACTCTGTGGGGTCACAAAAAGTCAGACACAAGTAAGCGACTAACACTAATTCCTTAAAGCTCTCTGGTCTGAGGCTATGCACGTCCCTCTCAAATATGACATTCCAGTCAAAGCCTCGGTAAAAGAACAGATGTTTTTAACTGTGTACTGTTATAAGGAGAACAGAGTTGTATTGAAACTATACTGAAAATAATATTCACTCGGAGAAGGCAATGGCGCCCCACTCCAGTAGTCTTGCCTGGAAAATCCCATGGACGGAGGAGCCTGGTGGGCTGCAGTCCATGGGGTTGCTGAGGGTCAGACACGACTGAGCGGCTTCACTTTCACTTTTCACTTTCATGCCTTAGAGAAGGAAATGGCAACCCACTCCACTGTTCTTGCTTGGAGAATCCCAGGGATGGGGGAGCCTGGTGGGCTGCCGTCTATGGGTTCGCACAGAGTCGGACACGACTGAAGTGACTTAATAGCAGCAGCGGCAGAGTTTCCAGCTTCTGGAGGGATCAGGTAGGGAGAAAAGATAGCTATTTAATCTTTGTCTCCAAAGGTTTACTTTATCTAACTGTTGCAAGTTATAGATAGCTTCAGAGGAAAGGTTTTCTCAAATCTGGAAAAGCAAAACATAAAAGAACCTGCAATGTTTAAAGCAAAAAATCATAAAAATGATAATCCTCCTAATTAGTCCATTCAGTTCCATGGAATGAATTCTTTTTTTTAACAACTAAAGCATTTTTTTTTTTCATTATAGGGCATAAAGATATTCAATCTCACAAATAAAAATATAGAATAGAAATGAATTTGGAAATCTGGCTCATCTATTTTTTTTAAACAATTTGATGTTTTTAATTTGTATATTATTGTTTTAAACTGAAGTATAGTTGATTTACAGTATTATACAAGTTTCAGGTAAACAATAAAGTGGTTCAAAATGTTTACAGATTATATTTCACTTAAAGTCACTGTAAAACAGTGGCTGCATTTCTCTGAGCTGTACAGTTCAGCCTTGTGGAGCTTGTAGCTTATTTATTTTATACATAGCAGTTTACACCTCTTAATCCCTACCTTTGTCCTGCCTCTGCCCCTCCCTTCTCTCCTCTGATCATTTTTTAAAAACGTATAACTCTGTATAACAAAGCTGATTAGCAACACCGCGGTGGTCTCAGGTGGACAGTTCAGGGCTCAGCCACACACACACACCCATCCCCCCCACCTCCCCTCCTATCCAGGCTGCACGTAACACCAAGCAGGGCTCTGTGGTGTTACACAGTAGGTCCTTGTGGGTTACACAGTTTAAATACAGCCGTGTGTACGTGTCCGTCCCCCGTCCGTCCCCCCGTCCTTCCCACTGGAAGCTGTAAACTTGTCCTCTAAGCCTGGGAGTCCCTCTGTTTTGTAAATAAGCTCACCTGTAGCATTTCTTTCTCGATTCCACATATAAGGGACATCGTATGATATTTCTCCTCTGTCTGACCTACTTCACTCAGTGCGACACTCTCCAGGTCCATCCATGCTGCTGCTTGTGGCATTATTTCATGCTTTTTAATCGCTGAGTAATCAGTTCCGTAATCAGATGTGTGGATCACAATAAACTGTGGAAAATTCTGAAAGAGATGGGAATACCAGACCACCTGACCTGCCTCTTGAGAAACCTTTATGCAGGCCAGGAAGCAACAGTTAGAACTGGACATGGAACAACAGACTGGTTCCAAATAGGGAAAGGAGTACGTCTAGGCTGTATATTGTCACCCTGCTTATTTAACTTATATGCAGAGTACATCATGAGAAATGCTGGGCTGGAAGAAACACAAGCTGGAATCAAGATTGCCGGGAAAAATATCAATAACCTCAGATATGCAGATGACACCACCCTTATGGCAGAAAGTGAAGGAGAACTCAAAAGCCTCTTGATGAAAGTGAAAGGGGAGAGTGAAAAAGTTGGCTTAAAGCTCGACATTCAGAAAACGAAGATCATGGCATCTGGTCCCATCACTTCATGGGAAATAGATGGGGAAACAGTGGAAACAGTGTCAGACTTTATTTTTCTGGGCTCCAAAATCACTGCAGATGGTGATTGCAGCCATGAAATTAAAAGATGCTTACTCCTTGGAAGGAAAGTTATGACTAACCTAGAGAGCATATTAAAAAGCAGAGCTATTACTTTGCCAGTAAAGGTCCGTCTAGTCAAGGTTATGGTTTTTCCAGTGGTCGTGTATGGATGTGAGAATTGGACTGTGAAGAAGGCTGAGTGCCAAATTTATGCTTTTGAACTGTGGTGTTGGAGAAGACTCTTGAGAGTCCCTTGGACTGCAAGGAGATCCAACCGGTCCATTCTGAAGGAGATCAGTCCCGGGTGTTCATTGGAAAGACTGATGCTAAAGCTGAAACTCCACTACTTTGGCCACCTCGTCAAAGAGTTGACTCATTGGAGAAGACTCTGATGCTGGGAGGGATTGGGGGCAGGAGGAGAAGGGGATGACAGAAGATGAGATGGCTGGATGGCATCATCGACTCGATGGATGTGAGTCTGAGTGACCTCCGGGAGTTAGTGATGGACAGGGAGGCCTGGCGTGCTGCGATTCAAGGGGTCACAAAGAGTCAGACACGACTGAGCGACTGAACTGAACTGAATCAGTTCCGTGGAATTAGTTATTTTTTTTAAATCTCCATTGAATTTGTTACAGTATTACTTCTGTCTTATGGTTTGGTTTTCGTTTTGGCTGCCTGGCGTGTAGGATCCTTGTTCCCTGACCTGAGGCTAAACCTGCACCCGCTGCATTGGAAGGCGAGGTCCCAACCACCGGCCGACAGTGGAAGTCCCCAGGGAGTTAACTATTGATCTGGATCTTCCGTTCATGGTTTCATGGAGCCGTCAGTCTCTTCTGTAAATTCTCACCCCGTTGAGTGGTATGACGTAGAAGTTTATCAGGACCATGTCCTCTAGAGAAGTGTCAGAGCCCTTTCCATGAACTTCTCTGAAAAGGAAACGTATCTCTAAAGATCAGAGTAAAACCACGTGTACAAATGATCAAAGACTTGAAATCACTGGTTAAAGATTAACCATTGTGATCTAAGCACAATGCACTTGACAAGGAAATCAGGTTATTTCTGGGACATTACAACATTTTAAGATAAAAACTGGAAATATGACTGATGACAGTATACCAGGATGTATCAGATTTCCAGAAATTTCAGTTCCAGAAACCACATTTTATACCTATACAGACACAGCATAAATAAGGCTTTACTATTACTTCTTACTTGACAATGCTTCTCATGTGATTTAATATATCAGTTAAGCCTTCTTAGTTTAACATCTTTTTTATTAGAAGAGAGAACAAATCTTTGAGATATTGTGGGAGCCCTAAGAAACATCTCGGGGTTTCCCTGGTGGCTCAGAGAGTAAAGAATCTGTCTGTGGTGTGGGTTCGATCTCTGGGTTGGGTAGATCCCCTGGACAAGGGTATGGCAGCCCACTCCAGTGTTCTTGCCTGGAGGATCCCATGGGCAGAACCTGGTGGCAGAGAGTTGCACACGAGTAAGCAACTAACACATCCACTCCAGTGTTCTTGCCTAGAGAAAACCATGGACAGAGGAGCGAGGTGGACTGCAGTCCTTGAGACTGCCAAGAGTCAGACGGGACTGAGCGACTTTCATGAAACATCTCATAATTCAAAGTTACTTCTAAATCAAAAAACATCATTTAGAATTTGAGTTTGCAAAAAAAAAAAAAATACCAGAAGTATTTTTTTTTAATAACACTTTGTCAGATAGGATCATAGGTCACTGTGAAGCAATGCTTAGTTATTCATTTAATCAAAGTAACAAAGACGTCAGTAGCCAAATAAGAAAAAGGTTGTATATGTTGTAAAAATCCTTAGTTACACAATATAAAATCTTTGTTTTTGAAAACATAGTACATTAGAAAGAAGGTAAAGAAAAACTTTACATTACAAAGTTTATAAAGAAAAATTATAAAATTATAAAGAAAATCCCTGTTGAGAATTTCTCATTAAGATCAGCCCAATAATCTGCCGCATGTACTGAGGCCTGCTCGCCCGAGACACCACTCGGCCACGAGAGAGGCCCCCATGAAGAGAAACCCACACACCGCAGCGAGGGGCAGCCCCTATCACCACAGCCAGAGAGAAGCCCTGCAGGAGAGAGGACCCAGCGCGGCTAGAGGAGATGAACAAACAGTTTAGAAAGCTTCCATTAAAAAAATAGGATCAGACCAATAATCTATGGACACTTTTCCTTTCAACAAAGAAAGTTTGTTTTTTGATATTAAAAATGACTGCCTCAGAAGCATTGAATCCATTCTGACCTTAGCCAGTTCTGACCACACGTAAAGCTCCTTTCTAAAGATTCCTTTTTGTTTTGTTTTGCTTACAAACCTTCTGCAACTTCCTGGGTCCATACTGTTTGTCCTTTGTTTTCTTTCCCATTTAGAGATATTTTCCTTATTAATCTTAGTAGTTTTAATTATATATATTAATTAGAATTTTAACCCTTAAAAACTTTTGTTTCTAGTGAGGAGTGAGAAGTTATGGGCTGTCTCTAGCGTTAGCATTCTGTAGACTGACAGGCTGAACACTTACAATTTCTAGGAACATGCGCTTTCTCACAGATAATTACGCAGGGTAGTATCACATTCTTTACTAACAGCAGTCCTGAATAACTTCAGTTTCTCTGTAAAAGGAAGTCTACGTACAGTAATTGTGCTTCCCCCGTGACTGGGCCTCCCTGACGGCTCAGCTGGTAACGAACCCGCCTGCAATGCAGGAGACCTGGCTTCCATCCCTGGGCTGGGAAGATCCCCTGGAGAAGGGAAAGGCTGCCCACTCCAGGATTCTGGCCTGGAGGATTCCAGGGACGACGGTCCACAGGGCTGCAAAGAGTCGGGCGCGACTGAGCGACTTCACTTTCATTTTCATATGCAGTCGTTAAAGTTTCAGCATCTTATTTTATTTGGGAATGATCTAGATACTTAATAAACTTACATCATTTAACAAAACTCCAAAGTTTCCAGTTACCATAAAGTTTGGAGACGCTATTTTTAAGTATCATAAAACATAATGATTCTTAAATAATTCACCTAACAACTCTTATTTACATTTAATTCACTTATGGAAATATCATCACGTCAACTATTTTTTGACAAATTTTATAACAAAGATAACATGAATTTTTTTATTTTAGTAAACTTAGGTACAATAAAAGTAATTATACTTACTGTTGATAACTCTGAAGAAATGTCTGTATTAAACCAACAAACTGCCGCCGCGCAGAGCGGGTCACGTGGCTTCTTCCTTTCCGTCTCTGGCCGGCTGGGCGGCGACTGCTGGCGAGGCGCGTGGAGCCTCGCGCTGGTTCCCTTTCGTCTTCTCTCCCGGCCCGGGACCCCGAGGATTCGCTGACGCCGGGTTAACTGAGCCTGCCGCCAAGATGCCGGCCTATTTCCAGAGGCCGGAAAATGCCCTCAAGCGCGCCAACGAATTTCTTGAAGTTGGCAAAAAGCAACCTGCTTTGGATGTTCTTTATGATGTTATGAAAAGTAAGAAACATAGAACATGGCAAAAGATACATGAGCCGATTAGGTGGAGCTGGTGCAGATGGTGGTTGACGGTGTGAAGCTGCTCATTGAGATGGAGCAGCGGCTGGAACAGGGCCAGGCCATCGATGACCTCATGCCAGCCCAGAAGTGAAGCCCTGGCCGAACCTGCCGCCGCCACCAGCTCCTCCGCTGCTTCCTAACTTATTGCCCGGGCCGTGCCCACCACGTGCCCTGGAGACTAGCTGTGTGGTGGCTGAGCCCTTAATCTTGTTGTAGAGATTTCCGTCGCCCTCAGTAGAGTTTATTTTTGTGATGGCTGAGATGTTGCTGATGCTGAAATAAACTAGGGTTTTGGCCTGCCGAAAAAAAAAAAAAAAAAACCCAACAAACTTGTTTTAATATCAGATATTAATTTAATGTTGAAAATTTCCCAGATCACATGAACCTGAAATTCACATGGGTTCATTCCTATTTTATTTCTGAAAACTTATATAAGCACTTAGTCTTCTTTAAGCCCGTTATATAGAGCTCTCTTACAAGTTAATTTTGGCAACACCGTCCAGAGGTAGAAACATGCCGCATCGATGAGTCCACTGATAGACAGACACATAGTCACCCAGACAGACGCAGACAGAGGTCTCAGTTTCCACCTCCACACTTGCTCCATGAACCGTGCACACTACAGAGCTCACTAGGCTATAAATAGCAGTTGGAACAGGTTAAGCCTGGCACTCGGAGAGCTAAAGTCTTTTTTTTTTTTTAATATTCCTGCATTCCTAATCCTTGACTCCTCTTTTTTTTTTTTTGAAAATATTATTTATTTGGCTGTGCTGGGTCCTAGTTTCGGAGTGTGGGATCTAGTTCTCTGACCAGGGATCCAGCCTGGAACTCTGCATTGGAAGAGCAGAGTCTTAGCCACTGGTTCACCAGGGAAGCCCCAGCTAAGCCTTTTATTATTTGTAGAGAAGAGTTTTCAGATTGTATCTGCCCTTGACAAAATGCTGGTCACTAGGGGAACAGTCACATAGAGGGTTGTCTCTCCCATCCCCCCAGACAGTCCAGGTCAATCACCGGTGGCCAATGATCTGATCAATCAGGTAACGAAGTCTCCGGAACATGGATAAGGACCGGTGCTGGCAGCTGCGTGCCTGGAGCCACCAGGAGCTCCGCCCTCTCCACACCCTGCCCCGAGCATCCTCCCACCCCAATTACATCCTTTTATGATAAACTGGTCATCTAGTAAGGAAGATGTTTCTCTGAGTTCTAAGCGCCACTCTGGGAAATTAATCAAACCCAAAGAGGAAGGAAGTCTTAGGAACTGCAACCTACACCCAGTGGGTGAGAGGCACAGGCGACAACCTGGACCTGTGACTGGCGTCTTAAGGTGCGGGCAAGGACAGTCCTGGGGGTCTGAGCCTGTTACCTGTGGGGCTGATGCTGTCCTGGAAGACAGTGCTGGAACCAGATCAAATGTGTGGGACGCCCAGTTGGTGTCAGAGACCGCTGGGGGGCGTGGGAAAAAAACCACACATGCGAATACCCAAGAGTAATGAAAAGGCATCCACGTAAAGCCTGCAGCGGTCACAGCAATGTCACTCCCAGCAGCAACAAGCGGAAACAGCCCAAACGCCCAGCGAGTGACGGATCCATAAGCAAGATGCTGTATCCACACAATGGACTGCTGTTTGGCCAAAAGGAGGAACGATGCAGAGATGGAAGCATGGTCTCAGAGAGGAGCCTGCATGCCTGTGCTCAGCAGCTTCGTTCACTACAGCGTCTCAGAGAGGAGCCTGCACGCCCGTGCTCACAGCACCTTCGTTCACCACAGCCACGAGTGGAGACAAGACAGGGACCTGCCACTAGACAGACAGACAGCAGACGGTGCTCTGTACCTAATACTGTGCTGTGCTTAGCCACGTCAGTCTGACTCTTTGCGACCCCATGGACTTCAGCCCATCAGGCTCCTCTGTCCACAGGATTCTCTAGACAAAATACTGGAGCGGGTTGCCATGCCCTCCTCCAGGGGCTCTTCCTGACCCAGCAGTCAAACCCTCATCTCCTGCATCTCCGGCATTGCAGGCGGATTCTTTACTGCTGAGTCAGTGAGGAAAGTGACTCATCCTATGTACTATTATTAATCCTTAATGTAACATTATTCATCCTTAAAAAGGAAGGAGATTCTGACACAGGCTATCGTGTGGAGGAACCTTGAGGACATGATGCTCAGTGAAGAAAGACAAAGGCAAAAGATCACAAACCCTATGGTTCCATTTATGTGAAATATCCAGAACAGACAAATCTAGAGAGGGGCTGCTGGCGGGGGTGGGGTGGTAACTGCTAAGGGTGCAGGGCGGGGGGTAGGGGTGTGCTCTGAAATTGATATTGGCGGGAACTTCCCTGGCGGTCCAGTGATTGAGACTCCACACCTGCAGTGCAGGAGGCCTGGGGTCCATCCCTGATCCAGGGACCAAGGGCCCACATGCTGCACAGCCAAAAGGAAATCAATAGCTCTCAAGCACTTCATGCTGGCTCTGAGGCTCTTTAAAAACAAAAGATTAAAAAAAATAAAATTGATCGTGGCAATGGATGCACCATTTTGCGGTTACACTGAAAGCCACTGAATAGGTGAATCACACCTCAGTAAAGCTGGGGGAGGGAAGGGAAGCAGGGGTCTGGTAGGCAGGGCCCGTCACCGTGGGGCTGGGGTGGCCCAGTGCAGGGTAAGGTGGGCAGAGGCAGGGCACGTGGTGGAGGGCGGGCTGGGGTCCTGAAGAAGGATTGCTACCTGCCTGCCAGAATCTCTCCTTCCCTCTTCCTTTAATTCACTGACTAGGAAAGACCTTCCCCCCAGGAGCTCTGTTCTCTGGATAAAGACAGTGGTGATACCTACATACTTATCTCTATATTTTAGTGCAAAAACATTTTATAAACTTTAAAATACAACCTATTTTTATTTTCCTTAAAAATGAAATTTCCTTGTAATGATATGTTCCGAATATAACTCAATGATGTGTAATATTTGTGTATATTGAATTAAAATTCTCGTCATGCTCAAAAAAAACCCAGAAAGTGTGTGGTGAGCCAATGAAGGAGTAGCTTCCAGCCTGGATAGGATAAGTGTCTGGTGGCTTCTTTCTCCTCCCCAGCCTGGCAGGACTGACCCGGTGGTGACCAGCCACTCCCCGACACACACCATTCTACCCTGCAGGGGCCGCACCCTGCATTGGCAGGGCCACAGGAGGACCCCCCAGGTCTGCAGAGACATACAGGATCCCTGGATTTGGCAGCTGTTACATCCGAAAGTCTGGATTGTGCACATCTTAAAGGTCCTGTTTGTAATTTCTTACCCTGGCCTGAATTTAGGTGACTAATGCCTGCGGCATGCCCTTGCGGAGGCTACAAGCAGGTGTGGGCAAGCAGCTTCTTTTGTGAAACCTCAGCCTGCAGACGCTGCGAGCTGGGTGGCTAGGCCCCCGGGCCTCAGAACATGGCCCTCCAGGCGCAGCCAGGGGCCCAAGGGCTTCCCGAGGACAGCCGCCCTGTGTCCTGTTCCTGACATGGCCGGGGTCACTCCTTTTCCATATAGAAGACGCAGGTGCTGGCACACAGTAGGGACACAGAGACAAGCCTCTGACCACCAGGGAGGTGAAGGACCCTCTGTGCATCTGGACCCTGGGGAGGTCCCGACATTGGGAGCAGGATGAGACCCTGAAGAGGGGGGTCGTCCTCCCCACAGACCCCTCCACGAGCAGCCTCGGCTGGGCTGCCAGACAGAGTTCGCATTGAGTTCCACAGGGCCAGAGCAAGGGGACGAAGTGGATGATTAAATGGTAAATCCCACTATGCTGTGCTATGCTATGCTAAGTCACTTCAGTCGTGTCCAACTCTGTGTGACCCCATAGACGGCAGCCCACCAGGCTTCCCCCGTCCCTGGGATTCTCCAGGCAAGAACACTGGAGTGGGTTGCCATTTCCTTCTCCAATGCATGAAAGTGAAAAGTGAAAGTGAAGTCGCTCAGTCATGTCCGACTCTTAGTGACCCCATGAACTGCAGCCTACCAGGCTCCTCTGTCCGTGGGGTTTTCCAGGCAAGAGTACTGGAGTGGGGTGCCATTGCCTTCTCCGGTAAATCCCACTAAAGGACTGTAAATAGAGACAATATGGGAAACCCCTCCAAGTTAATAATCAGTCAAGAAAACAGGTTTGCTTAGCCACAAAACCGTGCGATGGAAGCCCCCCCCAAACAAGGAGACAATGGTGGCATGAGGCTCACAGCTTGCTTATCGAGCTCGCCAAGTTAACGATCCTGAGCACATACTCTTGGCACACACACAAAAAAACCAGTCATTGTGGGTCTAGCTGGACCATATGTTTCTGTTGTCATTCAGTCGCTAAGACTCGTTGGACTCTTTGCGACCCCATAGACTGCACCAAACCACGCCTCCCTGTCCTTCACCATCTCCCAGAGCTTGCTCAAACTCACGTCCATCGAGTCGGTGATGCCATCCAACCATCTCATCCTCTGTCCTCCCCTTCTCCTTCCACCTTCAATCTTTCCGAGCATCAGGGTCTTTTCCAATGAGTTGGCTCTTCCCACCAGGTGGCCAAAGTACTGGAGCTTCAGCTTCAGCAGGTGTCCCTCCAGTGGCTATTCAGGGTTGATTTCCTTTAGTACTGACCAGTTTCTTAGGCAGGTGTCCCTGCAGTGGCCATTCAGGGGAGATTTCCTTTAGGACTGATCGGTTTCTTAGGCGGGTGTCCGTGCAGTGGCACTCAGGGCTGGTTTCCTTTAGGACTGACCTGTTTCTTAGGTGGGTGTCCCCGCAGTGGCCATTCAGGGTTGATTTCCTTTAGGACTGACCGGTTTCTTAGGCGGGTGTCCCTCCAGTGGCCATTCAGGGCTGGTTTCCTTTAGGACTGACCGGTTTCTTAGGCGGGCGTCCTTCTATTTTCACCAGGTGATGCTGCCCGTGATGCGGAGCCCAGGTCAGAACCCACCTGTCTCCCCCTTTCAGGGAAACGGCAGCCCTGGTGACCGGGGCCGACACCCACTGTAGGTCCTTGTATATCTTGGTCAGAGAAGACTCTTTGCGTGATCTGAGTCATTTCAGACTGTTTCCTGGCCCAGAACGTGGTCTATCTTCATAACTGTTCAGTGTGAAAGTCAAAGTGTTATTCGCTCAGTCCTGTCCAACTCTCTGCTACCCCATGGACTGTAGCCCACCAGGCTCCTCTGTCCATGGGATTCTCCAGGCAAGAGTACTGGAGTGGGCTGCCATGCCCTCATCCAGGGGATCTTCCTGACCCAGGGGTGGAACCCTGCAGGGGCCGCCAGGGAAGCCCCGTTCAGTGTACACTTACTGATAAAGATGTGTGTTCTGCTGTTCTTGGATGGAGCTTTCTAGAGATGTCGGTCAGATCCAGCTGTCTGGAGCATCCAGCTGTCTGGATGCTGTCTCATCACTCATCCCTTTACCGGGCTTCCCTCTGCCCCACTGGATGTGGAGCAGAGGGTGTTGAAATCCCCTTCAGCAGTTGTGGGTTTGTCTCTGTCCCCACAGATCTCTCTGGATTTGCTTCAAGCATTCTGAAGCTCTACAACTAGGTATATAAACATCCAGGATTTCTATGTCCTCTTGATAAGTGCGTCCCTTTACCTGCTGAAAACAACCCAGATTGTCCCTGGCGATCTCAAGGCAGAATCTTTCGCGTACTCTGCTCACTGTTCTGTCCGTTATGTGACTTCTTACTCTGACTTGTGGCAACAGGAACCGTGCCTGGCCCTGTGTGGTGAATGGTACAATTTCTGTAGCTCTTTCAGGCAATGCTCTTTTCCTCCTTGGCAGTTCATCCGGTGCCTGCTCTGGTCTGAATTCAGTTGAAGGCTCCGGCGGAGCCTCTGAAGACAGCAGGATCTCCACTCTGCAGGATCTCCACTCTGCCAATGCCAGCCTGCCCCACTTCCTCAGACCCTGGCCAAGTCCCCTCAACCCAGGGAGCCCCTGCCCTGCCCCTTGGTCACCCTCCTGGTGTGGCAGCCTGCGCTGTCTCTCCAGGCAGTGAACAGAGCCATCCTAGGGTCCGCATCCCACACGGACCACTGACCTAGGCTGCCTGATGTCCTGTGTCTTGAAAACTGCTGCTTAATTATTTTGTGTGGATTTTAAACAGTCATACGAGCTGTTCTACAGACATCTACCTCATCGTTTCTCCCTGTTGTGCTGCACCCAGAGCGTGCGTGCATCAGATTCCCCCGACGACGGGCAATTAGGCTGCCAGCTCTGCTGCACAAACAACTACACAGCAAAGAGCCTTGAGTGCGTCCCTTGTGAGTTAGCGTGAGAAGGTTCCAGAACACAAGCTTGGGCGAGCACTCCTGGGCGTGACTAGTTTGTGAAGCCCCAGAGCGCCTCTGCCAGGCTGACTCCTACTTGAGGCCCCAGCTGAGTTTTCAGCAGCCCTTGGTCTCCCTCCCCACTGAAGGCTACTCTTCTGATGGATATAAGGTGGCATCTCATTACTGGTTTGTTTCTCTTACTCGCTCCGAGTCTGAGGGCCCTTTCCCACACCCATCAAGCCTTTGGGCTTCCCCTCTTTGAATTCACAACATTTGTCTGTTTATCATGTTGTCTAGTCGCTCAGTCATGTCCAGCTCTTTGCAACCCCATGGACTACAGAGTCCCAGGCTTCTCTGTCCTTCACTATCTCCCAGAGTTTGCTCACACTCACATTCACTGAGCCAGGGATGTCATCCAACCATCTCGTTCTCTGTCACCTTTCTCCTTCTGCCCTCAATCTTTCTCAGCATCAGGGTCTTTTCGAGTGAATTAGCTCTTTGCATCAGGTGGCCAAAGTATTGGAGCTTGGGCATCATCATCAGTCCTTCTAACAACTATTCAGGATTGATTTCCTTTAGGCTGGACTAGTTGGATCTCCTTGCAGTCCAAGGGACTCTCAAGAGTCTTCTCTGGCACCAGAGTTTGCAGGCATCATTTCTTTGGTGCCAATGGCACCCCACTCCAGTACCCTTGCCTGTAAAATCCCATGGACGGAGGAGCCTGGTGGGCTGCAGTCCATGGGGTCGCTAAGAGTGGGACATGACTGAGCGACTGCACTTTGATTTTTCACTTTCATGCACTGGAGAAGGAGATGGCAACCCACTCCAGTGTTCTTGCCTGGAGAATCCCAGGGACCGGGGAGCCTGGTGGGCTGCCGTCTATGGGGTCGCACAGAGTCGGACATGACTGAAGTGACTTAGCAGCGGCAGCTTTCTTTATGGTCCAACTCTCACATCCATATATGACTACTGGAAAAATCACAGCTCTGACTATACGGACCTTTGTTGGCAAAGTGATGTCTCTTGCTTTTTAAACGTTGTCTAGGTTTGTCATCTAGTCTCTTTGCCATTTATGGGAGGTGTTTCTATATTGTGGATATTAATTATTCGTTGGTGTTAGACAACGGTCAGGCAGATAACAAATGCACGTGCCCCACGGGACTGTATTGTAGACTCGACAGATAAAAGATGCTGAGCACTTGGATCAGTACCTGGCGCCTACGAAGCAAAGGTGTCACTCACCTTCAGTCTTACTCAAGAATCCACCCAAAAGTGTACAAAGCACCATGTGGGGCTCTGGGTGCATCGGGATGCCCCATGAATACTGGGGCCCGTGGGTGCAATTATGAGGTGAAACCTGGGCACAGAAGGCCAATGAGGGCTTACTTGCCATGACAATGTGGATGGACTGGGCACAGCGAGGATCCCACAGGCCGATGTCATCACTCGGGTGACACACAGCGTCTTGGCCCTGGATGTGAAGTGTTGGGTCTCTGAGCAAATGTAGGCAGTTAGGTGGAGCAGCTGGTGTGTAGAATCCCCTTCACAGTCGGCACTTTCTACAGAAACACACTTGGCAAGACCCTGCCCTCCAGCTCTGCCCCCTCTTCAGTTCTCCTGCCAGAGACGTCTTCTCCACCCAGCTCTACAGCTCGCAACGTCACTCTGTAAAGCTCCATGATGACAACTTACTATTAATAATACCCTGCTTTGGTTCTCATACCCACTTCAGGGTTGAAACCCCCTTTTCTGGCCCACCTCTCAGCCCCCTCTGCCTTTCTCAGGGATATGAGGTCAGTGCCCCGGTGGCCAGGTGGTGCTGCTCTGATGCACACCTCCTCTGTGTGTTTGTCTTACCGAGTGTCCCTCCTTTCATCCTGTGTGTTCTCTCCCGATACCCAACTCCTGTTCAAACCTTCCCCTGTCTATCAGAGGCCAAGTGGCAGCCTTTTCTGATTTTATCCTTTACAAACATGGGATAGATACTGAATCCACCCAATATTCGCTGCATCAATTCCATCAGAAATTGCTTTTTTGTTCAGCATAAGGTAGGGGTCGAATGTCAAGTTTTTTCCCCAAGTCCAGCCAACTGTTTTAGTACATGTACTACAAGATACTGCTCAGCAGGGCCAACACCCTCATAAATCAAGGTTTTGTATTTTGTTCCATTGGTGAACTTGTCTATCCCCATACCTATGTCATAAGCTCAATCACTATAGTTTTGGAATACATTTGACATCTCCTGGAACAGTCTCCTCCTGTCTCCGGCTTCTCTTCCTTCTCCTAGAATGTTTTGGCTCACATCCAACCTTTGTTCGTCTATACAGATTCCAGAATCAGCTTGCTAAATAGTCTTTAAAAAAGAAACAAAACCCTGTAGGAATTTTAATGACAATTTCTTTCGTAGGGCAATTTGGGGGACAATTGACATATTTCTGACATTAAGCCTTTCTATCCATGGATATGGTATATAGCTTCCCAACTTATTCCGGTCTTAATGTGTTTTAATAAAATGTTATTATTTTTCCTTAACGCTCATAAAAGTTGTAGTTTCGTCTCATCCATCCTGTTGCTGCTCTTTTCAATGATGTTTTACAAAACTGTGCCCCCTGATTATTGAGAATATTTATTTTTAATTGAAGGGTAATTGCAGTATTATGTTGGTATACCTGTTTTCCCTCCTTGAGCCTCCCTCCCACCTCCCTCCCCTCTAGGTGGTCACAGATCCCCAGCTGGAGTTCCTCAATTTGACTCACACATCAAATCCCCACTGGCTGTCTATATTGCATATGCTAGTGTGTGTTTTTCCAAGCTACTCTCTCCATTCCTCCCGCTTTCTCCTTCCCACCCACTACTGAGGCTATGCAGACACACGTGTAGATTAGTCTCTGTCTGGCCCAGATCTTCTCCACCTTTCTCTACCTCTCTTTGTGTCTTTGGCTGCAGAATGGATCTCCTGGTTAGCTTGATGGCAGACACTGCACAAATCAGAGATGGGAGGACAGAGGTCAGGGGTTCATGTCCCCAGGCCCCTCCCACAGCCCTGTGGTTGGCAGTGACTTCACCATCTGCTGAGGAAGCCTCTTTCCCTGACCTCTGCTCCCTCCCTCTCTTCCAGGCCAGGAGTAGTGGCAGCTCCCTGAGACTAAAAGTCCCTCAGGCTTTGCTTTTTCACTTCACTCTGCCCTTTCTTGGTAAACAGGACATTTGCTGAAGTCTCTCCAGTGTTCTTCCTGAGAACACCGACTGTTTCTTGCTGGGACCCTGACTGATACGATAACTGCCACCAGAACTGACCCCAGAAAACAGGCTCTAAATGGGATGCTGGCCTTGGTGCACGTCTATTTGATGGGTGTGTGGATAAAACCCTTGCCCAGGGAAATCGAGTACCAGGAGCCTGTGTCATCCAGGGTCATCCCAATTCCTAAAATTATCACCAGCGGTGGCATGGGACGCGGTGCGAGTGGGTATCTAGTCGCTTGGGCAAATGCGGGATTGCAAAGACCGTGCAGGGGGCTGGCTACTTCTGAAGGTTCTGGAAGGTACACACCAGGGAAAGGACGGTTCAAGCCTCAGGTGTGACAGTGCCCTCCAGGCAGGCCACTGGGAACACCGGCAACTCGACAAGCTGGGATTCGTACTGGTTTGAAGACCAGTAAGACCTAGAGCCAGACATCTTGGAATGTGAAGTCAAATGGGCCTTAGAAAGCAACACTACGAACAAAGCTAGTGGAGGTGATGGAATTCCAGTGGAGCTATTCCAAGTCCTGAATGATGATGCTGTGAAAGTGCTACACTCAATATGCCAGCAAATTTGGAAAACTCAGCAGTGGCCACAAGATTGGAAAAGGTCAGTTTTCATCCCAATCCCAAAGAAAGGCAATGCCAAGGAGTGCTCAAACTACCGAACAATTGCACTCATTTCACATGCTAGTAAAGTAATGCTCAAAATTCTCCAAGCCAGGCTTCAGCAATATGTGAACCGTGAACTTCCTGATGTTCAAGCTGGTTTTAGAAAAGGCAGAGGAACCAGAGATCAAATTGCCAACATCCGCTGGATCATGGAAGAAGCAAGAGAGTTCCAGAAAAACATCTATTTCTGCTTTATTGACTATGCCAAAGCCTTTGACTGTGTGGATCACAATAAACTATGGAAAATTCTGAAAGAGATGGGAATACCAGACCACCTGATCTGCCTCTTAAGAAATCTGTATGCAGGTCAGGAAGCAACAGTTAGAACTGGTCATGGAACAACAGACTGGTTCCAAATAGGAAAAGGAGTACGTCAAGGCTGCATATTGTCACCATGTTTATTTAACTTATATGCAGAGTACATCATGAGAAATGCTGGACTGGAAGAAACACAAGTTGGAATCAAGATTGCCGGGAGAAATATCAATAACCTCAGATATGCAGATGACACGACTCTTATGGCAGAAAGTGAAGAGGGGCTAAAAAGCCTCTTGATGAAAGTGAAAGTGGAGAGTGAAAAGGTTGGCTTAAAGCTCAACATTCAGAAAACGAAGATCATGGCATCTGGTCCCATCACTGCATGGGAAATAGATGGGGAAACAGTGGAAACAGTGTCAGACTTTGTTTTTCTGGGCTCCAAAATCACTGCAGATGGTGACTGCAGCCATGAAATTAAAAGACGCTTGCTCCTTGGAAGGAAAGTTATGACCAACCTAGATAGCATATTCAAAAGCAGAGACATTACTTTACCAACAAAGGTTCGCCTAGTCAAGGCTATGGTCTTTCCTGTGGTCATGTATGGATGTGAGAGCTGGACTGTGAAGAAGGCTGAGCGCCGAAGAATTGATGCTTTTGAACTGTGGTGTTGGAGAAGACTCTTGAGAGTCCCTTGGACTGCAAGAAGATCCAACCAGTCCATTCTGAAGGAGATCAATCCTGGAATTTCTTTAGAAGGAATGATGCTAAAGCTGAAACTCCAGTATTTTGGCCATCTCATGCGAAGAGTTGACTCATTGGGGAAGACTCTGATGCTGGGAGGGATTGAGGGCAGGAGGAGAAGGGGACGACAGAGGATGAGATGGCTGGATGGCATCACTGACTCGATGGATGCGAGTCTGAGTGACCTCCGGGAGCTGGTGATGGACAGGGAGGCCTGGCGTGCTGCGGTTCATGGGGTCGCAAAGAGTCGGACACGACTGAGCGACTGATCTGATCTGATCTGATCTGAAGACCACACACCCTGGGGACGCACAGGGGGACCCCATGTAGGACTAGGGCTTTTGCAAGTGATTCGGGGTAAGGTTTAAGGACGCGGGGTCTCGCTGTGGATTGAGTGCCATCTGGAAGCTTCTTAATACTTCCCATCTGGAAGGAGAGGCGACTGGCGGGCGGCTGAGGCTGTGACGCGAGGGGGGAAGCGGCGTTCCAGCTCGGGTGGGAGAGGGTGGCCACTGGCGGGGGCAGTCCACGCGACTGACTGGAGTGGCCAGCGGCTGTCTCATGCTGCTGCCTGGAAACCGCCTGTGTCGACAGCGGAACACCAGGTCCGGGGAAGCCGCCTCGGATGGAAAAGCGCAAAGCTGCGTGGAGACGCCAGAGACTGCCCGTCCAGCAGCGTCGGGCAGACCGTGCCGAGGGGCCGGCGGACAGCAGGGGCATCGCGCGGCCTCACCGCCGGGACACTCGGAAGGCCGCGGCCGAGCCGAGTCACGCCGGCCACTCGCGGGGCGCAGCCAGGTCACGAGCCCGCCGCAATCGCGGCGACTCCCGTCACAACCCGCACAGGCCAGCCTCGCCCGACTGCCCGCCACGCCCCAGCGCGCAAGCGCACACTGCCGGCTCGGGAGCCATTTCGCGGGGCCGCGGCGCGGGGCTGCAACTGCGCAGGCGCCCGGCGGGGAGCGCGCGCGCGCCTGCGCGAGAAGCCGGAAGGGGCGGGACGCACTGCGCCTGCGTCGGGGCCGGGCGGGGGCGGGGCCGCCGTCAGCTGACCGAGGCGGCTGCGGCCTCGCGGGACCGCCGTCTGGTCGCGTCTCTGCCAGCTGTTGGTGGGCTAGGCGCGCGGCCGGCCGGACCATGGCGACCACCGTCAGCACGCAGCGCGGCCCGGTAGGCTCCGGCGGGGGCGAGCTCCGCGGCCTTCGGGCACAGGGGGGGCCCGACGCCGGGCTCCGTGCGAGCGGAAGGGAGTCCCCGGGAGGGAGAGGCCGCGCACCGTGCGGGTCCCCGGGAGGCGGAGGCCTCACGCTCACTGGGTCCCCGAGGCGGGGGGTGGTCGGCGCCCGGTGGTTCCCCGGGAGGAGGGAGGGTCGGTGCTCGTTGGTTCCCCGGGGCGGGGGAGGGGTCGGCGCCCGCTGGGTCCCCGGGAGGAGGCGGCCCCCTGTACCTCGAGTGTCCGGCTGTAGAGGAGCACCCGGACAGCGCTTGGATGAAGGAGAGTCCAGGCCCCACTGTGTCCCTCGGTTTCTTCGGTAACACACGGGGGTCCTGAGCTGAGAGTCCTCTTCCGCCCCCGGCCCTGGAGCCCTGTCTCTCGCGCGGCTACTGTGTCCTTGTCCGAGAGCAAGGCTCGGGCTCCTGGGGAATCGCCTCCAGCCCCCGTTCAGACTGGGTTGGGCTGCCTGACCATGAGCAGTGACGTTTGTTTGTTTTAATCACAGTCAAAGCCTTGAGTTGGGACAAGGTTCTGGTTGATGCTTTGATGTGTCTTCAGCAGGGAAGTCCCTGCAGCCCCCGGCTCTTCACCCTCGCGTCAGGGTGGACAGATCTTGTCTGTGTCTCCCCCAGCCGGAGACAAATCTATCCACACGACATCTTTCTGAGTTTGAGGAAAGCAGGTCTTGTTGGAAGCCCTTTGGGCACAGGTGCTCTTTCTGAGCGTTTGAATGGGACGTAACAGGACGTCATGACAGACGTGGGTGTGGAAAGGTCCCGGAGTCCGTCGGGTGGATTCTGGCCCCGACTCCACATCTCCATCTTCACTGCACACGGTGGCTTGGAGCAGGCTGAGCGTCGGCGCTTCTGTTGTACACGGTGGCATCAGAGAGGCTCGGGGCGCAGGCCGTCCGCTCCCCTGGGGCACGGCTGGTGTCCGTTCTGTCCCGGCTCAGGCCTGCTGGGAGCTCCCGGCCTTCGTCAGGCAGGATCCACAGGCAGACATACGCAGGCCCCCTGGGACCCAGGCGAGGGGAGCGCGTGGCCTCCTCTCGTCCAGAGGGGTGTTGGCCCTGCGCTGAGGTAGGGCTGTGACGGGGCGCAGGTGGCAGAGGGTGTCCGGATGTGAGGCCTGTGCTGTTGAGGTCCCAGTGACCCAGACGACCGGCACGTTCTCTTGTCGGGGTCGTGGGCCCCACATGTGGACTGGCAGGTGTTTGAGGGGTGCTCCTCAGGAGCCGAGCTCACGCCGTGAGGTTCAGTCTGGGCCAGAGCACCTGGGGACTCCGGCCCTTGGGGGCGCTGGTCTTGGTTCCAGGGGCTCCGGTGTCGTGTGCAGCACGGCTCACTGATGCCGCCATCAGGCTCACAGAGGAGCCAGGCCTGGGCCTGGAGGTCTGACCTGGAATCGTGGTGAGCAGAGGCCTCCCTGGGCCAGGGCGTGGGGTGAGTAGGGTTGTGGAGGAAGCACGTCTGACTGAGACTTGAGGGAGGGGGAGCGTGGAAAGCAGAGCTGGAGAGGGTGGGGACAGCCACTGCTTCAAGGCTGGGGGTCCTGAGGGGGGTCCCTGTGCTGGTGGGGGAGGCCAGGGGGTCCTGAGCTGGGGCGGGGGGTCACTAGAGTGTGCTTTCTGGTTTTTCTGGAGCTTTTGCCTGGTACCTCCCCTCTCGTTCATGTCTCCCCGCCAGCCTACCCCCGTGGGTGAACTGCACTTGTAGAGGCTTCCTCTCGCTATCAGCGTGGGGGAGCCCTTCCTTTTGCGGTTACTAGAGTGTGGCGGAGACCTCTTCCCGTGCCAGGATGCATGGACTTGGCGATGCCTGCGCCCCCGCCTGCTGCCCTGTGCGTGCCTGGTGCAGTGGGGGCCCGCAGATGGCGCGGCGTGTGGCAGAACTGCAAGGCCAGCAGGGGCTTCCTGTGCCGGGTCCTGGCCGGGTGGCATGCCCAAGGGCCAGCCCTCTGCCAGGGGTCCCAGCCCAGCCCACACAGGACAGGCAGCGCTCAGCCTCAGCCCAGGGTCACTGACCAGGGGACCCGGGCCGACTCTGAAGCCTGATGTCTCCTCCTGTGCCTGGGGAAGGCCGGATGGGCAGGGCCCCCGGGCAGGAGAAGGCAGAAGCAGCCCGCCCACTTGGAGATTCTCTCTGTCCCTGAGTAGGGCACCCGAGGGGCTGGGGGCTGACTTAAACTCCAGAAGACGTGGCATTTGTGTCTCCAGAATAGCTTTCCCTGAGTGGCCACTGAGGGTGCCCGCCCTGAGCTGTCTGCCCACTTTCAGCGGCGCTGGCATTTCCCTTCTGACTGCCTTCTCCATCCTGTGCTTCTGTCTGGTCCACAGAGGGTGAACAAGCACGACTGGGCACCCGCGGGAGCAACTGTGTGGGGGTCGGAGGAGGTTTGTGGCACGTGTTGCTGCAGACGCCTGTGCTGCTGGCCAGCTCGGCGGGCGGCAGTCAGGCTTGGCCGGAGGCTGAGCTGTGCCGTGTGCCCACAGGCCCCAGGCCGACGGGAGCAATGAGGGCCACTTGTCCAGCTTCTGGAGATGCGGGTGGTCAGCACCGCCCCTTTCTGTCGTTTGCCTCGTGAGGCCTGAGGGTGAGGTGTCGGATGACGCCACATGGCCTGTGATGCCCGGGTCCTCATCAGCCTCGCACAAACTGATCACTGTTGCTGAACCTGTGACCCACCAGGGGTGGCAGAGAGTTGTGTTTGAGTCTTACTGCTTGGTTCTGGGGGGCTGTTGGTATAGAGGCGTGCGGTCTAGTTGTCCTTCAGTGCAGTCTGTGTGGAAGGCAAGACGCGGGCTGAGGTCTCGCTCTGTCTCTGCAGTGTTGAAAGGAAGGAGTGGTTCTTCTCTTCAGGCTGGTGCGTGGCTTTGTCTCTCTCTCAGTTGGAGTCTGGCCCGAGCTCCCTTCCTGCTCAAATGGCCTGCTCTCGCCAGGTGAGTCCACCCCTCTGGCCCAAGTCCTGGGCGAGGGGTGGCTTTTCCGCCCAGCTGGCCCTTGTCCTGATTCCCCAGGCCCTGTGAGCTCTGCTCTGGATTCTCTGCGGCTGAGCTGGGAGACCTTCCGGGCTGAGAAGGCCCCGTCTTCCTGTGAGTCAGACCTTGTTGCGTGTGGTGGCCCTGCTGGCCTGTGCAGGCCTTTCTTGTTTGGTTTGTTGCGATGAGGGCCGCCAGCTTGCTTTCAGGGAGCGTCTGCCTGGTGGATTTCCGTTCTTGGACTCGTTCTTCTGAGTGCGGGTGTCGGGTGGGTCTGCCGTCAGCAGCGCGCACTCGACCGTCAGGTCTTCACCCTTTGACGGGAACGTGTTGGTGTTAAGTGCACAGTTACACACATGCTGTTTGTTCCCAGCACTTCCTTTTGTGCTTTTATCTGCCTGCTTTTCCTTTCTTTCTCTCCTGCCTTCTGTTGGAGTCATTGACCCAGGTACGTTCATTTTCGTTCTCTGCTGGTTTGGAAACGCGTCGTCCTTCTCTCTTGTTGCAGTCCTCCTGGGGACGTCACCGTGTGGCCCTGGGGGCTCTCAGGTCTGGCCCTGTAACGGCCCTCCTGGGCAGCAGGCAGCCTTGGTGACCTCTGCTTTCCTCCCAGGAGCAGTGTTATTTTGATGAGCTGGTGTTTGTTCAGATGGATTGTTCGTCCTGCTTTCTCTGATTCCTGAAAGGTCTGTGTGGTATCTGGGACTCTGAGCTCACGGTCCCCTCCTCTCTGGATGTCAAGGTGCCCGTGTGGCCTCTGCAGCAGACCCCCTCTGCTCGGGCGCCCGTGTCTGCGCGTCCTTCGCCCCGCCCCTGCCGATGCTGCTGCCCCGGCCAGACCGGAGCCGGGGCGGTGGCAGTGGGGCACAGGAGGGGCCGCTGCCTGTCACAGTGGGGAAGGCCCTGGGGCAGAACCTGCCTGCATTCTGTGGGGGGCGGGAGTGAGCAGGTGGGGAGGGGGACTCAGGTGGTGACTTGTCTGGGGTTTGTTCTGGGGCCTCTGAAAGTGGCTGCAGCTGTGGACACGGGTGCGTCATCCCTCCCTGCGGGGGCTCCGTCTTTGTGGGGATTCCCTTCTCTCCCTGGGACCCTCGCTGGTGTTCCCGTCGCCGCAGGTGGCAGCCCCAGCCCCTGTGCGGCTCCCACCGGAAACTTGCTCACACCCACAGGCTCTCGTGTGGCTCTGCTTCTGAGCAGACCCAGAGTTGGTTCCTTCTCAGTCTGGGCACCTCCACACCTGCCTCCCCTGGCCAGCGGGTCCCCGCTGTCACCCCTGGGGCCAGGCCCCAGGCAGAGCCCGCTCCCCCCGGCCCCCTCCTCGTCTCCAAGTCAGAGCCCAGCGCTCCTGGAGCCCGTCTGCCCTCCGTGCTCCTGCCCTCCCGGGCTTGCCCGGCTTTGGCCACCTCCCTGCCGTCCCTGGAGCAGTCCCCCGGGCTCCTGGCCAGGCCTGTGCCCCACTCCTCCCCAGACCCTGTGTGCCACCCCTTCCTGCCTTCAGGTCCCTGCGAAGGCGGCGTCTTCTCCCAAGGCCGCCTCAGCCGGCCAGGCCGTCTCCCCTTGGGCAGAAGTGAGACCTTGTGCGGTTGCCTGTCTTCTGCTGTGACCCGAGCCCCGCGGGCGCTGCGATTGCCCAGCGTCTGGCTGTGAAGACATGCACGTGCGGTGGAGCTAAGGCCTTGTGGTGCAGCGCCCGTGCGCCCAGCCCTGCCGCCCCACAGCCTGCGGCGGCTGGTGTAGTGTGCTGTGCACAGGGAGCGCCGAGTCAGCTGACTGCAGTGTGGACGGGGCGCTCTGAGTCAGTTGCGCCAGCTCCTGAGCGGCATGAGAGGCGCAGGAGCTCCTGGCCGGGCCCCTAGGGGCCGCTCGCTGCCTGTCCGCGGTATGGTCTGGTGCGCGTGTGGCCGGTGGTGCCGTCTCTGCGCTCACCCTCTGGCGTCCTTGTGCCCACTTAACGCCTCCTTTCGGCCCCCATCTGGGGCTCGTGTGGACTGTCCGCAGGGCTGGGACAGCCAGACGCTTGGGCTTCAGTGGCCTGTCCGAGTCTGGGCCATTTAGGAAGTTGGGGCAGCCTGCAGGATAGGAACGCGAGGAGAGCTGGCCTCCGGGAAGGACAGGGCTGTTTGCAGTGATGCCTGGCAGGGGACAAGGCTGGGGGCTCCATGGAGTCCTTCAGGAGCCGCCCCCTCCTTGGCCGGGTTTGGAGGCGCTGGTGGTACCCGCCTTCCCTCTGGTGGCTTCCCAGATTTTTCCTTCTCGTTCCTTGAGGCAGGAGGAGGGTGGGGTGGGCAGGGAGGGTGAGTGGTGCAGAGACCCGGTGGTGACGGTGGGAGGCGCAGGCCTCAGTGGGCGCGTCCTGCGACCTCCGGGGGTGGGGTGAGTGTGGTCTGCCCCTCCCCACAGGCCTCTGAGGCTGCTGTCTGGCTGGTGGGGCTGTTGTCAACCACCCCCCGGGCAGGGAGCCCCCAGGGCCTGCCCGGCCCTCTGCTGACTCAGGCCTCTGCCCCCACGGCGCCTGCAGGTGAGCAGCTGCTTGGACCGGGAGTCTCTGGGTTCTGTGCTGCTGCTGCAGCCGACCTGGGAGTCGGCTCACGGCAGGGGACACGGACTGTGCAGGAGCGGAGTGGCCGTTCCTGACCGTCCCTGCTGGGTCCTCAGGGCTGGCGGCCGCTCCGAAAGACAGCAGGCGGGGGTGGGCTGTGCTCGACCCTGGGGCGTGGTCACCAGGAGTCAGGGCTGAAGCGCCAGGCAGGCTGGGGCGGGGCTGTGGGCACGCGGCAGCAAGCGGCCTGAGGGCTCTGGCCGGGTGCGTTGTGGGCACACGGAGTCTGGTCTTGGCGCCGTGGAACTGGGGACTGGTGTGTCCTGGGTGCCTCAGCCCTTCCCCAGGAGTGCGGCCACAGGGTGTCATGAGCGGCTTGCCTCCCGAGGCCCATGCTGGGGCCCGCTCTGCTGCGCCACTGCCCAGGCGACGCGCCCCACAGCGCCTTGGGGAGCGAGGGAAGGTGCTGAGCCTTTCCTGGCAACGCGGGCTCCGGGGTGCCTGGGCCCCGCCCTGCACTGGGCCTCGAGGCAGCGGAGCTGGGGGATGTCGAGTGGATCCCGGTGTCCCCACAGAACAGGCCACGGGGGACAGTGGCGAGAGTGCCCGTCAGAAAGGCCTTTCTGCCCCTCCACGGTTCCCGTCTGTCCCGCCGTTGGCGTCAGACTCCGGGGGCCCTCTCTTCATTGTACGGATGCTGGTTCTGGGGCGAGAGCCAGCACGCTGCGCGAGCAGCAGCAGGACACCAGGCTGAGGGTGCAGGGGTGGGGGCGCTCCAGAGGCGGCAGGCGTGCTCTCCCAGGGGCACCATGAGCGGGGCAGGCGGGTGCTGTCTGGATGCCCACCCCATGCCATCTGGTCAGCCCCGTGGGAGCCTTGGCGTCTGGCAGCGTCTGGTGGTCCCTGGCGGCCACTGTCCATAAACGTGGTGGCCAGAGCTCACTGTGACATGCAGGGTCTTCTCTCCCGTGTTCCCTGAAGCCGCCGTGTCCTTCGGGGCCCTGCACAGGGGTCTGTGAGCCCTGCGCCCTGGGCACCGAGGAGGGCTGTGGCCTTGGTTCCCCCCAGCAGCCAGGCCTCTGACGTGGGTCCTGGGCTCTGGCTGTACTGTGCCCCCCAGCCTTGCACCACCCCCGCCCAGCAGAGGGAAGAGGCGGGTGGTCCAGGTCCCCAAGCACCCAGGAGGTGGGCTGCCTGCCCTGGGGGCCACCTCTCCATACTCACCGCCCCTGCGGAGCCCAGCTGGCCCGAGCTTGGTCTCCTGTGGTCTCCTTGGCGTTGTTGCCATCTTGCTGTCAGACCGCACGCTCTCCACTCGTGGGCGTGTGCCCAGGAGCCGGCGCCTTCCCGTCACTTTCCCTCTCCAGGGCCAGGTACCAGGGCTCCTGCTGGTCAGTCTGTTGGCTACTTGGTCTCCAGGGTGCTTCTGTGTGTAAGCTGTTCTCTTGAGGCGTCTGCACAGAGGCTGTTCTGAGTCTGTGGGCATCCAGGCCTCAGGCTTCACCCAGTGAACAGCTCGTGGTGGAGAGGCCATGCTTGCCATGGCCCTGGTCTGCAGCTGGGACCGCCAACATGCGGACAAGCGCATCTGAGGCCTGAGAGCGACTTGCAGCCCTGGCAACGGTGCGAGACCTGCTTTCAGGCAGGGGACGTGCGCGGGCCTCCACAGAGCCCCTTGTGCGGGGCGCCCTGCCCCCGGGAGCACAGGCCTACGGGGCCTGCAGGCTGGAGCCCCAGACCCGCGTGGTGCAGGCAGGGGCCTGGGGCGGGTGGCCCCGCACTGACGCCGCGGTCCTGCAGGTATACATCGGGGAGCTGCCCCAGGACTTCCTGCGCATCACGCCCACGCAGCAACAGCAGCAGATCCAGCTGGACGCACAGGCCGCACAGCAGCTGCAGTACGGAGGGGCGCTGGGCACCGTGGGCCGCCTCAGCATCACTGTGGTGCAGGTGGGTGCAGCCCGCAGAGCCCACGGGGCCGAGCGTGGACGCCGCGGCTGGGGGCAGTGGTGGGCGGCCCCGGGGCTACTGTGGAGAGCGTAGCTTGACCTGGAGTCCCCACCCCTGGGGTGGGGCAAGGGTGGGGCTTGGGGCGCAGCGAGCAGCATGGAGCAAGTGAGTGGGAAGCGGGTCGCTCGTCTTGAGCTAGGTCCAGGGCTCCCTTGGGCTCTGTGTCAGGAAGATCGTGGGCAAGGCTGGAAGGCCCCGCATCTGGCCTCCTGGGGGGATCCAGCCCAATTCGAGAGCCCTCAAGTGGGGGTGGGAGGAGGGAGTGTGACCCCACGGCCTGATGCCGGCACCGGGGGTGGTGGGCAGTGACCAGAATGGGGAGACTGCAGGAGGAGCAGGCAGGGAGGAGAGCCACGCTTCAGTGTCGGACACATTCAGTCGAGGGTGCTTGAAAGGAGGTGCCTGAGGCTGAGAGACGAGGACTTGAGGGGGAAGTCCCGCAGCGACGTGAGGCGTGTGTCCAGAGGCAGGCCAGCCGGTCCTGCATGGAGGAGCAGCTCTGGGGCATGATCGCGGGCAGGCGCACCAGAGCTCAGGGGGTGTTGGCCCGAGAGGGGTGCAAGGAGGCTCCCAATGGCAGGGCTTCCACAGAGCCTTCAGAGGGAAGAGATGGTGTCACACAGGCAGCAGGCTCTAGGGGCTTTTAAAAAAAATCAGCCTGTTGCGTATGATCTACGTGGCAGGATGCGCTGGTTTGAATTAATGTGCTTTTGTTTCTGTGACCTCTTGACACGTGTGTCTACCCCTGTGATAAGAGCATTTCTCCAGCACCATGGAAAGTTCCCTTCCCTCTGCCTGTCGTGGGCCTGCCCTCAAGCCCCAGGACGCTTCCCGGGGATCAGGCCCCTCAGAGCAGATTCCCAGCCCACCCCCCCACCCCCCTCGGGCACTGGGCAGGGTCAGTCACCACTGAGAGAGTCCTGCCCAGTCAGGGAGCCAGCGTGGTCGCTGTCTGAGGACGCAGAGACGGCCTTGGCCAGGCCTTGCCTCTCAGGGGGCCCCCGACCCCTGCTTCTCAGGGGCTCAGACTCTGTCCCAGGATGGCCTGCCCTTTCCACCCTCCTCCCCAGGAGTGGTGGTGGGGACCCAGCCCTGCCCAGCAGCGGGTGTGTCCTGAGATGCTGGGCCCAGCCCAGACTGCCTCCTCGTTCCTGGGCCCCGGAGCACGGTTGTCCTCGGAACAGGCTCTGGGACCCCATGGACAGCACAGTCTGAGGCCGCTCAAGGGCATTACCTAAAACAGTACAGGTTTGCACGTGACCTGCACAGATCCCATGTACTCAGAGCCATCCCTGGGTTACTTGTGACGCCTAACACGCCAGACACGCCACGTGAGCACAGTTCTCATACGGCACGAGGCTGCAAACACAGTTGCTGGTGTGCAGATGCAGGTTTTGCTTTTGGAAGTTTCTGGAATGTTGTTTCCTGGTCCAGCGCCTTTCTTGCACTTTGGACCTGTGGCTGTGGAGGGCTGACAGCACAGTGGTGGCCGTGTCCAGTGGGTCAGCACCCAGAGCACCCTGGAAGCTGGGGTGGCGGGGAGGCCCCCCAGGCTGACGGCTGCAGCCCCGTCTCACACGGCGGCTTTGTTTCAGGCCAAGCTGGCTAAGAACTACGGCATGACCCGCATGGACCCCTACTGCCGCCTGCGCCTGGGCTACGCCGTGTACGAGACACCCACGGCCCACAACGGCGCCAAGAACCCGCGCTGGAACAAGGTCATCCAGTGCACCGTGCCCCCAGGCGTGGACTCCTTCTACCTGGAGATCTTCGACGAGGTGGGCACCACGGGGGCCACTGCGGCTCAGGCTCCTGGCTGCCCCAGGACGTCGGGCGTGTGTGCACGCGGGGTGCTGTGGTGTGACAGCTGCTCTGTGCCCCCAGAGTCTCTGGCACCTACACTCAGACATGTCACCACCATGTCCAGAGCGTGGGCGTCGCCTGACCAGGCAGGCCAGGCGCCACTGTCCGCACGTGGCTCAGAGCTGACACGGTCAGGCCCCCGGCAGGGTGGGCACTGGCCTCTTTGTGGGTGAACGGCAGGAGCCTCCCGAGTGTCCCCAGGGTGTTGGGTGCCCCGGGCCCTTCTCAGCCTGGCCCTCCACGTGCCCCAGCCCTCCTGAAGCCGGCTCAGGGTGGGGTGGGCGGCAGGGCTGGGAGAGGCCGTGGCCCTCGGGGCTCGGCCCCCGCCCCTTGTGTTTCCGCCCGCCCCGCAGCCGCACCTCTGGGGCCTGGGGGGAGGGGGAGGGGAAGGCCTGGTTCAGGGGAGCGCGTGTCTGCAGGGTTTGGCCCCGTGGGTTGGTGCAGGTGCTGGTGGTGGCTCACTGGAGCTCCCTCCCTCTGTGTGGACCCGCGGGAGGGGAGCGAGGCGGGTGCTCCATGCCGGGCACACCCTGCGGGGAGGGCCCTGGGGGCTCTGGGGTCACCTGCCTTCTCCCGTCTCCCCCAGCGGGCCTTCTCCATGGACGACCGCATCGCCTGGACGCACGTGACGATCCCTGAGGCGCTGAAGCAGGGCAAGGTCGTGGACGAGTGGTACAGCCTGAGCGGGCGGCAGGGCGACGACAAGGAGGGCATGGTCAACCTGGTGCTGTCCTACACGGTGAGGCCGCCGCTCCTGCCCGTGGCTCCCGGGGCGGGCGGGGAGGGGGCCGCCGCTCCTGCCTGGGGCTCCCGGGGGGCGGGGAGGGGCTGGGCCTACCGACACCCAGCCTCAGGGCCGCTGCGCTGGTGCCTGCGCAGCCCTTCCTGGCACTGGACCAGCTCACTGCAGGTTCCCATGTCAGCACGTTGACTCCTGGGTACATCCTGCCTGTTCATCAGACGCTCCCACGGGGATGGGATGCTGCTACAGTACTTACCTAACTGTGACTGGAGACAGGCTGTCCTGAGACGTCAGGGGTGAGAGCCTGAAATATGCACCAGTTCACAGTTTGGAGCAGCGTCCTCTGTCGATGACCTCTCGGTCGGGGTTCCGCAGGTCTGACGACAGACGCCGTCCACCCGAGTCGTCGTCCTCTGCCCGCAGAGGAGCCTGTGGGGAGTCGGTGTGAACGGGCGTCTGACGGTGGGGACAGGGCGCGTCCCCGCCTTGACCCGTGGGCTCCAGGCCTGGCGCTGTCCCCTCGCAGGGTGCCTGTGTTGAGGCCGGGTGTGCGTGCTCTGCCGTGACCCTGGGCCGTCTTCGGTGTGTTTCAGTCGCTGCCGGCTGCCATGATGATGCCGCCTCAGCCCGTGGTCCTGATGCCCACCGTGTACCAGCAGGGTGTGGGCTACGTGCCCATCACAGGTGCGTCTGCCCTCCCTGCGGCGCGTCTGCAGGGATGGCATCAGAGCAGGAGGGCGGTGCTTGGGTCTGCACGCGGTGCCTGGAGAGCCTCCCCACCCGGGCTTCTGCTGTCGTGCGTGGGCTTCTGCATGTATAGGGAATACGATTTTTTTTTTCCCTCTGTCGGTGCAAAGGTGAGTTGAAACGTATGGAGATGGGGAAGTGTGATTTCTGAGTGTTCTGCGTCACCGTAGTGCGTGGCGTGTCCTGTCGGGTGGTGGGCGTGCCCGAGCCCTCCTGCGTCCGTCACGTGCGTTCCCCGTACGCGGCCCTCGACCTCAGTGTTTACCCTTACGAGCCAGCGGTTCGCGTCCTGCAGCGGAGTCAGGTTGGGTTTGGCTCTTCTCTTGGATTTCTGCGCCTTCACGTCAGCCTGTGATCAGTTCCCACCCTGGCTCTGGTTGGAAGTGACTCAGCCCCCCTGCCTGTGAACGTCTGCAGGATGGAGTGGGAGGGGTGGGATGCAAGCGTCGGAGGCTCAGAGCCCTGGAGACGGGCGAGGACGCGCGGATGCCGTGTGCACAGTGGGTGGTGGCTGTGTCCCTGAGAAACCTCTGAGCTCCTGAGCAGAGCGCGGGGGAGCGTGAGGGCTGGAGTTAGAGCCCTGGACCCGGGGGAGGGGCCTCAGGAGAGGCGGGGTGTCTGCTAAAGGGTGAGTGTCCCAGAGGCGTCAGAAATGCAGGCCTTGGCGGGGGTGGGGGAGCTGCAGACAGCTGGAGCTGGCGGGTGAAGCCGTCAGCACCCGTCTCAGGTCCCCTTCCTGCTCCCCTCAGGGTGGTGGGCGGGCACCTGCCCAGCTCCAGAACGCCTGGGCCCTTGGCCTCATGAGGCTCAAGGGCCCATGTGGGACCTGGCAACCTCTCGCCTCTCAGGATGGCCAGGACTAAGGGGCAGCGGGCTCAGGCAGCTGGGTGCTCGGCGGGGCCGGGCCAGGAGGGGGCTGGGTGCTGGGGGGCGGCTGGAGGAAGGGGCTGGGCCCCGCTCCTGCCTCAGGTGCGTGTCCGGCCCGCAGGCGGCTGTGTCCATCACATGCTCGGTCCCACGCTGCACTCGCCTCAGCGCTTGTCGCCTCTTTTGCTGGTTTTGGTTTGGTTGGTTTTGAGCTGCCTTTAAGCTGAGCTCAGACAGGAAAGGAAACCGTGTGAACTGTTGGGCCTGGTTCGGTGACTGTGCTTTTGAGTTTCTAAAGACAAATGGTTTTAAATCCTTTTCTACTCTTCAGAGTTGTGTTTGACCAGGGTTCTGTCTCTGTTAGCCGTAGGGTCTCAGTAGCACCGTCTTTGCTCCTGCTGGTTTGTTTTCCTCACGAGATGGTCGGAGCTTTGACTTGGGGTCTGGTGGCTCCAGGTCTGAATCTTGCAGCAGCTGAGATGCCTTGAGGTTCTCAGCGTCCACAAGAGAGTGAGGGGGTGCAGCTGGTGTGGCGAGCTGACACCAGAGCCCCATGTGTTGCCCATGTGGAGCTGGGGGTCTGCTGTCCCCAGGACGCTGGCTCCAGTGGGGTCTCCTTCCTCGTTGGAGTCTGACTGGGACTGGGTGCCCAGCTGGGAAGGCCTGTCCTGGAGCGCCGGCAGAGGGGGCGGTGGGGGAGTCTCGGTGCTTGGGGTGGGGAGGGTGGCAGCTGGGGGTGACCATGGTGGGAGGGGTTGACCCCTGTGGTATAAATGGCCAAGGTCTGCTCACCCCCGTTTCTCCTGAGCGTCTGGCCTATCTGAGAGGTAAGGGGCCGAGCCCCTGGGGTCGTGTCGGGGTGGGGAGACCCCTGGGGTCGTGTCGGGGTGGGGAGACCACTGGGGTCGTGTCGGGGTGGGGAGACCCCTGGGGTCGTGTCGGGGTGGGGAGAGCCCTGGGGTCGTGTCGGGGTGGGGAGAGCCCTGGGGTCGTGTCGGGGTGGGGAGACCCCTGGGGTCGTGGGGGGAGACCCCTGCGTGTCGGGGTGGGGAGACCCCTGGGGTCGTGCTGTGGGGAGACCCCTGGGGTCATGTTGGGTTGGGGAGACCCCTGGGGTCATATTGGAGTGGGGAGACCCCTGGGGTCGTGCTGTGGGGAGACCTCAGGTGAGACCCGGCCCCGCGGCGGAGGTGCCACCCGCTGAGCCCGCCTCTGCTTGCAGGGATGCCCGCCGTGTGCAGCCCTGGCGTGGTGCCCGTGGCGCTGCCCCCAGCTGTGAGCGCCCAGCCCCGCTGCAGTGAGGAGGACCTGAAGGCCATCCAGGACATGTTCCCCAACATGGACCGGGAGGTGATCCGCTCCGTGCTGGAGGCCCAGCGGGGCAGCAGGGACGCGGCCATCAACTCCCTGCTCCAGATGGGCGAGGAGTCCTAGACACGCCCGCCGTCTCGCCGCCTGCCCGCCCGCCCAGCTCCCCCAAGCACTGTCCCCAGCAGACCCCCGTGAACGCGCCCCACGCAGCCCCTCCCTCGGACGTCCGTGTCGCCACCCTCGCCCTCGTCTGGGATGCATGTGATTTTGGTTCTTGCGGCCGTTCTCCACGTGGTCGGGGCGGGCGGGGTGGCTCTCCTCCCGCTTCCTGTCGGAGGGTGGAGGCAGGCGGCGGGTCCCATGCACACGCCCACTTCCTGCTGGCCGTCCTCCCGGGAGGCTCTCCTGGGAGCAGCTCCCCCGCAGGGCTCCCAGTTCTGGGCCCCTTCTGGGTGGACAGGTGGTCTCTGGTGATTCCACCTGACTGGGTAGACACACTAACGTGAGGCACAGAGGATCCGCTGGCAGCTGCTGTGGGTCATGTTAGGACTTCAGGACGAGAAACTCCTCTCCTCCCCATGGTGGTCTTCGTGGGCCTCTCGCTGGAGCTGGGCGGGCCTTGCCTCGGGGCCCAGCCTGGCGTCTGCAGCCGCGTCCTGAGCCCACGGCCCCATAGTCCTTCCTGCCGCCTCGCCCTCCACGCCGTGTTGTCCTGAGGGGTCTCCGCCCCCAGACACGCTCTGACCGCAGAGCTCAGTGAGCTGCGGTGTTGGGAGCAGACCAAGTCCTTGTCCTTGTCCGTCAGAGGGTCTCTAGGAACCCTCAGCTCACTGCCAACCTTGTGTAGGAAGTTGGGCCCCAGGCTGGGTCAGCGTGGCGGCCACCGGCTCTGGGAGGTCTTCCCGAGAAGCAAGAGGCGCCGCCCAGGCCGTGGACACCGAGGATGGGGCCAGGCTGGGTGGCGCCTCATGGAGATGAGAGCATGGTGCGCTCTGACGCGGCCGCCGCTGTTGGTGGTCAGTCGTGGTCACCGCTGTCTGGAGGCCTTGCCCAGCCTCTGGACATGGAGACAGACCCCACCCCGTGACGTCGGGCGGTCACCAGAGGCGGCAAGGACTCAGACCCCAGTCGTGTCCTCCACGTAGGCTTAGTGTGATGCTGGCCAGCAGTCAGGCTGACCAGACTCCTCCCGTGTGGCCCAGGGGCAGGGAGGCCTGTGAGGGGGGCTCAGACCACCGGTGCCTTTGCCGCAGGCTCTCAGTAGATGCGTGAGACCAACGACTGCGCAGCCGCAGCCTGGCTGCAGCACGGGGACCGCACGGCGCAGCTCTGACAGCCCGCACGCCCCGCCCAGTGGTCCCGGCCCGGGCGGCCCCCTCCCCCTCCCCCTGCCTGGGCCTCGGGGGACAGGAGTCTTGGCTTCAGGGCGGCTGCAGACCTGCCAACTCGGGGTCCTTTGTCGTGGACGCCTGCTGCTTCACGGGGTCAGAGGAGGGCGCATCTGTGGGGCCTCAAGACGTCCGACAGCCCTGCTGTCCCCGCTGCTCTGCTCACGTCCGTGCGCGTGTCCAGGACGCCCCTCGCAGGGCCCTCAGCGTGGCGCCCGTGGCTGCCAGGCCCAGGACTGGGGCGCCTCGCAGGTCGTTATTGCTTGGTGTTGGAGAGGAGAGGCGTGTACAGCAGGCTCCCCCAGCCCACTCCCGTTTCAGGAGCCCTGCCGGCGTTTGCAGAAACGGTCCTTGGAGCTTTGCGTTTCAGATCGTTCTGTTGGGGTCCAGGGTCCAGGTTCCTCTTGATTGTAAGATACGTTTGTACCTTTCAGCCTTCTAACTTAATAAATGGTCTATGGAAAAACAGAGAAGTCCAGTCTTTCAGAGAGTTTACTGTTTTTGTTCCACTTTAATCTGGCTTGTAATAAGCCAGTTGATGAAACGGTTACCAGCAGACTAGTGAGTGAAGGCATAGGGCAGAGGTTGGACTCTGCCTGGGAGCCTGGAGTGTGTGCATGGAGCTCAGACTGTGTGCACGGAGCCTGCATGGAGCCTGGCGTGTGAGCAGGGAGCTCAGAGTGTGTGCATGGAGCTCAGAGTGTATCCATTGAGCCTGGCGTGTGAGCGCAGAGCCAGCATGGAGCCTGGTGTGTGAGCAGGGAGTGCAGAGTGTGTGCATGGAGCTCAGACTGTGTGCACGGAGCCTGCATGGAGCCTGCGTGTGAACAGGGAGCTCAGAGCGTGTGCACGGAGCTCAGAGTGTGTGCACAGAGCTCAGTGTGTGTGCACGGAGCTTAGAGTGTATCCATTGAGCCTGGCGTGTGAGCACGGAGTCTGCATGGAGCCTGGCGTGTGAGCGCAGAGCCTAGGTCTGTTATCTGGCTGGGCTTCCAGAGGACAAAGCCTGGGCACTGGCCCCAGCCCACAAGCACTGGCCACTCGGTCCAGTTGCCCCGTGTATGGCTCTTCTCCAGGACGCTCTGACACGGGAGTAGGCCACAGGACGTCCCTTCGCCTGGGTGAGCCCCACTGGTCTCGGGCGCCCCCTGTCCTGGGAGGCACCTGCCGGTCCGACGCTCCGGGTCTTCATGGGCCAGTGCGTCCCCGGGCCCTGTCACGGAAAGCCAAGCCTCACGGATCTCCGTGCCCCGAGGGCTCTTCTGGGCTCGTCACTCATGCGGCCCGGGATGGGCTCCCAAATTCCAAAAGCTGGGTTTGCCCCAGGCACTGCTCTGGGTCCTCGGCCTGTCCCCCACCCCCGCAGCCGGTCCCCCAACATGGCTCAGGGTTTATCAGGCCCCCGAGGTGCCTCCCCAGCCCTCTGTCACCCATGCCTCAGCCCCTGCAGCCTGCACGCTGACCCCCCTCAGTTACAGGCAGAGGGGCGGGCTGTCCCCGCCACTGTGGCAGCTCTGACAGTGCCCGTTGCGGTGCCTGGCTCGGCTCCCTGGGCGGCAATGCTGCTGCCCTCAGGTTGAGGCTCAGATCCTCTGCCCTCGTCAGCAGACCAGCCCTGTCCTGCGGGGGCTCCTGCGTCCCCACCAAGAGCCCTGGAGAGTGGGTGGGTGGGCCGGGTGCCCCAGCAGTGGCTCTAGTCCTCCATCTAGGTTTCCCCACATCCCATTTGACGCTGCAGGGAAGACCCCGGGGTATAGGAGCAGGGTCACGGGCTCGGGAGGCCCGCTCCAGGTCTGCCACCCACTGTGGGCTTCTGACCCCTCCTGGTCCCCACAGCTGACCGGCCCACACCAGGGCCCCGTGCAGCTTCCCCGGCCCCCTCCCGACGCCCGCCCTCCCCACACCCAGCCCCTCTCTTGTGGGTCATCTGGACGCACCCCTTCTCTGCTTCCAGCTGGGTTGCTGGACACGCTGGGGAGGACGCGCAAGCTTTTGCCCGCACGGCAGGACTTGGTCAGCATTTGTGGGACGAACGATGGCAGGAGGGGTTCAGAGCTCGGCTGGGCCCCTGCCCACGGTGGGCCTGAGAGACGGGCCCCTGATGCAGGGGGGCTCCCAGAGCACAGAGCTGGGCCCTCAGGGCTGTCTTCCCTGTGCTGACGAGAGTGATTTATGCTCATAGCGCTTCCATTTTTATTTTCAGACGTAATCTTCAGGGACCTCCTGGGGGCCAGTGGTTAAGTCTCTGCACTTCCACTTCACAGGGTGTGGGTTTGATCCCTGGTTGAGAATCTAAAATTCCATATGCTACACAGAAGACCTAAAATAAAATAAAGTTCTCATGAAAGAAAAAGGTCTATCACGGATCACACGGGAGCCTCCCGAATCTCTCCAGGCTCCTGGCCCTGCCCCGGTGAACCTGGAGGCAGAGCTGGGTCCACCCGAGCTGCCGAAGTTCACGGGGGTCCAGGTGGGCCCGTGACACCAGGCAGATGATGAGGGCGCCCAGGACCCAGCTGATGGGTCAGGGAGACACAAGGCCTGGGGAGGGGGGAGTGCCCAATAGGGTCCCAGTCAGGGCCCTGAGTCAGGACTGGACCTGATCGGCCAGCCGTGGAGCTTGCCTGGAGCAAAAGTGCACAGCGGCCGCGGGCTGAGGGCAGCAGCTGGCAGTCCCAGGGCCCTGTGGGCAGGACCCAGCGGCGGACGGTGTGTCTCAGCACTGTCTCAGGGACTCCGGGTTTACAGTTTCTGAAGAGAGATGGGGCCAGCTTGCCCAGCGACTAATAACAACATAGCTGGTTATTTCACCAGCAAAAGGGAGCTTATCCAGCGATTGCAGCTCAAGATATGTGAGCAGTCGTGGGCCACACGCAAATCCAGGGATCAAGGAAGGGACTTGCTACTCAAGGGAGAAGGGGGAGCTGGGAGGGGCTGTGATAACCAGAGTCCATTGGAGGAGCCGGAGTCCAAAGTAAGGAGGCTTCTGGGGGCTGGGCCTGTGCAGTCTCTGATTGGCTGGGCTGTGGGAAGCAGAGGGAAGCTTTCTTCCTCCTGCCCGATGGGAAGGGGCAATGCCTTCCTGTTGGGGATGGAGGGGGTGTGTTCCCGTTCAGGGTGACCAAGACCACCTGAAGGTGAGAGAGCTGAGCCTGGAGGCCCGTCCCAACTCCAGCTTGAGCTGTTTCCTTCACTCTACCCAGGCCGGGAGCAAGCCTACAGAGGGCATCAGCACCCTCGTTTCCAAGGTGAGCTCCGACCTGCGGAGCACGAAGACAGTTCACACACGTGAGCTCCAGTCTCTGGAGAGTGAAGACACTTTACACACATGAGCTCTGGTTTGCGATGAGTGAAAACAATTCACACACGTGAGCTCCGGTCTGTGGCAAATGACACTCCTCAGGTGCCTCAAAAACATGCTTGGTTCTGGAAGAGGTCCATGGGTATAAGGAAGACGCTGTGCCTTGAGAATGACTGAAGTATAGGGAATGCTGCTGTTTCACATGTGAATTAGGAGACTAAGGCCAGGGCAGGACCCGGCCACAGTCGCCCAGGAAATCAGACTGAGATGGGGGAGTGCGCAGACCCCAGTGGCAGCCGGGGGAGGGGCTGCCAGCCCCCCGCAGTCTGTCTGTAAGCTTGTCAGCCCTGCTGGACCATTTCCAGCCCAGTCCCAGGGGGGTCCCGCCCTGACTAGACCTTGGTGGTCTGAGTAGGAAAGGCCACGAAGAGACCCCAGCCCCCACCTTCCCTGGGAGCTGAGGACCGCAGCCCCTGGGGGACGGCATGAGTCACCGGTTCCCAGGTGGGCACCCCGGGTGGGCCCCAGGGCTCAGACAGCGGAGGCGGGCCCTGTGGAGTGCGGGGCCTGGAGGACCCTCCTCTCACCCACCGGGCTTGCTTGGCTGCAGCCAGCGCTGCCCTGCCCTCCTCGGGGCAGCCTCCCCTGTCTGACAGGGAGGTGCCCGTGCCATTGGGTAGGTCAGGCCAGGCCTGCCACCCGCCCCTCGCACCCAGCTCGTCCTGCCCCACCCGGTGCAGACCGCTTTCTCCACTCAGGATGAAACAGCAGAAAGGCAGCGACCCCTGCCCTCAGTGGAGAAGAGACGTGAGGGTCAGAGATGGGGCAGGCTGGCCCGTGACAAGTGCCTGCAGGAGGTGCAGACCGCGTGGGGAGGGTTTCCTGCGTGGACACGCTGTGACCCCCCCCGAAGGCTCATCCCGTCTTTGCACCCCCGAGAGACCAGGAGCCGGGCGGTCCGAGAAGTCCTGAGGGCTGTGTGTCTGCAGGTACTCCATGGAGGCACAGTGAACAACTTCCTTCTAAACCCTTCACGTTCGCAATCACGGTGACAGTGTTTCCGAGCCCTCGGCCACCCCAACTCCGCCCCGACACTCCCAAAGCCTGAGACGGACCCTGGGGGCCTCCTTGCCACCTGCTCTGCCCACCCCTCCCGGGGGTTCCAGCAAGAGCCTGAGGGGTGGGGTTCAGGGACAGCCCAGCCCCCCGGACGGCGGGGGGAGCCCAGGGATGCAGCTGGTGGGAAGAGACACCAGGACCAGGAAGCGTGTGTGATGCTCAGCCTTTATTTGCAAGACTGGGGCTGCGTGAGCACAGGGCGTGCCATGGGGGCCACCCCCTCCCTGGCCTGCCCCTTGGCCCTTGTAGCCTCAGCCCAGGGTCCAGACACTGGCAGGCAGCCAGCCTGCCTGCCGCAGCTCCCTGGAGGCAGCCGGCCTTGCCTGCCCCCGCCTCAGTCTGTGGTTCGCTGCAGGAGGTAGCCAGTAGGGGTCTGTGCCCTGGGGGCTTCGAGGAGCACAGAGGCAGTGGTGGGACCTGAGCGCAGTGGGGTGCTGTTTTCTGCACAGCGTCGCCGCCTCCTGACACCGGCGGGGGATGAGCCTGGATGTGCCCGTGTTTCAGATGACGGTCATCTGACCCTAATGGCCAGGGAGGTGGCCAAACAGGCGCGAGGGGCTCTGGCGGCAGGACCGCGGGTCCTCCTCAAGCTGACCCCCACCGCGCTGTCACCCTGCGGGGCCCGGGTTTCACCGGGGCAAGAGCAAAGAGCAGGGGCAGTGGCACCCACGGAAGGCATGCGTGGGCACCCGTGGTTTCCATGGTGGGGGGTGCCTGGGGGTGCAGCACGTCAGACAGTGGTGGACCCCAAGACTGGGAAGGTGGATGAGCTCTCCTCAAGAGTCTGGGGCGAGGACGCGCAGGCCGGGACGCAGCTGCACTCGTCCACGTGGGTGTAGGTGTGCTGGAAGGCCGTCCCGTCGGGGCACTGCAGGGTCACCACCTCCTGGTGGGTCCTGGTCTCCTGGCAGCAGGAGCAGCTGCACTGCCTGGCCTGTGCCTCCATGGAATACCTGCAGACGCACAGCCCTCAGGACCTCCCCTCCCGCCCAGACCGCCCGGCTCCTGGTCTCTCGGGGGTCTGGAGACAGTGGCTGGCTCCCTGAGCGCACAGGGCTGCTGGTACTGGCCCGGACAGCGCTCTGGGTCAGTGAGAACCCCAGCCTTCCCCAGCCAGGCCCTGGTCTTTCCCAAACCAGCTCCTCAAACTTGCTGACCGTGGCAGACCCCTCCTCTGGGAACCTGCCCTGGGCCGTCCAGCCAGGTCCAGACCCTTCCTCCTGCCTTTTCTGCCTGGGCTCACAGCTGGCCGTGGCCTGGGTTTCTGGGGGCTGGACTCTGCCAACAGCTCTGCCCTGACAGTCCGGCTCAGGGAAGGTGCTTATTCTGCCCGGCCTCAACACGGGCAGACCTTCTGGTGGTAGCCCTGGTGCTCTGACCCCCGTGGCCCCGCCCAGCTGCCCCAGGCCTGGCTCCAGGGGTTGAGGAGGCTTAGGGTTTCTGCAGCCCTGCTGGGCGGCCCTTCCCTTTTCCCTGTCGCAAGCTGGGTCCTCTGGCCTCAGCCCCAGCGCAGGGGGTACCTCTAAAGACAGGGTCACGTGGGGCACCAGCTGGTCTGGGGCGGGGGTGGAGGGCACGGGCGGCTCACCGGGACACTTCTGGGCAAGAGCCCTCGCAGAAAGAGACCTTGACGGCGGCCTGGGTGACGCAGCCCCGGTGTCGCAGGACCGTCATGTTGGTGTGGACCTGGCAGGCGTCTGCGCAGAGGAAAGGCAGTGAGGGCAGGTCTCCGAGGACCCACGTAACCTCCCGCTCAGGGTGGGGGTTCTGGCGGGGGAGGCGTCAGTGGGCGGAGCTGACACCGCTGAGAGGCAGGAAGGGGAGCCTTGACTTACCCGTTTGCACACAATAGTAGCAGCAGCCGATTTTCTTGAGGATGCCCTGCAGGGGGAGGGGCAGAGGCGGGGCTTTAGTGGGCGGGGCTTCGTTGTGGGTGGGCGGGGCCTCTGGTGATGGACTCTGGGAAATGAGTGGGTGTGGCTGTGGTGTGGGCGGGGCTGGAGTGGGCAGGGCTCCCTTGTGGGCGGGAGGGCTGGAATGGGCGGGGCTCCTTGGTGGGCGGACAGGGCCTCTTGGGGATGGACTCTGGGAATGAGTGGGGGTGGGCTGTGGTGTGGGCGGGGCTCCTTGGTGGGTGGGCGGGGCCTCTGGTGAGGGACTCGGAATGGGTGGGTGTGATGTGGGCGGGGCTTCTGTGCCAGGAGGCCAGCCTGGCTAGCCTGAGCCCCAGACACACACCTTGCAGGTGGACACGTCGGGGCAGACCGCAGGCGTTGGGGTCAGCATAGGGGGTCCGTCCCTGGCCTGGCAGTGGTACTCCGTGCAGTTGTCCACGAGGCTGTTGACCCAGGTCTCGTTGAGCTGGAATGAAAGGGGGAGAATGAGTGGGGGCCGGGCTGGGGATTACCTGGTGGATGAAGAGGAGCTGGTCAGGAGGGTCTCTGCAGGGCAAGGGTTGAGACTGAATGCCCTCTTACCTGGACCAGCTGACCATCTGGTGCGAGGCAGGCGGTCTGCACACACTCCCCACAGCACTGCCCGGCCACCGTGGAGTACTCAAAGCCCTGGGACAGAGGGGTGGTCACGTCCCACACCCAGCCCTCCTGTTCTCCCACCCACCCCTCCTGTTCTCCCACCCACCCTGGGGCCCAGGGCTAGCCTCCTTGGCACCCCCTTTCCTCTGTGAGGCATGCCCCTGCCCAGCCCCGGGGTCCTCTCTTAGCTTCACCCCTGCTCCCAGCACCTTCTCCACTTCGGGCCTCCAGAACCCTATCCCAGCAGCCTACAGGTCCGCCTCCAACCCACGGCCCCGTACCCCACCCTCCTGCTTCACTCCCTCCTTTTGGGACGAAAAAGCCTCCGTGAAGGCTGAGCTGGAGGCCCTCCCGGGGGCCCAGGGTCCGGTGATGGGCCTCCCCAGGGGCCTAGCCTGGCCTCACCTGGAGGCAGGTGGTATTACAGGCCTCCTCCTCACACCGCACAGTCGGGTCCTCACTGTCCATGGACAGACAGGTGCACGTGTGGCACGGAGTGACCCCTGGGATGGTCGCACCAACCTGCAGTGGACAGGGTGAGGGAAGGTGACCCTGAGGGGGCACCAGGGCCAGGCCACCTCCCTGTGCCCGTGAGACCCAGAGAGCGGTCTCCTCCCTCTTCACACAGGATCAGAGACGTAACCCTGGATGAGTGCAGATTGGGGCAGCCGGGACCCCAGGCCGGTGGGAGGGGCGGTCCTGCCCTGAAGCTAAGCTCCCAGTGGCTCTCGACAGCAGCTGCCTCTGAAGGGCCTGGAGCCTCAACCCATCCGCTGTCACAGCAAGAGGGGCACAGGGGTTCTCGGAGGACGTGCCGAGTCTGGAGCCCGCCCCCTGCCCTTTCCCGGCGGCCTGGACGTGGAGCCCTTACCCCGTAGAATGTGCCATTGAAGGTGCACAGCAGAGGCTCTGGAAGGAAAGTGGGTGCTGAGTGCCCGCCGGGCGTTCCCCAGCCCCAGCCCCACTGTCCCCCGAGCCCGGAGACTCACGGCAGCTGAAGGTGGGGCAACAGTCATCCTCCACCTGGGTGCGGACCAGCTTCTCTCCCAGCCCACATGCAGGGGGGCTCTGGGGGCACGTGCTTGCATTGCAGACTGCGGGAGAGTCAGGGAGCTGCCTGGGGTGCCCCTGCCCACCTCCTCCCGCTACTGTGGTTCCCAGGGTAGCACTGCCCCACGCTGGACCAGAGAGGCCCTTTCCACAGGAGTCAATGGCTCTCTGTGGCCCTTCTGGGCCACTCTTTGTCACCTACCCGGTCTTCCCCAAGACCCTGCCTGACATCAGGGACGCCAGAGGCCACCAGCTTCATTTTAGGTGGAAAAGTGAAGGACCGAGAGGCCCCCCACCTCGGGGTTCAGCCTCAGCCCGGCCACAGGACCCCGAGGCACTCCTGCCCTTCCAGCCAGGTGGCCGAAGCCAGACACCATGCCACCCACCCGCCCACTGGGGTGCAGGCCTCACCACACAGATTCTCCATGCAGCATGGGTTGTCCGCCAGAGGCCTGCTCACGGCCACAAAGCCGGCCCGGCCACACTCCTGTGGCTGGCCTGGGGCCGGGCATTCCACGGGCGCGCACTGCACTGACACGGTGCCGTTGTCACACACGCAGTCCTGGCAGTTGCTGACCCACCGCTCTCCAGGCTGCAACAGACCAGGTCAGGGTCCCCCAGGGCTCCTGGGTAGTGCCCTGGCCTCTGGGGTCACATCCAGCAGCAGGTTGGGCCCTGGCCTCCCTGTTCCGGGAGCAGCCGTGAGGCTGACACAGCTCACACCTGGGTGTGCCATACCCGCACCCGCCCCGCCGCCTGACCCCAGGCAGAGCCGGAGCCCTGGGAGGGGGACCCCTGCCCTCCTTCTGCTCAAGCGAGGAGTCAGGCTGCTGAGGGTGGAACACTCACGAATTTGGGGAGCCCGTCCGGTCCCACGCAGGCTGTGAGGCGACAATGGGGAGAAGGGGCTTAGTGGGAGCATGGGGTCGGGCCCAGCCCGCCTGGCCACCCCTCCCTCAATAGCGGCCTCTGCTCCCTGCTTGGGGCAGAAGCCCCTGGAGAGCTCGAGGGGGATCACTTAGGAGGGGCCTCAGGAAGGCTCCAGGCCATGCTGCGCCGCTGGCAGGACTGGGAAGAACTGGCCCCAGCTGGGGTCTGCCCGCCCCGGGGCCCCTCCCGCTCTCCAGGGCTGGGCGGGCCTGGCGCAGGGTGCTTACGGCACTCGGGCACGCAGATGTCCCTGTGGGAACTGAAGAGGATGTGGCCGTCGGGACAGAAGCAGCCCTCTGCCAGCCCAGCGCTCAGTGGGCTCTGGCTCCTGCAAGGCGACACATGCAGACTGAGGGGGAGGGCAGTGGGCACGGTGCAGGCCCGGGCGCAACCTCGGGTCTGGGGTCGGAGGTCGGGCGGGGGAAGGGCACCCCTGAGATTTGGGGCCGGGGTCCTGGAGCCTCGTGGGTCTCCGCCTGGCTCCCCACCAGGTTCTCCGGGCCAGCCTGGGAGGCCCGCTGTCCCCGCCACGCTCTCCCTGTCGGCTGGGCTCACCTGGAGTCGCAGGACTCCGGCTGCACAGGGCCACAAGACTTGTACACCTTGGCGGACGGGCAGGTGAGGTCTGGGGGCACACAGACAGGTGTCAGGCAGGCCGAGGAGGCCAGGGCCCCCGGCGGCCACGCCCGACTCACCGCACAGCCCGTGGGTGGCATTGCGCCAGTCGGGGCAGACGCCCCGGGAGCGGCAGAGTTCTGCGTAGGCCTCCAGGCTCTGGCAGAGCACCTTGCGGCCACGGCCGGGCCAGCAGCTGTCACTGACACAGGCGTTGAAGTACGGGCCAGGCGGGATGAGGCTGTGGCACCCAGCGAAGACCCTGCAGGCAGGGCCCATCAGAGGCTGCAGCGGAGGCCCCTCAGGGTGATGGTGCTCCCCCACCACCACCCAACCCAGGTGGAGAACTCACGAGCTCAGCATCAGCTCGCAGAGGGGCTCTGGGGGGCATGACGGGTGGATGGCGGGCGTGCTGGTTTCCGGCAAGAGGGGGCTGGTGATTGGGGGCAGGCCGGTGGGCACCCCGCAGCCCTCCGCGCTGCTGTCGGAGACCAGCCAGGACCGGGCCATGTCCCGGCAGGTGCGGGCCATGGTGCCATCCGGCCGCCGACATTCGTCCCTGCGGTTGTTGGTGCAGGTGCCTGGGGAGGGCGGGGTTCAGGGGGGACTCACACTGGACCATCCTCGCCGTCCCCCTTCATCTCCCCACCTCCCCAGCAACCACTCAGCTATCAAATAGGGCTTCCCGCCTGGGGCAGGTGCAGGGGCCGGCTGTGTGTCTGGGGTCCCCTGGAGGGGTGCGCCCGCAGCAGTGGTACCAGCCCCTCGCCGCCCCTGCAGGCGTCCTGCAGTCCCCGCTCACCGCACTGGCCCTCGGTGTTGTAACTGAAGTGGCTGTACGAGAGCCGGGCCTGGAAGACCCGCCCATTGAAGGTGATGCTGACGCCGACGGCGGGAATATCGACGCGCATCCCGGTGGTCAGGGTCACGGTTACGCCGTTCTTGCTGAAGCTCTGCCTCACCCGCGTTTGGTCCAACAGGATCTGGGGGTGTGATCGGGGGACCCGTGATGGGGGCCGCAGGCCTGCCTTCGGGGCTGTCCTCCCAGGTGCTGGGTACCCCTCCTTGGCACCCATGCCCCGAAAAGCAGATACCCACCTCGGGCTGGGGTCAGGGTCAGTGGGTTTGGGTCCCAGGTGCTCTTGGCCTCGGGCACCCCCCATGCTCCTTCCCTGCCCTTCGGGACCCCAGGTCCCGGTGTGCCCTCTGTCTTCCCCGAGGCCCCTGAGGCTCTCTGGCAGGGGGACAACGTGATCTCTGTGCACCAGGGCCCCCCAAACCAGGCCAGGACCGGCCACCGCTGCTCTGCCGCCCCGCTCACCAGGCTTCCCTCCTGCCCACCAGCGCTGGTGGTGGTGGAGAGGACGATGTGCATGGACTGGTAGTAGATGCTCAGGGCACGGGGGCAGTGGGCGGTGGCCTCGCAGAAGCGGTTGTGCAGCAGGATGCGGAGGTTGCCATGGCGCGGCTGGATCTCTCGCATGAGGACATAGGTGCAGTTGTCCCGGAAGAAGTAGGAGGTGCCATCAAAGGTCTCATAGTGGGTGTCCCCCCAACCGCTGCAGACGCCTGCAGGCATGGACAGACCTTACCCAGTGCCACCCGGAGCTACTGCTTTGGGAGTCGCTCAGCCCCGGGGGCCTCCGTCCCTCCTTCGGGACACAAGTGGACCCAGTTGGATGGGGGAGCCCCCCAGATGTGTCCACCCAGAACCTGTGGATGTGACCTCCTTTGGGGGAAGGAGGGTCTCTGCAGCTGTGATTAAGTGAAGGTTCATGGGGGGAGGTCATCCTGGATGACCAGGGTAGCCCTCAATCCAATGACAAGCATCCTTCTAAGAGACAGGGAAGAAGCTGCGTGATGACTGGGTAGAGGTGGGGCCACAGCCCAGGTGCACCCAGGGCCCCGAGTCTGGAGGGCCAGGCAGGACCCCCCACCTTTAAAGCTTTGGGGATAGCTCGGTCCCTCTGACTCCTTGATCTCTGACTTCTGGCCTCCAGGACCATGCTGTTTTAAGATGCCTGGCTGGGGAATCATTTGTTTCGGCCGCCCCAGGAGCCCAAGGACTATAAGACCACCCACCTCCTCCCGCATGCCGTTCTGCCATGAAAGCTGCTCAGGACCCTCAGGATGCGACCCCCTCAGAGTTCCTCACCTTCACCCCTACTCTCCCTGCTCTCAGAAACCCCCGGGCTCCCTTCAAACCGTCAAGCCTGATGGGGATGGGCCCAGCGATCCCAGACCTAGGGCATGGTGGGGCGTGTGCACATCTCAAACTCCACCAGCCCTCCCCTGACCCGGAACCAAGGGTGGGCACTCACACTCGCACTCGTAGCGGTAGTCACAGCGATGGCTCTGATTCTGCACCTTCACGGGGAGATGCCCGTTCACGCACGTGATGCTGCTCATCGGCCGTGGCCCCAGCAGGATGATACGGTTGTCACCTTCACAACGGGCCACCGTGCAGTCCTCCAGGAACCAGGACTCGTTCACCTGTGAGAGGCAGCACAGCACCCACGGGTGGGCTGGCAGGACCCCTTCTCACCACCCCCACCTCAGCCGCAGGAACCCCCCTGCCTGGGGCAGGGCGACCACTGCCTCCTGGCTGGGCTTGGACCCTGCGTGCTTTGCTCCAGCCAGAGTGACCTGTGGAGTGGCCACTGAGGGCTGGGGGTGTGCCATCAACCCTGGTGGATGCCCCGGGCCCTGTGCACACAGAAGGGCCTGGCAGGTCATGGTGGAGGTGGGAGGCACACCTTTCGAGGAGGGATTGTGCGATCACAGCCACTAACTGGAGTGGTTGGGGGCACAGAGGCTGAGGTCCCTGGGGGTGAGGAGGTGGTGCAGGCGCCCTGGAAGCGGTCAAGGTCACAGCGCTGGTTGCAGATGGCTAAGAAGGGGCAGCCTGCCCCGTCTGTCTTGTTGTAGACAACGTCCCCTACAAGGAAAGAGACAATAGGTCAGCCAGGGCGCGGCCAAGGGCATGAGGACACGACAAAGGCAACCAAATGCCAGGGAGGAGGTCTGCAGGAGGGGTGATACTTCACGTGCCTGGTAGGAAGAACTTCCCAAAGGCGTGGCAAAGACAGGGTGTGGTGGGGCTAGGCGAGGTTGTGGGAAAAATGGAGGGCATCAGGCTGCCAGAGGTCTCTGAGGACCAGGAGGGAGTAGTGGGTGGAGACCCAGGAGTAGTCCATATGGGGGAGGTCGACAGGTGACCTGTGGGTGGGTAACTGGACAAGTCTGGCTTTGTGGTCATGGGTGAGGACCCCGGGAATGCAGAGGGACTAGAGATGGACACCCTCTCCGTGGTCGCTGTGGAGGAAGGTCCTGTCACACTGGTGGGGGTGGAGGTCCTCTCGATGGTCACTGTGGAGGAGGGTCCTGTCACACTGGTGGGGGTGGAGGTCATCTCGGTGGTCGCTGTGGAGGAGGGTCCTGTCACACTGGTGGGGGTGGAGGTCCTCTCGGTGGTCACTGTGGAGGACAGTCCTGTCACACTGGTGGGGGTGGAGACACTCTCGGTGGTCGCTGTGGAGGAAGGTCCTGTCACACTGGTGGGGGTGGAGGTCCTCTCGGTGGTCACCATGGAGGAGGGTCCTGTCACACTGGTGGTGGTGGAGACCCCCTCTTTGGTCGCTGTGGAGGAGCGTCCTGTCACACTGGTGAGGGTGGATATCCTTTCGGTTGTTGCTGTGGAGGAGAGTCCTGTCACACTGGTGGGGGTGGAGACCCTCTCCGTGGTTGCTGTGGAGGAAGGTCCTGTCACACTGGTGGGGGTGGAGACACTCTCGGTGGTCACCATGGAGGAGGGTCCTGTCACACTGGTAGGGGTGGAGACCCCCTCTATGGTCGCTGTGGAGGAGGGTCCTGTCACACTGGTAGGGGTGGAGGTCCTCTCGATGGTCGCTGTGGAGGAGGGTCCTGTCACACTGGTGGGGGTGGAGGTCCTCTCGGTGGTCGCTGTGGAGGACGGTCCTGTCACACTGGTAGGGGTGGAGGTCCTCTCGATGGTCGCTGTGGAGGAGGGTCCTGTCACACTGGTGGGGGTGGAGGTCATCTCGGTGGTCGCTGTGGAGGAGGGTCCTGTCACACTGGTGGGGGTGGAGGTCCTCTCGGTGGTCACTATGGAGGACAGTCCTGTCACACTGGTGGGGGTGGAGACACTCTCGGTGGTCGCTGTGGAGGAAGGTCCTGTCACACTGGTTGGGGTGGAGGTCCTCTCGGTGGTCACCATGGAGGAGGGTCCTGTCACACTGGTGGTGGTGGAGACCCCCTCTTTGGTCGCTGTGGAGGAGCGTCCTGTCACACTGGTGAGGGTGGATATCCTTTCGGTTGTCGCTGTGGAGGAGAGTCCTGTCACACTGGTGGGGGTGGAGACCCTCTCCGTGGTTGCTGTGGAGGAAGGTCCTGTCACACTGGTGGGGGTGGAGACACTCTCGGTGGTCACCATGGAGGAGGGTCCTGTCACACTGGTAGGGGTGGAGACCCCCTCTGTGGTCGCTGTGGAGGAGGGTCCTGTCACACTGGTAGGGGTGGACATCCCCTCTGTGGTCGCTGTGGAGGAGGGTCCTGTCACACTGGTGGGGGTGGAGACCCCCTCTGTGGTCGCTGTGGAGGAGGGTCCTGTCACACTGGTAGGGGTGGACATCCCCTCTGTGGTCGCTGTGGAGGAGGGTCCTGTCACACTGGTGGGGGTGGAGACACTCTCGGTGGTAACCATGGAGGAGGGTCCTGTCACACTGGTGGGGGTGGAGACCCTCTCCGTGGTTGCTGTGGAGGAAGGTCCTGTCACACTGGTGGGGGTGGAGACACTCTCGGTGGTCACCATGGAGGAGGGTCCTGTCACACTGGTAGGGGTGGAGACCCCCTCTGTGGTCGCTGTGGAGGAGGGTCCTGTCACACTGGTAGGGGTGGACATCCCCTCTGTGGTCGCTGTGGAGGAGGCTCCTGTCACACTGGTGGGGGTGGAGACCCCCTCTGTGGTCGCTGTGGAGGAAGGTCCTGTCACACTGGTGTGGGTGGAGGTCCTCTTGGGGGTCGCTGTGGAGGAGGGTCCTGTCACACTGGTAGGGGTGGAGACCCCCTCTGTGGTCGCTGTGGAAGAAGGTCCTGTCACACTGGTGTGGGTGAACGTGCTCTCAGTGGTCGCTGTAGAGGAAGGTCCTGTCACACTGGTGGGGGTGGAGGTCCTCTCGGTGGTCGCTGTGGAGGAGGGTCCTGTCACACTGGTGTGGGTGGAAGTCCTCTCGGTGGTCGCTGTGGAGGAGGGTCCTGTCACACTGGTGGGGGTGGAGGTCCTCTCGGTGGTCGCTGTGGAGGAGGGTCCTGTCACACTGGTGGGGGTGGACGTCCCCTCTGTGGTCGCTGTGGAGGAGGGTCCTGTCACACTGGTGGGGGTGGAGACCCCCTCTGTGGTCGCTGTGGAGGAGGGTCCTGTCACACTGGTAGGGGTGGAGACCCCCTCTGTGGTCGCTGTGGAAGAAGGTCCTGTCACACTGGTGTGGGTGGACGTGCTCTCAGTGGTCGTTGTAGAGGAGGGTCCTGTCACACTGGTGGGGGTGGAGGTCCTCTCGGTGGTCGCTGTGGAGGAGCGTCCTGTCACATTGGTGGGGGTGGAGGTCCTCTCGGTGGTCGCTGTGGAGGAGGGTCCTGTCACACTGGTAGGGGTGGAGACCCCCTCTGTGGTTGCTGTGGAGGAAGGTCCTGTCACACTGGTGGGGGTGGATGTCCTCTCAGTGGTCGCTGTGGAGGAGCGTCCTGTCACACTGGTGGGGGTGGAGGTCCTCTCGGTGGTCGCTGTGGAGGAGGGTCCTGTCACACTGGTAGGGGTGGAGACCCCCTCTGTGGTTGCTGTGGAGGAAGGTCCTGTCACACTGGTGTGGGTGGATGTGCTCTCAGTGGTCACTGTGGAGGACAGTCCTGTCACACTGGTGGGGGTGGAGGTCCTCTCGGTGGTCGCTGTGGAGGAAGGTCCTGTCACACTGGTGGGGGTGGAAGTCCTCACGGTGGTCACCATGGAGGAGGGTCCTGTCACACTGGTGGTGGTGGAGACCCCCTCTGTGGTCGCTGTGGAGGAGCGTCCTGTCACACTGGTGAGGATGGAGATCCTTTCGGTTGTCGCTGTAGAGGAGAGTCCTGTCACACTGGTGGGGGTGGAGACCCTCTCCGTGGTTGCTGTGGAGGACAGTCCTGTCACACTGGTGGGGGTGGAGACACTCTCGGTGGTCACCATGGAGGAGGGTCCTGTCACACTGGTGGGGGTGGAGACCCTCTCCGTGGTTGCTGTGGAGGAGGGTCCTGTCACACTTGTGGGGGTAGAGACCCTCTCCGTGGTTGCTGTGGAGGAGGGACCTGTCACACTGGTGGGGGCGGAGGTCCTCTTGAGGGTCACCGTGGAGAAGGGTCCTGTCACACTGGTGGTGGTGGAGACCACCCCTGAGGTCACTGTGGAGGAGGGTCCTGTCACACTTGTGGGGGTAGAGACCCTCTCCATGGTTGCTGTGGAGGAGGGACCTGTCACCGTGGTGGGGGTGGAGGTCCTCTCAGTGGTCACCATGGAGGAGGGTCCTGTCACACTGGTGTGGGTGGATGTGCTCTCAGTGGTCGCTGTGGAGGAGGGTCCTGTCACACTGGTGGGGGTGGAGGTCCTCTCGGTGGTCGCTGTGGAGGAGGGTCCTGTCACACTGGTGGGGGTGGAGGTCCTCTCGGTGGTCGCTGTGGAGGAGGGTCCTGTCACACTGGTGGGGGTGGAGGTCCTCTCGGTGGTCGCTGTGGAGGAGGGTCCTGTCACACTGGTGGGGGTGGAGGTCCTCTCGGTGGTCACCGTGGAGGAGGGTCCTGTCACACTGGTGGGGGTAGAGACCCCCTCTGTGGTCGCTGTGGAGGAGCGTCCTCTCACACTAGTGAGGGTGGAGGTCCTTTGGGTGGTCGCTGTGGAGGAGAGTCCTGTCACACTGGTGGGGGTGGAGACCCTCTCCGTGGTTGCTGTGGAGGACAGTCCTGTCACACTGGTGGGGGTGGAGACCCCCTCTGTGGTCACCATGGAGGAGGGTCCTGTCACACTGGTGTGGGTGGACGTGCTCTCAGTGGTCGCTGTGGAGGAAGGTCCTGTCACACTGGTGGGGGTGGAGACCCTCTTGGTGGTCGCTGTGGGGGGAGGGTCCTGTCACACTGGTGGGGATGGAGACCCCCTCTGTGGTCGCTGTGGAGGAAGGTCCTGTCACACTGGTGGGGGTGGAGACCCTCTTGGTGGTCGCTGTGGAGGAGAGTCCTGTCACACTAGTGGGGGTGGAGACCCTCTTGATGGTCGCTGTGGAGGAGGGTCCTGTCACACTGGTGGGGGTGGAGACCCTCTCCGTGGTCACTGTGGAGGAGGGTCCTGTCACACTGGTGAGGGTGGAGGTCCTCTCGGTGGTCGCTGTGGAGGAGGGTCCTGTCACACTGGTGCGGGTGGAGGTCCTCTCGGTGGTCGCTGTGGAGGACAGTCCTGTCACACTGGTGGGGGTGGAGACACTCTCAGTGGTCACTGTGGTGGAAGGTCCTGTCACACTGGTGTGGGTGGAGGTCCTCTCGGTGGTCTCTGTGGAGGAGGGTCCTGTCACACTGGTAGGGGTGGAGACCCCCTCTGTGGTCGCTGTGGAGGAAGGTCCTGTCACACTGGTGTGGGTGGAGACCCTCTCCGTGGTCGCTGTGGAGGAGGGTCCTGTCACATTGGTGGGGGTGGAGACCCCCTCTGTGGTCACTGTGGAGGAAGGTCCTGTCACACTGGTGTGGGTGAAGGTCCTCTCGGGGGTCGCTGTGGAGGAGGGTCCTGTCACACTGGTAGGGGTGGAGACCCCCTCTGTGGTCGCTGTGGAGAAAGGTCCTGTCACACTGGTGTGGGTGGACGTGCTCTCGGTCGCTGTGGAGGAGGGTCCTGTCACACTGGTGGGGGTGGAGGTCCTCTCGGTGGTCGGTGTGGAGGAGCGTCCTGCCACACTGGTAGGGGTGGAGACCCCCTCTGTGGTCGCTGTGGAGGAAGGTCCTGTCACACTGGTGTGGGTGGATGTGCTCTCGGTGGTCGCTGTGGAGGAGGGTCCTGTCACACTGGTGGGGGTGGAAGTCCTCTCGGTGGTCGCTGTGGAGGAGGGTCCTGTCAGACTGGTGGGAGTGGAGGTCCTCTCGGTGGTCGCTGTGGAGGAGGGTCCTGTCACACTGGTGGGGGTGGAGGTCCTCTCGGTGGTCACTGTGGAGGAGGGTCCTGTCACACTGGTGGGGGTGGAGGTCCTCTCGGTGGTCACCATGGAGGAGGGTCCTGTCACACTGGTGGGGGTAGAGACCCCCTCTGTGGTCGCTGTGGAGGAAGGTCCTGTCACACTGGTGTGGGTGGATGTGCTCTCAGTGGTCGCTGTGGAGGAAAGTCCTGTCACACTGGTGGAGATGTAGACCCCCTCTGTGGTCGCTGTGGAGGAAGGTCCTGTCACACTGGTGGGGATGGAGACCCCCTCTGTGGTTGCTGTAGAGGAGAGTCCTGTCACACTGGTGGGGGTTGACACCCTTTCTGAGGTCACTGTGGAGGAGGGTCCTGGGACACTCGTGGGGGTGTAGATCCTCGCAGTGGTACCTTTGGAGGAAGGTCCTGTCACACTGGTGGGGGTAGAGACCCTCTCAGTGGTCACTGTGGAAGAGGGTCCTGTCACACTCGTGGGGATGGAGACCCTCTTGGTGGTCACTGTAGAAGAGGGTCCTGTCACACTCGTGGGGGTGGAGACCCTCTTGGTGGTCGCTGTGGAGGAAGGTCCTGTCACACTGGTGGGGGTGGAGGTCCTCTCTGTGGTCTCTGTGGAGGAGGGTCCTGTCACACTTGTGGGGGTAGAGACCCTCTCCGTGGTTGCTGTGGAGGAGGGACCTGTCACACTGGTGGGGGTGGAGGTCCTCTTGAGGGTCACCATGGAGAAGGGTCCTGTCACACTGGTGGTGGTGGAGACCACCCCTGAGGTCACTGTGGAGGAGGGTCCTGTCACACTTGTGGGGGTAGAGACCCTCTCCATGGTTGCTGTGGAGGAGGGACCTGTCACCGTGGTGGGGGTGGAGGTCCTCTCAGTGGTCACCATGGAGGAGGGTCCTGTCACACTGGTGTGGGTGGATGTGCTCTCAGTGGTCACTGTGGAGGAGAGTCCTGTCACACTGGTGGGGGTGGAGACTGCCACTGAGGTCACCATGGAGGAGGGTCCTGGCACACTCGTGGGGGTTGAGACCCTCTTGGTGGTCACTGTGGAGGAGGGTCCTGTCACACTCGGGGTGGAGACCCTCTCCGTGGTCACCTTGGAGGAGGGTCCTGTCACACTCGTGAGAGTGGAGGTCCTCTCTGTGGTCACTGTGGAGGGTCCTGTCACACTCGTGGTGGTGGAGACCCTCTCCCTGGTTGCCTTAGAGGAGGGTCCTGTCACATTTGTTGGGGTGGAGACGCTCTCTGTGGTCGCTGAGGAGGAGGGTCCTATCACACTGGTGGGGGTGGAGGTCCTCTTGGTGGTCACCATGGAGGAGGGTCCTGACACACTCGTGGGGGTGGAGACCCTCTCTGTGGTCACTGTGGAAGAGGACCCTGTCACACTGGTGGGGGTGGAGACCCTCTTCATGGTTGCCTTGGAGGAGGGACCTGTCACACTGGTGATGGTGGAGACCACCTCTGAGGTCACCGTGGAGGAGGGTCCTGTCACACTCGTGGGGATGGAGACCCTCTCTGTGGTCGCTGTGGAGGATAGTCCTGTCTCACTGGTGGGGGTGGAGGTGGTGATGGCTGTGCCGGGGCAGTAGCTCTTGTCACAGCAAAGCAAGCGGATCTGGTAGTTCAAGCACATCTGGCCACTCTGGTCCTGGTTCCGGCACACCAGGCCCACCTCTAGCTGGCACAGTACTACCTGGCCCAGGTCTGGCAGGGGGATGTCTGGCAGCTCCTCAGCCCGACACTCCAGCTCCAGAGGCTGCTTGCAAATAGCCCCACCGGCCGCCCGGATGTTGGCATAGGTCTCATAGTCCCCCCCATAAGGCCCTGGCATTGGATAGCTCTGGTCCATCCAGTCTGTCCAGGCACACTGACGTTCACAGGTGGTGGACTCAGTCCCTGGGGATGTGGGGACCAAGGTGGTCCCAGAGGTGTGGGTCTTTGGGGAGGACAAAGTGGCCACAGAGGTGGTGATGGTGGTGGGGCCCAGGGTAGTGCCCAGTGAGGAGGTGCTGGGCTCAGGCCCTGGAGGGGATAGGGAGGTTCTGGTGCCTGCCCCTGTGCTGGAGGTAGCCTGGCCTGTGCTGAGTGTGGTGACTGGGGGTCTGGTCGTGGTCTCAGAGGGCCTGGTGGGGAGCTCTGTGACTTGTGTAGTGCCCTTGGAGGTTGTGGGTGGCAGGAATTGGGTGTGGGTGGTGGCCCTGGTAGTGGGCATCACTGGGCTGGGGGGCAGGTTGGTCACAGAGGTGGACTCAAGAATGTGGGAAGTCACCACAGTGACTGTGGAGGGGGCACCAGTCAAAGTTGGCTTCGGGGTCATGGGCAGGACCTTGGAGGAAGAGAATGGGGGCCAGGTCGTGGTGGAGGTTGGGGGCCATGGCCCGGTTGCTGTGGAGCTGACAGGGGGCAGGGAAGTGGACTGGAGGCCTGGGGTGGCTGTGGTGGGGCAGTGTCGGACATCATCACAGCAGTAAACACGGATGTTGTAGTTGAAACACATGGTGAAAGGCCCTCTCTGGTCCTTGTTCCTGCACACCAACCCTGTCTCCAGGCTGCAGCTGAGCACCTGCCCGATCTGGTCGATGCTGACCTCAGGGTAGTTCTCTGCCCGGCATTCAATCTTCTCTGGGTCCGGGCACATTTTGCCACCTGCAGCCCGGATATTGTCGTAGGTCTCTATGTCTCCACCCATGACGCCTGAGGTGGGGAAGTCCACATCAAACCACTCTGTCCACCTGCACTTGGGTTGACAGCTGGTCGTGCCCTGGCTGGTGGTGGCCCCAGTGGTGGCTGTAGCAGGGGCTGGGGTGCTGGTCTCGGGGTGCTGGGTGGATGGGGTGCGTGTTGTACTCAGTGCTGTTTCTGTTGGCGGCCGAGCTGTGGAGGTTTGAGTCGTTGCCAACACCGAGGTTGGCCCCTGTGAGGTTTTCCGAGTTGGGAGTACTGACGTGGCTATCCCCAGGGAGGTGGACCCTGTGGATCCTGGAGGAGATGTCAGGCGTGTGCCTGTGTGGCCTGGACTCGAGGCCGTAACTCGGGTCGTGAGTCGCGTGGAAAGGGAAGGCACTGGTGTGGCACTGCTGGCAGGGGACCCGGTAACCACTGTGCTCCCCGTCTGTGTTCTGGTCTGTGTGGGTGTTGGCACAGCAGTGGAGGTGGTGCTGGAGGTGGAAGAGGCAGTGGGGACGGTGCCAGTGGAGATGGCGGCAGTGGGCACTGTGGCAGTGACATCCGCGGCAGTGGGTGCCGTGGCCTTGGAGGTGGCAGCTGTAGAGATGGTGGCAGTGGTGGTGGTGGCCATGGGCACTGTCACAATGGTGCTGGTGGCCGTGGGCACTGTAACCGTGGTGGAGGTGGTCGTGGTCACTGTAGGAGTGGGGGCAGTGGCAGTGGTGGCAGTGGCTATGGAGGAGGTGGTTGTGGGCAGTGCAGCTGTGGTGGCTGTGGGCACTGTGGTACTGGTGGCCGTGGGCACTGTGGCTGTGGTGGTAGTGGCCGTGGTGGCCGTGGGCACTGCAGCAGTGGTAGCAGTGCCAGCAGTGGCAGCAGTGGCTGTGGAGGCGGTGGCCGTGGCTGTGAGGGACGTGGTGGCCGTGGGCAGCGTGCAGTGGTTGTCCTCACAGCACAGCGCACGCATCCTGTAGTTGTAGCACATCTTGAACAGGCCCGGTTGCTCATAGTTCCTGCACACCAGGCCGAAGCGGACATCGCAGTGCACTCGCTGGCCCACCTGCTCTGGTGTCAGGCCAGGGTAGTTCTCAGCCTCACACTCTATCTCCTGGGGCTGCTTGCACACAGCCTCTCCCACACCCCTGATCTTCTCATAGGTCTCAAAGTCCCCGCCCCCCTCCTCGTACTTGGGGTAGTCCACGTCGAACCACTCTGTCCACTTGCACTTGGGTTGACAGCTGGTTTGAGTCGTTGTCAACACCGAGGTGGGCCCCTGTGAGGTTTTCTGAGTTGGGAGGACCGAAGTGGCTGTCCCTGGGGAGGTGGACCCTGTGGATCCTGGAGGAGATGTCAGGCGTGTGCCTGTGTGGCCTGGACTCGAGGCTGTCACTCGGGTCGTGAGTCGCGTGGAAAGGGCAGGCACTGGTGTGGCACTGCTGGCAGGGGACCCGGTAACCACTGTGCTCCCCGTCTGTGTTCTGGTCTGTGTGGGTGTTGGCACAGCAGTGGAGGTGGTGCTGGAGGCAGCAGAGGCAGTGAGGATGGTGCCAGTGGACATGGTGGCAGTGGGCACTGTAGCAGTGACAACCACGGCAGTGGCCTTGGAGGTGGCAGCTGTAGAGATGGTGGCAGTGGTTGTGGTGGCCGTGGGCACTGTGGCAGTGGTGGCCGTGGGCACCGTAGCAGTGGTAACAGTGGCACCAGTGGCTGTGGAGGCAGTGGCCGTGGGCACTGTAGCTGTGGTGGCCATAGGCACTGTTGCAGTGGTGGCTGTTGGCACAGTAGCAGTGATTGCTGTGGGCACTGTAGCTGTGGTGGCGGTGGCTGTGGGAACTGTGGCAGTGGTGGTTGTGGGCACTGTGGCTGTAGTGGCAGTGGCCATGGGCACTGTAGCTGTGGTGACAGTGGTTGCTGTGGGCACTGTAGCAGTGGTTGCTGTGGGCACTGTAGTTGTGGTGGCTGTGGGGACTGTGGTGGTCATGGGCAGTGTGGCAGTGCTGGCCGTGGGCACTGTAGCTGTGGTGGTAGTGGCCGTGGTGGCCGTGGGCACTGCAGCAGTGGTAGCAGTGGCTGTGGTGGCCGTGAGGGACGTGGTGGCCGTGGGCAGCGTGCAGTGGTTGTCCTCACAGCACAGCGCACGCATCCTGTAGTTGTAGCACATCTTGAACAGGCCCGGTTGCTCATCGTTCCTGCACACCAGGCCGAAGCGGACGTCGCAGTGCACTTGTTGGCCCACCTGCTCCAGTGTCAGGCCAGGGTAGTTCTCAGCCTCACACTCTATCTCCTGGGGCTGCTTGCACACAGCCTCTCCCACACCCCTGATCTTCTCATAGGTCTCAAAGTCCCCGCCCCCCTCCTCGTACTTGGGGTAGTCCACGTCGAACCACTCTGTCCACTTGCACTTGGGTTGACAGCTGGTCGTGCCCTGGCTGGTGGTGGCCCCTGTGGTGGCCGTAGCGGGGGCTGGGGTGCTGGTCTCGGGGTGCTGGGTGGATGGGGTGCGTGTTGTGCTCAGTGCTGTTTCTGTTGGCGGCCGAGCTGTGGAGGTTTGAGTCGTTGCCCACACCGAGGTGGGCCCCTGTGAGGTTTTATGAGTTGGGAGGACCGACATGGCTGTCCCCAGGGAGGTGGACCCTGTGGATCCTGGAGGAGATGTCAGGCGTGTGCCTGTGTGGCCTGGACTTGTGGCCGTCACTCGGGTTGTGAGTCGTGTGGAAAGGGAAGGCACTGGTGTGGCACTGGTGGCAGGGGACCCAGTAACCACTGTGCTCCCTGTCTGTGTTCTGATCTGTGTGGGTGTTGGCACAGCAGTGGAGGTGGTGCTGGAGGCAGAAGAGGCAGTGGGGACGGTGCCAGTGGAGATGGTGGCAGTGGGCACTGTAGCAGTGACAACCGCGGCAGTGGGGGCTGTAGCCTTGGAGGTGGCAGCTGTAGAGATGGTGGCAGTGGTGGCGGTGGCTGTGGGCACTAGAGGAGTGGGGGCAGTGGCAGTGGTGGCAGTGGCTATGGAGGTGGTGGCCTTGGGCACTGTAGCTGTGGTGGCCGTGGGCACTGTAGCTGTGGTGGCCGTGGGCACTGTAGCTGTGGTGGCCGAGGGCACTGTAGCAGTGGTGGCCGTGGGCACTGTAGCTGTGGTGGCCGTGGGCACTGTAGCTGTGGTGGCCGTGGGCACGGTAGCAGTGGTGGCCGAGGGCACTGTAGCAGTGGTGGCCGTGGGCACTGTAGCTGTGGTGGCCGTGGGCACTGTAGCTGTGGTGGCAGTGGGCACGGTAGCAGTGGTGGCTGAGGGCACTGTAGCTGTGGTGGCTGTGGGCACTGTAGCTGTGGTGGCCGTAGGCACTATAGCTGTGGTGGGCACTGTAGCTGTGGTGGCCGTGGGCACTGTAGCTGTGGTGGCCGTGGGCACTGTAGCTGTGGTGGCCGTGGGCACTGTAGCTGTGGTGGCCGTGGGCATGGTAGCTGTGGTGGCCGTGGGCACTGTAGCAGTCATGGTGGTGGCTGTGGGCAATGTAGCTGTGGCAGTGGTTGCCATGGAAACTATAGCTGTGGTGGCGGTGGCCGTGGGCACTGTGGCAGTGGTGGCCGTAGGCACCGTAGCTGTGGTGGCTGTGGGCACTGTAGCTGTGGTGGTGGCAGTGCTGGCCATGGTCACTGTAGCTGTGGTGGTGGTGGTTGTGGTGGCCATGGGCACTGTGGCAGGGCTGGCCGTGGGCACTGCAGCAGTGGTAGCAGTGCTAGCAGTGGTAGCAGTGGCTGTGGAGGCAGTGGCCGTGGCCGTGGGGGACGTGGTGGCCGTGGGCAGCGTGCAGTGGTTGTCCTCACAGCACAGCGCACGCATCCTGTAGTTGTAGCACATCTTGAACAGGCCTGGTTGCTCGTCGTTCCTGCACACCAGGCCGAAGCGGACGTCGCAGTGCACTCGCTGGCCCACCTGCTCCGGTGTCAGGCCAGGGTAGTTCTCAGCCTCACACTCTATCTCCTGGGGCTGCTTGCACACAGCCTCTCCTGCACCCCTGATCTTCTCATAGGTCTCAAAGTCCCCGCCGCCCTCCTCGTACTTGGGATAGTCCACATCGAACCACTCTGTCCACTTGCACTTGGGTTGACAGCTGGTCGTGCCCTGGCTGGTGGTGGCCCCTGTGGTGGCCGTAGCGGGGGCTGGGGTGCTGGTCTCGGGGTGCTGGGTAGATGGGGTGCGTGTTGTGCTCAGTGCTGTTTCTGTTGGCGGCCGAGCCGTGGAGGTTTGAGTCGTTGCCCACACCGAGGTGGGCCCCTGTGAAGGTTTCTGAGTTGGGAGGACTGACGTGGCTGTCCCCAGGGAGGTGGACCCTGTGGATCCTGGAGGAGATGTCAGGCGTGTGCCTGTGTGGCCTGGACTCGAGGCCGTCACTCGGGTTGTGAGTCGCGTGGAAAGGGCAGGCACTGGTGTGGCACTGCTGGCAGGGGACCCGGTAACCACTGTGCTCCCCGTCTGTGTTCTGGTCTGTGTGGGTGTTGGCACAGCAGTGGAGGTGGTGCTGGAGGCAGAAGAGGCAGTGGGGACGGTGCCAGTGGAGATGGCGGCAGTGACAACGGTGGCAGTGACATCCACGGCAGTGGGGGCTGTGGCCTTGGAGGTGGCAGCTGTAGAGATGGTGGCAGTGGAGGTGGTGGCCGAGGGCACTGTCTCAGTGGTGGCCGTGGGCACTGCGGCAGTGGTTATGGAGGTGGCCGTGGACACTGTCTCAGTGGTGGCAGTCACAGTAGGCACTATTGCAGTGGCCTCTGTGGTCACTGTAGGAGTGTGGGCAGTGGCAGTGGTGGCAGTGGCTATGGAGGTGGTGGTTGTGGGCACTGTGGCAGTGGTGGCACTGGGCACCATAGCACTCGTGGCAGTGGCGGTGAGCACTGTGGCAGTGGTGGCCGTGGGCACTGTGGCAGTGGTGACAGTACCAGTGGGCACCGTAGCAGTGGTGATTGTGGACAATGTGGCAGTGGTGGCTGTGGGCACTGTAGCGGTGGTGGCCATGGGCACTGTGGCAGTAGGGGTGGTGGGCACTGTAGCAGTGGCTGTTGAGGTGGTGGCCATGGGCACTGTAGCCGTGGTGGTCGTGGGCACTGTGGAGGTAGTGGCCGTGGGCACTGTAGCCGTGGTGGCTGTGGGCACTGTGGCAGTGGTGGTGGTGGCTGTGGGCACTGTAGCTGTGGCAGTGGTGGTCGTGGGCACTGTGGCAGGGCTGGCCGTGGGCACTGTAGCTGTGGTGGTAGTGGCCGTGGTGGCCGTGGGCACTGCAGAGGTGGTAGCAGTGCCAGCAGTGGCCGTGGCCGTGAGGTACGTGGTGGCCGTGGGCACTGCAGCGGTGGTTGCAGTGCCAGCAGTGGTAGCAGTGCCAGCAGTGGCTGTGGTGGCCGTGAGGGACGTGGTGGCTGTGGGCAGTGTGCAGTGGTTGTCCTCACAGCACAGGGCACGCATCCTGTAGTTGTAGCACATCTTGAACAGGCCCGGTTGCTCGTCGTTCCTGCACACCAGGCCGAAGCGGATGTCGCAGTGCACTTGCTGGCCCACCTGCTCCGGTGTCAGGCCAGGGTAGTTCTCAGCCTCACACTCTATCTCCTGGGGCTGCTTGCACACAGCCTCTCCTGCACCCCTGATCTTCTCATAGGTCTCAAAGTCCCCGCCGCCCTCCTCGTACTTGGGATAGTCCACATCGAACCACTCTGTCCACTTGCACTTGGGTTGACAGCTGGTCGTGCCCTGGCTGGTGGTGGCCCCTGTGGTGGCTGTAGCGGGGGCTGGGGTGCTGGTCTCGGGGTGCTGGGTAGATGGGGTGCGTGTTGTGCTCAGTGCTGTTTCTGTCGGTGGCCAAGCTGTGGAGGTTTGAGTCGTTGCCAACACCGAGGTGGGCCCCTGTGAGGTTTTCCGAGTTGGGAGGACCGAAGTGGCTGTCCCCAGGGAGGTGGACCCTGTGGATCCTGGAGGAGATGTCAGGCGTGTGCCTGTGTGGCCTGGACTCGAGGCCGTCACTTGGGTCGTGAGTCGCGTGGAAAGGGCAGGCACTGGTGTGGCACTGCTGGCAGGGGACCCGGTAACCACTGTGCTCCCCATCTGTGTTCTGGTCTGTGTGGGTGTTGGCACAGCAGTGGAGGTGGTGCTGGAGGCAGAAGAGGCAGTGGGGATGGTGCCAGTGGAGATGGTGGCAGTGGGCACTGTAGCAGTGACAACCGCGGCAGTGGGGGCTGTAGCCTTGGAGGTGGCAGCTGTAGAGATGGTGGCAGTGGTGGCGGTGGCCATGGGCACTGTAGCTGTGGTGACAGTGGTTTCTGTGGGCACAGTAGCAGTGGTTGCTGTGGGCACTGTAGTTGTGGTGGCTGTGGGGACTGTGGTGGCCGTGGGCACTGTGGCAGTGCTGGCTGTGGGCACTGTAGCTGTGGTGGTAGTGGCCGTGGCTGTGAGCACTGCAGCAGTGGAAGCAGTGCCAGCAGTGGTAACAGTGCCAGTACTGGCAGCAGTGCCAGCAGTGGCTGTGGTGGCCGTGAGGGACGTGGTGGTCGTGGGCAGTGTGCAGTGGTTGTCCTCACAGCACAGTGCACGCATCCTGTAGTTGTAGCACATCTTGAACAGGCCCGGTTGCTCATCGTTCCTGCACACCAGGCCGAAGCGGACGTCGCAGTGCACTTGCTGGCCCACCTGCTCCGGTGTCAGGCCAGGGTAGTTCTCAGCCTCACACTCTATCTCCTGGGGCTGCTTGCACACAGCCTCTCCCGCACTCCTGATCTTCTCATAGGTCTCAAAGTCCCCACCGCCATCCTCATACTTGGGGTAGTCCACGTCGAACCACTCTGTCCACTTGCACTTGGGTTGACAGCTGGTCGTGCCCTGGCTGGTGGTGGCCCCTGTGGTGGCCGTAGCGGGGGCTGGGGTGCTGGTCTCGGGGTGCTGGGTGGATGGGGTGTGTGTTGTGCTCAGTGCTGTTTCTGTTGGCGGCCGAGCTGTGGAGGTTTGAGTCGTTGTCAACACCGAGGTGGGCCCCTGTGAGGGTTTCCAAGTTGGGAGGCCCGATGTGGCTGTCCCCGGGGAGGTGGACCCTGTGGATCCTGGAGGAGATGTCAGGCGTGTGCCTGTGTGGCCTGGACTCGTGGCCGTCACTTGGGTTGTGAGTCGTGTGGAAAGGGAAGGCACTGGTGTGGCACTGCTGGCAGGGGACCCGGTAACCACTGTGCTCCCTGTCTGTGTTCTGGTCTGTGTGGGTGTTGGCACAGCAGTGGAGGTGGTGCTGGAGGCAGAAGAGGCAGTGGGGACGGTGCCAGTGGAGATGGTGGCAGTGGGCACTGTAGCAGTGACAACCATGGCAGTGGGTGCTGTGGCCTTGGAGGTGGCAGCTGTAGAGATGGTGTCAGTGGAGGTGGCTGTGGGCACTGTAGGACTGGGGGCAGTGGGCACTATAGCAGTGTCTATGGAGGGGGTGGCTGTGGACACTGTCTCAGTGGTGGCAGTCACAGTAGGCACTATCACAGTGGTCGCTGTGGGCACTGTAGGAGTGGGGGTGGTGGCAGTGGCTATGGAGGCGGTGGTTGTGGGCACTGTGGAAGTTGTGGCACTGGGCACTGTAGAACTCGTGGCAGTGGTGGTGGGCACTGTGGCAGTGGTAGCTGTGGGCACTGTGGCAGTGGTGGTAGTTCCTGTGGGCACTGTAGCAGTAGTGGCCGTGGGCACTGTAGCTGTGGTGACGGTGCCAGTGGGCACCGTGGCAGTGGTTGCCATGGGCACTGTGGCAGTAGTGGTGGTGGTGGCTGTTGGCACTGTAGCAGTGGTAGCAGTGATCGAGGGCACCATAGCAGTGGTGGCTCTGGGCACTGTAGGAGTGGGGGCAGTGGCAGTGGTGCCAGGGGCTGTGGAGGGGGTGGCCATGGACACTGTCACAGTGGTGGCATTCACAGTGGGCACTGTGACAGTGGTTGTGGTGGGCACTGTAGCAGTGGTGGTGGTGGCTGTAGACACTGTAGCAGTGGTGGCCGTGGGCACTGTAGTAGTGGCTGTGGAGGTGGTGGCCGTGGGCACTGTAGCCATGGTTGCTGTGGGCACTGTAGCTGTGGTGGTGGTGGCCGTGGGCACTGTGGCAGTGGTGGCTGTGGGGACTGTGGCTTTGGTGGTGGTGGCCGTGGCCGTGGGGGACGTGGTGGCCGTAGGCAGCGTGCAGTGGTTGTCCTCACAGCACAGCGCACGCATCCTGTAGTTGTAGCACATCTTGAACAGGCCCGGTTGCTCATCGTTCCTGCACACCAGGCCGAAGCGGACGTCGCAGTGCACTCGCTGGCCCACCTGCTCCGGTGTCAGGCCAGGGTAGTTCTCAGCCTCACACTCTATCTCCTGGGGCTGCTTGCACACAGCCTCTCCTGCACCCCTGATCTTCTCATAGGTCTCAAAGTCCCCGCCGCCATCCTCATACTTGGGGTAGTCCACGTCAAACCACTCTGTCCAGTGGCAGTGAGGCTCACAGGTGGTGGTGGCCGGGAACACAGAGCTGCTGCCCTCTGCGGTCGTGGCTGTGGTCAGCTTGGTGGGTGGGGTCTGCGAGGTGGGCACCACCGTGGTTGGGTGAGTGGTTCCTGTGGTGGGCGTGGTCTGGGAGGATGGAGGCTGGCTGGTGCCACAGGGCACATAGTCACAGCAGAGGACCCTCAGCTTGTAGTTCAGACAGAGTGGGGGGCTCTGCTCGCTGTTGAAGCAAGTCAAGCCCTTGTCCGGGCTGCACTCCACCTTCTGGCCCAGCTCCTCCAGGGGTATGCCTGGGAGTAGCTGCGCCTGGCACTCAATGTCCACGGGGGCCAGGCAGACCTGGTAGCCCCTCTGCCTCAGGTTCTCAAATGTTTCAAAATCTCCCCCGCTCATGCCTGGCTCTGGATGGCCTCCATCATACCAGTCGGACCAGTGGCAGACCTTCCGCACACACACAGTGGACGGGGTGGGGACCAAGCCTGTGGGCATAGGGCAGGGGTCCCCATCAGCCTCCTCTGCATCCTTGCCAGCCACACCCAGAGGAGGGGTGACTCATGTCCCCTTACCCAGGGTGGCCCCAGACCATCCTTCGCACCCAGGACACCTGCGCCAGGCGCTTCCTGGGCCCTCCTTCAGCACCCAGACCACTGTCAGGGTCCAGGGCCCCGGCGGTAAGGCAGGCCCAGCGGTGTGCCCGCGAGGCTTACCCGTGGTGGAGGGCGGAGCGGCAGTGCTGGTGAAGGTGAAGGGTGTTGTAGACAGGGCTCCGGGGCACCCCATGGCCCTCCGGACGATGGTCCCGTTGTCTCTGCAGATGGCGATCAGGCAGGCGCCCAGCCCGTCGGTCGTGTTGTAGACGACATCCCCGTAGGTGTAGGTCCTGCCCTCGTAGGTGCACGTACAGGCTAAAGACGGACAAGTACCGGGCTCAGTCTGAGCCCCCAGCTCCTAGGCCCCAAACCAACCGGGCCCCCCTTACCCTCGGGGCTGTGAGTGCACTGGAGGCCACTGGAGGTGCAGTCACTGGGGGAGGAAGAGAGAAGAGCTAAGGGCCAGAAGGGCACAAGTCTCAGTGTGCCCACCCGGCCCTGCCAGCATCCGCACTGGCTCACCAGCTCTGACAGTTCTCCGTGGTGGGAACCCTCATGCCAACATCATAGTAGTTCCCATCTTCGTCGTAGCAGCCACTGCACTGGGCCACACACTTCATCTGGTCCTCGTTGAAGAATGGCTTGCTGGACGGGCACTTTGGGTAGCAGCCTGGGGTGGACGCAGGGTGGGGAGAAGACATGTCTTGGGCCAGGCGGTGTGCGCTGGTGCTGCACCGCCGTCTCTGCCTCCCTGTCCCAGGGGCAGACATGGGGCGGCAGGAGCCCCTGGCCCCCTCGCCTGTGTGCTATCCTGGGGTGACGAGGTGTGGCCTCCCCATAGAAGCCATCCTCACCTTCCAGGCCTGGTAGGTCCATCAGGCAAAGCCCGCTGGGGTTCCGGCAGGTCTTCAGACAGGGAGCCCCGCAGGGCTGGTAGTGCCACTCGCACTCCCCGTGTGGGTTGTAGTAGTCGCAGAACAGAGCTGAGTGAGGGGGAGAGCGGCTGTGGGTGCCTGCCAGCTCACTCTCCCAGAAAGGAGGCATCTCAGGCTGCACCCACTGGGTTCCAGGCTTCCTTCTCATCCCTGCCCTCAAAACTGGCCCCCAGGGAGCCTTCCCCTCTGGGGGCAATGTGTCTGTCTGGTTTTCACACACAAGAGCACGCACACACACATGTAGTACGTGCATGTCCTTGTGTGTGCACACATGCCCGCCAGGCCCCCGAGCGGCTGCAGCTGCACCTCCTACCATCCCCAGGGACAGCCCAACTCACGGCAGACATCCGGGGTTCTCCAGGACACGCACACGCCCGCTTCGTGGCAGGCCTGGGCGTAGGCGGCCACGGCCGTGCAGAAGCACTCGCAGTCACCCCCTGAATCACAGGCGCAGGCGTCACTCACGCAGGCCTCGTAGTACCTGGTGGAGTCGACCTGGGGCAGGGTGGGGGCTGCTCAGCGAGAGGCACCAACCCGCAGCCCCTGGACGGCCGGCTGCCCATGAGCAAGCCCCACTGCCGTCTGGGCACCCGCCCCGGGTCTCTTTCGCCTCTCTGGCCTCACCCCGCCACCCTTCCCTTGCCTCTGCTCGGTGCCTCACTTAGCTGCAGGCCAGCTCCCCCGTGACCCTGCTGTGACCTGTCCTGTCTCTGCAGGGCCAGGGGGTGCCCTGCCCCGGTCTTCCCTCCCAGGCAGCAGAGGCTGGGGAGCCCAAGTCTTGCATTTGCCACCACAGACAGTGCCATCTGAGTCAGAGCCAGCTGTGTCACTTCACAAAGGATTTTCTGATCAAATGGGCAGGGCACTGGCAGGGGTGGGGGTGGCTGCGATCCAGGAGGACCTCAGGGCCTCACACAGGCCGGCCAGCCTCAGGGCAGACCAGTCCCACCAGCTGCCTGCTCATCGCCGTGCACAGCCCGGGTCCCAAGATCCACGTCAGCGACTGCACCCTGCGGTCCCTAAGTGGCAGGAAGGGCTGTGCGGAAGGCCCTGAGGCCATTCACGATTCTCTGCTCTCAGGGGGCCGGGCCGGACTAGAGGCGCCCTGAGGTTTGTCCATGTTGGGGCTGGCAGCTCGGGGAATGTGCAGGAGGACAGGAGGTGACCCTCGGGGCCTGGGAAGCCTGCAGCCCCGCTTCCAGGGGGTGAGGCTGAGTGTGGTCAGGGAACGTGAGGCGGGGCTGGGGATGCTGGCACCTGCCCCGGGGGAGGGCCACACAGTGTGCCCTGCACAATGGTCGGAGTCAAGGCCGTCCTGAGAGGGCCAGCTCGGGCCAGACGCAGGTCCCACCCCGACCCTGCCCACCTGAGAACGGCAGGCGCTGAAGGTGGCGCTGTTGATGATGCTGCACTGCTTCTGGGCCCAGGACCTGCGGTACGGGTTGGCGGTGCAGGGGTCCCTGGGGGCCAGAGTGTCCGGGCACGATGGGGAGAATTTCCAGCTGTTGCCAAACTCCAGCACATCGCCCACCACAGACTGGCTCCGCGTGGTGAAGTCGTTGAGGGCGTTGTCGTCAAAGTTCCCACACAGCCCACAGACCCTCCCCTGCAGGGACAGCACAGGGCATGTGGGGCGGTGCCGGGGTAGACACAGAGCCTGGCCCAGAGGCATGGCTGCAGGGCACCCCACTCCTCAGGCAGCACTCAGCAAGCTTTCAGGAAGGCGGGGGCACTCGGGGTCCTGCAGTGGGCAGGTGGCTGCCTCACCCATAGAGCCTTAGCCCAGTGGGCATGGAGCGGCTGGGTGCAGGGACCAGGGAGCCAAGAGCGCCTTCCCTCCAGGACTGACACAGCCCCTTGGGAACTTGGACTGTGCCTGGCCACCGCCCCCAGCCCTCAGCAGTCCGTCAGCTGCCAGACCACACTGCTGAGCCCACTCTAGGAGTGAGAGCTCTGCGCCTGCCCAGGGGTCCCGCAGCCTGCGGCCCCCACCTTGTATTCATGGCGCAGCCGGATGATCACGCTAGTCTTCCGGTCCCAGGACACGACCACGCCGCCGTGGGTCTCCACAGTCAGGTAGATGCCCATGTACCGGACCCTGTAGGGCAGGTCTCCGCCCGGACCCCTCTGCAGCACCCTGTGAGTGCCCTCGTGCAGGATCAGCTCGTAGCTCTGCAGAGGGGCATGGGAAGGCACTGCCTGCAGGGAGCTGAGGGGCCGGCTCTGGGCCAGAGCCCCCTCCCCCACATGGCCCAGGCGCGCACCAGGGTGCTTGGGGGCATGAGGCACAGGGCTGGAATTAGGAGTGAGCCAGCCCCCCGGCATTATCTTCAAGCTTGAGGTGAGAGGCTGAGGGGCAGCAGAGGCCGAGGGAGAGCTTGGGGGCCGTCGGTGGTGGGGGTAGCACAGAGCACAGGGGGCAGCAGGAGAGCATGTGGCCCCCTCTCAGCCCCCTCGGACCCCTGCTTCCTCACACCCCTCCCCACCTCGGAGCAGGTGGGAACTGCCCCAGTCAGCAGCTGCACTCTGTGCTGTGAACTCCGAACTCCCTCTGCTAGAAGGGGTCATCCCCAGGTATGGTGGGCTGAATGGAGACCCTCCAAAAGACGTGTCCAGTTCTAAGCCCCGGAATCCACAAGTGTGCCCTGATTTGGGCAAAGGGTCTTAGATGGGATGGAGTGAAGGGTCTGGAGATGAGACCATCCTGGATTTAGGGAGGACCCAGACCCAGGGACAGGATGGGAGAAGGATGCAGAGAAGCAGCCATGTGAGCTCAGGGCAGAGACTGGGGAGACGCAGCTACAAGCTAGGAGCCCCAGAAGCTAGACGAGGCAGGAAGGACCTTCCCCTGGAGCCTCTGGAGGGAGGCCCAGACCCAGGAGAGAGCGACTCTCCTGGGTGTCAGGACCCTGAGCTGTGGTCTGGAGGCCCGAGGCCCCTGCGGGGGCTCGGATAGGACTGTGGAGGGAGGGGGCAGCGCCCAGGCTCCCTCACCCCCAGGAAGATCTTGATGGCCTTGGAGCAAGTGACGCCCGTGGTCCCGCAGGGCACGTTCTCGGTGACAATGCGGAAGGTCCCGTTGGCGGTGTCACTGCCCACACAGTAGTCCTGGGGCGAGGAGGAGAGGGTCGTGGTCACAGCCCCAGCACCGGCGTCACGACCCTGGGCAGGGAGGGGCTGCGTACCTGGGCCAGCGTGTACTCGCAGCTCCCCTCGAAGCCATAGCGCTCGCCGTCGAAGGTGAGGAAGTGGCCGTCCCCATAGGCCACACAGGTGCCCAGGCAGGGCCGGTCGCTGCATTCCCACCTGCGGCCCCTGCAGGTGCTGCAGGCAAGGAGAGGCAGTGCCATGACAAGGACGTGGATCCAGCCCCTCTTCCATAAAGCGGGAGGAGGTGCTGCCCCCCCAGGGCTCCAGGGGTTCACAAAGCAGGGAGCATGGGGCCTGGGGTCCTGCACCCCACACCCGGGGTCGTGCTCTTGTCTCCTGGCCCACCCTCAACGGTCAGTGCTCAGAGTGCAGGCAGTCAAGGGGCGGCTTAACCGGCCCTGCCATCTGTTGGGCAGAGGAGGCCAGGCCTGGGCTCGGTCCAGGGGCCGAGCAGACTGCCTGGGGCCAGCTCTCCCTGTGCTGTTGGCCCGCACTGCCCCTCCGTGGCCCCTCCACACACCAGGTGTTACAGTCGACCTTGATGACCTCCCCAGGCTTGTAGGCGGCCTCATTGTGCATACAAGGGCAGTCCTCCTCGGCCACGCAGCCTCCGCTCCCGTCGGACAGCAGCCCCACGGGGCAGACACAGCCCGACACGCAGTGAGTGCTGAACTGTGGACAGGCGGGTGTCCGTCAGTGGTTCCTCTGCCCCCGGCTCAGGGACGCCGCCCACCTGGGCCCCGGGGCAGCACAGCCACACCCTTCCAGCCGACTCACACAGTCCACGTCCAGGGTATGGCAGCTTCGCACGCACTCGGCCCCCGGCGCGTCCACAGAGGCGTTGCTGCAGTCCAGGAACACCATAGGGGCCACGCACCCTGTGGAGACAGCCACGCTGGGAGGGCCTCCCGGCTAGCCGCAGCCCTCCCCTCGGTCACGGGGGGAGCACGGGGCCCCAGGGGCAGAGGGTCCAGGGGAGGCCGCACCTGCGCTCTGCTCCATGGCCCCCAGGCAGCTCAGCCTCCCACTCACACACGAGCTACGAGAGACAGGGGTGGGGGCAGTCTGGGTTGCTGCCCCATTGCCCCTACCCAGACCCTGGCCGGGCCCCAGGCCTTGTCATGAGGTGGGGCGGGCACCTTCTGTGGGGCTGTGATGAGGACCCCACCCCCACCCAAAGGCACTGGGTGAGTGAGTGGAGGCGCCAGGAAGGGCCCTGGACACCGGCAAGGGTAGCAGTGGGGTGCAGCAGGGAAGGGGGTAGGCCGGGGCAGGGGTGCACCCAGGCTGGCCCTCCGTGGGCTCCAGACCCGCGGAACACGTCCCCGGGCCAGAGGAGTGGTCCCTCTCAGAAGGGCTGAGGGGCGGGCAGGGGGAAGGCCCCTCCGTGGGGAGCCCCTGTGTTTCCGTGTGAAGCAGATGGTGTACAGTGGCAGCAGGGAGAGGCCCCTCACCACACCACGCCGTTGTCATGAACGACTTCCCCTGGAGCCAGCACCGTGCCACGCAAGTAGCAGGGACAGGCCTCGGCAGGGACGCAGTCACCCGCGTCGTCCAGGAAGGTGCCCGGGGGGCAGACGCAGCCGTCCACGGGCACGAAGGCCACATCGCAGGAGACGTCGGGCTGGCTCAGGGAGCGGCAGGTGGGCTGGCAGCTGTCCACCACATGGGCGTAGCTCTGGGTCTTCGGGCAGCCGCTTGCGTACTTGGCTGGGGGTGGGCGGGAGACACGCAGGTCAGCGGCCAGGTGGCCTGTCTCCACTCACCTTGGGCATATCCAAACTGGGGCTGGAGTGGCCCAAGGCTCGGCTTCCCCTCTGGGGAAGGGGAGGAGCCCTGAGCTCTCGCTGGGGACACACGGCAGGGGGTGTCCAGGGGTGCCCCGTCCCCTCCACACCCGTCTAGCCAGCTGGCAGACACTCACTGCACACGCCGTCCCGCCAGCCGCTGAGCAGCACGCCCCGGGCGGCGCAGGCCCGGACGTAGGAGGACAGGGCCGCACACATGCAGTCCTCACTCTTCTCACAGTTGCAGGTGTCAAACAGGCAGTTCTGGGGGCGCACACCCGGACGTCAGGGACCCCAGCCCACCAGAGAGCCTTCTCTCCCTGTCCATCCTTCCTGGGACCCCCATCTGGGCCGGAGACACAGGGCAGCCCCGAGCTGGGCGTAAGGCCACGGGGTTCAGGGGGAGTAGATGCGCTGCCCTGAGGGAAGGGAGAGGCCGGGCTGCACAGGGACAGGGTTGATGGATGGCTCTGCATGGGGCCAGGACAGCATCCAGCTGGGATTCTGGATCCGTCACAGGTTGGGTTGCCTATGAGGGGCGTGGGTTGCGGGAGGGAGACTAAAGGCAGAAGCTGGAGGTTGGGTGGGGAGGGTGGTGGCAGGCCCACAGCACCCCCAAAGTGGGCCTGGGTCTTCCAGCCATGGACACGCACGCCTGGGGGCAAGAGCCGTGTGCACGTGAGGGTTTTGGCTTCCAGAAGGGTGGCCTGTGAGCCAACTGTCATGGGTGGAGTTGCGTCCCCGAGAAGAATGTGTCCACGTCAGGCCCCTGGGCCTGTGAACGTGGCCCTGTTGCAAACGGGCTCCTTGCAGGTGTGCGGAAGCTCAGATGAGGTCATTAAGGTGGGTCTGAACCAACACGCGCCTGGTGTCCCCACGAGGAGAACTTCGGGCGCAGACACACAGGTCTGGGTCCTCATGGAGACGAGCAGAATGTGGTGCCACCTCACGGCCCCCAGAGGTTAGAGAGGCAGGAAGGCCCTGCGGTCCTGCCAGCTCCGTGATCCAGGACTGGGGTGTGGGGTAGAGGCCTCCGGCCGTCGCCCCCACCCCGCACCCAGTCTGCAGTCCTTTGTCGCGGCCACCCCAGGCAACAAACACACCAGCCGTGGCCATGTCCCTCGAGCAGGCCTGACCCCTGGCCACGGAGGTGTGGACTGTCCTGCTCCCGGCACCCCGCCCTACCCTGGGTGCTGGCCGGGGGTCTCACCGAGTGGAAGGGCCCAGGGCTGATGACGGAGTGGCAGGGCGAGAAGGGTCCAGCAGGGCGGGTCAGCAGGGAGCACCAGTGCTGGGCGTAGTTCTCTGGTGGGGGGTGGGGCACGGCGGACGGTCATGGGCACGGCTTAGCGCTCACCAGCCTTCCTCCCACACTGCCTCCCCTGCACCTGTCCACCCGCCCAGCCCCGCTCGGCGCCCCCAGGCCCCATGGCCAGTGACTCCCCCAGGGACACTGATTACGGGCTCACTAGCTATGCTAAGAGGGCTCTGTTTACAGGGCAGCAGGCGCCTTCCCGGGGAAGAGCCCCCAGCCTGCAGAGGACCCTGCATCTCCCCACCTGGTCACCGCCAGCCCCAGCCTCACAGCTCCCAGGCCCAGACCCAGGGTAATCCGAGGGCCCCAGGGCTGCTGGACACACACCGTTCTCCACGCTGAGGGAACAGGGGTCCTCGAAGCTGTTCTTGACGTTGGGGCAAGCGGCCTGGGTCTTCCAGGTGTTGGCAAAGGCCGCGGCTGTAGCCTCCACCACGCCGCCGACGGTCCGGAAGTCGTCGGCCTGGTTCTGGTTGAAGTTCCCACACAGGCCTGGGGGCAGGGGTGGGGGGTGTGAGCATCAGGGGGCTGCCCAGTCCGGCCCAGGCTCTCCACACCTGCAGGGACCACCGCAAGGTGACCCCACCCAACCAGAGTCCTGGGAGGTAGGTTCCAGAACTATCTGCAGATGACCTCTGGTGGGAGGGGGAGGTCAGCCCCAACGCGAAGCCCGCCATGAGGGCAGCGTGCCCTGTGTTTCGCCCTCTCAGCCACTGTCCCAGGAACAGCTGCCTCCCAGGCCGCGTCCCCACCCTGGCTGCCCGTCCGCTTCCAGCACCCCCACCAGCCTCACCGCACATCTGGCCACGGAAGGCGGGGTCCAGCCGGAGGAACACCTGCATGAGGGGCACCAGCTGCACCTGGAGCTGCAGCCAGGGGCCCGTCTGCACCAGGATGAAGAAGGACGACGGCCTGAAGACCGTGACGTCCGCTGCAGGGGGTGGGGGGCGGTCAGAGGCCGGCGGTGCGGACCAGCCTGAGTCTTGGGTCTCAGGACCGCCTGGCAGGAGCCCCAGCCGCCCCTCCAGGGCCCAGGAGCCGGGCAGGAGCTCGCACGTGCAGGAGACTGCGACCCCTGACCCCCCTGCGGGGCCGGTCCCCACAGAGCCGCCGTGAGCCCCGCCCCCCATGCAGGCGAGAACCGCGTAGACCTGGGAGAGGCCGGGCTGGCTCTGTGCCGCCACCTGGAGGCCCCGCCTGGCCTCACAGGGCTCCTGGGGCCACGTACCTATAGACACGGGCAGCTGGGAGTAGATGGAGTTCACGAACACCCCGCCGTTGGCCTGGATCTGGACGGTCTGGCGAGAGGAGGCGGGGCTGCGGTCAGCGAGGGGAGGAGCCAACCTGGCGCCCCAGCGGGGACTGCCTGCCCCAACCCCTCCCAGCCCCCCGGCCTGCCTCACCGTGTCCCCTCCATTCAAGCTCAGCGTCACTGTTTTGAGGCAGTTCTCGTTGTCCGTCAGGCCGCACTTCCGCAGCTCGGCCAGCACCGTGAGCGCACTGTCTGCACATACCTGATGGGGCGGGACACCCCACGTGCTGGGTGGTCAGCCCCCCACCGGGCAGGGAGCCCCATGCCCTGGAGGTCCCTGCGGGGGTGGGGAACTCGCACGCAGTCACCTCGAGACCGCTTGTCTCCGGGCGCCACGAGTGTGAGCTTCTTCTGGGAATGGAATCCCGGGGGCTTCACCGCTCTGATGGCCATCGGGGGACCCTCCCTGGGGCAGACGCGGGGGGCCAAGGGCCCCGGGAGGCCCAGCAGGCGGGGCTCACCTTGGTGAGGACGTAACTGCAGTCCCCGTGTACGTCGTAGAGTTTCTCGTCGTAGGTGGAGATGTGGGACCCGCCCTGGACGGAGCAGGTGCCTGGGCACGGGAGGTCCTGGCACTGCCAAAGTCCCCCGGAGCAGGTGCTGGGGGGAGGGGGAGCAGAGGGGATGTGGGGGAGAGGTGGTGAGCCCCATCCCGGCGGGGCAGGGCCTGGGCGGGGCTGGGGGCGGGACGGGGCGGGGCCGGGGGTTAGGCGGGGCCGGGGGCGGGACCAGGGCGAGCCGGGGGGCGGGGGGGCGGAGCCCGGGCGAGGCAGGGGGCGGGGTGGGGCGGGACCGGGTGGAGCGGGGTGGGGTGGGGCAGGGGCGGGGCCGGGGCCGGGCCAGGGCGGGACCAGGGCGAGGCGGGGACCGGGCGGGACAGGGCGGGGCCAGGGCAGGGTGGGGGTGGGGGCGGGACCCGGGCTAGGCAGGGGGCGGGGCGGGGGGCGGGGCGGGGGCGGGGCGGGGCGGGGGCGGGGCCGGGCCAGGACTTACCAGGAGGTGCAGCTGGTATTGAAGGGAAGCCCCGGGGGCGTAGGTGCGGCCGCTGTGGGTGCAGGGGCACTGCCGCAGGGGCAGGCAGCCCGTATGGGTGACGTCGTCCAGCACCGTGTCTGTGGGGCAGCAGGGGTGGGGCACGAGCTCTCAGCGGGGACTGGGGGCAGGTGCGGGAGACACTGATGGGACGCGGACACAAGGAGGGGCAGAGGCCGCGAGGGGCCATCCCCGAGGGTCCGGAGCACCTGCCTGGGGGGCAGAAGCAGCCATCCACACAGTGGTCCTCGCACAGCTGGGAGCGCTCGGGGTTGGAGCAGGTGTCCGCACAGGGCGAGCCGCACTCCTGGTGCTGGGTGTTCAGGGGGCATGTCTGGGCTGTGGGGGGAGGCAGCGTTTGGCCCAGGAAGCCACCCCTGCCCCGCCCACCATATGCCACCAAGGGTCCGGAAAATGAGGGCCTCTTGCCCTGTCTAGCTGTCTTCTGGGTGAGGCAGGAGGGGAGGGGAGCGTGGGTCCCATGCCCCTGAGGACAGCCTCCAGCCCCCACCTGGGTTCAGGGGGAACCCTGCTCAATGTGCCAGGACCACCCTCTGGGCCCCCAGATGCCCAGGCCTTGCACCACCTCCTGCTCTCCTGCCATCCTCTCGCTGTGGGCCCCCAAGGGGCTCTGCCTGCCGGGGTCCGCAGCCAGGGGCCAGGCGTCATGCTTGGGGCCACCTCCCCCCACCCTCCCCGAGGCACTCACGGCAGAGGTTGGGGCCCCTCCAGTTCTGCGGCTGCCCCCCCGCATGGGCACACTGGCGGGAGTACTCGGCAAAGGTGGCACAGGGGCAGGTGGGGCAGCGGCACAGGTCCTGGGTGCAGGCGGCCACATACACCTCAGCGTCCACCAGCCCGTGGCACGGAGCGAAGGCGGGGCCGAGCAGGGTGCGGCGGCAGACGCCCTCCTGGGAGACAGGACGCAGGCTGTGTCCTCCCTGGGGCTCGTGCGCAGACCCCACCCTGCAGCCTCTCCCAGGCCAGGGAGCCCCCTCCCCCTTGGCCCCTTCATCCTTCACTGTCTGTCCTCTCATCTGTCCCTCCGCCCACCTCTCCTTCCACCGCTCTGTCTGTCTGTCCATCCAGGCCTCCACCCAGTTGGCCAGCTGTCCACCTACCCTCCCCCCACATCCTTCTCAACCCCTGACTCCTTGCCATGCTCAGTGTGGAGTCGGCTTGGTGACCTATGACCCTGGACCCCCACTCCCACTGGGCTGCAGGACACACCTGCCTGGGATGAGTGCAGACCCCACCCTGCAAAGAAGGGGCGGCAGAAGGGCCTGCCCTCCGGCCCCCTCGGCAGCCCCAGCGGGGTCAGCGCTGACCTGCTGATGACCGCCCTCCTTCAGCCCCCACCCCTAACCAGTTCCAGGGCCTCATTTACAGCTGCTGGGTTCTGCTGATTTCGGGGATCCTGGAGCCTCTAGGCCGCTTCCAGACGTGGGATCTGCCCAGCTCATTGGAGGGGCTTTTCCCGGCTCCCCAAGTGCCCCTCGGCGGGTCTGTGTCTGGGGCCACCGCAGGCAGGTGCTTACCTCGTCTGTGCAGTTGTCAGCAGCGGGAGAGGGCAGGGGGTCCTGGCACTGCTCCGTGGGCCCATCCAGCTTCTGCAGGTTCCCAAACTGTAGTGGGCTCAGCCTGGCGTCTGCAGAGAGCAGGCCCTCCTTGCAGACCCTGGGGGACTCTGGGGGCAGAGCTCCTGCCTGTGCTCAGGACCCCCTCAACCCCCTCTCTGGGGCATCACTGGAACTGTTGGCACCCCTGACTTGACCCCTGCCCAGCACCCCAGTGAGACCCACCCCTGCACCCCCAGCTTCCCAGGGACAGTGCTGGGGTCGGCCACCCGCCACGCCTGGACCCGGGGCACTCACTGTGGGCGTAGAACTCGCTGACGGCCCGGAGCCCATTGAAGTCGCCGCACAGGCCACAGGTCTGGTTGGCGTACTTGGGGTCCAGCTCCAGCTGGGGGCAGGGGAGAGGCAGCTCCAGTCTCCGCCGGTACCCCCCCAGCCCCTGGGCCCCCCCCCGGTGGGAGGCGTGGGGCACCCTCACCAGGGCGCTGTCTTCCCCGTTCCACATGAAGGTCAGCATCAGCCGGATGTTGATCTTGACATAGGCGCTGCTCCGCTCCACCAGGAGCCCCGCACGGCTGTAGGGCAGCTCCTCCCTGGACAAGAGTCTGGTGCTCCCACTCGTCCAGCCCCCTCCCTGCCAGCTCCGACCCCCGCCCACCTTGGAGCTGAGCCCCTCCGCGCCCCGGCTGCGCTCACCGCCACCCATTGATGAAGACAGAGCTGTTGGAGACCTCCAGCACGAGCCCCTGTGATCTGAGGATGATGTGGGTGATGGTGGGCCTGGAGCCCAGCAGGCCGCGGCGGAGCTGCAGGTTGAAGTCCTCATAGGCGGAGCCGCAGTGCGCCGCGAAGACATAGTTGCACAGCCCGGGGAAGCGGAAGACGTCGCCGTCGAAGGTCTTGTAGTGGAAGTCTCCCCACGTGCTGCACACCCGCCCGCCGTGGGCCGCGCTCAGGGCTGCAGGGAGCGCGCGGTGGTGGGGGGCAGCCTTCCCTGGGGCCAGGCCCCCATGTGGGATGGGGACCCGCCACCCCCTTCCTCTCTCCCCTCTGCCCCAGATTCTTGCCCCTGCCCAACCCTGAGGGCCTCGCCCCAGCACCTGGGCCGGCCCCCAGGAGAACCATCCACAGGGCAGGCGCCCAAGGCCATCTAGCTGCTCAGCTGCGCACATGGCCCCGGCTTTATCCCCAGGTCTGTGACCACCCCAGAGGCTGGCAAACACCCCCAACCCTGTGGGCCATGGGTGGCGTCCACTTACGGCTCATGGTGGGGAAGACAGTGATGGGCGGGATGAACGTCAGGTGCCGGGCTGTGAAGGGAGCTAGGTCACACCCCGAACGTGGCCAGGCGGGGACCAGCTGCCATCCCCACCCCCAGGACCCCTCACTGGCCACCCTGGGGCAGCAGGGGGCCGCAGGCCAGCCTGACCCAGCCCAGGGAGCCCAGGACGAACGCTGTCCCTGTAGGACGCTCCCCATCCGCCCACCACACGCTCCTGCCCAGGTCTGAGTGTGCCCCTGCTTGTGTGTGTGTGTGTGTGAGCATGTGAGCGCGGGCAGGCAGACATGTGCGTGAGCGTGTCTGAGCCTCTCTGCTCAGTGGTCTGTTTTCTCAGGGCCCTCTGCTGCCCCCTCCTGTGGGCAGACGGGTCCAGGGGGGTCTCTGTGGCAGAAAACCGATGTGGAAAGAGGACCCCCTGCCGGCTCCATGCCAGGCCCTTCCTGCCACGCCTGCCCTCGGACCTGTCATCTCAGGCTGCTGACTCGTCCAGCTCTGCTGCACGCCGTCCTGGGTCTCTGCAGGGAAGGGGAGCGGGAGTCCATGAGAAGCTGGCCATCAGGACCCCGCCCCAGGGCGGCGGGGTCTCCGAGGCTGCACGCTGGCGGCCCCAGGAACCGTGCCCTGTGCCCCCAGCTGACCACATGGTGTGTGCCTCACTGTGGCTGGGGTAGAGGAACCAGGAAAGGGTGTCGGCTCGCTGACCCCAGGCCACCCCAGGGAGAGCGTCTGGCCCCCTCCACACACCCCTCGGAGAAGGACAAAGCTTGGCTTTGTGGGGAGAAGGACACACAGGTTGGAGAGGCTCCGAGGCGTGACTTAGCAGAAACCCAAGACTGCAGCCAGCTCCGCCTTCGAGCCCCAGCCCTGGGCAGGCGGGAGGCCTGGGGGCCCAAGGCCACCTCGTGTCCCCCACCACCGGGGGCGCCCCGCCCGGGCCCAGGTGCCCCTGCCACCTCGCTGGGCAAGACTGAGCCCCCTCCAGTCCCCTCTCTGTGAGGCTTGGCCTGGGGCACCCCGCACACACAGCCCCAGAATTCCTTCCTCACGTCGGTAAGGCTCTCGCCCCTCCGCCCAGCCTGCGCCATGTGGGGAGACGGAGGTGGGGCCCGGAGGTCCTCATGTGAGGGCCAGTGAGGTCCCTGTGTCCCGGGAAGGGTGCTGCCCAGCAAGGGGCACTGGGCCGGCTCCGCAGCCGCCACACCAGGCTCGGCTCCCCACGCTACCTTCCAGCCAGGAGGCTGGCCCGGAGGCTGTGGGCACTGGCCCAGTGTTTCTCTCTCCTCCTCAGGGCCTTGTTGACCACACTTCTCCCTGCCCACCCTGACCCCCGGCTCCAACCCCAGGCCTGCAGCCTCTCTTGCATGTGCCCGTTGTTTTGCCCACCCCCTGGTCGAGAAACCAGGGGCTTCACACGGACAGGCTCACACAGCACCCCTTCTGGGGCCAGGAGTCCACCTGTGAGCCTGGCTGGTCCAGAGCTCAGCCAGGGAGATGCCCACCGCCAACCACCCCATCTTCTGCCGTCCGGGCACACATCCCCCGACGGGAAGCCCCTCCACTCAGGGCCAGCCTCACCCCCTCACCCCATGGGGGCTCAGCCCAGGGGACACCAGTGTGAGGCGGTGGATACACGGGATCCAGGCTGACGTTTCTGTCGGCCTCCTGTCTGCGCTCAGAGACGGATTAACAGCAGGAGCAGCTGTGTCCTGAGAGCACTGGGCGAGACTGGGCCACGTATTTCCTACCCTTGGGGAAATGTGCAGAAAGGCTCCTTGAGGGTGAAAGAGGAGGGGCACCCCCACCAGAGGGGCACCCCTACCAGAGGAGCACCTCCCCAGCAGAGGGGCACCTCCCATCAGAGGGGCACTCCCCGTCAGAGGGGCACCCCCCACCAGAGGCGCGCCCCACCAGGGGTGACGCCGCGCTCTCCCTAGGCCTCGACTCAAATCTGTCTTGGAGGAAAGTTGTGCATGCGTGTCGGGGAGGGTCCTGGGGCAGTTAAGCGTGTGGGGAAAGAAATCAGATAATTGGCCAAAGGTGAGCAAAGGCCTGGAAGAACTGGCCTCCGTAAATGACTCAGCTGCCTCTTCCCTGGTGGCTCAGACAGGAAAGAAGCTGCCTGCAATGCAGGAGACCCGGGTCTGATCCCTGGGTCGGGAAGATGCCTGGAGAAGGGGGTGACAACACACTCCAGCCTTCTTGCCTGGAGAACCCCGCGGACAGACGGGAGCCTGGTGGGCTCCAGCCCACGGCCGCAGAGTCGGCGTGTGACTGGCACGCCCCCTGCGGGGACGCGGCGCCCTTTCTGGGGAGGGGCGGGGCGTGTGGAGCTGCCGGCCGGCCTCCGTCGGGACTGAACAAAGCGTTTCTCTGTGCTGTCCCCACGCGTGCTGTGGCTCTAAGAACAGGCTCTGTACCTTCATTTACAGCTTTTGCCTCCTTGAGAAATGCACTTTTCACTGGAGGCAAGGGCCAAGGGGAGTTTGCATCCCGCCTCAAGGCCCTGGTGGGCACGTGGCCAGGATTCCTACTTTTCATCCAGGCTGCCCGGATCCAGGTCCTCAGGGACTGAGGTCTCCCCGCGGCCTCTCTCACATCACAGTCGCCACGGTGAGCGTCTCCTTCTGGCAGGAAGGAGCCGCATTCGAGGGACTTGCCCTCAACAAAAGAAGGGGAGTGGGCTCACCACAGGCCCGCTGCCTGGGGGCTGAGGAGGGCCACGGCTGGCCAGACAGGCCGGCCAGGCACACGAACTGGCAAGCAGATGCCAGGCGGCATCTGGTACCCTCACCAGGAGTTGCCACAGTTCAGCCCCCATCCAAGACTGTCCGCCCTCCAAGAAAGGCGGCCTGGGGCAGAGGCTCTACAGACTCCTTTACATCGGTGGAGAGGGTCTCAGGCGGTGCCCGGCTGCCCAGACCCCTGAGCATGGGGGTCCTGAAGGAGTGACTGTGGGGCCCGGGCCCAGGCCAGCCCCGCTGGGCGCCGCCACCCCTGGCAGCACCCCTCATGCACAGTGAGCGTTAGGGCTCTTGGTGCTTCCCCGGCTCCAGGGCCAGACGGGCAGCTGCAGGCGAGGAGGGTGAGAAAGGCCGCAGGGCGGGTGTGGCTCCCGGAACAGCTGAGGGTCTGATGGGGCTGCCTGGAGGCTACTGCCTGGGCCAGCCCCGAGGGCAGAGTGGGAAATGCAGCTCCCCACGGGCACCTTTTGTTCTGACTCTGCCCGCTCGGCTGTGCGGTGGTGGGGGGTGGCCTCACAGAGACCAGAGAGACCCCCCAGCCCGGGCCCCTCACCCAGCGCCAGCCCCTCCCATCCCCGAAGCCAAGACCCTCAGTTTCCCCTGAGGTTCTAACTTCTCCCAGCTCAGGCTGCCCAGGAGTCCAGGACACACAGGGCCCCGTGGAAGACACGCTGTCCACTATAGGCCTGCGGGGGCCGCCCCTGCTGTTCAGGGAGAGTGAGGGGCTGCATCCTTACCTGCCATGTCCGCTGAGAGTAGGGCCACGAGGGCCCACAGCAGCGCCGGGCACCCGCTCAGGGCACCCATCTTGGGGCTGGCGCGGCAGTGGGCGGGCGGCCAGAGGGAATGGGGCGCGATGCTCGCTCCCCTGGGGGCCCTGGGGCTTATATAGCAGGAGGCCTTGGCCCCGAGCCCGGCTCCTGGGCCACGCAGGGCACAATCCTCCCCCACGACAGCCGCGTGTGTTTGCTCTAGGGGAGGGCTGTGGCACGCAAGAACCCGGAGGAGGAGGGATTTGTGGTTCTGGGCCCCAAAGACGTGGGACCCCCCCCCTACTTTTCCCCGCCCCACCCCCAGCAGCGTCTGAGAGTCAGAAGGGAGGGGGCGGGGGGCAGGGCTGGCAGAGCCCCCCCCAGAGCAGGGTCGCTGTGAGCACCCAAGCCCGCTGCTGCCGCGCCCACTCCAAATAGGGTGGCGATGGGCTGGGTGAGGGCTGACCCTGGGCCTGGGCAGTGCCCCCATGCAGGGGAGGAGGCTGTGGAGGTGCTGCTCCCGAGGAGTGGGGAGGGCCGGACATCTGCTCCCCACAGGAGTGTGGAGGCTGTGGGCGGGGGAGCGCCTGCCCCCAGGCTCGCAGGGGTCCCAGAGGCCCCAGCCGTGCCAGCAGGACCCGTCCAGGTCTCTGGGCTCCTCTCCATCACCAAGTTCAAATTCAAGGGGAAACTGGCCTTGGGAGTGAGGTGAGGGTCAAATAGAACACAGGCCAGGAGCCAATCCTTGTGTGCGGGCCGGGGTGTCCATCCTCGGGGCCTTGCCGCCCCCTCCGCACCCGGGGTCCCCGGCCAACAACAGGCTGAGCAGGGACCCACGTACAAAGGGACATACTCCTGGCCTCCAGCAGGGCTGACGGGGCACACTGGGGCTGGGGTTCTCCAGACCCCAGCGCCCCGCCCAGATGAGAACCCTGAAGGCTCAGCTCCCCGGGCCGGCGTGGCTGGTGGTGGAAGTTCGATGGTGACCCCCGCCCCGGGCACCGACTCGCCCCGCAGCGCCCTTCTTCCAGCCCAGCCACACCCCCTCCCCGGGACCCCTCCTCTGGATCTTCCCGCCGCTGGGCTCCTGACCCCAAACCTGACGTGTCTGAGCGCGTGTCTGACCTGCCCCCGGTGGGGGCAGTTTCCAGGTTCACGTGGTGAACACCCAGCACCTGGACCTGCTCCCCTCAGCCACCCCGCCTTCGTCTCCCCGATGAGTCCATAGACGTGGAATTTCTGGGACAAAGGGAAAACCCACCTTAAAGCTGTGGGCGTCTTTGACTGCCATCACCCCGCCGCCCTCAGCTTGGCTGAGGGCCCTGCAGGCCCTGTTTCTCCTCCTGGCCCCTGGTGTCTCGGGAGCGCCTCCGGCACCAGCGAGACTTGGGCAGGGGGCCCTCCTGCCGACCTGGGTCCTGGGTCTCAGCAGGAGCTCAGGCTGCCCTCCCGCCCCACGCTCACTGTCACCCCCTGGGCTGGGGCTGCGTGGTCTCCAAAGTTCTCTCTCAGGGGACCCAGGGGTCCCGGTGGCAGAGAGCGCAGCTGGAGGGGCTTCTGGGGGAGGGGTCTCTGGGGGAGGGCTGGGCAGGGGCCCCACAGGAAAGGCCTGGGGTGTGCTGGGGCCCCCGCCACCCCTGTGCCCCAGGCTGCGGCTGTGCCCGGCCTCCCTGCGAACACGGGGCTCTGCACCTGGTCCCTCGTGTGTGTGTGTGGGGGGCACACTGCGGACCCCTGGAAGGAAGGGAGGAAGGAAGTGGGAATCTGGCCTCCGGCCTGCGCCCCTGTGCCCAGCATTCTCCTGCCTCCCCGAAGCCCCGGCTCTCGGTCTGCACCCCCAGCCTGACCCCAGTTGGACACCGTCAGAGCTAGCACATCCTTCCGGCCGTCCTGCGTGGCCAGAATCCTGCAGCCACTCGGGGCGGCCCCTGGCCCCCACCGCCACCACGTGGGAGCAGCTGAGCGCCTGGGCACTCGAGGGCAGTCTCTCCAAGCTTTGAGGTTGTCCGCTGCACCCCTCACCCCACCCCACCCCGGAAGGGGTGCTCCGTGTAGCCGGGCTCTGGCCCATCTGCTCATGGCTGGCACACAGTAGGCACTCAATAAATGCACCGGAAGAGTGAGCCCTCACTGCCCTGTGCCCGCCCCGCCATGCCGTCAGCATCCTTGGGGAGGGTCACCATGGGCGGGGTCGCGGGATTGAGACATCCCGGATGTAGGCTACAGAGCCCAGCCTGTTTGCTCAGCGAGTTTGCCCCTTCACAGTTGAGAGAGCCGAGAACAGAAGAACAAGGAAACGGCGTGCAGCACTGCCGGGAAGGGGGCCGGGGCCAGGCCTCCCGGGGCTCGGGGAGGCCGAGGGACGTGCCAGAGTCCTGCCTTGCCTGGGGCACACCCTGCCCCGTGCTCAGCCCGCGGGCCTCAGGCAGCCTAGATCCCACCTGCAGAAGAGACCCCCACAGACAGAGCCCAGAGCCGGGCTGCCCCGGCCAGTCCCCTGGCCTTGCCGGAAGCCCCGGGAAAGGGTCATCACCAAGGCTGGGGCCCTTCTCCGCTCATCCCTCCCTGCCCACCTGCCTCCAACCACAGCAGCGCCAGGTCAGGGCCGCGGGCGCTGGGAGGCACCAAGCCTCAGGCATTTGCTGAGTGCTGGCGGTTAGCCCTGCTCCGCACTGCACTCCTTGGAGGGTCCCAGACAGTGGGGCACAGCCTGGGGGCTCAAAGGCCTGGCTGACTCTAGGCCTGCCCAGGGCCTGGCTGGCTGTCTGGGGCTGCAGACTTCTGCTCCCCAGAGCGCCAGGCATCTGCGGAATGGAAACACACACTTCTCAGACCAGACGGGGTCCAGACATCCCAGGTCTATGCTGGGGGAGGCGGGGGAGGGACCGATTAGTGCCCCCTGGGAGACTCGGTCCCCAGAGTGCCCTCCTCCCAAGAAGGGCTGTGCCCACTGCCTTAGCTCTGCCCAGGGCTGCAGGAGACGAGGACTCCCCCCGCAGGGGGCCCCTGCCCATCTTCCGCTTTTCCAGTCCTCACTCAAACCCCTTTCCTTGCCCAATTCCTCTCCCCTCCAACCCTCCTTCCCGCCTTCCTTTCTGCCTCCTAGTAAATTGTGATGCACCCCGAGGGATACCTCCCAGGGCCCTGGGGATCTGACGCCACCAAGGAAGAGTAAGTTCCTCTTGGAGCTCATAGCACAGAGCTCTGTGTGGGGTGGGGCAGAGTGCATTAAGCAGAAGGACGTGGAGGAGGCAGCCTTCTGCTTAGGAAGCGGCAGGTGCAAAGGCCCTGTGGCAGGAATGAATGTGACCCTTGAAGGGTCTGGAGGCAGCTGGAGTGGCTGGGGCACGTCAAGAGGGGGCGGACGCGGTGGGCGAGGTTGGAGGAAGGAGGAGTCAGGGCTCCCTGTGAATTTGGGGTGCAAGCTCCTGGAGCACTTAAAGCACGGAAGCCGTAGGGGACCTTGATTTTGTTTCCCATCTGTCTATGAAATGTCTTTTGTTGTGGCTCAGTCACTAAGTCACGTCCGACTCCTTGCAACTCTCGCCCTGGAACATGGTGGGGTTCCCTGTCCTGCACTGTCTCCTGGAGTTTACTCAAACTCATACGTAACATAAAATTTGCCATTTTAAATGTACATTAGTTGACATTAAGTACATTCTTGTGTGACCGTCACCGCCATCGTCTCTGGAACACTTTAATCATCCCACAGAACCTCTGTACCCGGGAAACAACTCCCCCCACCTCCCCCAGGCCGTGGCCTCACCCTACTTCCTGTCTCTGTGGATTTGACTCTTCTGGGTCCTCTTGGTACTGGATTATTTGCTCTGCACAATGTAAGTTTCATCCACGTGGTAGCTCGTGTCAGAATTTCCCCTTTTCAGGTTGAACAGTAGTTTGAATACACGACATTTCACACATTCGGCCCTTGATGGGCGTTTGGTCTCTTTTCGCCTTTTGGCTGTTATGAATAAGGCAACTGTCAACAGACAGGTGTAAATATAGGAGCCCCTGCCTTCAGTTCCTCTGGGGATGTACCTGGGAATATAAATCATATTGTCTCTGTTTAACCTTCTGAGGAATCACCAAACACAGAACCTTTTTACATTCCCAGAAACAGTGCCCAAAGGTCCCAACTTTTCCACATCCTTGCCGACACTTGCTATTTTTCCTCTTCTTTATTTTTAAGTGTTTATTTGGCTGCACCAGGTCTGTGTTGCAACATGGCAGATCTTTCCAGTGACAACATGCAAACTCAGTTGCAGCATGTGGGATCTGTCTCCCTGACCGGGCCCCCTGCGTGGGGAGCACGGAGGCTTAGCCACTGGGCCACCAGCGAAATCCCCATCCCCTGTGTTTTAATAAACAAGGTATACTCACTCACTCAGTCATGTCTGACTCTGCAGCCCTACGGACTGTAGTCCACAAGCCTCCCCTGTCCAGGGAATTTTCCAGGCAAGAACACTGGAGCGGGTTGCCATTTCCTCCTCCAGGGGATCTTCCTGACCCAGGGATCAAACTGAGTCTCTGTGTCTCCTGCAGTGTCGGGCAGACTCTTTGCCACTGGTACCGCCTGGGAAGCCCTCCTTTTAATAACAGCCAGCCCGACATGTACGAAGGGGCATCTCACCAAGGTCTTGATGCGCGTTTCTCTAATGGCTGTTGAGGTTGAGCATCTCTTCATGTGCTAAGTAGCTATTTGGATATCTTCTTTGGAGCAATGTCTATTCAAGACTCTGGCTCAGGTTTGTTTGGTTGGTTGGTAGGTTGGTTTTTTTTGAGTTGGGTTGTTTCTTTGTTGTTGTTGTTGAGTTTTAGGAGTTCTTAACATTCTGAGTCTCCAGTGGAGCACGTTTTGTCAGAACTCGGATATGCAAATGATGCTACTCTAATGGCAGAATGTGAAGAGGAACTAAAGAGCCTCTTGATGTGTTTGAAAGAGGAGGGTGAAAAAGCTGACTTGAAACTCAGTATTAATTAAGATCATGGCATCCAGCCCCATCACTTCATGGCAAATAGAAGGGGAAAATGTGGAAGCGAGTGACATATTTTCTCTTCTTGGATTCTAAAGTCACAGCAGATGGGGACTGCAGTCACAAAATTAAAAGATGATTGCTTCTTGGAAGGAAAGCTATGACAGACCTAGATAGTGTATTAAAAAGCAAGGACATCACTTTGCCAACAAAGATCTGCATAGTCAAAGCTATGGTCTTGCCACTAGTCATGTACAGATGTGAGAGTTGGACCATAAAGAAGGAAGAGTGCAGAAGAATTGATGCTTTCAAAATGTGATGCTGGAGAAGGCTCTTGAAAGTTGCTTGGACAGCAAGGAGATCAAACCAGTCAATCCTAAAGGAAATCAATCCTAAATATTCATTGGAAGGACTGATGTTGAAGTTCCAGTACTTTGGCCACCTGATGCGAACAGCCATCTCATTGGAAAAGACCCTGATGCTGGGAAAGATTGAAGGCAGAGGAAGAGGGCAACAGAGGATGAGATGATTGGGTGGCATCACTGATTCAATGGACATGAACCAGGGCGAGCTCCAGGAGACAGTGCGGGACAGGGAGGCCTGCCATGCTGTGGTCCAGGGCGTCACAGAGTCAGACATGACTCGGCAACTGAACAGCAGTGTTCTGAATATTAATCCCTAGTCAGATACACGATTTGCAAATGTGTTATCCACTTGTTGGTCTTGTGCTTTGATGCAGAGGTTTTAATTGTGATGCAGTCCAATCTGTAAGTTTTCTTCTGCTGCCTGTGCTTTTGGCATCATATCCAAAAATCATTGACAAATAGAACATCACAAGAATTTACCGCTAATTTTCTTCTAAGAGTTTCATTGGTTTAGTTCTTACATTTAAGCCTTTGATATAATCTTCATATATGGTGTCAGATAAGAGTCTAACTTCACTCTTTTGCTTGTGGGTATCAATTTTTTTTCCTCAGGACCATTTGTTGAAAAGACTGTTCTTTCCCTCACGGAATGGTCTTGGCATACTGACCAAAAACCAACCGACACGGATGGACGTGTCTGCCAGGGCTTGTTCCTGCTCTAGCTGTGCTATTCCATCGGCCGACACATCTGTCTTTGTGGCAGTGCCACGCTGTTGTGAGTGCTGCAGCTTTGTAATAAGTTTTGAAATCAGAAATCAGGAAGAATTAGTCCTTTACCTTTATTTTTCTTTTCCAAGAGTATTTTGTCTATTCCCTTGAGAGTCTATATGAATTTCTGGGTGGACTTTTGTCTTTCTGCGGAAGCACCGTTGGGCTTTGATAGGGATCGTGTGCAATCTGTAGGCCTTGAGCATCTATATGAATTTCTGGGTGGACTTTTGTGTCTCTGCAGCAGCACCGTTGGGCGTTGATTGGGGTCATGTGCACTCTGTGGGCCTTGAGCGTCTATATGAATTTCTGGGTGGACTTTTGTCTTTCTGCAGCAGCACCATTGGGCCTTGATCAGGATTGTGTGCAATCTGTAGGCCTTGAGCGTCTATATGAATTTCTGGGTGGACTTTTGTGTCTCTGCAGCAGCACCGTTGGGCCTTGATCGGGGTCGTGTGCACTCTGTGGGCCTCTGTGGGTGACACTGTTATCAGTGTTCAGTCTTCAAATCCACAGTATGAGATGTCCCACTATTTGTCTGTTCTTGAATTTCCTGTAGCAAAGTTTCGTAATGTTCATTGTGCAAGTCTTTTGCCTCCTTGGTTAACTTAATCTTAAGTATTTTTTTGATGGCATTGTGAATGGAATTATTTTCTTAATTTATTCTCTGGGTTGTTCCTCGCTAGTGTGTAGCAGCTTGATGAACCCATTTATTAGCTCTGTTTTAGTCCATTTCAGCTGCTATTAAAAAAAACACCACAGACTGGATTGCATACAAATGACAGAAATTTATTTCTCACAGTGCTGGAGGCTGGAATTCAGCTGGCATGATGGGTTCTGGTGAAAGCCCTCTTCCTGATTTCAGACTGTCCACTTCTTGCAAAGTCAGCAGGAGCTATGGATCTCTCTGGAACTGCTTTTATAATGCACAATCCCATTCAGGAGGCCTCCACTCTCATGACTTAAGCACTTGCTAATACCATCACTGTTGAGGGTTAGAATATCAACATATGGATTTTGGAGGGAAACTTTCACATCATAGCAAGCTTGAATAATTTTTGGTGGAATTTTTAGAAATTTATACATATAAATTCATATCATTTGTGACCAGGGATAGTTCCTTTATCTTCCAGTGTGGGTGCCTTTTATTTTTTTTTCTTGTCTTTTTGCTTTGGCTAGAACCTCTAATACTGCATTGAATAGAAGTGGTGAATGTATGTATCATTGTCTTGTTAATGACTTTAAAGGAAAGGATTCTATCTTTCAGCACTGAGGATGATGTTAGCTGTGAGGTTTGCATATACGGCCTTTGTTATGCTGAGTTTCCCTCTATTGTTAGTTTGTTGAGTTTTCTTTTTTTAAATCATGAAAAAGTATGGAATTTTGGCAAATTCTTTCTCTGCATTGAGATGTGGGGTTTTCCCCTTTTCATTCTATTGAGGTGGTGATTGGTTATTTTGTATGTTGGACATCTTGCATTCCAGTAATAAAACTCACTTGGTCATGATGTAGAAACCTTTTAATACACTTCTGAATTTTTTTGCTAGTATTTTGTTGAAGATTTTTGCATAACTGCTCATAAGAGATATCAGCCCACACTTTCCTTTGCTTGGACAAAGTCTTCTTTGTTGACAGGTTTTTGACTGCTGATTTGATCTCCTTACTTATTAATTAATGTCAACCTCAGATATGCAGGCAATACTACTTTAATTGCAGAAAGCGAAGTGGAACTAAAGAGCCTCTTGATGAGGGTGAAAGAGGAGAGTGAAAAAGCTGGTTTAAAATTCAACATTCAAAAAACTAAGATCATGGCATCTCATGCATCACTTCATGGCAAATAGATGGGGGAAATATGGAAACAATGTCAGACTTCATTTTCTTGGTCTCCAAAAATCGACTGCAGCCATGAAATTAGAAGACACTTGCTCCTTGGAAAAATAGCTATGGCAAACATAGACAGTGTATTAAAAAGCAAAGACATCACTTTGTCATCCTGCTGACAAAGGTCTGTAGAGTCAAAGATATGGTTTGAGTCATGAGACTTGGACCGCAAAGAAGGCCAAACACCAAACAATTGATGCTTTCAAACTGTAGTGCTGGAGAAGACTCTTGAGAGTACTTTGGACAGCAAGGAGATCAAACCAGTCAATCCTAAAGGAAATCAACCCAATGAATACTCATTGGAAGGACTGATACTGAGGCTGAAGCTCCAATACTTTGGCCACCTGATGTGAAGAGCTGACTCATTGGAAAAGACTGATGCTGGGAAAGACTGAGGGCAGGAGAAGGGGGCCACAGAGGATGAGATGATTGGATGGCATCACTGACTTAATGGAGATGAGTTTAAGCAAACTCAGGGAGATAGCGATGGACAGAGAAGCCTGGCATGCTGCAGTTCATGGTTCACCAAGAAGCGGACATGACTTTAGTGACTGAACAAAAGCCACTAAACTATTGAACAACAGCTGTTTAAAGGTCTGTTCAGTTTGTCTATTTCTTCATGGGTAAGTTTTGTTAGACTCTTTGTTTCTCAGAATTTGTCCATTTCTTCTAGGTTATCAAACTTGTTGGCATGTAATTATTCATACTATTCCCTTTAATCACATTTAGGCTAAATTGCATGCAAAACTCTAATCCCATATAATTCATCCTCTCCTTATGTTACTGTTACAACAAATTAAATCTTTATTGGTTGTATACTAATAACAGACATATTTTTATCTTTTTTAAAAAATTTAACCACACTTCTTGGCTTGCAGGATCTTAGTTCCTTGACCAGGGATCGAACCTGGGCCCCAGCAGTGAAAGTGCCAAGTCCGGGAATTCCCACATTTATCTTTTAAATCATGGAAAATAAAAGCTGGAGTTACAAGCAAAATTACAATAATACTGATTTTTATATTTGCCCACATATTTAGCTTTATTGGAGACCTTTACTTTCTTATAGCTTTGATTTACTATCTAGTGTCTTTTCATTTCAACCTGAAGAGTTTCTTTTAGCATTTCTTATAGAATAGGTTTCCTGGAGGCTCAGATGGAAAAGAATCTGCCTGCAATGTGGGAGAGCTGGGTTCTCTCCCTGGGTTGGAAAGATCCCCTGGAGAAGGGAACAGCTACCTACTCCAGTACTGTAGTGTTCTGGCTTGGAGAACTCCAGGGACTGTGTAGTCCACGGGGTCACAGAGTCAGGCACGACTGAGCGACCTTCGCTTACTCACAGGATAGATTTAGTGGTAATGAACTCTCAGTTTTTGTTTATCTGGAAACATCTTAATTTCTCTCTCATTATCGAGGAACAGCTTGGCCAGATACAGGATTCTTGGTTGACTGTTTTTTCTTTCACCATTTCAAGTGTATCATTCAGTGCCTTAGTGGCTTCCAAGTTTTCTGATAATAAATGAGCTGATAATCTTACTGAGAATGACTTGCAGGCCTCTTTTCTCTTGATGTTTCTGAGATTTTTTTCTTTGATTTTCAGCAGTTTGGTTATAATGCATGTCAGTGTGGAGCTCTTTGAGCTTATCCTCCCTGGAGCTGGTTAAGTGTATTAGAAGTTTTCATCCATTATTTCTTCACATAATATCTTTGTCCCTTTTGCTTCTCTGCAGGGACTCTCATGCTTGCGTTGACCCACTTGATGGTAATCCAGGAATCTTCTAAGCTCTGTTCTCTTCTCTTCCTTCTTTATTTCCTGCTCCGTGGTTTAAGCATCAGTTGTCCTGTCTTCAAGTTCACTGAACCTTTCTTCTGCTTGATCAAGTCTGCTGCTGAGCCCATTTGGTGAATTTTCCATTTCAGTCACTGTAATTTTCAGCTCCAGAATGTCTGCTTGCTTTTTAAAAAAATTTGTATCTTCTTGTTAATATTCTCCTTTTGTACATGTATCATTTTCCTGATAGCCTTTATTTCTGCTCACATTTTATTTTCCCTTTTTGAGCATAGTTAAAGCAGTAGTTTTAAAGTCTTTGCCTAGTAAGACTGATACCATCACCTCCTCATGGATGATTTCTGTAAATTTATTTTGCTCCTTTGAATAGGCCATGTTCTCTTGTTTCTTTGTAAGCCTTGTGTTTTTTTTGTTGTTGTTGAAAATTGGAGACTTGACCATATGGTAACTCTGGAAATCAAATTCTCCCCTTTCCCAGTATTTGATGTTCTTTTTCTTTTCCTTCTTTCTTTTTTGTCCTTTTGAAGACTGTACTGGTCCATTTGTTTTGAAACTTTTCCAAACAACTGTTATAAAGACTATTGTTCATTACATGTGATCACGGACTCTCTGTTCCTACAGCTGGTGTTCGGACAGAGATTCCTTGAGTAGCAGGAGCCTTCCCAGTCTTCGCAGCCTGGGTCTGTCCTTCAGCACTTGGGTAGACTTGCTCTGAGCCTGGGGACAAGCCCATGGTGAAACCTTGCCAGGCACGAACGCGTCTTTCTAAATTTCAGCGTGTGCATGGCTGCTTTCAAACGTCCTAATTTCTCAAAGAGTCACACTTCACCTCCTTCAGGCCTGAGATGGCCCACTGTACTTCTCCCACTGTGGTCTCTTGCCACGGGAGTCTTGGGTCTGTGGTCACCTCACCGCTTTTACGAGCTGTGCGTGCCACTGTCGCTACTTGGGCTTCAGATCAAGCAAAACAGAAACGGGTGCCTTGCATCATTCCTTCATGCAGTCACCAGATGTTCACAGCCGTGTGCAAATACGGGTTGCTCTGCTCCTTCTGCCTTGGGGTGGGGCAGGGAAATGGAACTGGGTTGGCAATTTAAGCCCAAAACTGCCCCTGTTCTGGGGACAGGCAAGGGTGAGTAAAAATGCCAGCAAACTTTCCTGCTCTTCTGAAGACGGCCTTTTCTGGGTTGGACGTTAGCTTGGTTTTTGTAAAGCACTGCCTATCTTCTAGAGTTCTGACAAAGTTAGTGCTGACAGTCTCCTGTCCTTCTCAGTCTTTCTGTGGAGAGCAAGATCTTAGAGATTCCAAGCCCATCACAGAGTCATTCTGAAAATACAAGCATGTGAGGCTGAACTGGTGCAAATGAGTAAATGAGAACTAGATACAGGGGGAGTAGAGGAAGGTCTCCTACTGCAGGGCCCAGCCGAGAGTGGGAGCAAGTAGAAAAGCGTCATGGTGCTGACACCTGACATGGCCCCCAAGCATCTCCCACAAGACCGTATTCATTCCAAGGGTGGGGAGGAATCGCTTTCCAGTGGAAAATCTGACAGCCTCACCTGAGCAGAAGTGAGCTCCCAGCAGTGGGTCCAACTGACACCATGTGCCTCCAGATATGGGACACCAGGAAGGACACACCCCCACTCTGCCGAATGTGAACTCCAACCTCAGCACAGAAAGGCCACAGGCGGACCCAGACGTGGGGGCGCTTCCCCCGTAAGCAGCCCACGCTCCTCAGGAAGGGTGTGGTCGAGAAGCCCAGAGAAAGCCTGGCAGCAGATTTCAGGTTAGAGGTGACCAAGGAGGCTGTGCCCACGTGACACGCGGCCCTCGGTCAGACCCCAGACTGGGAGGAAGGCACCAGAGCAGGGCACGAGTTGGGTGCAGCAGCGCGAACCAGGGGAGACGGCGGTGCTGCGCCACGGCGGGCCCCGCCTTACTTCTGGGAGACACACACCTGTCTCTTTAGGGTGAAAGAGCAAAGCTTCTCAAACTCCAGTGTTGCAGAAAAAACTGTGTAGACACAGAGAGGAGAGGGCAGGCACAGCACAGCCCAGGAGCAGACGGTTCACCAGAGGGAGCCGAACACAAGCACTGGAGAATCTGGGCTGATGACAGCCAGGAGCTCTTCACGCTATTTCTGCAACTTCTCCATAAACTGGAAATCATATCCCAGAGTTCTCCAGAAAGCTCCATGCTGGTGGTGGTTTGGAGAATGGACTAGAAGGAGACCACTGGGGATGTGACTGCAGCTGGACATGGCGGGGACACGGTGGTGAGGTAGGAGAAGACCGGGGCAGAGGTGGGAAGCAGGGGGCAGAAACGGGGGAGAGAGAGAGGGAAGGCCTGGGAAGAGCCGGCCTGTGCAAGGGCCCGTGGCGTGGCAGGGCCCCAGGCGAGGTGCAGGAGGGGCCCCCACTCCCCTCTCCCCCACTTCTCCCCAGCCCTGTAAGCCTCCTGGAGAAGCGGCACCCCACACAGGCCAGGGTCTTGGGGAAGGCCGTGGGGTCCCCCTGAAGGGCAGACGCCAGGCAAGAGAGCAGGTGTGGACGGCGGAAAAGGTCAGGCCCTGGGCCCACGTTTGCTCAGGATTAAGGCAGCGTGAGGGAGAACAAACAGTGGATGCCAGCAGAGACGACCAGGTGTCAGTGGGCATCGTGCCTCCTGCCTCCAGGAAGCTCGGTGTTGACTCAGCACCACAGGCTGGCAGAGGAGCCCAGAGCAGCCCCACGCAGCCTGGAGCGCCCCCGCCCGCCCGCCAGCACTGCCAGGGCCACCTGGCCTCCCCTGAGGCCGCACAGGCCAACCATCCGCACCCAAGCCCCGCCTGCCGCCCTCTCCCCTGGCCGCAGGGCCCAGCGATGCCCAGTGACTGGAGAGGGTGGCCAGGAGGCACACTGCTGTCCTGGGTCTGGGCTTGGCCCCGGGTGGAGGGAGCCAGGCGGCAGGGCACAGTCCTCCTGGGGGCCCCACCCTCCTGGGAGTCAGAGGCCTGGGCCTCATCTGCAGCCCCGGAGGCTCCCCGACTTCACTCCGCTGTGCTTTCTTGGGGAGGCCGAAGGGCTCCCTCCCACCCTCATCTGCGATGTGGTCAGTGCAGTAAGTGGGCGGACACCTCAGATTGGTGAGCTTGAACTCTGTCCTGTAACAGGAGTGGGGCTCACAGCACGAGGGTCCTGTGTCCAGGAAAGGCCCTGAGGGGTGAGCTAGACTAGCAGGGTGTCAGATGGAGGCCTCTCAGGCACCCCAGCTGGACCCTGCTGGACCACCTCCTCACGTCCGCCCCCAGGCCTGCCCAGCAGATCTACTGAGCGCTGCCGGGCCCCCTCGAGCTCAGGGTGGCTCAGGATGGACCTCACTGGCTGGCAGAATGGTGGGGCCAGCAAGGGGGCAGCAGTGGCCGAGCCCCTCACCCACAGCCCCTGCTGGGACCCCTTCCTGGGAAGGCTGCCTGGCCTCTGGATGAGGGTCTTCTGCCAAGCAGCGCAGCCCTTGCCCGGGCTCCTAGGGCTCTGGGATCCCCCCACCACCCCCTGGGCCTGTTGTCCACATCTGCACATCAGGCCAGAGACTGTGTGAGCGACACTCACATCCGGGTGCACCGAGAAGAGACACAGGAGCCAGCCCTGCAGCCGTGGCTGGAGACACAGCCTTCCCAATGCCCAGAGCTGCCCCGGGCCAGCTGTCTGCAGGGGCCCTGGGAGGCGAGGGGCTGGGTGGGAGCCCTGAGGGTAAAAGCCCTGGCAGGAGGGGGCACAGGTGGGAGCTCCTGGGGGCTTCCTGGGCTGGGCACAGCCCTGTAGAGCGTGGTGTCCGCCAGGGCAGCAGTCCTATGCCCACTGCTTTCAGCAGGAGCAGATTCCTGCCGGCTTCACACACACTCGAACAGCCCCCTCCTGGAGCCACGGAGGCTCGGGGGTTGGCAGAGAACATGGCGTGCACACAGCCAGCAGGAAGCAGAGACCCCACCCCAGGCAGGGAGCTGGCGCCCACTTCCTGGTCCTGGAGACTAAGGGCCAGGAGGGGGTCCAGGAAAGAGCAGGTCTGGAGACAGGAAGGGAAGGCCCTCCACCGAGGGCTCAGCATGGAGTCTGTGAGGCTGAGGCTGAGCCCACGAGGCCCAGGCCACCCCTCTCACCTGGAGAACAGTCTCCAGATGCCCAGGCTGCCGGGGGCCGCCGGCTTTGTGAACACTGGTGCCCCTGGGCTTGGCTTCCCTGGAGAAAGCCGGGCGGGAGGGGCCAGGGTGGGGTGGGGGAGGGGCTGCCTCATGCCCCCGGGGGCTTCTAGACCCTTGAGGCCTCCAGTGGCCAAGTCCCCATGCTGAAGGGTCTCCTGAAGCGGGCGGCACCTGTTGACGGCCGTGCCCCCCTAAGGTGCCCCTGCTCCTCACTGCGTGGGGGTGGGGCTGTGGCACTGCAGGACGGGGCGGCCCTGAGCCCGCAGTGGGTGCTGGGCGCCCTCAGGGCCTGGCACCTGGGTAGTGGGGCAACGAGTCCCCGGGCCCTGCGGGGTGTGGGGGCAGCACCCAGGCTACCGCAGTCCACGCCCGGCCGGGTCAGCTCTGACCTACCCAGGCTACCACAGTCCACGCCCGGCCGGGTCAGCTCTGACCTGCCCTTGGCACTCTCCCACCTGCCGTGCCCGGCGGAGCCCTGCTGGGCAGCGGGGGCCCTGGGGGTGGGCTCTGGGGGGGGTCCTGGATCCCATGCTGACCGCCTAGAGCCCCCCGGGCTCCGGGCCAGAACACTCCAGTCACTCCTTCCGTGTCGCGGTTCTGGGCTGGTCTGCTGGAAGCTTGGGTGGCTCCCATGTCCCTCTGTCCATCCTCACATGGCCTGGGAACCATGGTCCTTGAAACCTCAGCCACGGACACGTTTTCCTCCAGAAGCCAGGACACAGGGGCCCTACAATGGTAACATGCTGACGTCCTGTTTTTATTCTATTCTGCAAAGAAATAAAACCCTGATGGGCGCCTTGAGGTGAGTTCCCTGAGCCACGAGAAAGCTGGCAAGGCAGACAGTGACCCCAGGTCAATCACCCTATCCACAGTGAAGGGAGTTACTGTCATCAAAGCCCAGGGATGTTGCAATGTCTGGTGTGTACCTGCTGTTGCACATCCCGTAGAAGACTCACTCCCCACCTCCCGTCTCCCTGTGGCCTCAGGGGCCTCACCTGAGTGATGCTGAGTCTCCTGGAGTCCAGAGTGAAGGGCATCTCTCTCTGCGCCACCCCTACCCATCTTTCAGTTCAGTCACTCAGTCGTGTCAGACTCTGCAACCCCATGAACCGCAGCACGCCAGGCTTCCCTGTCCATCACCAACTCCTGGAGTTCACCCAAACTTGTGTCCACAGAGTCAGTGATGCCATCCAGCCATCTCATCCTCTGCTGTCCGCTTCTCCTCCTGCCTTCAATCTTTCCCAGCATCAGGGTCTTTTCCAATCAGTCACTTTTTCACATCAGTTGGCCATAGTATTGGAGTTTCAGCTTCAGCACCAGTTCTTCCAATGAACATCCAGGACTGATCTCCTTTAGGATGGACTGGTTTGACCTCCTTGCAGTCCAAGGGACTCTCAAGAGTCTTCTCCAACACCACAGTTCAAAAGCATCAATTCTTTAGCGCTCAGCTTTCTTTATGGTCCAACTCTCACATCCATACATGACTACTGGAAAAACCATAGCTTTGACTAGATAGACCTTTGTTGGCAAAATAATGTGTCTACTTTTCAATATGCTGTCTAGGCTGATCATAGCTTTTCTTCCAAGAAACAAACATCTTTTAATTTTTTGGCTGCAGTCACCATCTGCAGTGATTTTGGAGCCCCCCAAAATAAAGTCTGTCACTGTTTCCATTCTTTCCCCATTTCCCATGAAGTGATGGGACCAGATGCCATGATCTTAGTTTTCTGAATATTGAGTTTTAAGCCAACTTTTCCACTCTCCTCTTTCACTTTCATCAAGAGGCTCTTTAGTTATTCTTCGCTTTCTGTCATAAGCGTGGTGTCATCTGCATATCTGAGGTTACTGATATTTCTCCCGGCAATCTTGATTCCAGCTTGTGATTCATCCAGCCCAGCATTTCTCATGATGTACTCTGCATATAAGTTAAATAAGCAGGGTGACAATATACAGCCTTGAGGTCCTCCCTTCCCTATTTGGAACCACTCTGTTGTTCCATGTCCAATTGTAACTGTTGCTTCCTGACCTGCAAACAGATTTCTCAAGAGACAGGTCAGGTGGTCTGGTATTCCCGTCTCTTTAAGAATTTTCCACAGTTTTTTGAGACCCACAAATTCAAATGCCTTGGCATAGTCAATAAAGCAGAAGTAGTTGTTTTTCTGATATTCTTCAGCTTTTTCGATGATCCAACGGATGTTGGCAATTTGATCTCTGGTTCTTCTGTCTTTTCTAAAGACAGAGAAAACTCTTGAGAGTCCCTTGGACTACAAGGAGATCCAATCAGTCCATCCTAAAGGAAATCAGTCCCGAGTATTCATTGGAAGGACTGATGCTGAAGCTGAAACTCCAATACTTTGGCCACTTGATACGAAGAAGTGACTCATTTGAAAAGACCCCGATGCTGGGAAAGGTTGAAGGCGGGAGGAGAAGGGGATGACAGAGGATGAGATAATTGTATGGCATCACCAACTCAATGGATTGGAGTTTGAGTAAACTGCAGGAGTTGGTGACGGACTGGGAGGCCTGGCATGCTTCAGTCCATGGGGTCGCAAAGAGTCAAACATGACTGAGAGACTGAAATGAACTGAACTGAACTGATTTTGGTACTGACCATCTGATGAGGTCCATGTTTAGAGTCATCTCTTGTGTTGTTGGAAGAGGGTGTTTGCTATGACCAGAGCATTCTCTTGGCAAAACTCTGTTAGCCTTTGCCCTGCTTCATTCTGTACTCCAAGGGCAAATTTGCCTGTTACTCCAGGTATCTCTTGACTTCCTATTTTTGCATTCCAGTCCCCTGTGGTGAAAAGGACATCTTTTGGGGTATTAGTTCTAGAAGGTCTTGTAGGTCTTCATCAGATCAGATCAGATCAGATCAGTCGCTCAGTGATCTGATCAGATCAGTCGCTCAGTCGTGTCCGACTCTTTGCGACCCCATGAACCGCAGCACGCCAGGCCTCCCTGTCCATCACCAGCTCTCGGAGGTCACTCAGACTCACATTCATCGAGTCAGTGATGCCATCCAGCCATCTCATCCTCTGTCGTCCCCTTCTCCTCCTGCCCTCAATCCCTCCCAGCATCAGAGTCTTCTCCAATGAGTCAACTCTTCACATGAGGTGGCCAAAATACTGGAGTTTCAGCTTGAGCATCATTCCCTCCAAAGAAATCCCAGGTCTGATCTCCTTCAGAATGGACCGCTTGGATCTCCTTGCAGTCCAAGGGACTCTCAAGAGTCTTCTCCAACACCACAGTTCAAAAGCATCAATTCTTCGGCGCTCAGCCTTCTTCACAGTCCAGTTCTCACATCCATACATGACCACAGGAAAGACCATAGCCTTGACTAGGCGAACCTTTGTTGGCAAAGTGATGTCTCTGCTTTTGAATATGCTATCTAGGTTGGTCATAACCTTCCTTCCAAGGAGTAAGCATCTTTTAATTTCATGGCTGCAGTCACCATCTGCAGTGATTTTGGAGCCCAGAAAAATAAAGTCTGACACTGTTTCCACTGTTTCTCCATCTATTTCCCATGTAGTGATGGGACCAGATGCCATGATCTTTGTTTTCTGAATGTTGAGCTTTAAGCCAACCTTTTCACTTTCCACTTTCACTTTCATCAAGAGGCTTTTTAGTTCCTCTTCACTTTCTGCCATAAGGGTGGTATCATCTGCATATCTGAGGTTATTGATATTTCTCCCGGCAATCTTGATTCCAGCTTGTGTTTCCTCCAGTCCAGCATTTCTCATGATGTACTCTGCATATAAGTTAAATAAACATGGTGACAATATACAGCCTTGACGTACTCCTTTTCCTATTTGGAACCAGTCTGTTGTTCCATGACCAGTTCTAACTGTTGCTTCCTGACCTGCATACAGATTTCTCAAGAGGCAGATCAGGTGGTCTGGTATTCCCATCTCTTTCAGAATTTTCCAGAGTTTATTGTGATCTACACAGTCAAAGGCTTTGGCATAGTCAATAAAGCAGAAATAGATGTTTTTCTGGAACTCTCTTGCTTTTTCGATAATCCAGCGGATGTTGGCAATTTGATCTCTGGTTCCTCTGTCTTTTCTAAATCCAGCTTGAACATCAGGAAGTTCACGGTTCACATATTGCTGAAGCCTGGCTTGGAGAATTTTGAGCATTACTTTACTAGCGTGTGAGATGAGTGCAATTGTGCGGGAGTTTGAGCACTCTTTGGCATTGCCTTTCTTTGGGATTGGGATGAAAACTGACCTTTTCCAATCTTGTGGCCACTGCTGAGTTTTCCAAATTTGCTGGCATATTGAGTGCAGCACTTTCACAGCATCATCTTTCAGGATTTGGAATAGCTCCATTGGAATTCCATCACCTTAGTGATGCTTTCTAAGGCCCACTTGACTTCACATTCCAGGATGTCTGGCTCTAAGTCAGTGATCACACCATCATGATTAGCTGGGTTGTGAAGATCTTTTTTGTACAGTTCTTCTGTGTATTCTTGCCACCTCTTCTTAATATCTTCTGCTTCTGTTAGGTCCATACCATTTCTGTCCTTTATCAAGCCCATCTTTGCATGAAGTGTTCCTTTGGTATCTCTGATTTTCTTGAATAGATCCTTAGTCTTTCCCATTCTGTTGTTTTCCTCTATTTCTTTGCACTGATCGCTGAAGAAGGCTTTCTTATCTCTTCTTGCTATTCTTTGGAACTCTGCATTCAGATGTTTATATCTTTCCTTTTCTCCTTTGCTTTTCGCTTCTCTTCTTTTCACAGCTATTTGCAAGGCCTCCCCAGACAGCCATTTTGCTTTTTTGCATTTCTTTTTCTTGGGGATGGTCTTGATCCCTGTCTCCTGTACAATGTCACGAACCTCATTCCATAGTTCATCAGGCACTCTATCTATCAGATCTAGGCCCTTAAATCTATTTCTCACTTCCACTGTATAATCATAAGGGATTTGATTTAGGTCATACCTGAATGGTCTAGTGGTTTTCCCTACTTTCTTCAATTTCAGTCTGAATTTGGCAATAAGGAGTTCATGGTCTGAGCCACAGTCAGCTCCTGGTCTTGTTTTTGCTGATTGGATAGAGCTTCTCCATCTTTGGCTGCAAAGAATATAATGGATCTGATTTCGGTGTTGACCATCTGGTGATGTCCATGTATAAAGTCTTCTCTTGTGTTGTTGGAAGAGGGTATTTGCTATGACCAGTGCATTTTCTTGGCAAAACTCTGTTAGTCTTTGCCCTGCTTCATTCCGTGTTCCAAGGCCAAATTTGCCTGTTACTCCAGGTGTTTCTTGACTTCCTACTTTTGCATTCCAGTCCCCTATAATGAAAAGGACATCTTTTTTGGGTGTTAGTTCTAAAAGGTCTTGTAGGTCTTCATAGAACCATTCAACTTCATCTTCTTCAGTGTTACTGGTCGGGGCATAGACTTGGAGTACTGTGATATTGCATGGCTTTCCTTGGAAACGAACAGAGATCATTCTGTCATTTTTGAGAGTACATCCAACTACTGCATTTCGAACTCTTTTGTTGACTATGATGCTACTCCATTTCTTCTAAGGGATTCTTGCCCACAGTAGTAGATATAATGGTCCTCTGAGTTAAATTCACCCATTCCAGTCCATTTTAGTTCGCTGATTCCTAGAATGTCGACATTCACTCTTGCCATCTCCTGTTTGACCACTTCCAATTTGCCTTGATTCATGGACCTGACATCCCAGGTTCCTGTGCGATATGGCTCTTCACAGCATCAGACTTTACTTCCATCACCAGTCACATCCACAACTGGGTGCTGTTTTTGCTTTGGCTCCGTCTCTTCACTCTTTCTGGAGTTATTTCTCCACTGACTTCCAGTAGCATATTCGGCACCTACCGACGCGGGGAGTTCGTCTTTCAGTGTCCTGTCTTTTTGCCTTTTCATACTGTTCATGGGGTTCTCAAGGCAAGAATGCTGAAGTGGTTTGCCATTTCCTTCTCCAGTGGACCATGTTTTGTCAGAACTCTCCACCATGACCCATCCATCTAGGGTGGCCCCACACGGCATGGCTCATAGAGTTAGACAAGGCTGTGGTCCATGAGGTCAGATTGGTTAGTTTTCTGTGATTGTGGTTTTCGTTCTGTTGCCCTCTGATGGGGAAGGATAAGAGGCTTATGGAGGCTTCCTGATGGGAGAGACTGACTGAGGGGGAAACTGGGTCTTGTTCTGATGGGCGGGGCCGTGCTCAGTAAATCTTTAATCCAATTTTCTGTTGATGGGCGGGGCTGTGTTTCCTCCCTGTTGTTTGACCTGAGGCCAAACTATGGTGGGGGTGATGAGGATAATGGCGCCTCCTTCAGAAGGTCCCATGATGCACTGCTGCACTCAGTGCCCCCAGCCCTGCAGCAGGCCCCCACCGACCCAGCCTCCCCTGAGACCCCTGGGCACTCCCGGGCAAGTCTGGGTCAGTCTCCTGTGGGGTCACTGCTCCTTTCTCCTGGGTCCTGGTGCCCGCAAGGCTTTGTTTGTGCCATCCCAGAGTCTGTTTCCTCAGTCCAGTGTAAGTTCTGCTGGCTCTATGGTGGGGTTAATGGCGACCTCCTCCAAGAGGGCTTATGCCACACCCAGGTCTGCTGCACCCAGAGCCCCTGCCCCTGCAGCGTCCACTGCTGACGCATACCCCCTCAGGAGACACTCAGACACAGTGCTGGCTCAGTCTCTGTGGGGTCTCTGGGTCCTGGTGCACACAGGAATTTGCCACAGTTTGTTGTGATCCTCCCATCTTTACCATCCATCAAAGGCAGGGTCCTGCTCTGGCCCCTGACACTCATGTCCAACTGCCTGCCTGACCTCTCCACCAGGCATCTAGTAAGTCAAACTGTGCGACCCAACCGAGCTCCCACACACCCCAACCCCCTCCTCAGCCACCTCATCCCCCTCCCACATGGAGGGGTCCAGTCCATTCCATTCACCCACACTCCACACCCGGCCCATCGCCCACCTGTCACCTTCACCTCTGACCCAGTGCCCATCCCCCAGCTGGCCGCCGGCTTCTTCCTCAGCCCATGTGTCCATCCTCACCCAGCGGGGGGTCTGAAGGACAAGGCAGGGCTCCACCACCCCTGCCCGCCCCCCAGTGCCCCTCCCTCAGTGCGGAGGCCTGGTCCTGGATGACCCTGAGGCCCACTCTACCTGTCCTGGCCACCCTCCAGCCCCCTCTGCCACCCACAACAGGCACTCCTGTGACCCCGCAGCTCCGACCTCTGATCCTGCCAGACCCTGCAGGGGCACCTCTGCCCGCCCTCCCTCCTGTGCTGGTCTCTTAGCGGGATGCCACCCCAACTTCCCAGCAGACGGGGGGTTTCTGCTTTGCTTTTGTGGCACCAATACGTGGCCTCATTCTGGGTGATCTGTCCACTCTGCCCGCCGTCGCCAGGCTCACACTGGGCATGGCTCCCTGAGAGGCCAGGGCCCTGAGCCTGGCTCGCCTTGGGTGGGTCCTGGCTGCTTTGCAGCACAGCTCCAGGGGCAGCTCTGGCTCCGAGGTCACCGTGGTCCTTCCTGCGCTGGTGGACAGCACCCCCTGCTTTCTGTCACCGCTGACCCCCGGAAACCCGAGGACTCTGCCGTCCACGCGGATCCTGCAGCCAGTCTGCTCACCTCCTCTGAAGATGAGGCTGTGCAGCTGTCTGAGCTGCACTCACAGAGACACCTGTGGGATGTCCCGGGCCCCACATGTCCCCACAGGGCCAGCTGGGAAGCGCCAACCGCTGCCCAGGGCTCAGGTCTGAAGAGGACAGAGCTGTAGCCCACGAGTGCCCAGACCAAGCCGGCCGCTGGCACCCTGCCTCTGGCCTCAGACCAAGCAGCCCTCTCCTGAAGGTTGGGGCCAGGATGGGAGTCCAGGCGTCCCAGAGTGAGGTGGGTATGCTGGGGGAGGAGGTCAGGAGGGGGCTGCCAGCATAGTGTGTCCCTAGTTGCCTCCTTCCCCATCTCCAGGACCCTTCAGCCCTTCATCTGGGCAGAAGCCGCACCCAGCCTGACCCCTGCCTAAGCGGGGACGCCCCTCCCCCATCTGACTGGAGCAGAACCCAGAACCACTCCTTGTCCAGCCCCTGAAGCGACGGCCCTGCCAAGGCTGGACTCCAAGGGGGGGGGCCCCAGGAGGTGGGGTGGTGAACCGCCCCAAGCAGTCCCGGCCCCAGAGCCTCTTCTAGCCGTGCGCCCCCTCCCAGCCCCCCAGGGCGCGGGGGGCCCCCCGAGCACAGCCTGGAGGAGGCGGAGCTGCGGTGGGCCCTGCCCAGCCCCTTAGCGCCTCCTCACAACCTGGCTGCGGCCTGGCGTGGGGCAGGGGTCGTTATCTGGTTTCTCCCGCTGCTGGGTCAGAGTTCCAGGGGGTGGGGGCGGCGTGGGCTCCGCGGGGGGTGGGGATTAGTCCCTGCGGTGGCGTCCAGCCCGGCCAGAGAGGAAGAGGCGGCTCCCGACACCTGAGCCCCTCGGGGGGGCAGAGGCGCTGATTAGGGTGCTGCCTGCGGCTGCAGGGTCAGCCGGTCACTGGGGCAGCAGCTCCCAGACCGCGAGGGCCAGGAACTTCCAGCTCCCAAGGGGAGCGTCTCATGGGGGCGGCAGTGAGCTGTCTGCCCCCACCTCCTGGCCCCCACTCCCTACCCGCCCGCCCCCCAGGCCCAAGAGATCATGAAGTCATGGCTGCGGGAGAACCTCAGCCCCTATCTGGTCTCTGACCGAAGCTCCACTGCCCACATGGCCACGGGGCAGACGGGGTGGGAGTGGGAAATGCGGGCCCAGTGGGGGTGTATAACTGTAAAGGGTGGTCCTGGCCCTCACTCAGGGTCCTCCTGACCCCGCTGGCCTTGAGAGGCGGCCCAGACTCAGAGAACAAAAGCCGCCGACCTGGACCCTGAGACCCCGGACTGCTTCCTGAGCACCCGGCCTGTCGGAGGCACCAGGACCGCTGTGCTGCCACCTGGTGGCGGCCACAGACACTGCGGCCACATCCTGCCGCCAGCGCTGGCTCCTACCCCACCCACCTCACTATGGTCCCCAGACCCTGGCCTGCTTCTTGCAACCAAGGCAGCCTGAGGTGGACGAAGTGGGCCTGATTCGGGTGCTGTCAGCTTGTCTGCTCTGGGGGCCCCTCCCAACACTGGCGTCTGGGGGACTCTGGACCCCCCAGGGGCATTCCTGTGCTGGACCCTGTCCCCACCCCTCTCTGCTGCCCTGTCTAGGCAGGGGGCCCCTCCGTACATCCAACGGCCCCTGCCCACCCTCCCAGTGCTGCTGTGGGACTAGGCCCAGCGTGAGGCCAGTGGGGGTCAGGGGTTGCAGTGCCATGGTGGGGGGGGGGGGTGACAGGACTCCCGGGGCAGTGGTTTCCCTTGGGCCTGCACACGCACCACACACACACACACACAGGCACCGCACACCGAGCTAGGCTTTGGCATGATGCTAGAGTCCAGAGGTCTGTGGGAGAAGACGAAGCCCCTCCTGTCTGACGGCCCAGCTGGCCGGACACAGGAAGACACCTGCCCTTGTCCCCTTGTTTACGCCCTCTGACCATCCAAGCGCAGAGAGGACTGTCCCGGGCTGTGCACGCCCTGGGCACGTGCCCGCCCCCTGCCCCTCCCCTGGGCATTATGGACAAGCTTAAAAAATCACACGGAGTCCAGGAATTGCAAAATGCTCCAAGTGTATTCACAAACCCGCTGGCCCTTTCCTGAGGCCCAGGGCCAGGAAAGGGGGTAAGGCTCGCCTCCCAGCGGCCAGCCGAGCAGCCCCAGTCGCCACATTGAGGGACCGGCGTGATGCTGAGGCCTGGGGCCAGGAGGGTGGACCCACGGCCAGAGGAGCCTCCCCATCCCCCGCCCGCGGGGCTGGTCCTGAGCAGGCCCCTGGGGCCACTGCACACCGGGGCAGCTGGACCCTGGGAGGGACGAAAGGGGTGGGGGTGCTTCCCTGGCCCGGGGCTCAGGTTCCACCGGCCTTGGAGGCCGTTGGCAGCAAATAGAAGCGTTCCTGCGGACTTGTTGAGGAGCACGGCCGCCAGGCCCAGGCCGGGGCTGTGGCCTCTACTGCGGGGGCCGGGCCCGCGGGGCCCTTCTCCCGCGGCGCCTGAGCCCGCTCTCCGGGCTTGGCTCCAGTGCCACCGCCGAGAGGCCGAGGCCGCCGTGGGAGTCGCACTGCAGGTCCGCGCAGCCGCACTCCTCCACCTCCGTGTAGGTGAGGGCGCGGCTGGAGCCGTCCTTGCAGTGCAGGGTCACGTTCCGCAGAGAGAAGCGCAGCTCGCGGCAGCAGCGGCACTGGTGCTCCACCGCGTTCGCCTCCGGGGAGAACCTGTGGGCGGGGCCGGTCAGCGCTGCCCAGCCAGGCCCCGCCCAGGCCCCGCCCCACCCAGGCCCCGCCCCCGCAGGGGGAGGAGCCCACCAGACTCCTGAACCACCAGCACCCGAACCCAAGCGGGGTTTTTAGTAAAGAGAAGAGCGTGATTCCAAACAGCCTAAAAGCCACTGTCCCTGGACCCCAGCCCAGCCCCCTGCTGGCGCCTGGTTGTTCCAGTCCCTTCCCGTGGGGAACTTCCCGCGGCTCCCCGCCGGCGGGCCCCGTTGCAACTTCCCGAGCACTGCCCCGCAGGGGCCTTCAGTGAGGGATGGGGGGTGGGGGGTGGGGGCGGGGCTCACGCCCACAGGGGTTGTGTCCCCGCGGGGTTGGGGGTCGGGGCTCACGCCCAGGGAGGTGGTGGCCCCGCGGGGGTGGGGTGGGGGCGGGCTCACGTACGCGGAGGTGGTGTCCCCGCAGTTGCCCCGGCAGTAGGCAAGGCGCACGGGCCCGGGGGAGCTGCAGCCCTGCTGCCGAAGGACCTGAAGCTGGTGGTGCACCGCACAGGTCGACTCTGGGGAGGGTCAGGGGGTGTGCAGAGGTCAGCCCTGGCCCGGGCAGGCGGGAATCCACGCCCCCTCCCCGGCAGAGCCGCCCACTCACGGGTGTCGGTGGGACAGGAGAGGCAGCAGCCGTCCTCGCTTGGCAGAGCCTTGTCCTGCGTGGGCCATGGTGCCATTAGCGGGGAGCGGGTACCAGGAGGGCGCAGCCATGCCCCCCCTTGCTGATCGTGGCCGCCCACTCCTGTTCAGGGACTGATCCTTCACAGCCACTGTGGGGCCCCCAGGAAGGGCAGGTGGGCTGCTGGGACTCACCACAGGACAGTTAAGCGGGGGACACGCCTTCTTCACGGTCACCACCACGAGCCCATCCTGGTGCTGCTCACACTTGTACGTCACACAGTGGTCTCCAGGGTCTGACCAGGACTCGCCCGGCTGCAGGGAGTCCCATCCGGCAGGTAGCGGCCCTCCCCAGGGCGTCCTCCAGCTGGGGCAGGCGCTGTGTCTGTCCATCAGCCCCCAGCCCACAGGCTTCTAGAGCTCCCGTGGCTCTGCCCAGAGGCCGCCTAGCTCTGACAGCTCCCCAGGGTCATCAGTGCACCAGGATGCTACCCACCCTGCACCACCACCATCGCTGTGCACTCTGCCCTCTGTACAGAGCTGGGGCTGGCCTCGCCCAGAATGCACCCCAAGGCCTTGCGGCCACTACTCACATAGAAGAGGTGGGCAGAGCTGTTGCTGGTGTTTATGACGCAGGCCACCTGCACGCACTCACCACAGCACTGCCCGTCCCGAGCCTGGTACTTGAAGCCCTGAGGGAGGCAGGACGTGGCCTGAGCCTCTCTGGACGCTGCAGAGAGGGGCGTGGAGGCCGGAGGCAGGGGCACTCACCAGGGGGCAGGAGGCGCTGCAGACCTGGGTCTCACAGTTGATCGAAAAGGTGTCTGACAGGGCCCCCCCAGGCACCTCACACCAACATTTTTCACACAGGCTGGAGGAGACTACGTTGCCATGCTGCGGGAGTCAGGGGCAGTGTCAGCGGGACAGGCCTGGCCCTGCCAAATGGACTCCTCCCCCTGGGCAACCCTCGGGAGTGCCTCCTGCCAGTCTTGGGGAGAGTCCCAAGGCTGAGTCACATGCTCTGGAGGACCTGGCCAAGGGAAAGCCTGTCTGGGGACCTTGTCAAGTGCAGGACAAGAGCTGTGGTCCCAGGAGAGCCCACTGCTGCTCCAAAGTGCCCCTTTCCCAGGCCCTGCAGGGGTGCAGCCTCGGCCACGGAGAAACTTGCAGGACGGGGACTCTGGTCCCTGCGAACTGGGGGGCCTGACCTTGGCTGGTTCCCACCTGGTACAGGGTGCCATTGATGCTGCAGACGGTCCAGCCTGCTCGGGGAAGAAAGCAAAGCTGCAGACCCACCCTTGGCCCCCAGAGCAGCTGCCACGCCCCTCGGCACAGCCTCAGGTCCCAGGTGACAGCCCCGCTCCCTCGCCTGGCTGCCGCTGAGGCAGGGCACTCACTGCAGCTGTAGGTCGGGCAGCAGGCCTTCTCCCTGTAGGTCTGGACGGCATGCGAGCCTTTTGGGCAGGCCTCGGGCTCAGGGCAGTATCTGGTGTCACAGGCTACAGTGGACAGAGCGGGCATCAGGGCCTCCCACCCTGCCCTGAGCACATCCTGAATGGGGGAGGACTCTGGTAGAGGGTAGGCTCTCTGAGGGGTGCCCACTGCCCAAGGGACGAGGCTTCTGGTCAGCTCTGACCTCACAGTAGCCCACACTTCAGAGCCTTTCTGCCGGTCAGCCCTGAGCCCCCACCCCCACCCCACCCAGGGCTCACCGCAGCGGTACTGGGGACAGCACTGGCCAGTCTGCATGGCCTCGGGCACAGGCACTTGGCCGGACTCGGGGCAGGGGGGCGCGGTGGGGCAGGCCTGGGGCTGGCAGCTCATGGTCCGCGTGCTGCCCTCACAGGTGCACTCAAGGCAGTCCACGATGACTGTGCGGCCGGGCTGTCGGGGTGGAGGACAAGGGAGCCCATGGCCACGGCCGGAGGGGCAGAAACCCACGGCTCGGGGCCTGCGGGGCTCTCCAGAGGTGCGGGTGCGGCTGAGGCCCACGAGGGCCTGGAGGCAGGACGCGGTCCTGCACACTGTGGCTCGGGAGGGGTCCCAGGGAAGACGGGGCGCACTGGCCCTAGGGCTGTGCAAGGGGCTCCTGAGTTGCTGGGGACCCCCAGCCCCCCTCCTGCCCGTCCTGTGAGTCTCCAGGGCTGAGAGAAGCCCGCAGCCCCCGAGGGCCCCACACTCACCTCCACAGGCTCCCCACTGGGTCCCAGGCAAACTGGAAGAAGAGAGGTGAGGTCACTGCTGGGCCACCCTGGCCCCCAGCCCATCACGGCCAGACACAGCCTGGGGCTGGGGGACCCCAGGTCATGGTGGAAAGCCCTGGGGTCCGGCTGAAAAGCCAGGGGCAGTGCCTGGAAGCCCGGAGCCCAGCCCAGGGACCCCAGCCCGGGAACCTACTGACGCAGTCAGGCACGCAGACCTCCTTGCCCGAGCTGTACAGCATTGTGCCCTGCGGGCAGAAGCAGCCTTCCGTGATGGGACTGGCTTCTAGGAGGGCCCTGCGGGGGTGGGAGCAGAGGGTGAGCAGGCCACGCCCTCCAGGGCAGGAGCATGGGCTGGGCCAGGGAGGGGGTCCCCAAGGCAGAGGGCAGGTGCTTACAGGGGGCTGGCACTGTTGTTCGTGTAGCAGTAGGAGGGGGTGGGCGGGCCGCAGGGCTGGTACTCCATGCCAGCAGGGCAGGTGAAGGCTGTGTGGGGGGCAAGGACTCACCTGAGGCTACAGGGCACCTGCCTTGGGCCTTGGCCTGGGCCTCACTGGCCGGCGGGGCTGGGAGCTCTTGGGCCAGGTCCGGCTGGTGGAGCCCTGACCCCTGCACCCCAGGCCCAGGCGCGCTCACCTGGACGCCCCCTCTTGTCTCTCAGGAAACAAATGCCCTCCATCCTGGGCCCAGCCCTCCTCCTCCTCCCAGAAGCCCACCCTGACCACCCAAGCCCACCCACTGATTGCACACTGTGCCCATTCCCTTGAATGCCACCGCCCAGAGAGAAGGGGAGGGGGCGGACACACACCGCACGCGTAGTTGGTATGGCCCCGCCAGTCGACGCAGACGCCGAGGGACGCGCAGAGGGCGGCATAGAGCTCCAGGGCAGTGCACACCATGTCTGTGTCAGGCATGTGGCAGTGGTCGAAGGTGCAGCCTTGGTAGTATGGCCAGGGCGGGATCAGCACGTGGCACAGCTCGAAGGGCCTGTGGCACAAACACAGGGGTCGTGGGTGGCACTAGGGAGGGGCTGCCTGGCTGCAGGCTTTCCCCGAAAGGGCCCCGAGGGAGAGACGTCACTGGGCTGACCCCTGTGCCCAGGGACTCCAGCCCCTGGGGCCATCTGTATGTGGCAGGGTGGGAGTCTGGCTGAACAGTTTTTCTTTCTGCAAATTCTCCACTGAGTTCCCCGGTGCCTGCCCACCCAGCGCCCTGCTGGCTGAGGACTTGCCCCGGACCCTCCATGAGCTGCTGCAGAGCCCGAGGCCACCCCACAGCCAGCCTCCACGGGGCTCTGCGCCCAGCATCCCAGCAGCTGTGACCCCTCTCCCTCGCAGCCCCTTGCAGGCCCACCTCTTCCTGCCAGCCCGGTAGTGTGGGGTCAACAGGACTACTCACACCCCTGCCTTTGCCCCAGCCCTGCCCCAGAATCTCACTTGCTCAGAATGAGCTGGCAGATCGGCGAAGGTGGGCACGGGGTAGGCGAGGTGCTGGGCTCCCCTGGGGTGGGTGTCGGGGAAGGCCTGTGGCAGGATGGCTGGCCGGGGTATGTCACGTTCCAGTGGCCAGACATGTCGGAGCAGGAGGCCACCACCGCGCCCCCGGGCAGGCGGCAATCGTCCTTCTGGTCATTCGTGCAGGTGCCTGCAGCATGGGGGCAGTGGTCAGGGGGCCTCCCGTGCGCCGCTGCTGGGGGCTCAGCATCCCCGAGCCGAGGGTCGGGCCCAGCATTTCCGGGCGGCCCTCGATGGAGTGTGTGAACCTGCCACTCCACCTCCGTGTGCTTCCTTTTCCTCCAAGAAGCCAGACCCTGGGGCCGTTCCCAGGGAGGACCACAGGGGTGGGCCTCGGATGTGGGCCATGTGGCTGGGCCCTGGGCCCTGTGGTCACACATTCTTGGTGCATCAAGAAAGCAGAAGTGCCTGTAGGCTCAGCACCACGCAGTGGCCTCAGCCCGGGGCCAAGAGTGCGGCTCTGGGGGGACACACCCAAGGCCAACCCTTCTCACACCGGACACACTCCGCCACGTTGAATGACCACGGACGTGGCCCGGAGCCAGGAGGGTGGGGCGTGGGGGCCGGGCACTCACCGCACTGCCCTTCCGTGTTGTTGGCAAACTTGCTGAAGGGCACTTCCACGGAAAAGATGAGGCCGCTGAACATGACCTGGACACCGAGCTCGGGGATGCTCACGTACATCTTGATGCCAACCTGGGAGACGGCGATGCCGCCTTTCTGGAAGCCGGGCCTCACCACCTCGCCATTAAAGATGATCTGGACGTGACCCGTGAGGAACAGACCGGGAGGGGAAGGGGACGGTGGTGATCAGCCGGCGCCCGGCGCCCTCAGCCCGCCCGGCACTCGTGGGGCTGCCTTGCCGCATGCCTACCTCATTGGTCATCACCCCGTGGACGGGCTTGCGGGTCAGCATGACGCGGTTCTCGTGGTACTCAACGATGATGGTCTGTGGGCAGGACAGCCCATCCTCTGCGTCGCAGAAGTAGTTCTCAACCAGCACCCGGAAGTGACCGAACACCGGGATGATCTGCTGCACCAGCACATATGTGCAGTTGTCCAGGAACGTGTAGTAGGTGCCGTCGAACGTGATGTAGTGTGGGTCCCCCCAGCCGCTGCACACGCCTGCACAGGGGAGTGAGTGCCTTACGGGCTGCACCGCCCCCCCCCCCCCGCCCCAGGGACACGTGGTCCCACACCAAGGTGAGCAGGTGACCGCCTTGCCGTCAGGGCCCATGCACTGGCACCGCACAGAACTCTGTCCTGCAGGCGCCTGAAATAGACCAGACTCCCTCCGCCTCCTCGCCCCTGCGTGGCCCGGGGACTCCAGGCCCCGGGCAGGGGTCCGCGTGGCACCCCGGTTGAGGCTGAGCCTTGATCTTGGGGTGGCCTCCCCAGGTCCAGCCCAATTCCGTTCTGCCTTCTCTGCCCCTGCCCTGCCCAGCCCAGTCCCGTGCAAGCACTGCGCCCCGCCCCTCGCACTCACATGGGCACTGGTAGTGTGAGCAGCAGCCGTCATGGTCAGCCACCTGCACGGCCTGGTAGCCGTTGGCACAGGTGGGCTTCTGCACACTCGGACAGTGGCGTGAGCTCACCGTGATGACCCCGTTGCCCTGGCAGGTGGCCTCGGAGCAGTTGGGCATGGGCCAGGTTTCACCTTTCTGTGGAAGCAGAGAAAGCTACAGGACCTTGTCGCCACCTGGCACCCACTCCGCAGGGCAGCGCTCGCCTGGGTCTCCCGAGAGAAGAGTCACCCTTCTGTGACTAGGAGCCAGTCCTGCCCCAGGCCTCTCCTCCCCCTGCCCCACCCAGAGGGCACAGGGCTGGTTAGGGGGAGCTCTGGCTGGTGAAGGGGGCCCCCTTTCCACCCTGTCCCCTGCCTCCAACTCTTTGGTGTCCAGTCTTTGGCTGCTCCACCCACCCCCGAGAAACAACAGCCTGCTCCAGCCCCCTTTACAGGCCAACCTTGGGCCCCGTGCTCCTGGCACCCCCATCCAGAAGAGCTGAAGGCCAGGTGGCCGCTTGTCATGGCCAGCCTCCGGGAGTCACTGACCTTCACCCATGCTTCATGCCACACTCTCTAGTTGGAAACTGCTGAGGGTCCCTTCCCAGGCCCCCTGAGTCCCTGAGAAGGGCAGGAGAGGCAAGGTTACCGTTCTTGGGGGGACTGCATTTGGGCACCCTTGTGGAGGGACCGTCATGGTGGTAAGAGGGGAGGATTCTGGTGGGGACGTGGTCGGGATGGGAGGTGGCATGCTGGTGGGACAGGTGGGGGCCGTTCCCTTGACCACGTGGCAGTCCAGGCTGCAAAAGGCATAATAGCAGTGGCCCGATAGGTCAGTCACTTGATAGATGATGGATCCTGCAGGACAAAGAAATAGGCAGGCACTGTAGGCCAGGAAGTAACTCCAGAGAAGAGCTGGCTTGGCTGGGGCCCTCCCGCCCAAGTCTAGACTGCATCTTCATGGAGAGCTTACTGCGATCCTGGACACAGACCCAGCCCGTCACAGAGACAAGACACACCTGCGTCTCCTGCACACAGAAGCTTTGTGAACAGGGCACCAGGGACCAGAGGTGGCACACAGCACATGCCCAGGAAGACTGCACATACCTGCATAGTACAACTGGCCAGACACGCTGCAGGAGCAGGGTGTGGTCCCAGGTGGGGACGGGGGAGTCTCAGATGTAGGAACAGAGGTTGCACTGGTTGTTGGAGCCGAGGCGGTGCTGCTCGTGTGCACAGGGGTTGTACTGGTTGTTGGAGCCGAGGCGGTGCTGCTCGTGTGCACAGGGGTTGTACTGGTTGTTGGAGCCGAGGCGGTGCTGCTCGTGTGCACAGGGGTTGTACTGGTTGTTGGAGCCGAGGCGGTGCTGCTCGTGTGCACAGGGGTTGTACTGGTTGTTGGAGCCGAGGCGGTGCTGCTCGTGTGCACAGAGGTTGCACGGGTTGTTGGAGCCGAGGCGGTGCTGCTCGTGTGCACAGGGGTTGTACTGGTTGTTGGAGCCGAGGCGGTGCTGCTCGTGTGCACAGGGGTTGTACTGGTTGTTGGAGCCGAGGCGGTGCTGCTCGTGTGCACAGGGGTTGCACGGGTTGTTGGAGCCGAGGCGGTGCTGCTCGTGTGCACAGGGGTTGTACTGGTTGTTGGAGCCGAGGCGGTGCTGCTCGTGTGCACAGGGGTTGTACTGGTTGTTGGAGCCGAGGCGGTGCTGCTCGTGTGCACAGGGGTTGTACTGGTTGTTGGAGCCGAGGCGGTGCTGCTCATGTGCACAGAGGTTGCACGGGTTGTTGGAGCCGAGGCGGTGCTGCTCGTGTGCACAGGGGTTGTACTGGTTGTTGGAGCCGAGGCGGTGCTGCTCGTGTGCACAGGGGTTGTACTGGTTGTTGGAGCCGAGGCGGTGCTGCTCGTGTGCACAGGGGTTGTACTGGTTGTTGGAGCCGAGGCGGTGCTGCTCGTGTGCACAGGGGTTGTACTGGTTGTTGGAGCCGAGGCGGTGCTGCTCGTGTGCACAGAGGTTGCACGGGTTGTTGGAGCCGAGGCGGTGCTGCTCGTGTGCACAGGGGTTGTACTGGTTGTTGGAGCCGGGGTCCCCTTTACGAGCCGGCGGTGCTGCTCGTGTGCACAGGGGTTGTACTGGTTGTTGGAGCCGAGGCGGTGCTGCTCATGTGCACAGAGGTTGCACGGGTTGTTGGAGCCGAGGCGGTGCTGCTCGTGTGCACAGGGGTTGTACTGGTTGTTGGAGCCGAGGCGGTGCTGCTCATGTGCACAGAGGTTGCACGGGTTGTTGGAGCCGAGGCGGTGCTGCTCGTGTGCACAGGGGTTGTACTGGTTGTTGGAGCCGAGGCGGTGCTGCTCATGTGCACAGGGGTTGTACTGGTTGTTGGAGCCGGGCGGTGCTGCTCGTGTGCACAGAGGTTGCACGGGTTGTTGGAGCCAAGGCGGTGCTGCTCGTGTGCACAGGGGTTGTACTGGTTGTTGGAGCCGAGGCGGTGCTGCTCGTGTGCACAGGGGTTGTACTGGTTGTTGGAGCCGAGGCGGTGCTGCTCATGTGCACAGAGGTTGCACGGGTTGTTGGAGCCGAGGCGGTGCTGCTCGTGTGCACAGGGGTTGTACTGGTTGTTGGAGCCGAGGCGGTGCTGCTCGTGTGCACAGGGGTTGTACTGGTTGTTGGAGCCGAGGCGGTGCTGCTCGTGTGCACAGGGGTTGTACTGGTTGTTGGAGCCGAGGGCGGTGCTGCTCGTGTGCACAGAGGTTGCACGGGTTGTTGGAGCCGAGGCGGTGCTGCTCGTGTGCACAGGGGTTGTACTGGTTGTTGGAGCCGAGGCGGTGCTGCTCGTGTGCACAGGGGTTGTACTGGTTGTTGGAGCCGAGGCGGTGCTGCTCGTGTGCACAGGGGTTGCACGGGTTGTTGGAGCCGAGGCGGTGCTGCTCGTGTGCACAGGGGTTGTACTGGTTGTTGGAGCCGAGGCGGTGCTGCTCGTGTGCACAGGGGTTGTACTGGTTGTTGGAGCCGAGGCGGTGCTGCTCGTGTGCACAGGGGTTGTACTGGTTGTTGGAGCCGAGGCGGTGCTGCTCGTGTGCACAGGGGTTGTACTGGTTGTAGGAGCCGAGGCGGTGCTGCTCGTGTGCACAGGGGTTGTACTGGTTGTTGGAGCCGAGGCGGTGCTGCTCGTGTGCACAGGGGTTGTACTGGTTGTTGGAGCCGAGGCGGTGCTGCTCGTGTGCACAGGGGTTGTACTGGTTGTAGGAGCCGAGGCGGTGCTGCTCGTGTGCACAGGGGTTGTACTGGTTGTTGGAGCCGAGGCGGTGCTGCTCGTGTGCACAGGGGTTGTACTGGTTGTAGGAGCCGAGGCGGTGCTGCTCGTGTGCACAGGGGTTGTACTGGTTGTTGGAGCCGAGGCGGTGCTGCTCGTGTGCACAGGGGTTGTACTGGTTGTTGGAGCTGAGGCGGTGCTGCTCGTGTGCACAGGGGTTGTACTGGTTGTTGGAGCCGAGGCGGTGCTGCTCGTGTGCACAGGGGTTGTACTGGTTGTTGGAGCCGAGGCGGTGCTGCTCGTGTGCACAGGGGTTGTACTGGTTGTTGGAGCCGAGGCGGTGCTGCTCGTGTGCACAGGGGTTGTACTGGTTGTTGGAGCCGAGGCGGTGCTGCTCGTGTGCACAGAGGTAGTACTGGTTGTTGGAGCCGGAGCGGTGCTGCTCGTGTGCACAGGGGTTGCACTGGTTGTTGGAGCCGAGGCGGTGCTGCTCATGTGCACAGGGGTTGTACTGGTTGTAGGAGCCAAGGCGGTGCTGCTTATGTGCACAGGGGTTGTACTGGTTGTAGGAGCTGAGGTGGTGCTGCTTGTGTGCACAGAGGTTGCACTTGTATGAGCTGAGGTGGTGCCGCTCGTGTGCACAGGGGTTGCACTGGATGTGGCCTCATGGAAGGTGGTCCCCGTGTGCACAGTGACACTCACTCTGGAGGTGCTGGGTACTGTGTCAGTGGGGGGAGGGCAGTGTTCCTGGGGCTCGCAGCACAGCACTCTGATCTGGTAGTTGAGGCACAGCCTAGTCTTGCCGTTCTGGTCCTGGTTCCGACACAGCAGGCCCACGTCCTGGTGGCACTGTACCAGCTGGCCCAGCTCGTGGATGCTGACCCCGGGGTGGTTCTCGGCTCGGCACTCCACTTTGCTGATGGATTCAGGTCGGTGACAGATGGTGTCTCCATTCCTCATGATGTTGCCGAAGGTTTCGTTGTCTCCCCCGTGGGGCCCGGGCACTGGGAAGTCCACATCGAACCACTTGGTCCACCTGCACTTTGGCTTGCAGGGGGTGGTCCCTGGGGAGGGCTGCTTGTGTGTGCTGGGCGGGACCCATCCTGTTGGGGGCCCGGGAGGTGAGCTGGCAGTGCTGAGTTTTGTGGACGTGGAGAGGGCTCCAGCGGTCCAGGTGGTGCTGGCTTCAGTTGTGGTTGTCTGTGTGGTCGCAGGTGTGGCAGGGGAAGTGGTGTTTGTCCTGCAAGTGTCCACCAGCTCACAGCACAGGAAGCGGATGTTGTAGTTGTAGCAGATGGGGGGCAGCTGGTCCTTGTTCCGACAAATCAGGCCCACGGATTTGTCACAGATCACGTCCTGGCCCAGCTCCTGCAGTGGGGTGTCAGGGAAGCGCTCTGCCCGGCACTGCACATTCTTGGGCTCTGCACAGAATTTGTAACCTTTGGCTCTGAGATTCGAAATAGTGTCAAAATCTCCACTGTTTATCCCTGGCCCAGGGTAGCTGCCGTCTATCCACTCAGTCCAGTTGCATAAAACTTGTAAACAGGTGACCGTGGTGGGCTCAGGTGAGGACCGGTCTGAGGGCCTTGGAGCTGTGGACAACACAGAAGTTGTGCTTGAAATTGTTGAAACTGGCACTGGGCTGGGAGTCAAGAGTGTTGTTTTCCCAGGAGTCAAGTTACCTGGGACAGGTGTTGAGGTGCCTGGGACAGGTGTAGAGGGTCCAGGGACGGGTGTAGTAGTTCCTGGGACGGGTGTTGAGATTCTTGGGACAGGTGTAGAGGGTTCTGGGACAGGTGTAGAGGGTCCAGGGATGGGTGTAGTAGTTCCTGGGATGGGTGTTGAGGTTCCTGGGATAGGTGTAGAGGGTCCTGGGACAGGTGTAGAGGGTCCAGGGACAGGTGTAGTAGTTCCTGGGATGGGTGTTGAGGTTCCTGGGATGGGTGTAGAGGGTCCTGGGACAGGTGTAGAGGGTCCAGGGATGGGTGTAGTAGTTCTTGGGACAAGTGTAGAGGTCCCTGGGACAAGTGTAGAGGTCCCTGGGACAGGTGTAGTGGTTCCTGGGACGGGTGTAGTGGTTCCTGGTACGGGTGTAGAGGTGCCTGGGATGGGTGTTGAGGGTCCTGGGACGGGTGTAGAGGGTCCAGGGACGGGTGTAGTAGTTCCTGGGACAAGTGTAGAGGTCCCTGGGACAGGTGTTGAGGTCCCTGGGACAGGTGTAGAGGGTCCTGGGATGGGTGTAGAGGGTCCTGGGACAGGTGTAGAGGGTCCAGGGACGGGTGTAGTAGTTCCTGGGACAGGTGTAGAGGTCCCTGGGACAGGTGTTGAGGTCCCTGGGACAGGTGTAGAGGGTCCTGGGACGGGTGTAGAGGGTCCTGGGACAGGTGTAGAGGGTCCAGGGACGGGTGTAGTAGTTCCTGGGACGGGTGTTGAGATTCTTGGGACAGGTGTAGAGGGTCCTGGGACGGGTGTAGAGGGTCCTGGGATGGGTGTAGTAGTTCCTGGGACGGGTGTTGAGGGTCCTGGGACAGGTGTAGAGGGTCCTGGGACAGGTGTAGAGGGTCCAGGGATGGGTGTAGTAGTTCTTGGGACAAGTGTAGAGGTCCCTGGGACAGGTGTTGAGGTCCCTGGGACAGATGTAGGGGTTCCTGGGACGGGTGTAGTGGTTCCTGGGACGGGTGTAGAGGTGCCTGGGACGGGTGTTGAGGATCCTGGGACGGGTGTTGAGGGTCCTGGGACGGGTGTAGAGGGTCCTGGGATGGGTGTAGAGGGTCCAGGGATGGGTGTAGTAGTTCCTGGGACAAGTGTAGAGGTCCCTGGGACAGATGTTGAGGTCCCTGGGACAGGTGTAGTGGTTCCTGGGACAGGTATAGAGCTTCCTGGTATGGGTGTAGAGGGTCCTGGGACAGGTGTAGAGGGTCCTGGGACAGGTGTAGAGGGTCCTGGGGCTGGTGTAGAAGGTCCTGGGACGGGTGTAGAGGGTCCTGGGACAGGTGTAGAGGGTCCTGGGGCTGGTGTAGAGGTGCCTGGGATGGGTGTAGAAGGTCCTGGGACGGGTGTAGAGGGTCCTGGGACGGGTGTAGAGGGTCCTGGGACAGGTGTAGAGGGTCCTGGGACAGGTGTAGAGGGTCCTGGGACAGGTGTAGAGGGTCCTGGGGCTGGTGTAGAGGTGCCTGGGACGGGTGAAGAAGGTCCTGGGACGGGTGTAGAGGGTCCTGGGACGGGTGTAGAGGGTCCTGGGACGGGTGTAGAGGGTCCTGGGACAGGTGTAGAGGGTCCTGGGGCTGGTGTAGAAGGTCCTGGGACAGGTGTAGAGGGGCCTGGGGCTGGTGTAGAGGTGCCTGGGATGGGTGTAGAAGGTCCTGGGACGGGTGTAGAGGGTCCTGGGACAGGTGTAGAGGGTCCTGGGACAGGTGTAGAGGGTCCTGGGACAGGTGTAGAGGGTCCTGGGACAGGTGTAGAGGGTCCTGGGACGGGTGTAGAGGGTCCTGGGACGGGTGTAGAGGGTCCTGGGACGGGTGTAGAGGGTCCTGGGACGGGTGTAGAGGGTCCTGGGACGGGTGTAGAGGGTCCTGGGACGGGTGTAGAGGGTCCTGGGACAGGTGTAGAGGGTCCTGGGACAGGTGTAGAGGGTCCTGGGACAGGTGTAGAGGGTCCTGGGACAGGTGTAGAGGGTCCTGGGACGGGTGTAGAAGGTCCTGGGACGGGTGTAGAGGGTCCTGGGACGGGTGTAGAGGGTCCTGGGACGGGTGTAGAGGGTCCTGGGACAGGTGTAGAAGGTCCTGGGACAGGTGTAGAGGTTCCTGGGACAGGTGTAGAGGGTCCTGGGGCTGGTGTAGAAGGTCCTGGGACAGGTGTAGAGGGTCCTGGGGCAGGTGTAGAGGGTCCTGGGGCTGGTGTAGAGGTGCCTGGGATGGGTGTAGAAGGTCCTGGGATGGGTGTAGAGGGTCCTGGGACAGGTGTTTTGCTGGTCATAGGGACAGTGGTGTGACCAGTTGTAGTGACCAGGGTTGAGGAAGCTGTGCTTTCTGTCAGCACCCATGTGCTCCTGCTGGTGCCTGACGTGGGCCCAGTTCCAACTGTGCTGAAGGTTGTTGCAGAGCTGGTCTCTGTTCCGCCAGTGGGGCAGGCCCGGGGGAGACAGCACAGCACCCTGATCTGGTAGTTGTCACAGTGCCCAGAGGCCTGGTCCCTGTTGTAGCAGATCAGCCCCACTGTCGGGCTACACTCCACGTGCTGCCCCAGGGTGGCAAGTGGCATCCCGGGGGCACCCTCGGCTTGGCACTCTACTGCCCTTGGCTCTCGGCAGACCTGGTAGCCATGGGCACGGAGGTTCTCCAGCGTGTCAAAATCTCCACTGTCCATGCCCTGTTCTGGACGGCTGACGTCCAGCCATGGCGACCAGTGGCAGTCCTCCCCACAGCGGGTCGTGAGCGAGGCCGGGGCCGTGCTCGGGGTGTGTGCTGTGCTCTCGGAAGGGCTGGGGCGTGTGCTGGGTGGAAGCGTCGAGCTCATGCCTGAGGGCAGGAGAGATAGGACGGGGATCAGGGGCCGGGGCTCCCCACGGCCCTCGAGGACACCCCCGCCCCGCCGCTCTGTTGGCATCCGCTGCCAGGGCATTCCACCGCATCTGTCTGCCCCGACGGGAGCGTGGGGGGCAGGGCAGCCACACCTGGCAGGTGTGGGGCTCACCGCTCCTGAGGTGAGTCAAGCTTGTGTAAGGAAGCCTGCTTCCTGGAACCTAAGGCCAGAGTTCCAGGGGCTCGCCACCCTTTGGGCAAGCTCTAATAAGGCCCTGAGGTGCCCCTGGAAGAGTGAGGACTCAGAGGGGCCTCGAGGGCAGCAGATCTGGGCAGGGGTGCTCTAGCTGGGCTTCCCGTGGTCCTCTTCCCGGGGACCGGCCTGGGACACCTCCACTTACAGCACCTGCCCCTCGCTGGGAGCCTCAGCCCTGAAAGCGCGACAGGGACATCAGTCCTGCCAGGGGGCCTCGAGAAGGCTGGCCCTTCCTGGTTGCAGGGTGACCAGCCAAGGGACATGTGCTCTGCTGGGTCCCGGCTCCTTCCTGACTCAGGGCGGGGGTGGGGCACAGCCCTGAGTGGTACCCACATGTCTGCCTTACCGGGCAGGGATGTTGAGAAGGAGAAGGTGGTCTGAGGGGTGGGCGTGGTGGGGCTGCAGGTGTAGACCCCTCTCTCGATGGTGCCATTGGCCCCACAGCGGGCCGAGATGCAGTCCCCCAAGCCATCTGTTGTGTGATAGATGACGTCCCCAAAATGGAAGCGCCTCCCGTTGTAGGTGCAGACGCAGGCTGTGGGAAGCAGAGCGCCAGCGTCACGGGGCTGGGACGTGGGCAGGAGCCCCAGGCCCTGGGCGGGAGGAGGGCTGTCCGCTGCTCACCGTTCATGTCGTAGGCGCACTGCACGCCATCCTTGGTGCAGACGCTGGTGACAGAAGAAAGGTGAGTCTGGGGGTGCCAGGCGTCCCCTGGCCTGTGCCGGGGCGGGCAGGAGCCACCCCGCTGGGTCCCTGCGGCCAGGCCTCAGCCGGAGGTCACGCCCTCTCAGGGAGCCTTTCAGCCAGTGAGCAGAGGAGGAGGTTCCAGCACAGCCTCTGGACCCAAGAACCTTCCCGAGGCCCCTTACTCCCCAGGGCCTCTTCCTGGGGAGGGCTCCTTGGGTGGTGTCACGACCCAGGTTCCCTTCTGCCCCCTTCCTTCACCCCCAGGCCCCCCACCCTCATCCAGCAGTGAGGAGGCTCCCCATGGACCCCCACGGGAGACCCAGAATGGGGCAGCCCTCTGGCCCTGAAGGAAGGAGACGCTTCTGGGAGGCGGCCAGGCGGGTCCCCCACGTGTTCCAGGACCCCGCAGCTCCGGCCAGACTCACCAGGAGTAGCAGTCCCTGTCCGAGGGCACCGTGGAGTTTGGCCAGAAGGACTGGCCTCCAACGTGGCAGGGGGGTTGTGGGGATGGGGGCGGGCATGAAGCCACACATTGCATCTGGTCCTCGTCGAAGATGGGGGCCTCTGGTGGGCACTTGGGGTAGCAGCCTGCAAGCCAGAGGGACGTGAGTCCCAGCTGGGCCGGTCACCCACAGCCTCGCTCCCACCTCAGGCCCCAGCCCTGGACCTCACCCCCCAGGCAGCGGGGAGCTCGAGGCTACAGCCACAAAGGCACCTCGAGGGGCCCAGGGGAGTCCAGCCTGGTCAACAGTCCCAGGATCGCCAGGACAGACCCCAGCCCCGGTCCGGCATCCCCAGCATACCCCACCCCACCCCAGACCAGCATGGCGCCCACCTTCCAAGCCGCGGATGTCGTGCCAGCACTGGCCACTGGGGTTCCGGCAGGTCTTCAGGCAGGGTGCCCCACAGGGCTGGTAGTGCCACTCACACTGGCCCTGGGGGTTGTAGTAGTCGCAGAACAGAGCTGTGGGCGAGGGGTCAGCGAGGGGTCACTCAGGGCCAGGCATCCAGTCAGGGGGCCCCAGGCAGAGGACTGCCCTGGAAGGACAGCCCAGGGCCACCCCCACATCCCGATCCTTGACCAAGCCCTGAGAGCTACTCTAAGCCACGGCTGTCCTCTGTGCCTCCCAGACTTGGCCTCGGAGGGTGTGGGCCTACAAGGCCCATGGGTGAGAGCAGCAGGCAGCCGGCTTCCTGGGGATGCCCGCCCCCTGCGCCCAGGCCCCGGGGCGAGGGAAGGGGGCCCTGCTGATTCCCTGCCTCCCCTCCCACTCTCAGCCCCGCTCTCGTGACCCCCTGCACCCCCATGCCACCCAGGAGGCAGGTCCCAGAACACTCACGGCAGACGTCCGGGGTCCGCCAGGACACGCACATGCCCGCGTCGTGGCAGGCCTGGGCGTAGGCGGCCACGGCCGTGCAGAAGCACTCACAGTCGCCCCCTGAGTCACAGGCACAGGCGTCGCTCACGCAGGCCTCGTAGTACCTGGCCGGCTCCACCTGTGGGAGAGAGAGGCTTCAGACACTGGGGGGCTCCTGGGCACCCACGAGGCTTGGCATACACCTGGGCCGGTTTCCCCTGGAGCACGGAGTCCTGTGCGGCCACCGCTGGCCTCAGAGGGTGGTGGGGAGCCCAGACCACTTCCATCCCTCCCTCCCCAGGTGCCAGGAGGAGCCCCGCGTACGTGGGCGTGGCAGGCGCTGAAGGTGGCGCTGTTGATGATGCTGCACTGCTTCTGGGCCCAGGACCTGCGGTACGGGTTGGCGGTGCAGGGGTCCCTGGGGGCCAGAGCGTCCGGGCACGACGGGGAGAATTTCCAGCTGTTGCCAAACTCCAGCACGTCGCCCACCACAGACTGGCTCCGCGTGGTGAAGTCGTTGAGGGCGTTGTCGTCAAAGTTCCCACACAGCCCGCAGACCCTTCCCTGCAGACAGATGGACATGGAGATGGCGGCAGCTCCGGGCGCAGAAAGGGCCCACGCACTCCCTCGAGCCTGCGCCTCCCCCAGGACAGCTCCCGGAGCAGCCCCAGTGAGTGTGAGGGTGGCCCTGGGTGCAGCCCACTGGGTGCTAGCGTCTCCTGGAGCAGAGGGTACAGGCCATGCGGCGTAGCAGCTATGGGGTGCCCCCAAAGACAGGCTCGGGTCCTCATCCTGGATGCCCCCACAGCCTAGTGTAGGAGTGAGGTCTCTGCAAGACAAGGGCTCCCTGGCATGAGGTGGCTGATCTGGTGGCTGCATCCTTATGGAACAAGGGTCCATGCAACAAAGACAGTGAGGGGACATGGGGACCAGGGTCTGGGGTGAAGGGACGCCTGGGGCCATGGAGCCAGGAGAAGGGAGGGAGGCCTCGGGCCTTGGGAGGCCCACAGCCCTGGGTCACATCGGCCGGCTCGGCGTCCAGCCTTGGGGAGGAGGGCCCCCTGTCTGGGGTCCTTCTTCCAGCAGCTGCAGGACCCAGACGTGGCCGAGGGCCTCGTGCTGTCAGCTCCTCCCTGTCTCTCTGTCTCTCCATCTCTCGCTGCCTCTCTCTCTCCCTGTGTTTCTTGTCTCTCTCTGTCTCTCTCCTGTGTCCCTCTGCTTGTCTCTCTCTGTCTCTGTTTTGGGGTCTCTGTCTCTCCTCTGCCTGCACCTCCATCACCAGCTGCCCCTGGTCTGGGGCGAGGCCTCACCTTGAACTCGGGGCTGAGTCTGAGGAAGATGCTGGTGCCCTTGTCCCACAGCAGCACAAGGCCCATTTCCGTGTCCACCACCAGGTAGATGCCCATCTGGCGGATGGAGTAGGGCGGCCGCGGGCCCGTCTCGATCACCTCCAGTTTCCTGTCACTCAGCTTCAGCTCGTAGCTCTGCAGGGACATGAGGGTCTATCTGGCTGACACTGGCCACCGCTTGGGTGGGTCCACAGCTCGGCAACCCCTGTCCTGGCTTAGTTATGGGAGCACAGCCTTCCTGGGGGGCTCCTGCCTGGACGCCCTCCCCTGCTCACCCCCAGGAAGATCTTGATGGCCTTGGAGCAGGTGGTCCCTGTGGTGCCACAGGGCACATTCTCGGTGACGACACGGAAGCTGTCCTGGGCGCTGCCGTTTCCGCCGCAGTGGTCCTGTGGGCAGAGGAGTGGCCCGCTGGGGTGAGCGTGCACTGGGGCAGCGAGCAGGCCTCGGGGTGGGGGTGAGGGAGCTCGGTGGCCGTGTACCTGGAGCAGCGTGTACTCGCAGTCCCCAGTGAAGCTGTAGCGCCGTCCGTCAAAGGTGAGGTAGTGGCCGTCCCCATACACCGCGCAGGTGGCCAGGCAGGGCTGGTCGGTGCACTGCCATGCCCGACTCTGACAGGTGCTGGGGGACAGTGCCCGTCAGCCCACACCTCCCTGCCTGAGGCCCCAGCTGCCTGCCCCATGCTGGCCGGGCTGGGCCTCGCCCGCTGCTGGAGCCGCCCCCCTTACCAGGTATTGCAGCCCACGCGGATGGTCTGGCCTGGCTGGTAGCTGGCCTCGTTGTGCACACAGGGGCAGGCCGACACGGGGACGCAGCCGCCGTCACCGCTGGCCACCAGCCCATCAGGACACACACAGCCGGGCTCACACTTGGTGCTATACTGTGGGGGGACAGACCCCGCTTAGCGGGTGACCCGGGCCTGCAGAGGGACCCCAGGGACAGCGGGGGACACTTACGCAGTCCATGTCCAGGGTGTGGCAGCTCTTCTGACAGCCGGCCCCACCGGTCCCGGGCGTGGCATTGCGGCAGTCGAAGTAGACCATGGGCGGGGAGGCAGACTGGGGAGGGAGGGGGCGCTCAGGGGAGCCAGACTGGGGAGGGAGGGGGCGCTCAGGGAGGCAGACTGGGGAGGGAGGGGGCGCTCAGGGGAGCCAGACTGGGGAGGGAGGGGGCGCTCAGGGGAGCCAGACTGGGGAGGGAGGGGGCGCTCAGGGGAGCCAGACTGGGGAGGGAGGGGGCGCTCAGGGGAGGCAGACTGGGGAGGGAGGGGGCGCTCAGGGGAGCCAGACTGGGGAGGGAGGGGGCGCTCAGGGGAGGCAGACTGGGGAGGGAGGGGGCGCTCAGGGAGGCAGACTGGGGAGGGAGGGGGCGCTCAGGGGAGCCTTGCGGCGCGTCATCCCTCAGGTACTCGAGAAGCTCCGTGCAGGGATCACCAGGCTCCCCTCGGCCCCCACTCCCAGCTCACCTGGGTCTGGGGTGTGGCCTCCGATGCAGGTCAGCGTGCCCTGGATGCAGGAGCTGCCGGGAGAGCCTGGTCAGAGAGCCCCCACCCTCTCCCGCCCCGCCCACTCAGCAGGGGCTCCTACCAGATGGTGCCCTGCTCGTGCAGCGACTCCCCGTTGGGGACCACGGAGCCCTGGAAGTAGCAGGGGCAGCTGGTGGCCGGCACACAGGCGCCTGCATCGTCCAGGAAGGTGCCGTCGGGGCAGGTGCAGCCGTCCACAGGGACGAAGCTGATGCTGCACGTGACATCCTCATCGCTCCGGGCCCGGCAGGTGGGCGGGCACGTGCTGATGTTGTAGTGGTAGGTGAGCGACTTGGGGCAGGTGGCCATGGGCTTTGCTGTGGGTGCAGGGAGGGCGGCACTCAGGCCAGAGCTGGCGGGCACCCCCGGCCCCCACAGACCTGGTCCGACAGGGTCCCGGGGCCGTGGGCACGGTGCTCCTCGACCCCGGTGCCTGGCTGGGGCGTGGGGCCTGTGGCGCGTCTACCGCAGACACTCACTGCACACGCCGTCCCGCCAGCCGCTGAGCAGCACGCCCCGGGCGGCGCAGGCCCGGACGTAGGAGGACAAGGCCGCACACATGCAGTCCTCACTCTTCTCACAGTTGCAGGTGTCGAACAGGCAGTTCTGGGGGGGCGCAGCGGGACGTCGGGGACCCCAGGTCACACACGGCGACCACGCCTCACACCGCGGCCGGAGCCCCTGCCTCCCCAGGACCCCTCCCCAGGCTCACAGGGGCTCCCCCTCCCTCAGCAGAATGTGTACAGACCATCCTGCAGTCACGTCCTTGGGCTGGTGGGGGGCCGCCCGAAGGATCACAGTCCCTCATCTCTGCGACCCAGCAGTTCAGTCCAGTCCCAGACACCAGTTTCTCACTGACCCCAGGGCCAGCGGGCTACTCGCTCACTGCGTGTAGAAGCCCCTGCCCCAGTGCCTGGGTGTAGGGCAGGAGGACATGATGGACTCGGGATCTCGCAGTGGGTGGGTGAGCGAATGAGCAACTGAGTGATCAATGACTGAGTGAGTGACTGAGAGAGGGACTGGGGGACGGGACAGAGCCAGGGAGACTGGCCGGGCCCAGACGCTGTTGCCCTGGCCCTTGGGACCCTGAGGGTGCCCAGGCCCAAGGGCAGAGCCAGGAGGCGGCATTACCGAGAAGTAGGCGCTGGGGTCCACGGTGGAGTGGCACTGGGCGAAGAGGCCGTGGGGGTCGGTCAGCCGGGAGCACCAGTGCTGAGCATACTTCTCTGTGGACAGAGGAGGGGCCGTCAGTGGGGCTGGACATCACGTCAAGCAGGAGTCCCCTCGAGGTGAGCGGCTTTCTTTCACCCCGAGTTCCTCTGTATGGAGCAGCGCCGGGTGTGAGTGGCCGAGGCACCAGGTGGGCCCCAGGGCTGCTGGACACACACCATTCTCCACGCTGAGGGAACAGGGGTCCTCGAAGCTGTTCTTGACGTTGGGGCAGGCGGCCTGGGTCTTCCAGGTGTTGGCGAAGGCAGCGGCCGAGCCCTCCACCACGCCGCTGATGGTCCGGAAGTCGTCGGCCTGGTTCTGGTTGAAGTTCCCGCACAGGCCTGGGGCGGAGGGCAGTGTGAGGCCCCTGAGCGCCCAGCCGCGGGGGGTGGGCTTGGGTGCCGGGTGGTGACCCTCTTACCGCAACTCTGCCCTCGGGTCTGCGGCCCCAGCCTCACGAACACCTGCATGATGGGCACCAGCTGGATGTCCAGCTGCAGGCCCAGCTGGGTCTGGGCAATGATGAAGAAGGTGGAGGGTCTGAAGAGCGTGACGTTGGCTGTGGACACGGGACCGCGTCTCAGTGGGTGCGAGAGGCGGGACCGTCAGAAGCAGGGACAGGGCGGGCATCCTCACCTGCTGAGACGGGCAGCTGGGTGTAGATCTGGTTCACAAACACCTCCCCACTAGCCTTGACCACGAAGACCTGGAGAAGCACAGGGCAGGGGTCGTGACAGTCCCCGCAGGGCAGAGGATGGCTGACGGCCCGCCCTGCTCAGCTCAGGAGAAGCACAGGGCAGGGGTCGTGACAGTCCCCGCAGGGCAGAGGAGGGCTGACAGCCCGCCTCTGCCCAGCTCAGGAGAAGCACGCAGCAGGGGGTGTGACAGTCCCCGCAGGGCAGAGAAGGGCTGACGGCCCGCCCTGCCCAGCTCAGGAGAAGCCTGCCTTGCTAAACTTTCCACAAGGATAGGACTTTTTCTTTTTTTGGTGACATGAAAGTTGTTCAAGACGGAGGAGCAGGAGGATGTGTGCTCATCTTCTCCCGTGAGCCTCCAAAACTGCAACTAACTGCTGAGCAGCCATCGACAGGAGCATGTTGGATCCCACGTCCAGGGGCAAATGAGAGGCCCCAACGAGAGAGTAGGAGGGGCGAGATCGCAGTAAGAATCAAACCCCTTACCTGCCAGGGATGCTCGGGGAGCTCAAACACAATCCTGTGCACCAGGACCCAGGGGCCCCACAGCGACCCCAGTGCCTTTGTTTGGCCTTGGAGTACAGAATGAAGCGGGGCAAAGGCTGACAGAGTTTTATCAAGAGAACACACTGGTCATAGCAAACACCCTCCTCCAACAACACAGAGAAGACGCCACACATGGACGTCACCAGATGGTCAACACCAAAATCAGACTGATTATATTCTTTGCAGCCAAAGATGGAGAAGCTCTATACAGTCAGCAAAAACAAGACCAGGAGCTGACTGTGGCTGAGACCATGAACTCCTTATTGCCAAATTCAGACTGAAATTGAAGAAAGTAGGGAAAACCACTAGACCATTCAGGTATGACCTAAATCAAATCCCTTATGATTATACAGTGGAAGTGAGAAATAGACTTAAGGGCCTAAATCTGATAGACAGAGTGCCTGATGAAAAAGTTGGCTTAAAACTCAGCATTCAAAAAACTAATACCATCTGGTCCCATCACTTCGTGGCACATAGATAGGGAAATGATGGAAACAGTGAGAGACTATTTTCTTGGGCTCCAAAATCACTGCAGATGGTGACTGCAGCCATGAAATGAAAAGACGCTTGCTCCTTAGAAGAAAAACTATGATCAACCTAGACAGCATATTAAAAATCAGAGACGTTACTTTGCCAACAAAGGTCCATCTAGTCAAAGCTATGTTTTTTCCATGTATGGAAATGTATGGATGTGAAATTTTGACCATAAAGAAAGCTGAGCACCAAAGCATTGATGCTTTTGAACTGTGGTGTTGGAGAGGAGTCTTGAGAGTCCCTTGGACTGCAAGGAGATCCAACCAGTCCATCCTAAAGGAGATCAGTCCTGGGTGTTCTTTGGAGGGACTGATACTGAAGCTGAAACTCCAGTACTTTGGCCACCTGATGGGAAGAGCTGACTCATTTGAAAAGACTCTGATGCTAGAAAAGATTGAGGGCAGGAGGAGAAGGGGACGACAGAGGATACGATGGTTGGATGGCATCACTGACTCAATGGACATGAGTCTGGGTGAACTCCGGGAGTTGGTGGTGGACAGGGAAGCCTGGCGTGCTGCAATCCATGGGGTCACAAAGAGTCAGACACGACTGAGCGACTGAACTGAACTGAACTGAACTGAGCAAAGAGATTTACTAAAGTAAAAAAGTCGGCCCGCAGGACTGCCCTGGTGGTCCAGTGGTGAGGAGTCTGCCTTGCAAAGGTGATGTGGCTCTGATCCCTGGTCAGGAAACTAAGACCCCACGCGCCGAGGGAGCACTAGGCTTGTGGGTCACAACTACTGAAGCGGCACTCCAGAGCCCGCTCGCCGCAGCGAGGCACTGCGTGTCGCGAGAGGACCCCACAGGCTGCAGCCAAGGCCTGGGGAAGCCTGAGTTTCTTAAAATGTACTATTTTTTTTAAGTCAATTTCAGCAGAGAAGCTTCCTGGGCCGCTCTGGACAGGTGAGGGGCCCCTAGAGTCTGCCTCAGAGCTGGTCTCTCTGGGGACCGTTGCTCAGAAGACCCACACTCGGTGCAGGTGGGATGCAGTGGGGGTGTCCACAGGCTGCTGCCTCTGTAGGGTCACGGCTCGGGCAGAGGTCTTTTGCCAGGAGGGACACCCGGCCCGGGCCCGCACTCACCGTGTGGCCCCCCCCAGGCTCAGCGTCAGGCTCTTCAGGCAGGTCTCGCTGTCCGTCAGCCCGCACCTGCGCAGCTCGGCCAGCACGGTGAAGATGCTGCTGTCACAAGGCTGGAAACACAGGCCCCGTGCAGAGCTCATCGGCCCCCAGCCCGCCTCGGCCTCCCCGCTCCGCCCGCCCGAAGCTGGGGCGGTCTCCTGGAGTCTCAGCGCCGGGAGCCCACGGCGGGCCCATCCGGGGGTCCGCACATTAGCCAGCACGTAGCTGCAGTCCCCCCCAAGCCCGCCTCGGCCTTCCCGCTCCGCCTCGGCCTTCCCGCTCCACCCGCCCAAAGCCAGGGTGGTCTCCTGAAGTCTCCGCGCCGGGAGCCCGCGGCGGGCCCGTCCGGAGGGCCGCACCTTGGCCAGCACGTAGCTGCAGTCCCCGTGCACTCTGTACTGCTTCTCGTCAAACGTGGAGATGTGGGCGCCGCCCAGCACCGAGCAGGTCCCCGGACACGGTGCCTCCTGGCAGGTCCAGCGGCCTCCAGAGCAGGTGCTGAGAGCAGGGAGGCCCTGCGTGCGTGCTGGGCCCCAGGCAAGGCCCCCACCCGGCTGGCAGGCTGACAGCGGTCTCGCCCAGGCCTGCTTGCCTCCCCACATAGCCTGGAGCCCCTTGGCGCCTGCCCAGAGAACTGCTGGCCTCTGCCCCGGGCCCCAGGTGGAAGCAGACCTGCGGCACCTGGCCACAGCCCCCAGGGGGCCACCCAGGAGCGTCCGTCCCAGGGCGGGTCCGGGGAGCAGAGGGCAAGGCCCGGGGTCCTACCAGTTGGTACAGCCTGTGGAGTAGCCGGTCCCTGGAGCGTAGGTGGCCCCGTTGTACACGCAGGAGCACCTGGACACGGGGACGCAGCCCGCATGGCTGATGTCGTCCAGAACCATTCCTGCAGAGGCAAGCAGGTCATGTGGCACATGCTGGACTGTCTGCTGAGAGGGCATGGGGAGGGGCACAGCCCCCGTCCACCACGGGCCTGCCCTAGAGGGCTCCTCGAACCCAGGGCCAAGGGACGCCTCAGGGGCTCCGTCCTGAGACCCATGATGCCTCTGTGTGATTCAGGGGGCCAGGGAAGGGCTCCTTCTCACCCTCGGGGCAGAAGCAACCGGCGACGCAGTGGTCCTCACACAGCTGGGAGCGCTCAGGGTTGGAGCAGGTGTCCACACAGGGGGAGCCGCACTCGTGGTACCGCATGTTCAGGGGGCACGTCTGGGCTGCGGGGGAGGACGGGCCGTGTCACACCCTGCCCTGCCCCCGGCCCTGGGGGGACAGCAGGGCAGGGCCCGGGCCACTCGGGCACTCACGGCAAAGCTGGGGCCCCCGCCAGTCCAGGGGCAGCCCCCGGCGTGGGCGCACTGGCGGGAGTACTCGGCGAGGGTGTGGCAGAGGCAGCTGGTGAGGTTGACCCGGCTGCATTGGCAGAGGTCATGCCGGCAGGCCTCCAGGTAGCTGCTGGTGTTCACCAGGCGGGCACAGCCCGAGAACGGCTCGCTGCTCAGCATCTCCTCGCAGATGCCCTGGGGCAGAGCCCGGACCCCTCGCTTAGTCGGGTCTAGAGTGTCCCCGGCTCAGCCCCAGGGCTGTGGGAGCAAGACCCCGACCCCATCCACCCTGGGCCTTACAGGGTCGTTCGAGCAGGTCCCACCGTCCGTGGGGTCAGGGTCCTGACACTGCTCCGTGGGGCCATCCATCTTCTGCAGGTTCCCAAACTCGGTGGGGGTCAGTTTGGCATCTGCCAGAAGCACAAGGACCCCCCGCGTCCCTTGCTCAGGGTGCTCTGGCCACGCCTATCTCCCTTGCCCACACTGCCCGGTTCAGTGGCAGCTCTGCAGGACATTCAGGGTGTCTGGAGATGAAGTGAGGGACCCCTGGGTATTCGAGGCCGCAGCGCCGTAGGCTCGGCCCTTTACCTGATGCTCTGTGGGCCTGGGGCCGGCTCGCAGCCCAGGGGGCTGGAAAGTGAGCCCGGGCCCCTGCCAGCCGCCCGCAGGCCCCCAGGCTGGCCTCTGGTGAGCAGCCCTCATGGACGGGCTTTGTATGGGGCTCCACAGGCCCAGCAGAGGGGACCCCACGCTCGGGGCCGCGGCAGGGTGGGTCACATGAAAGGCCACGGCCTGGGGGCAAAGTGTCAGGACTAAGACGCAGAGACAGGGTCTGGACAGAGGCAGGTCTTCAGCTTCACAGGAGGGCATGGCGGGGGCGGCCTGCTCTGTGGTGGGGGGCGGTGCGGGGCTGTGCCGGGGTCTGCACACGTGTGAGTGCACGGGCCTGTGTGCACGTGTGGGCGGTGCACACGTGTTAGGACTGAGATCTCTGACTTGGGATTCTGGAGGCAGGCTTCAGGGAGCTCTGAGGAGCCAGGAGCGGGCGGGGGGTGGGGGGATGGGGAGGCGCCTGCGAGGACTCACTGTGCGAGAAGAACTCGTTGTAGACAGGGACACCGTTGAAGTCTCCGCAGAGTCCGCAAGTCTGGTTGGTATACTTGGTATCCAGCTCGAGCTGCAAGGAGGGGACACATCAGACTCAAGCCACACCAGAGACGCCCCAGGACCAGAATGACAGACCAGGCTCCCGAAGAGGTCAGGGCTGCAGCTCCTCACAGAGGAACCCCCCCTACTCATTCCTCCAAGCCGGGACCCGGAGCAGGAGTGTGTCCTGAAGATGTTTCCCCCACACATGGCATCTCCACCGGGGTGTGGGTCCTGGGCCCCCAGTGGGGTGGGGTCTGCTTTCCCACCCTCCTTTATCCAGAGCACCTTCTTCCCTCCCTGAGGGAGCTGTAGGCTGGAAGTACCTGTTGGGCCCCCTGCTCTTAGCCCCCACTCCCGGCCCCGTGGCCCTGGCTCTCGGGCTGGAGGTATGTGCCAGGATCCCCGCCCCCAGCCCCTCACGTCCAGACCCCGGCCCCTGGTCCCCAGCCCCCAGCCCCCACTCCCAGCCCCCAGCCACTGGCCTCACCAGGAGGCTGTCGTCCTGGTTCCACATGAAGACCAGGCCCAGCTTGGCCACCACCTTCAGATTGCTGTTGCTCTGCTCAATGAGGACCCCAGACTGGCTGAAGGGCAGCTGGATTCTGCAGGGAGAGGGCCTGGCTGAGGCACAGGGGGTCCGAGGGCCCAGGCAGCAGAGGTCAGGACAGGTGGGGAGGCCCCTCGGGTCACATCCCAACGAGGTCACCAGGACCCAAGAGCACAGAGCTCGAGCGTCAGCGGCACAAGGGAGGGGCCGCATCTGGGGGCAGCGCCGAGCCTGAGCCCCAGGAGAGAGGGGGGCAGAGTGTGGGGGCCTGGGGGCCTGGAGCCACCCCGCGTGGTCCCGGGAGCACACGCGCCATCCGGGCCCCAGACTCACGGGCGGCCGTTGACCTGGACGGAGCCCTTGGTCAGCCTGACGACCAGGCCATCCAGCTTCATGGTGACCCTGCTGGGCGCAGTGCCACTGGGCCCTGGGCCGCGGCGGAGCTGCAGGTTGAAGTCCTCATAGGCGGAGCCGCAGTGCGCGGCGAAGACATAGTTGCACAGCCCGGGGAAGCGGAAGACGTCGCCGTCGAAGGTCTTGTAGTGGAAGTCTCCCCACGTGCTGCACACCCGCCCGCCGTGGGCTGCGTTCAGGGCTGCGGTCAAACAGAGCAGGGCGTTTCTGAGGGACACCGACAACACGGCCCGGGCCTCCTGAAAGCCCGGCCCGTCCCGGCAAGGAGCCGCGCACCCTCCTGCCGCCTCCGGCTCTGGAGAGACAGGTCTCTGCAGACACAGCCGCCCGCCCCCCACGTGGCCTCACGGTCTCACCTCGCACCACGGGGGCGGTCCTCAGAGGCGGGTGGATGGTCACTCCATGGAGGGCGGTGCCTGAGGGAATGGGCAGGTGGCTCAGAGCCCTCACCCCCACTGCCCACCCCCAGCCTGACCCCCAGGAGGGCTTCCGCAGCTGCAGGGCTGCCCACTCCCGAGCTCTGGACTCTGCCGTGTGCGCGACCTCCCTACTGTGTGAGCAGAGAGTCCCACAGCCGAGCAGCAGAGGTCAGCTCTCATGGCCTGATGTTGTTTGCACCTGGGACTTCCTGGCTCCGGAATCTCAAAAATGCCTGATTCAACACCCATGGCTGCAAACCATGCTTCCATGCTGAGCTCAGGCCCAGGTGTGCCTCCCAGGGAGCCCCGTCAGGGGACCAGCAGACGGAGGCGGCGGGGCCTGTCTCCGAGCCTGCCCTTGCTCTGCGGCCGATGGCCTCGCCATGAGACCGGGAGACGGCGAGCAGCCTGAGCAGAGCCTCCGGAGCAGGGCGGGGGCTCCGACAGGTGGGGGGTCCACTCACCACCAGGCCTCTGAGGGGCAGGAGGGAGGTCTGGGTGCTCAAAGCTGAGCTCTGCAGCGCGGTTCCGGGCCTGGCCTGCAGGAAGGGAAGTGGGCGCTGGGCTGGAGCTGGCCCCGAAGGACGCACAGACAGAAGGGGGCGGGCCTGGAGGGTGGGGTTCTCCACGCGGACTGGGGGCCTGGGAGGGCCTCTCCTGAGTCACCCCAGGCCCTCCGCTGGGCCATGGCTCCTTCAACATGCCCTCCGGTGAGCCCCCCGCCCTGAGCTAGCTTCTCCAGGGGCCCTTCCTTCATGCACAGTTCATTCATGCCCAACAAGCGTCCACCAGGTACCAGGCCCTGGTTCCCTGCTCAGGACGCCGGGGAATAGGCGGGAGCACTGACCAGACAGCAGCCCATCCAAGGGGCAGACCCTGAGGCCATGGGCTGGCTCAGCCCCTCCAGAGCCAGCCGGGGATCTGGGACCCAGAGCACAGACAGAGCTGCACCCGAAATGAGGTGCTCAGCGCCACCGCATGGCTCAGCGCCTGGGGACCAGTGGAGTCGGCCCAGAGGCCACCCCAAGAAGCTGGCCTTGCCTCTGAGGCATGTCCAGGGAGCCCCCAGTGGGGCAGCCTCGGCCTCAGCACTGCAGGCGGCTGGCCACAGGAGGCTGGGCACCAGGGCGTGCGAGATGCCTGGGGCAGGGGCACCTTAGCCTCACGGCGTGGTCCCCGAGCTGCCAAGCACTGGGGTCCGAGCAGCCCCTACACAAGTCTGGCGCCCGGCCGCGCCCTGGGAAGCAGACGGGAGACCCCAGCCCCGGTGGAAGAGCCCTCTGAGGATTTGCAGCCAGGGGCTCACAGATGCCCGGCTGACCCCTCCCCCGACCCCACAATCTCCTGGGTGAGACCAAGCAGGAGGAGCGGCCTGCAGACACACTCAGCTTCTCAGAGCCCCGGGCAAGGCCTCCGAGCTGCCTGCCTGCCCACCTGGCACCAAGGCCACTCTAGGACTTGAGGGGTGGCAGAGGCTCCAGGCTCCGGTCATGCCCAGCCTGGGGATGCCAGCAGGCACCTTACCTATGTGCTGGGCACAGGCCAGAGTGAGGGCCAGGGCCCAGAGCGGGGCCAGCCTCCTCCGGCCGACACCCATGGTGTGTGGGATAAAGTCCCAGGGCAGCCTCTGAGGACGGCTGTGAGCGGGCAGGAGCCTTTTGTAGTCCTGGAGCTGGCTGCAGCCCCACCAGCCTCACGTGGGAGGGCGGGGCCAGGCCTGCGAGTCCCCTCGCCCAGGTAAACAGTGGCCACTGGCTTTGGGGTGGCCCGCGGCTAAAGACAGCAGAGATGGGTGTGTCTGCAGCTGGGACGTGGTTCCTGGGGTCCCTCAGCACTGCCTCAGGCATTGTCTCCCTGGGCCCCCAGCTCTGAACCTTGGCTGGGCAGGCTTCTGTGAGGCTGACCCTGGAGCTCCTGTGCCTGGGGGCCCCCGCCACCCTTCCTGCTGCCGGGGCTGCTGGGCCAGCCCCACCCTTGCTACAGAGGGGCTCAAGGGCGGCATTCCCGGTGGCAGGACCCTGCCCCTCGGACCAGGGCTGCCCAGGAGGCTGGCTGTGCTCCTGGTGGGCAGTGAGCAGCCCCAGGCTAGCCCATCCCACGTGGGCCTGTGTCTTCCTTTAGGGACAGGGGCGATGCCCTGTGAACCAGCCCAGAAACTGGCCTGGTGGTCTTGGCCATGATGGACTCTGCCTGAGGAAGCACGCTGGTGATGGCCACCCACTCCGGTCATAGGTGTGTGGGCTCCGGGCCCATCAGGGTGCTGGGCGCTGGGGCTGGACCTCAGTCCCAGGTGGCCGCACGCAGCAGCTGCCACAGCTGGTGGCTCCACTGCCAGGGGGGCCGGCCAGGAGGCTCTCCCTGGGGCGGGCAGCAGGCTGGGTCCCTGACGCTGAGGCAGGCCTGGCTCAGGGGCCCCGCAGAGCTGACCGGAGCTTTGGGCCTGTCCTGAGTTCCTTCTGGGCACCTAGCTTTCCGTCCCAGAGCCTTTCCCTCCTCATGCCCCCAATTTACCCTGGTGTCTGGTAGAAAGAACACCCCACACAGAACAGGAGTGTGAGGGTGGGGCATGGTGAGTGAATCAGTGAGTGTGTGAGTGAGTGAGTGAGTGAGTGAGTGAGTGTGAGTGAGTGAGTGGGAGTGAGTGATGAGCTCTGGTGGCCGCCTGCACAGGCCCGGCTGAGGGGTGCAGCGGGAGCAGCCCCTCACGCCGGCTGCTGCCTCGTGCCCCCACCGTCCCCGCGCAGCTGCCCGGCTCTAGAGCTGGACCACAGGCAGCCTGGTGCTGCGCATGGGAGGGTCCCTACGGGACGGGCCAAGGGACACGTCTGGTTCCAAAGCGCTGTGGCTTTTGTGGTTGGGGTATCGGATGTGGACAACTCATGCCTTGGGGGAGGTTTGAGGGTTGGCCTCGAGGGGCCGGAGCTTGGGTCAGTGGGAGGGAGGAGGCTGGAGGCTGCCGTGACGTGAGCCCACCCTCCTCGTGACCCCAGGCAGGCAGTGAGGCAGCAGGGCAACCGACGTCCACGCCGCTGGCAGGGGGGACAGGCCTGGACCCCCCACTCCCCTGCCCCGTCTGAGCAACGCTGGCCTGCCTTGCAGGGGAACCCTGTAAGAAGCACCCCGGGGGAGACAGCCTGGCACTGGGGCCGGAGTGGCCCAGTGACCCAGCCCGGGAACCAGGGGCCTTATTCCCTGGGACCTCCCCCGCGCCCAGTAGGGGCTCTGGAAGGGCCAGGGCTGGAGAGGGACCCCCTAAACTCCAGCGTCCTCCTCTCGGGGCCTGCACGCTCAGCGAGGGGCCGCACGGGGAAGGGGCCCAGCTGGGATGTGTTGGCCTCCTCAGTTTTCCCCTCTAAACGGAGTCCACGGCAGGAGCAGGGTCACATGTCAAGGGCTCACGTAGGGTGCTACGCATGGGGATGTGGCTGGTGCAGGGCAGTGGTCCCAGAGGCCTTGCTTCCTCAGGGTCAGCTGCCCCTGGCTGTTGCCAGCCCCAACCTGGACCTGATGAACTGTGAGTTGACCGGGGTCCAGCAGGGCAGTGCCTCTGTGGACAGAGGACTGGGATCTGGCCCTGACCGGAGCGCCCATGGGTTGCCATGGTGACAGGAGGACCGTGGCGGGATGTGGGCAGGAGGCAGGCCAGGCCAGACTTGCTCTGGCAGCTCCGATTTGGGATGGGAGGCGAGCATCAGACGGCCCCTGTGCATACGAGTGACTGACCAGATGATGGGGAAACGCCTGCCAGCCGGGATCCGCTGAGAACCGGGCCCCACGGTGGGCAAGGAGCCGGCAGGAGCAGGGGCAGGGAGCCGGCCCAGCACTTTCCTCCCAGGGTGGGTGGCACCCCGGGCACTTGGGGGGAACGCGGTCCTCACAGCTCTCTCCTCAGACATGCAGCCCACCCATCTGCCCCTCTGGACCCGGGACTGCCTGACCCCAACCCTGATCTCGACCCTGGCCTGGCCCAGCCCAGCCCAGCTGTTCCCGACCAAAGTGATCACGGCAGGGGACACGGGGCTCAGCAGTACCTGCCCAGTGCTGGGACCCCTCCCAGATTTGGGGGGCAGCCGCAGTCCCGGCACAGGTGCCTGGGATTTGCTCTGCAGTAGCCGTGGGACCTGGGGCGCCAGGCAGTCCTGCCAGCTGCCCTCAGGCCTGACGCTCCCTACTCCCTGCCAAGGTGGATGCTCTGTCTGGGGCACAGGTACAGCTTCGGGAAAGCAAAAGAGGGCAGTTCACAGCCTTTCCCATGTGGGACTCGGGCTTGCCTCCGCCCCTCCAGGCCAAAGAGGTGAGCACAGCGGAGTGGCCAGACGGCTGGGAGCCAGGCCACTCTCCGCAAGCCTGGTGCCCTCAAGGGACCACAGTGGGGAGACCTGACTTCCATCCTCACAGCTGGGGCGCACCTCCGACCTGGAGGTGGATGCCTGCACCCAAATGCCAGGTCACTCCAACCCTGTCCCCTAGGGAAAAGGACAGGCCTGGACCAGCCACCAGGTAAAGCAGATAGTCCGCTTCGGCTCCTGCTTTCTGCCCAGACGGTGGAGTGGACGGCTGTCTCCCCAGCGGACACTCTGCCAACCCTGTCTCGGACGCCCTGAGTACAGGGCCGGCTGCTCCGACACAATCACGGGGCCCTGGTGGGCCAGGTGTGCTCCTCGGAGGCTTCACCATGTGATTCAGTCCATAGGACACCAACAACTCCTGAGAAGTAGGGTCTGTGGGTGTCCCCACTTCTGGGTGGCACAGGTGGGAAGCACCTGACCTCAGAGGGGCCGGCTAGGACCTGAACCCAGGGCCAGGGGCTCCAGACCCTGGGAGGAGGTGGTGTCCTGGCCCCGACACCCATCACCTGAGTGTCCCCGGCAAGAACATCACCCTCTCTGTGCCTCGTCTGGAAATCAGTGATCACAGGATGGGCTGCCCCCAAGACAGAATGGACTTCAGGGGAGCGTCTCCCCGAGCTGCATCTGGTCCCCAGACGAGCCCTCACCACCATCATGGGCCCCCCAGGAGACTTCTGATGCTGCAGTGTCCCGGCTTTGTGTGCGTTCTAGCACGTCTGGAGTCACGGAGCGTCGTGGGCCTGATACACTGTGACAGTCAAAAGGGTGACGTCTTCGTCACCTGGCAGCATCTGAACTCATGACCCAGATTCTCAGCATCCGGGACCCGTGGCTGCGCCTGACTCAGGGGACCCTGTGGGGCCAAGGGTGCGGCCCCCAAGCCATGCACCAGACGGGCCACTCTGGGCCCTGATGTCACAGGTGGGGAACCAGCAGTCTGGGGAAAGGTTGCCACTTCTCCCGTGTGGCAGGGGACGACTCCAGGACAAAGACAGACGGAACCCCTTGAGCCCGCGAAGAGGAAGTGGACACCACCTTGGCAGGAGGCGCTGGGAACGTCCAGTAGCTTACAGGAATTATCGCACTGTTGACAGAAAGGGCAGGGTGGCCCCAAGTTTCTCCCAGCTCCGGGACTTCCTTGATAAGGAGGAAGGTGCCCTCACCCTCCTGCCCGGCCCTGGGGCCCGGGAGGCAGAGACACCAAGAGATGCCCACAGGGCGGGAGGAGAGTAAATTTGGTTTCACGGCGGGGCTGCACTGATTTGGACCTTCCTGCACGTGTTTGTTCATCTGAATCACTGGGCAAACAGAGTTCCTCCCGAGAACTGGCCCAGAAGCCGAAGCCCTGAGCCCCGACCCACAGCTCCGGCAGCACTGCCCGTGGCTGCCCCTGCCCATCCGCACCCTGCAGCCTGGCCGTGCTCCGTCCAGGCCTGGTAGGGCAGTGCCGGCCCTGGGGTCCTCACCTCCCCGGGCCCAGCTTCTCAGCCCTGCCCGCCTCCTCACTCCACCTGCCCCAGGAAGCCCAGAGGCCTCAGCCCCCTCCCGACACCTCCCTCCGCAGCGCCCCCGCCCCGCTCAGCAGTCATCTCCCACCTCCCAGGGCTGGGAGGGATGGTCCACTGAGACCGTTCCAAGGAAGCACCTGCCTCCCTTGGCAGCCAGGGGCAGCCAGGGGCCAGCGAGCAGCTGACCCTCGAAGAAGCCCCTCCGCTGCCCTCAGAGCTCTGTGCCAGGCCCTCCCCAGGCACCACCATCCACAGGCAGGGAGCTGCCAGGCCACTTGCCTGCATCAGGACACAGAAGCGTCCCCATCGCTGCCCCGTCAGCCTCTAGGAAGACAGGAGGACACCGCCAAGTGCAAGGTTGTCCAAACAGCCCTGACCGTGACCTCGGGGGCCTGCTGAGGGTCAGCTGTCCAGCTCAGCAGCTGAGCCCAGGACAAAGGGGTCAGCAATTGGAGCGGGGGGTGGGGGTGAATGCTTCAGCACATTTTCAAGGTGTCTTTCACAGTGTGAACCAGGGCGCCTCTGGACGTGTCCCCAGAAGACGTGAGAGCAGGATTTCAGCGAGATGCACACACCACAGGCTCACAGTGGGTCCTCACAGTCGCCCAGAGGGAGAGGCAGCCCAGGAGTCCATGGTCCATGGACAGATGAGAGGGATCCGGATGGGGCTCCATCCGCACAGTGGACGTTGTCACTCAGCCTCGAATGGGAAGGGCATTCAGCCCAGGAGGAACCTGCGGGACATGGTGCTCGGTGAGATAAGCCAGTCACCAAGGACAGATGCTGTCTGACTCCCCCACGGGAGGTCCCTGGAGGGGTGGCCTCCATAGACACAGGAAGTGGGCCAGGGGCTGGGCCGCGGGGGCAGGGGAGTGAGGGTTCAGCAGGAGGCTGAGATGCTGCAGGAGGACGGTGGGCAAGATGCACACGCGCTCTGTGCGTCCAAGCTGTACACGTAGACGGGGTTAACGTGGCAAACACATGTGCGCACGCATGCTGAGTTGCTTCCGTCATGTCCGGCTCCTATTGACCCCGTGGACTGTAGCCCACCAGGCTCCTCTGTCCATGGAATTCTCCAGGCAAGAACACTGGAGTAGATTGCCATGCCCTCCTTCAGGGGATCTTCCCGACCTGGAGACCAAACTTGCTCTTCTGTCTCTTGCATTGGCAGGTGGATTCTTTACTTTAGCACCACCTGGGAAGCCCTTTGTCACACAGATAGTAACACATTTTTTTTTAACAGCTCACAGTTTTATTCTGTAAACAAACGATAAGGCACCCCGAGACGTGCGGGCAGCTGACCCCAAGGGAGAGACCAAGCCGGGAAAGAAAATGGAGCAAAAGTCACCGCTCTCACCTTGAGAAAATACTGGTAAATAATTTGGTATCATACCTTTTTGCCTTTTCAAAAATGGGCACAATAAAGGACAGAAATGGTATGGACCTAACAGAAGAGAAAATATTCAGAAGAGGTGGCAAGAATACACAGAAGAACTATATTAAAAAAAGATCTTAATGACACAGATAAACCAGGATGGTGTTTGCATCACTACAAACAAAGCTAGTGGAGGTGATGGAATTCCAGCTGAGCTACTCCAAGTCCTGAAAGAAGATTTTGGAGCCCGAGAAAATAAAGTCTCTCTAGTTGCAGCAGGAGCAGTGAGACGGGAGACGCGCTGCAGGGCCCTGGCTCTAGGCTCCCTGGGCTTCAGTGACTGAGGCGTGTGAGCTCAGCAGCTGTGGGTCCTGGACTCCAGAGCACAGGCTCACTGGCTGTGGAGCACGGGCTTAGTTGCCCCACAGCTCGTGGGATCTTCCCGGGTCGGGGATCAAACCCGTGTCTCCTGCGTTGGCGGGCGGACTCTACCGCTGAGCTACCAGGGAAGCCCTAAGGGGTGTTGTTTTTGTTTCCAACTAAACTTCTTATTTTGAGATAATTGTAGATTCTCATGAAGCTCTAAGAGATAATCCAGAAAGATTCCAGGCACCGTTCTCAGCCTCCCTGAGGGGTCAGATCTCACAGCACATCTGCTGCTGATGCGGCCGAGACACACAGCCTCTCCAGCTCCTCCCGGAGCCTGCCTCTGCCTTTGCCCTCACGCTCACCACCTGCTTAACCCTTGACAACCACAGATGTGTCCTCTGGTTCTGTAATCCTGTTGTTTCCAGGATAGCACACAGCCTTTGCGGACTGGCTTTTTTCACTCCGCATAGTTCTCTGGAGATTCACTCAGACTGTTCCGTGCTCCCTGCGTTTCAGTGCCTAGTGAGATTCCGGGGTGTGGCTGGACCACAGCGTGTCCATCCATTCACCTGTTGAAGGACATCTGGGTTGTGGCCAGGTTTTGGCTGTTACAAACGCAGCTGCGGTGAAGACGTGCGCATGGGCCTTGGTTTAACATCTGTTCTCATTTCTCTGGGACGAATAGATATCTGAGTGCAATTTCTGCATTAAACATCGGTTACATATTTAGATTTTTTAAAACTTGGCAACAAAGTTTTATCAGAGTAATTGTATTATTTTTCATTCCCACTAGCAATGAATGAGCAAGCCACTTTCTCTACATCTTCACCAGCATCTGGTGTCATGGTTTTCTTAGCCAGGCTGACAAGTATGGTTTTAATTTGCATTTCCCTCTGGAAGAAAAGCTATGACAAACCTACACAGTGTATTAAAAAGCAGAGACATCACTTTGTCAACAAAGATCCAAATAGTCAAAGCTATGGTGTTTCCAGTAGTCACATATGGATGTGAAATTTTGACCATAAAGAAAGCTGAGCACCAAAGAATTGATGCTTTTGAACTGTGGTGTTGGAGAAGACTCGAGAGTCCCTTGGACTGCAAGGAGATCAAACCAGTCAATCCTAAAGGACATCAGTCCTGACTATTCATTGGAAGGACTGATGCTGAAGCTGTAGCTCCAATACTTTGGCCGTTTGATGGGAAGAGCCCATCATTAGAAAAGACCCTGATGTTGGGAAAGACTAAAGGCAGGAGCAGAAGGGGGCAACAGAGGATAAGATGGTTGTATGGCATCACCAACTCAATGGACATGAGTTTGAGGAAACTCTGGGATGTGGTGAAGGACAGAGAAGCCTGGTGTGCTGCAGTCCATGGGGTCATAGTCAGACTCGACTGAGACGCTGAGCACCAGCAACAGCCGGGCCAATGATGCTGAGCATCTTCTCGTGTGCTTATCTGCCTCTGTGTCCTCTTCAGAGAACTGGTTCTTCAAGTCTTTTCCCCATTTTCTAATTGGATTGTTTGGTTTTAAAGTTGAATTTTGAGTGTTTGTTCTATATTCTAGATACTAATCCTTTGGTGAATATGAGGTTTGCAAACATGCCCTCCCAGTGCATACATTCTCTTTGTGTCTTTGTATAGGATCTTTCTTTGTGCCTTGTTATACTGTTCATGGGGTTCTCAAGGCAAGAATGCTGAAGTGGTTTGCCATTCCCTCTGCACCGTGACCCGTCTATCTCTGGTGGCCCTACACAGCATGGCTCATAGTTCCATTGAGTCAGACAAGGCTTTGACTCATGTGGTCATTCTGGTTAGTTTTCTGTGATCGTAGTTTTCATTCTGTCTGCCCTTTGGTGGATGGGGATAAGAGGCTTGTGCAAGCTTCCTGATGGGAGGGACTGGCTGCTGGGAAGACTGGGTCTTGCTCAAGTGGGCAAGGTCATGCTCATTAAATCTTTAATCCAATTGTCTTCTGATGGTGGGACTGTCTTCCCTCCCTGTAGTCTGGCTTGAGGCCAAACTAGGGTAAGGGCGACGGCAACCTTCTGCAAAAGGACTCAGGCCAGCACGACTGCTGCTGTCACGTGCCCGCTGCCGGCCGCCGCTGACCCACACCTCCACCAGAGACTCCAAAGCACTCAAGCGTAAGTTTGGTTCAGTCTTTTGTGGGGTCGCTGCTCCTTTCTCCTAAAAGATGATGCTGTTAATGTGCAGCACTCAAGATGCCAGTAAATTTGGAAAACTCAGCAAAGGCCATAGGACTGGAAAAGGTCAGTTTTTATCCCAAAGAAGGGCAATGACAAAGAATGTTCAAACTACCACACAACTGCACTCATTTCAAATGCTAACAAAGTAATGCTCAAAATTCTCCATGCAAGGCTTCAACAGTATGTGAACCAAGAACTTCCAGATGTTCAAGCTGGGTTTAGAAAAGGCAGAAGAACCACAGATCAAATTGCCAATATTCATTGGATCATAGAAAAAGCAAGGGAATTCCAGAAAAACATCTACTTTGGCTTCATTGACTGCACCAAAGCTTTTGACTTGGTGGATCACAACAAACTGTGGAAAATTCTTCAAGACGTGGGAATACCAGACCACCGTACCTGCCTCCTGAGAAACTTGTATGCAGGTCAAGAAGCAATGGTTAGAACCAGACATGGAACAAAGGACTGGTTCAAATTTGGGAAAGGAGTTTTTTGTCAAGACTGTATATTGTCACTCTGCTTATTTAACTTCTGTGCAGAATATATCATGTGAAATGCTGATTTGGATGAAGCTCAAGCTTGAATCAAAACTGCCAGGAAACATAGCAACCTCAGATATGCAGATAACACCACCCTAATGGCAAAAAGCAAAGAGGAACTAAAGAGCCTCTTGATGAGGGTGAAATAAGATAATTAAAAAGCTTGCTTAAAACTCAACATTCAAGAACTAAGATCATGGCATCTGGTCCCATCATTTCATGACAAATAGATGTGGAAACCATGCAAACAGTGAGAGACTTTATTTTCTTGGGCTCCAAAATCACTGTGGATGGTGACTGCAGCCACGAAATTAAAAGATGCTTGCTCCTTGGAAGAAAAGCTATGACCAACCTAGATAGTGTATTAAAAAGCAGAGACATTACTCTTCTGACTAGGTCCATATAGTCAAAGCTATGATTTTTCCAGTAGTCACGTATGGATGTGAGAGTTGGACTATAAAGAAAGCTGAGCACCAAAAAATTGATGCTTTTGAACTGTGGTGTTGGAGAAGACTCGAGAGTCCCTTGGACTGCAAGGAGATCAAACCAGTCCATTCTAAAGGAAATCAGTCCTGACTATTCATTGGAAGGACTGATGCTGAAGCTGAAGCTCCAATACTTTGGCCATTTGATGCAAAACGCCCATCATTGGAAAAGACCCTGATGCGGGGAAAGATTGAAGGCAGGACAAGAAGGGAATGACAGAGGATGAGACGGTTGGACGGCATCACCGACTCAATGGACATGAGTTTGAGCAAGTGGACGGCATCACCGACTCAATGGACATGAGTTTGAGCAAGCTCCAGGAGATGGTGAAGGACAGGGAAGCCTGACGTGCTGCAGTCTGTGGGGTCACAGAGAGTCAGACTCGACCGAGCAACTGAACAACCACCATCAGGCAGCTTTGGTCGTCCAACTATATAGGAAATGTTCGAATCAGGTACAGGGACTCCTCCCACATTGTTCTTTCTCAAAGTTGCTTTGACTACTCTAGTTCCTTCATCTTTCCCTGTGAATTTTAAAATAATCTTGTCTATGTCTACAAAAATTCCTGCTGGGATTTGATAGGAATTGCATTGCACTTGTATATTAATTTGGATAGAACTGACAGTTTTACTATGCCAAGTCCTCCAGCGCGTGAACAGGGCATGTCTTTAAGAGAACAGGACGCTATGGGGCCTTCTCGAAACAGACCTCACTCCCGTCCTCATCTTCCTCTTGTTTATAGAAAAACTAGCCTCCTAGACATTCCTTGAGTTCCAAATGACAAATTTAATCTGAGAAGTGAGAAAATGCAAAAGCAAAGGGAAATAGTCAAGCAAGACAAAATAATAGTTTAGCCATAAAACAAAGTCAAGGATCTTTTGTTCCTCCTCAAGGGCTGTAGATAATATCCACTGAGCTGTTTCATAGATGCTGAAACTGGAAAAAGCCAATTGCCTGATGATCAGATGTTAGTTATTACATAAGTTGTTCCATCTTGCACAATTCTAAGAACTGGCCTCAAGGAAACAGGAAGAAAAAAAAAGATGACCGTGGAGTTGAAGATTAACTTTAAAATTAAAACAGTCAAGATGACGCTCATGAGACCACTACATGACCAGCTTCACTACGAGGTCAGCGCTGACTCAGTTGCTTCCACTTTGAACCCCCTCGCCACCTGTGCATCCTGAGCAATCCCGGAAAACTGCTTGCCCTCTTATTGGCAGCTGGGGAGGTGGTTCTCTGGGACACGAGTTCCCCTTTTCTCCAGGGCTGCCAGCTTCCTCAGTAAAGCTACCTTTCCGTTTGCCCAACATCCGTCTCTCAGCATTGGATCCTTCAGCTGGTGAGCAGCCAGCTGAGCGCAAGAACATTCCCATCTGTTCAGATCCTCTTTGATTTCTTTCATCAGTGTTTTGTAGACTTCAGCACGCGACTCCTATATATGCTTTGTTAGATCTACATCTAACTTTTTCAATCGAGTTGAGCAATTGCAAATGCCACTGTATTCTTTTCATCATTTTGTTTACTGATTCATGGCTGTGCTGGGTCTTCATTTCTGCAGATTTCTCTTTAGTTGTGGGTGCACGGGCTTCGCGTCGCAGTGCTTCTCTGGTTGTGGACGGCAGGCTCTAGGGCCCATGGGCTTGGGAGTTGAGGCTCCCAGGCTCTAGAACACAGATTCAATAGTTGTGGCGCATGAGTTTAGCCGATCCACAATATGTGGGATCCTCCTGGATCAGGGACTGAACCTGACTGGCAGGCAGACTCTACGCCACTGAGCCACCAGGGAAGCCTGCAATATTGTGATCTTAATGCAGTGGTCAGTGACGGCCTGGTCATTGCTAAGATGTGGTCATGTATGGATGTGAGAGTTGGACTGTGAAGAAGGCTGAGCGCCGAAGAATTGATGCTTTTGAACTGTTGTGTTGGAGAAGACTCTTGAGAGTCCCTTGGACTGCAAGGAGATCCAACCAGTCCATTCTGAAGGAGATGAGCCCTGGGATTTCTTTGGAGGGAATGATGCTGAAGCTAAAACTCCAGTACTTTGGCCACCTCACGTGGAGAGTTGACTCCTTGGAAAAGACTCTGATGCTGGGAGGGATTGGGGGCAGGAGTAAAAGGGGACGACAGAGGATGAGATGGCTGGATGACATCACTGACTTGATGGACGTGAGTCTGAGTGAACTCCGGGAGTTGGTGATGGACAGGGAGGCCTGGCATGCTGCGATTCATGGGGTCACAAAGAGTCGAACACGACTGCGAGACTGAACTGAACTGAAAACCTCAGCTCATGGCTGTATGTTTATCTTGTGTCCTTGAAACTTGCAGAATTGTGTTTGCAGGCTTTTAATAGATTATTTGGAGTTTTCTGTGTGGATGTTTGTGTTATTAGCAAATACAGACAGCTTAATTTCACCCAACCTGGACGCTCACTTCCTTCCCTCACCTTATTGCATGGACCACTTCCTTCCCTCACCTTATTGCATGGACCAGAACTTCCAGGCCTGTTGAACAAGAGTGATGAGATGGGTGTCCTTCTCTGGTTCCCAGTGTTCACCTCTCCCTGCAAAGTTCAGTGTTAGAAATACAGCTTTTGGTAGATGGCCTTCATCCAGCTGAGGAAGCTCCCTTTATTCTTATTTCTCTGAGAGCTTTGTCAAGAGTTTTTTCTGCATCAACTGATAAGCTCATGATTTTTCCTCTTTGGCCTGTTAATACAATTGACTTCATTAACTTTTTGATGTTGAACCAGCCTTACATCTCTTACATCCCCTACCTGGCCATAATGCATAATTCTCTTTATGTACCAATGAACTCTGTGTGCGGCTGCTTTATTAAACATTTTTGTGTCTATATTTATCAGAGATGTTGATCTGTAGTTTTGAGAGTTGATTTTTAATTTCTTTGTGCTGTCTCTATGATTATCATATCTGGGTAACACTAGCTTTGTGAAATAAATTGGGACAAGTCCCTCCTCTTCTATTTTCTGGAAGAAACTGTGCAGACTTGGTGTTAATTCTTTAAAAATTTGAAAAAAATCTTCCCTGAAACCGTCTGAGCCCAGGTTCACTTTTTGGACTTTAAAATTATGAATCTAATTTTCTTAATGGTTATAAGGCTGTACAAACTATCTAAATTGTGCTGTGTAGTTTGTGCTTCTGGAAGAATTGGTATAGTTCATCTAAGCTGTCGTTTCTGTGTGTTGTTTCCAGCACTTGCTCATTATCCTTTCTATGACTGTGGGGTCTGTAGTGATCACCCCTGTTTCTGATATTGGCAGCTTAGATCTTCTCTCTTTTTTCTTTGCAGACTTTCTAGAGTTTTGTTCATTTTATTGACATTTTTCCTTTCCTTTCTTTCATTTGAATGAATTAAAATTCATTTCGTTCCCATTTTCCTATTTTCAATTTCACTGAAATCTGCTGTTGTGTTTGCGTATTCCCCCTTCTGACCTAAGTCTGTTTTTTCTCTCTTCTTCCTAGGTTCTGAGGTGGGAGCTCAGTGTCCTGACCTGAGGCTCTCCCTCTTCCCAGCGATGTGCATGGCTTCAGCTCTCTCCCTCAGTTCTGAGGGGGAGCTCGGTGTCCTGACCTGAGGCTCTCCCCCTTTCCTGGGATGTGCACGGCTTCAGCTCTGCCCCTCAGGTCTGAGGGGGAGCTCGGTGTCTGACCTGAGGCTCTCCCCCTTTCCTGGGATGTGCACGGCTTCAGCTCTGCCCCTCAGGTCTGAGGGGCAGAGTTTTCATTTCAATCAGCTGCATACATCTTTTGTTGCCCTCAAGACTTCCTCGCTGCTCCATGAATTGTTTAGAAATGTGGTTCTGAGCCTGTGGAGGTCTTCTTGTTAACTTTCGCTCACTGGTTTCTACTCTGATTCTCTGGTGTGTGGTCCAAGGACAAACTCTGCGTGGTTTCAGTCACATTAAGTTTGTTGAATTTGTTTGTGTCCCAGGATACAGCCCATCTTGGTGTGTGCCTCCTGTGGGCCCCTGACACCACGAGTTCCGCTACTACTGGGTAGAGCGTTCTCCAAAAGGCGATCAGTCCTGTTGGTGGACAGTATTAAATTCTTCCACACCCTTGTTGATTCTCTGTCTCCTGTTCTGTCAGGGACACTCAGGGTAGTCGACTGGACCAGAGCTTCCCCTCCCTGCTGTCAGACTCCCCGTTCTCACCCTGCTCTTTGGTTTACGGATGCCGTCGCCGACCCTGCTTCTGGCCTCTGTCAACTTCGTGTTGCCTTTGTCCTCTGACTTTTCTGTGGCCTGGGTTTTTATTTACTTATTTAAACTCTGCCTTTTATGTCCGGGTGTAGCCAATTAGCAGTGCTGTGGCTGTTTCAGGTGGACCACTCAGGGACTCGGCCCCAGGTGCACACGCACCCACTCTCCCCCACACGCCCCTGCCCCCCAGGCTGCCACATAGCCCTGAGTAGGGTTCCCAGTGCTGGACGGCAGGTCCTCGTCAATCGTCTATTCTGAATCAGACGTGTGTACACGTCCATCCCAAGCTCCCCTGACTATCCGTCCCCATCCTTCCCCCCGGCACCCATCCGTTGGTTCTCTAAGTCTGTGGGTCTTTTTTTGGTTTCTAAGTTCATTTGTATCATTTCTTTTTAGATTCCACGTGTAATGCGTGTTGAACGATGTTCCTCCTCTCTGTCTGAGTTGCTTCAATCAGTGTGATCTCTGGGTTCATCCATGTGGCTGCAAAGGGCATCGTTTCACTCTGTCTCACGGGGCGGTGACACCCCGCTGTGCAGAGGTACCGCGTCTTCTCTGTCCGTTTCTCTGCTGATGGACATTTACGTGGTTTCCACAAAAAGGATGCTGTAAATAGTGCTGCAACGAACGTCCAGGTGCTGTGGCGTGGTTTTAGATGTGTCTCTTACACAGGACGTGCGGTCAGCCTGTGGGCACTTCTGTCCCTTCTCAGCCTGATCTGCAGCCTCGCACTCAGGAGAGGCTGGACGTGCCTCTGTCATCACAGCGAGGTGGACACTCCGGGCCGCGTCGCCTGCATCTCTGCCTCCTTCTTCAGCCTGTGCTCCTCTCGCCACTGGGCTTGCGTCTGCTTGGCCTTTTTTGCCTTGGGGGCGCTCACTCTGTAATTTCACCTCACCATAGAGACTATCTTTTTCTTCCAACAACATTGACTCACCACTGTGGATGGCAGAAAAACCACCACCCTTCTGTTCTCCCAGGCATTATTCTGGAATGTTCACTCTGGACGCTGATAACAATTTCATCCCTTGTGTCTGCCGCGAGAACTATTTGTCGTCTTTGCACTCAGAGCTGTTGCCACCTGGAGTGACGCCCAAGCCAGGGTGCTCCAGGCCCCCATCGGCCTCCTTAGATCGCAGCTTCCTCATTCTTGAGCATCCTATTCAGGCTGCAATTTTTTTTTTAACAGAATTTGAAAGTTTATTAGGAATTTTGCTTTAGGCCACTCCATCAAGATTGCCGGGAGAAATATCAATAACCTCAGATATGCAGATCATACCACCCTTATGGCAGAAAGTGAAGAGGAACTAAAAAGCCTCTTGATGAAAGTGAAAGTGGAGAGTGAAAAGGTTGGCTTAAAGCTCAACATTCAGAAAACGAAGATCATGGCATCTGGTCCCATCACTACATGGGAAATAGATGGAGAAACAGTGGAAACAGTGTCAGACTTTATTTTTCTGGGCTCCAAAATCACTGCAGATGGTGACTGCAGCCATGAAATTAAAAGACGCTTACTCCTTGGAAGGAAAGTTATGACCAACCTAGATAGCATATTCAAAAGCAGAGACATCACTTTGCCAACAAAGGTTCGCCTAGTCAAGGCTATGGTCTTTCCTGTGGTCATGTATGGATGTGAGAGCTGAACTGTGAAGAAGGCTGAGCGCCAAAGAATTGATGCTTTTGAACTGTGGTGTTGGAGAAGACTCTTGAGAGTCCCTAGGACTGCAAGGAGATCCAACCAGTCCATTCTGAAGGAGATGAGCCCTGGGATTTCTTTGGAAGGAATGATGCTAAAGCTGAAACTCCAGAATTTTGGCCACCTCATGCGAAGAGTTGACTCACTGGAAAAGACTCTGATGCTGGGAGGGATTGGGGGCAGGAGGAAAAGGGGACGACAGAGGATGAGATGGCTGGATGGCATCACTGACTCGATGAATGTGAGTCTGAGTGACCTCCGAGAGCTGGTGATGGATAGGGAGGCCTGGCGTGCTGCAGTTCATGGGGTCGCAAAGAGTCGGACACGACTGAGCGACTGATCTGATCTGATCTGATCTGATGCGGCTTCTGGATCTTATTTCTCATCCAGGGGATGAACCCTTGCCCCAGGCACTGGGAGGGCAGAGTCCCAAACAATGGACCGCCAGGGACATCCACAGAGACTGTTTCTTGACTGTATCATCTCCAAGCATGTCTTTGAGTCCTTTTAGTTTCCAGGAAAAGTACATGGGGAGTATTTATTCTTTCTGATCCTTTGGGATTCCCTGGTGGTCTAAGAGCCTGAAGCGGTTAAGACTTTGCCGTCTGTTGCAGGGGGTGTGGGTTCAACCCCTGGTCAGGGAGCTGAGATCCCTATGCCTCATGCCTTTAAAACATTAAAGAGAAACAATATTGTAGCAAAATTCAATAAAGACTTTAAAAATGGTCCACATCAAAAAATCATTTTAAAAAAATAGAAATAATAATCCTTGGACTGAGCAGGGCTCAGAGGCCCTGTCCTCTCCCACTCCAGCTGAACACCTGTGTCCGGGCCTCCATCACCCAGTTAGGGACACCTTCTCTGGCTGTTCTCTGCTTCAGGTGGTTCACGTTGCGGGAAGAATGTTCCCATAGAATTATGTTCCTTTTCCAATTATACACTGATTAATGAGACTGCAGAACCGGAAAATGATGATCCCACCGTATTTTATTTCCCATGAGAGCAAGGGCTTTGTCTGTTCTTGTGACTTTTGCTCAATGAAAAAAGACAGGTCGGGTTCTCAAACAGCTAAATGAGTGAGCCGAGCTCAGGCAAGAAAGGTCCTCCTGCCTTATCTCCAGCTCTGCTGTGTGGCTGGCATAGTCGGGCTTGTTTCTCCATTTGTTTTGTGTCTTACGCACCTGTCCTTTGTTCCTCTTTCCTGATTTCTTTTCAATTAATCTTTTTTTCTCCTTTTAAAGTAAACTTTATTGAGATATAATTCACACACCATAAGATTAATTCATTTCAAGCTCTTAGTCAATGAGCTTTAACAAACGTTTACACTCATGAAACCACCACTGCGATCGAGATATGACATTTCCACCACCTCCAAAAGAGTTGTTTATGCCGCTCTGCAGTCAGCCCCTGGGCTGGGAAGATCCCCTAGCCCGGAGGAGGGCATAGCAACCCGCTCCAGAATTCCTGTCTGGAGAATCCCATTGACAGAGGAGATGGGGTCGCAAAGGGTTGGACACTTATTCCACATTCTTGCCAACAATTGGTTTAGTTGGTTAAGTATTTTTCCACATGTAATTTGAACACCTCTATTGACTTTTTGGGCTTCCCAGGTGGTGTAGTGGTAAAGAATCTGCCTGCCAATGCAGGAGATGCAAAAGACGCAGATTCAATCCCTGGGTCGGAAAGAATCCCTGCAGGAGAAAACGACAACACTGCCCAGAATTCATGCCTAGAAAACTCCATGGACAGAGGAGCCTGGCAGGAGTCCAGGGGGTCCATAACAGGAGCTTGGCAGGAGTCCAGGGGGCCACAAAGAGTCGGGCACAACTGAGCGCACGCACAAACGTTGTCTTTTCATCTGTCTCCTTGACATTTCTAGTGGCTTTTAAAAATATTATAGTGTGCGTCCTTAACTTACCAGAATCTGTTTTGACTTGACGTCATAGAGCTCAATGTGGGGTGTAAGAACTTTATTTCTTTTGTGTGTGAGAACATTGATCTGATGAGTGTCAGAAACAAAAATGTGAATTTTGGCTTCAATGTCTGCCCTAGAAACTTACAGTTGAAACAAATATTTTCTTTTGGAAATTGATATTGTGGTTCTCAGGGCTCGAGCAGAGGTTTTGTTGGGAAATGACTGAAACGTGAGGACTTTAGAACGTTCTAATTTCATCTCTCCTCCGTGGCTGGTGCTCTTGGTTTATATATGTTACTACCTTATGTGCTGTTCGCGCTCATGGTCGGTGCTTTGTCCTATTTCCTTATTTGCTTGCTTCTGTCCGCTCTGGGTCTTCACAGCTGCACAGGCTTGCTCTGGTTGCAGCAAGCAGGGGCCGCCCCTCGTCGTGGTCTGAGGGCTCCTCGCTGCGCTATCTCCTCTTGTCGCAGAGCGCTGGCTCTAGGGCGCACGGGCTCTGCGGTTGGGGTGCACGGGCTTAGCATGTAGAATCTTCTCGGAGCCACATCCTCGGTCTTGACAGAAGGATTCTTAGCCATTGGACCACCAGTCAAGTCGTTCTTTTTTTGCTTTAAACAGTTAATAGTTCTTTAAGAAAAACTAAGAAAATGGACATTTCTTTCACCTGTGTTTGCCTTTCTAAAACTCCTTCTTTTTTTGCTTTAAACAGTTAATAGTTCTTTAAGAAAAACTAAGAAAATGGACATTTCTTTCGCCTGTGTTTGCCTCTCTAATTGCTGCTTCTGGCGCTCTGCTCCTGTCCATCTCAACTCCACTGGCGCGTGGCCGTTGCTCTAGAAGGATGCCCTCTATCATCTTCCAGCCACTGTTATTTCCAAGGAGAAATCAGCTGTTGTTCTTACTGGGCACCTTCAATCCATAGGTTATTTAGAACTCATGATGCTGCTTGACTTTCAAACACTCAAGGGTGTTCTTACCAACTGTTGTTACTGCGTTTTAGTGAATTTATATTTTAGTGAGAGAACATACTTGGATGATATTAATTCTCAAAAGTCTGTTGAGACTTGCCGTATAGCCTGGCATTATTCTCACGGTCCCTGTGGCCTTAGGGTGGGGATGGTGGTGGCGTCTTAGCTGCTCAGTCGTGTCCACCTGTCTGACCCCGTGGAGTGCAGCACGCCAGGCTTCCCTGTCCTCCACTCCCTCCTGGAGTCTGTTCAGACTCGGGGCCACTGAGCTGGCGGTGCTGCCTCACCCTCTTGTCCTCGGCCGCCCCTTTCTTTCTGCTCCTCAGTGGCTTTGACTGCACTCAGGACCTTTGCAGGATCCAGGTTCCAGGTCCTGTTCTCCTTCTCAGGGGCAGGCTCTGTTCTGGGTCAGCAGGGAGTTAACTTTTGGGTGGGCCACTTGGTCTTGGGGGGACTTACCGGCCATCTTTCACTCTCCATCTTTCACTTCTTGTTTCAGAGTCAATAGTTCCCTGAATTAATAGACACTTTCTGAAGTATACTTTACTTCCCTGTTAAATTTCGTTTCTTACAAAACTATTATGTCTCTTTTGTCTCTCAGCAGAAATGTTTCTTTCACACTAGCAAATGCCTCTTTTCAAGGGCCCCGCTTCAGTTGGTTTTATTTGCTTGTGGTTTGCCTGCTGTGACGTAATTTCTCCAGGCCTTGGGCGCTTTCTTGTGGGGGGGATCGTGCGTTCTCCTCGTGCCAGGCCTCAGTGATGGGTTAGTGTATCCGTCAGTTTGTTAAAAGTCTGAGGTTCAAACTCTCCAAGCTCTAACAGGGGTCCACGCAGCATGCCGGTCCGTTGTGGACTGGCTGGGGCCTCATGTGTGGCACCCTTGCTGTGGGACCTGGGCTTCTGGGGCATTGCCCCACGCTGTGGCAGAGGACAGAGCCCTGGGCCAAGAGTATTGCTAGAGATGTTCCTATTTCTGCATCTTTATTGCCCAGGGCAATAAAGTAATCCTGAATAAGCAGAGAGCTGTGAGCACATGAGAAGGCTGGATGCCAGGAGAAAATAGCCTTGAAGGGTTAAATCCCAGCGGGGCCGATAGAGTAAGAATGGGGTGGTGATGACCAGGTCTCTGGCAGGTCTGGAGACGACGGACAGGAGGCCAGGGGAGTGGTGCTCCAAGGAGGGGGGCCTGCCTGGAGGCCGCAGGGCGTTTCCAACGGCGCACACACTTGGGTGAGGAATGCTTTCGTGGGGCCGGGAGGATGCCGCATGCTGAGGATGGAGGCTGGTGACGAGCTGCCAGGGGCTGGGATGCAGAGAGGAAGTGGGGGCAACTGTCAGAAGCAGGCATGAAGCCCACCGGTTCCCAGGACAGGGGGTCTTGATGGCCGGCAGCAGAGGCCAGGCAACACTGGACCACAGCAGGGCATCACCCCCCGGCCAGCCCCTTAGGTCAAGTCTTGCAGGCAGCTCCCCCATCACAGGCCCACTGGAGGGGCTCTGAGGCCAGTGCGGGGAGACAGGAGGGAAGCCACATCCAGCTGGCTTCCTGGAGGAGGTGACCTCGCGGAGGGTCAAGCAGGGGCGGGAGAAGGGCGGCAGGGCAGGACCATGGCTGGGGCTGCCTCAGCTCCAGCCCCTCTGCAGGCTCCCCGTCCCCCACACCTGTGCGTCCCTGTCCTCTCCCGTGGGCGGCGCAGTCTAGACAGCCTCCAGGCTCCTCGGCCCACCTGGCTTTTGTCCCCTGAGACCCTCGAGCAGAAGCCGAAGCTGCAGACAAAGGGATATTTGCCTTCCTCTCCAGCTGGAGACGCCCCCTGGCTCTGGGCCAGAGTGGGGGCCCAGGACAGCACCCAGAGTGCCTCAGGCCTGTAGCTCCCAGGATGCATACGCAGGTCCAGGGCCAGCCAGCAGGCCCAGCCTGGGAGCTTGACCTTGGACCTGCTGCCCACCTGTGGCTGAGGGGCAGGTCGGGTGAGGACGGGCTCAGGGGGCAGGGAGGCATCGTGCAGGGGTGTCCATGGAGGCTCAGATGCGGGCTGGGCCTTCGCGCAGTGGACACACACCTGGGAGCTGGCAGGGATCCTGAGGGCAGACCCAGAACCTGATGTTCTGGGAGCGAAGATGAGACTCAGCCTGGCAGATGCGGAGGCCCCGGCGGCTGTGAATGGGCACCCCCGGCCCTCTGCCCCTCCCTCCTCTAAGCCCCCAGGGCCCTGGAGCCCTGGCCCCCTCCCTCTCCGTGGCCCCATCTCCCGTGTCCAGGCAGCAGCGGCAGGAAGACTTGGAGCCACCCCCGCCACGAGTGAGCAGTGCCCGCCCGCCCCCCGAGCAGTGCCCGCTGCCAGCATGGCCCTACCCGCGTCCCGGGCCGCCTCTCTTTCCCTGTTAGCCCATGGGGCTGCCTTTATTTTCCTGCACTGCGTGTCTCTGTGAGGTGCCCAGCCCTGCAGGATGAGGTGAGCTCTGACCGTGACGGTCCGAACCACACGCCAGTGACCTCACGCGAGGCAGATGAGGCCCCGAGACTTCTTCCTTACTGTGGGCGGGGGTCCCCTCTTGAGAATCCAGGCAGAGGGCATGTGGGTGCTCTCGGGCACCCCAGGCACCCCCAATGCCACTGCAGACACTGCCCGGAGGGTGCCCGCAGCCCCTCCCCAGCGGGGCCCTGAGCAGGCCAGGCCCCCCATACCCTAGCGTCACCCGCCCCCAGTGCAGAAGCTCTGGGAGGACCAGGGGCAGGACAAGCCCTTGGAGACCAGGCCGAGCAGTGGATACCCTGCTGCCCACCCCGCCTGGCCCTCCCAGGCCCCTGACCCAGGCTGCCGGCTACCTGTTCCCCTGGGCCGCGGGAGGGGCAGGGAACGCCCTCCAGACCTGGCAGCCCAGCTCCACCTGAGACAACATCCCTGCCGATAAGACTGATTTCATGGCCCTGACCTGCTGACGTGGGGACCCACCAGGCCACTCCCTGAGGAGCACCCCGCCCCGGGCCTGATAGGAGGGAGGCGTGCCTGCTGCCCCAGATCAGCTAGCCTGTCAGCAAAAGCCAGAGCTGAGCGCCTGGCATGCCCGCTTTCCCATGCCCCACGGCTGCAGGGGTGACCGTGGAGCCGTGTCCACCTGCAGTACACCTGGGCTGGGAAGGGACCTGCTCCACGGTGGTGTCTGAGCCTCCTCGGTCCAGGCAGTCCTAACCCCTTCCCATCGCTGGACAGTGTCCTCAAGCATGGCCTGTGCCCCTCCGCACTGGGCAGCTCCGGCTGGAGGGCACTCGCTGGGAGCCTCGGCCTGGCAGGTGCCCCTGAGCCGCCCCTCTCCCTGGGGCCAGGGGTCAGAGTGGGTGCTGGGCACCTGGGGGAGGGGAGTGAGAGCTGCCTGCCCTGTGGACGAGGTGGGGGGCTGGGGGCCAGCGTGCCCCAGGGGGCCCGGCAGGACAGTGGGTAGGAAGTGACTCAAAAGGGCAGCTGGAGAAGAGCAGGGTCCCTGGGCCTCGAGCCGCGCCCGAGGGCCAGGAGCGGAGGACACAGGGCGGTGAGCGGGTGGGCCTCTGCGGTGGCCATCGGGCCACGGATGGGCCTGCAGGGTACCCCCTGCACCCCTCCACCACCACCACGCCTGCTCCCCAGCCACTGGGGGTGCAGCGGCCCCTCCCCAGGACCCGCCGACCTGGACAGCCTCCCTCCCAAGGCCCCCTGCTCTCACGACGGCAGCTCCACAAGGGCGCGTGGCCAGAGGTCTGGCACGGACGGCTCCCAGGCTCTCCCAGCAGCCCCCCAGCCCACGTGCTCCCCTCCAGCAGCAGTGGGGCCAGCTGCAGCACCGGGCAGGGCCTCGGGTGATGGCGCACCTCCGGGATCCCAGCCAGCCTCACATGCATTCACGGCAATGTCCCAGGGGTCAGGGAGCAGGCGTGTCCTGCCTCAAAGAGTGAGAAAGCCCAGGACCCCTGCTTGGTGGCAGCTTTTGTTTTCAATGGACGTGAAATGCTGCGCCTCCACCAGGAAGGCCCCTGAGGTTGGCAGAGGCAGTGAGGTGGCAGGCAGCTCCTGCATTGCACGAGAAGGAGGCTCCGTGGACTCTGGTTGGCCAGGCCGGGGGCACTGCCGAGGCTTCCCTAAGACACAGGGCCGCGGGTCTTGGGTCGGCAGCCAGCCCAGCCTTGACTCCCGTCTCGGGCTGCCCCAGGGAGCCCTGCTCGGGCTGCAGGCTGGGGACCCCTCCTGCGTTGTAAGGACATCCCCTTCTCCACCCCACAACAGCTGCGAGGATGAAGCCGGGGGGGCACGCGGGAGGCGGCACGTGAGTGAGCCGCTGCTTCCTTCAGTCGGGACGCCAGCCGAGGGCTGCTCTCAGCACAGACCACCCCCTCGCCCTATCGTGGCTCTGATGCTGGTGACCAGCAATAAACCCCAGGAAGAACTTGGCCAGGTGGTGCAGGGCAGGGCGGTAGTTTCAGAAACAAGGACACAGGGCCTCTGGGAGGTACGTGGGCTCTGAGGGCAGGTGCCAGGCTGCTGGTCCCCACAGATGCCCATCCCCCAGCAAGGCTGGCAGGTGGGCAGGGTGAGGGCCAGGACACAGGCCGGGTGGGCAGGTCGGCTGTGCCCTGCTGTGCCTGAGACGGCTGGCCTGGGGGGCTTGGACGGTGTCCTCCCCAGATGGTGGGGGGTCCCAGGGATGCTCAGCCCCCGGGCCTGCCTGGGGGCCACATAGTGGGGCCCAGGAACAGGCTCTGGGGTCCCTGGGGACTGTGGCTGTTCTCTTGGGAGCAGGGGGCACAGGGGGTTTAGTCTTTGGGTACAGGGGTGGGGGAGGTAACATGGCTCCACCTCCAGCGCTTGAAGGACCTTAGTGACCAGTCAGCTTGAGGCCCAGGGTCTTTGTCCCAGAGGGGAGAGGCCTGGGGACTTTCCATGAAGCAGGAACAGCACAGGGCAGATGTGGGCCTGGCATGGTCAGGCCTGCGGGGACTCGGACCCTCAGCCATGTGGGACACCCTGCCCTCCCTCTGGACCACCCTGTTTGGGCTGCGAGTGAAGCTAGTGAATGGTGGCCCCCACAATTCATGCCCCAGCCCCAGAAGCTGTGAGCATGTGTATTTGGGAAACAGGTCTTCACGGCTGTAACTAAGGGGAGGCCCTTGAGCACCCTGCATCCTGGTTCCCTGCTGGGTCCAGCTCCAAGGCAAGGGTCATGATAAGCAGACAGGGAGGGGGAGGCGAGCCGCGAGCCATGCGCCACAGGGGGCGCGGCCTTGGAGACGGGGTGGGCACAGGAGGGCTGCTGCGCTGAGCCCAGCGCACGGGCACCCCCAGGGCTGACTCAGCGGCCAAAGCCACGTCCTCGGGGCCCCCAGTTCCCTGACCTCCGGCCCCTGGTTAGAGCGATGTTCTCTGGGGGCGATGTTCTCCGGCCTGGGTCGCTGGTCGTGGTGGCTGAGATCACCATGCACCTCCAGGAGCTCAGGTTGGGAGGGCGTGGCCCTGCGCTAAGCAGCCGCGGGCACCCTAGTGGGGGACAGGCCCCGAGTGGCCGCACAGCAAGGGAGCTGGCCCCGGCCCCCCTGCCCACTGCCCCCATCCCCACAGGTCAGCACCAGGGTGGGGGCGGGGGGCGGGCACGTGGGGTGGGCAGAGCCGGCCGGGAGATGCTCCTGCCTTGGCTGCCAGGCCAGCTCAGTCCAGGAGGCTCTGCAGGACGCCAGGGCCACGACTGCAGCTGGCCCACCTGTGCTCACCTGTGCTCACCTTCACTCATCCATTTATTCCACTGTTTATGGAGCCCCTCCCTTCAGCCCCCCTGAGGTTTGGGGGACACACAGTTCACGGGCATTGACGCAGCAGGGTGAGGGGTGATGTGGGGCAGCAGGGACCCTGACCCCAGTGAGTCTGAGAGGCTCAATCCCAAGTGCTAGACCCCCACTGGGTCAGAGCGCAGGGGACTCTACTTGGACATCGGCATCTGGGCCTCCAAGGCTGGGACCCCCAGGGCAGGTGAGTCCTGGTATGACCGCACCCCTGTGCCAGGGCAGGTGGGTCTCCCATCCCTGGGGCAGGTGGGCACTTGCCGCCCTCTGGGAGGCTGTGAGGACAGCACCAGCCCAGCCCGGTGAGGATCGGCCAGATGCAGCAACCGGAGGGAACGGGGCCAGATCACCATCCGCACCAGGGGCCCCGCGGGCCTCCAAGTCAGCCCCTGTGTCCTCTCCCCTGGGCGCTGCTGCTGAGAGATTTTAGAAATTCTGGCCCAGCTCTCACATCCACACGTGACTACTGGAAAGGCCATAGCTTTGACTATTCAGACCTTTGTTGGCAAAGTGACGTCTCTGCATTTTCATACACCGTCTAGGTTTGCAGAGCTTTCCTTCCAAGGGGAAAGCATCTTAGTTTCATGGCTGCAGTCACAGTCCAGTGACTTTGGAGCCCAAGAAAAAATCTGTCACTGTTGCCATCTTTTCCCCATCTATTTGCCATGACATGTATGGATATTAGAGTCAGACCATAAAGAAGGCTGAGCGCCAAAGCGTTGATGCTTCTGAACTGTGGTGCGGAGAAGACTCGAGAGTCCCTTGGACTGCAAGGAGACCAAACAAGTCAATACTAAAGGAACTCAATCCTGAATATTCATTGGAAGTGCTGATGCTGATGCTGAAGCTCCAATACTTTGGCCACCTGATGCAAAGAGCTGAATCTTTAGAAAAGACCCTGATGCTGGGAGGGATTGAGGGCAGGAGGAGAAGGGGACGACAGAGGATGAGATGGCTGGATGGCATCACTGACTCAATGGACATGAGTTTGAGCAAACTCCAGGAGTTGCTGATGGACAGGGAGGCCTGGCATGTTGCCGTCCATGGGGTTGCAAAGAGTTGGACACGACTGAGCGACTGAACAGCAACAGCAACAAGTTTGCCATGACGTGATGAGACCAGATGCCATGATTTTCGTTTTCTGAATGTTGAGTTTTAAGCCAGATTTTTCACTCTCCTCTTTCACCCTCACCAAGAGGCTCCTCAGTTCCTCTTCACTTTCTGCCATTAGAGTGGTAACATCTGTATGTCTGAGGTTATTGATATTTCTCCCAGCAATCTTGATTCCAGCTTGGGCTTCATCCGGCCCAGCATTTTGGATGATGCATAGAAGTTAATTAAGCAGGGTGACAATGTACAGTCTTGACAAACTCCTTTCCCAGTTTTGAACCAGTCCATTGTTCCATGTCTGGTTCTAACTGTTGCTTCTTGACCTGCAAACAGGTTTCTCAGGAGGCAGGTCAAGTGGTCTGGTATTTCCATCTTTTTAAGAATGTTCCACAGTTCGTTGTGATCCACACAGTCAAAGGCTCCAGCATAGTCAATGAAGCAGAAGCAGATATTTTTCTGGAACTCCCTTGCTTTTTCTATGATCCAACGGATGTTGGCAGTTTGATCTCTGATTCCTCTGCCTTTTCTAAATCCAGCTTGAACATCTGGAATTTCTTGGTTCACATACTACTGAAGCCTAACTTGGAAGCTTTTGAGCATGAACCTGCTTGCACGGGAAATGAACAGAACTTGAACATTCTTTGGCACTGCACTTCTCTGGGGTTGGAATGAAAACAACTTTTCCAGTCCTGTGGTCCCTGCTGAGTTTTCCAAATTTGCTGGCATATTGAGTGCAGCACTTTAACAGTATGAAGTTTTAGGTTTTAAAATAGCTCAGCTGAAATCCTATCAGCTCCACTAGCTTTGTTCGTAATAATGCTTCCTAAGACCTACTTGACCTCACACTCCAGGACGTCTGGCTCTAGGTGAGTGATCACAGCATCATGGTTATCTGGGTCATTAAGATCCTTCTTGTATAGTTTTTCTGTGTATTCTTGCCTCCTCTTCTTAATCTATTTTGCGTCTGTTAGGCCCTTGCTGATTCTTTCCTCTATTGTGTCGATCTTTGCATGAAACATTCCCTTGGTATCTCTAATTTTCTTGAAGAGATCTCTAGTCTTTCTCATTCTATTGCTTTCTTCTATTTCTATTATAAAGAAATGGAAAAGGGCCCAAAATGCAGTACTTGGGTACAGTCTCAAAAATGACAAAATGATCTCTGTTTCCAGGGCAAATCATTCAGTATCACAGTAATCCAAGTTTATGCCCCAACCACTAATGCCGAAGAAGCTGAATTTTAATGGTTCTATGATGACCTACAAAATCTTCTAGAACTAACATCAAAAAAGATGTCCTTTTCTTCATAGGGGACTAGAATGCAAAAGTAGGAAGTCAAGAGATATTTGGAGTAACAGGCGAGTTTGACCTTGGAGTACAAGATGAAGCAGGGCAAAGCTAACAGAGTTTTACCAAGAGAACACACTGGTCATAGAAAACACCCTCTTCCAACAGCACAAGAGATGATTCCACATGTGGATATCACCAGTGGTCAATACTGGGATCAGATCGATTTCTTCTTTGCAGACGAAGATGGAGAATATTTATATAGTCAGCAAAAACAAGACCTGGAGCTGACTGTGCCTCAGATCGGCTCAGTTCGGTTCAATCGCTGTCTTGTCTGACTCTGCAATCCCATGGACTGCAGCCTCCCTGTCCACCACTAACTCCCGGGGTTCACTCAGACTCACATCCATTGAGTCGGTGATGCCATCCAAACATCTCATCCTCTGTCACCCCCTTTTCCTCCTGTCTTCAATCTTTCCCAGCATCAAGATCTTTTCTAATGATTCAGTTCTTCACGTCATGTGGCCAAAGTACTGGAGCTTTAGCTTCAGCATCAGTCCTTCCAATGAATATTCAGAACTGATTTCCTTTAGGATGGACTGGTTGGATCTCCTTGCAGTCCAAGGGACTCTCAAGAGTCTTCTCCAACACCACAGTTCAAAAGCATCAATTCTTCGGCACTCAGCTTTCTTTATAGTCCAACTCTCACATCCATACATGACTACTGGAAAAACCATAGCTTTGACTAGATGGATCTTTGTTGGCAAAGTAATGTCTCTGCTTTTGAATATGCTGTCTAGGTTGGTCATAACTTTTCTTCCAAGGAGCAAGTGTCTTTTCATTTCATGGCTGCAGTCACCATCTGCAGTGATTTTGGAGTCCAGAAAAATAAAGTCTGACACTGTTTCCACTCTTTCCCCATCTATTTTCCATTAAGTGATGGGACCAGATGCCATGATCTTAGTTTTCTGAATGTTGAGCTTTAAGCCAACTTTTTCACTCTCCACTTTCACTTTCATCAAGAGGCTTTTTAGTTCCTCTTCACTTTCTGCCATAAGGGTGGTGTCATCTGCATATCTGAGGTTATTGATATTTCTCTCAGCAATCTTGATTCCAGCTTGTGCGTCTTCCAGCCCAGCATTTCTCATGATGTACTCTGCATATAAGTTAAATAAGCAGGGTGACAATATACAGCCTTGACGTACTCCTTTCCCTATTTGGAACCAGTCTATTGTTCCATGTCCAGTTCTAACTGTTGCTTCCTGACCTGCATACAGATTTTTCAAGAAGTAGATCAGGTGGTCTGGTATTCTGATCTCTTTAAGAATTTTCCACAGTTTGTTCTGATCCACACAGTCAAAGGCTTTGGCATAGTCAATAAAGCAGAAGTAGGTGTTTTTCTAGAACTCTCTTTCTTTTTCTATGATCCAGTGGATGTTGGCAATTTGATCTCTGGTTCCTCTGAATTTTCTAAATCCAGCTTGAACATCTGGAAGTTCATGGTTCACGTACTGTTGAAGTGGCTCATATCACCAGCTCCTTATTGCAGAATTCAGGCTTAAATTGAAGAAAGTAGGGAAAACCACTACACCATTCAGGTATGACCTAAGTCAAATCCCTTATGATTATATAGTGGAGATGGTGAATAAATTCAAGGGATTAGGTCTGGTAGACAGAGTGCCTGAAGAACTATGGACAGAGATTTATAATACTGTACAGGGGGCAAGACCAAAATCATCCCAAAGAAAAAGAAATGCAAGAAGCCAAAGTGATTGTCTGAGGAGGCCTTACAAATAGTTGAGAAAAGAAGAGAAGCTAAAGTCAAAGGAGGAAGGGAAAGAAGAAAATGAAAGTGTTAGTCATTTAGTAGTGTCCAACTCTTTGTGACCCCATGGACTGTAGCCTGCCAGGCTCCTCCGTCCATGGAATTCTCCAGGCCAGAAGACTGGAGTGAGTTGCCATTCCCTTCTCCAGGGGATCTTCCTGACCCAGGAATCGAACACACATCTCCTGCATTGCAGACAAGATTCTTTACCACTTAAGCCATCAGGGAAGCCCAAAGGGAAAGATATACCCAACTGAATGCAGAGTTCCAGAGAATAACGAGGAAAGCCTTCTTATGTGAACATCGTCGCGGAGGTCTAGAGGGAAATCTGAGCTCCTGGGTGGGGGTAGGCCCACTGGGCCTCGCAGGAGAGAGAGCAGCTCAACACCACCAGGCACGGGGGCAGCCATGGGGCGTCGCTGAGGACAGACAGCTGCAGGCGGACCTTGACTGTTGGCCGGCTCGTGGTCTCTGCCGCCTTCAGCCCATAGTCAGGCTGAGGTCCACCCTCGACCTGAGGACAGACTTAGGGCTTTTCAGGGACTCTAAAGTTGAGACTGCCGTGCCTGGCTGCCCACTCTGAGCCCACTGGCAATGCCATCATGGCCCGGGGTCCCCAGGGCTTCTCACCAGACCTGCAAGACATCTGATGAGGGGTTTCCAGCAAGACGGAGCACATGGCGGGGTCGGGGGCTCCCACACCCGTCCCGCCCCAGTCAGCTCCAGCTGGGCCCACGCTTGGGGCTACACCTCTGCGGGGTGTGTGGGGGCCTCCGTGTCTTTCGCGTGACCTCAGATCTCACCTGCCCACTCGTTACAGAACGTCAGCCCCTTGCACACCTGTGCTCACAGCAGCGCTACAGTTGCCAAGAGGAGGAGGCAATGCAGTGTTTAGCCGTGGGTGAGTGGGTCCACAAAACGCGGTCCGTCCACCAGTGGAACAGTGCCCGGCCCTTAAATAGTGCTTGGCCCTTAAATAGTGCCCAGCCTTTAAATAGTGCTCGGCCCTAAGAGGAAGGAAACCCTGACACAAGCTGCAACCTGGGTGGACTCGAGGACATGCTGCTCAGAGAAATAACCCAGTCACAGAAGGACAGATGCTGTCTGGCTCCACTCACAGGAGGTTCCTGGAGGCGTCACGGCCATAGACACAGGAAGTGGATGGAGGGGGCAGGGGCTGGCAGAGCAGGAGGGGAGCGGGCGTTCAGTGGGGACAGAGGGTCTGTTTGGAAAGGTGAGAAATTTCTGGAGGAGATGTTGGTGATGGTGGCACAGCCATGTGAATGTACTCAGCGCTGCTGAAACCTCATCTACAAACGGTTAAGATGGCAGGCTTTATGCTGTGTGCATTTTGCCATGTTTTTTAAAAAATAACTTAAAAAATCAACCCCTCTGGGCAGCATAATCTGTAGAAAAGAAGGCAGGGCACCTCCTGGATGGAATAGCAGGGTCAGGGAGGAGCTGTGTCCAGGCCGCTCCCAGCACAGATCTGGCCCCTGCCCACCCTCCACACCAAAGGACTTGACCTGTGGCTCCAGACCAGGAGCACTTGGATTTCCTGGGGGATGCGTGGACACGCGTCCTGCCGACCGGGGCTGGAACCATTCTCTCCTTCTCTTGTGCTGCAGATATTGATGAAGCCCCACGTGCACACACGCAGGGACTGCTGTCTGCCCGAACCCCACAGACCGACCCAGGGTTGTGTCGGGAGGGGCCAGGCGGCCACTGCTTCCCAAGGGGATCTGAGGACGGGCTGGCACAGGCAGCTGGGTGCCCTCAGGAGTTCATGGGGGTCTCTCAGGCCAGGGCCGGCACCTCCCGCTGGGAGCTGGATTCACCCAGCCCACGTCGATCTGCGGGTTCTCCGGCCCACATCCGCGCACTCAGCTCTGGGCCAGTGAAAGCAGGGCTATTCCCAGCAAAGGAGAGATCTATTGGGGTCTCCCTTTCCCCAGTAAAACAAAGGCTCCAAGCCAGAGAGGAAGGAAGGAAGGGAACACGGCTCAGAATGTGGCCAAGCCCCAGGCTGTCTGCAGGTCGACCAGACATCTCTGTGGCCACTGCTCCCACTCCATAGGGGGTGCTGGGGGTTAGAGACACTGGTGTCGGGGCCTGCAGGTGCCCCACTCTTAAAGACCCCTCCTGGCAAATCAGGCCCTCTGCCCAGCAGTGCTCCCATCACACGGGGAGGCCAGGCTTCCCAGACGGCGGTGGGTGCTCCTTACACGGGAGCCCTGGGCACAGGGCTGCCTGGGGCAGGCTGTTCACCAGGACCCTGAGGCCACGTCCAGGCCAGTGCAGGAGGGAGGGGGACCTGTCTTCAGCGATGCTGGCCCAGCCCCGGAGGGCAGGGCGGCAGCCACCTGCAGGCCGGGCCAGGCCGCCTCGAGCTGCCTAAGTGCCTGATATTTTGGCTTCAGGGAGGTGGGCCCAGCCCGCTGCCCCTGGGGACACCACCTTCCTGGGGCCACAGACATGGGCCTGTGGGTGGGGCTCGGGGACCTGAGAACATGGCCTGCCTCCCAGACTCACTGCTGGGGACCAGAGGGTCAGCCCACACTCGGGTTATAGCTTTCCCATCCCAGGGGGACACTGGGCCCCAGGCAGTGATCCTGCAGCCCCCAGGCAGCTCAGTGAGGGGGTGCCTATGGAGGGGGTGCCTATGGGGGAGGCACTGATGGAGGGGGTGCCTATGGGGGGTGCCTATGTGGGGGGATCGGCCCCCATAGCTTCACTCCCTCTCTCCCTTCAGGGCACCACAGGCAGGATGATGGCATCAGCCCAGCCCACAGGTGACCAAGGTCACAGGCAGGGCTTGGAAGGCAGGAGGCTCCCGCCCCCCTTCACCCTCGAGGACAGAGCCTGGTGCTGGGGGGTCCACAGGAGGCAGGGAGGCCAGGAATGGATCTTCATGGAGCCCCAGGTGTGCTGGGCACCCCCCACCCGCTCTCGGGGCTCCCTCAGCCTCGGGGCGGCCCAGCACAGACGCAGCCTCCTTCCACCTCGAAAGGCCTCAGAGCCGGAGGTGTCAGCAGGTTTGGCGGGAAAGTGCCGGAGGCTGGGAGCTGTCCTGCTCTCCCCAGCAGTGGGGCGGAGGCCACACGGATGCTTCTTGTTTGCACACAGGGCTGGCCCGGCTGCTTTATTTAGTTTTGAGATTTATGGGGTTTTAATTAAGTCCTATCTAATGACGCAGTTACTGATCAGTACCCAGAGTGGGGAATGGTCTGAGAAACAGAGAGACAGAAACACAGAGGTGCTGAGCGGGGGAGCTGGAGGCTGCCTGGCTGGCCGGGTGGGTGGGTGGGAAGGTGGGCAGGCCGGATGAGGCCTTCTGGCCACTCTCTGATCTCAGCCCAAAACAGGCTCCTGGGCTCTGGGGTCAGAGGTCAGAGGTTGGCAGCAGTGACATGGTGGGAGGGGCATGATGGATACTGTAATGGCAATAGCCGGGGAGGGCCATGGACCAGCCCACCCAGAATCCCTCCTCCCTGCATCCCACTCCAAGCTCCTGGCTGGAGAGTCAGGCCTGCACATGTGCCTCCCACAGAGGGCCCGGGGGAGGGTCTGGCCAAGAGGGGTCTGGTCCAAGGGGACACGTCAGGGTGAGTCTTAGGGCCTGGGCTCAGCCCTTTTTCTCCTCAAGAAGACCTGGAGGACCCCCAGGCAACTGACAGCAGGTGCCAAGGGCTTGTGCACTGGTGTTCACAGCAGCCCAGGTGGGCAACCCAAGTGCCCATCGATGGGTGAGCGGACGGACACATAAAATGCAGTCTGTCCATTGGTGGACGTTGCCCAGCCTTAAAGGGGAAGGAAACCCTGACACAGGCTGCAGCGTGGATGACCTTTGAGGACAGGATGCTCAGAGAAATAATCCAGGCACAGAAGGACGGATGCTGTCTGACTCCCCCACAGGAGGTCTCTGGGGGGGTCTCATTCATAGACACAGGAAGTGGACGGGGGGCCGGGGGCTGGGGCCATGGGGGAGGGGAGTGAGTGTCCAGTGGGGATGGAGTATCTGTTTGAGAAGATGAACAGGTTCTGGGGATGATGGTTGGGAAGGTAACACAGCCAGGGGAATGTCTCAGTGTCCTGAGCTGTGCGCCTGGAAATGCCTGACACAGAAAATTCTATACGATGTGTTTCTTACCACAGATAAAAAGTTTTTAAATTTTAATGGAGAGAGAAAGTGTTAAAGTAATAATGGAATATTTTCCCACAGTAAAAAATGAAAGTGCTCAGAAGAAAGGGACTCAGGGGCAACCCATTGAGAAAAGTGGGAACCTCAACACCTGGGCACGACTGAGCAACGTGCCAAGACCAAAGGGACTCCCAAAAGGGCTATGGGTGGGCGCGGAAGGACGGCCCCTGGGGCCGGCCCCACACACAGCTGGCAGAGCCCCCCAGGCTCAGAGGCTTCCCTGGGCCACTGGGGTATCTGAGCGGTTCCAAGAGAGGTGGGGGCTGTACCATCGAACACCCTGAGGGGTGATTGTCTATCCACAGTCACTCAGAACACCCTGCAGGTGACTGTCTATTCACAGTTGCCCAGAACACCCTGCGGGTGATTGTCTATCCACAATCACCCAGAACACCCTGCGGGTGACTGTCTATCCACAGTCACCCAGAACACCCTGCGGGTGACTGTCTATCCACAGTCACCCAGAACACCCTGCGGGTGACTGTCTATCCACAGTCACCCAGAACACCCTGCGGGTGATTGTCTATGCACAGTCGCCCAGAACACCCTGCACATGATTGTCTATCCATAGCCGCCCAGAACACCCTGCAGGTGATTGTCTATCCACAGCCACCCAGAACACCCTGCGGGTGATTGTCTATCCACAGTTGCCCAGGACACCCTGCGGGTGATTGTCTATCCACAGCTGCCCAGAACACCCTGCAGGGTGATTGTCTATCCACAGCCACCCAGAACACCCTGCGGGTGATTGTCTATGCACAATCACCCAGAACACCCTGCGGGTGATTGTCTATCCACAGTTGCCCAGAACACCCTGTGGGGCCCCGGTATTGTCTATGCACAATCACCCAGAACACCCTGCAGGTGATTGTCTATCCACAGTCGGTATGCATCCCAGAACACTCTGCGGGTGGTTGTCTATCCACAGCTGCCCAGAACACCCTGCGGGGTGATTGTCTATCCACACCAATGTTGTCTTCAATACAGCACCCTTGGGTGATTGCAACCAGAACCCCGAGGTGGTTGTCACGGCTGCACCACCCAGCACCCAGGACCCGCCCAGAGCCAGGACAGAGTTCCCCACACGGGCGGCTTGATCAGCGGAAGTTCACTCGCTCCGTCCTGGAGGCAGGAATTCCCGGGCCGAGGGCCTGCGGGGCTGCCCCCCAAGGCTCTGAAGGGAGGAGTGTCACGCTCCCGCCCTCCGCTGTGGGGGTCTGCTCCAGTCTTCCGCATCCTCAGCATCCTTGGCATATGCAAGCATCACCCCGACCTCTGCCTCCACCTTCCCATGGTGTCTGTCCGTCCTCCCTGGTGTGTGTCCGTCTCCACATTTCCCCCTCGTATAAACAATAATCGCAGAGGAATAGGGCCCAGCCAATGACCTCATGTCACCTCTGTCACCTCTGAAAAGACCCATCTCCAAATTGGGAGGTACTTGGGGTTCAGACGCCAACACGTGAATGTGGGGGGACATAGTTCACCCATGGCCCTGGGAGTAACCTACGCCCACCACAGTAGGAGGAACAAGCAATCCTGGTAAAACGACAGCACAGCAGCACCCAGTAATAGAAAGGACGAGTTTCTGACACAACACGCATAAATCTCAAGCTCAAAGGGTTCCCCTTTCGTCTCTCAGCACGAATCATAAAAACAGGGGAGATGGAGAGGGAAACCACAAGGACCTAGCAGAGTGCCGGGTGCTCTGGACCTTCTGGGAGGGCAGAGTCCTCAGGCCTCTCATTACCAAGCCCCTGTCACACCTCAATCATAGAGAGGCGGGGGAGAAGACAGCCGGGCCCACTTGGGCAGCTCCACGCCCACTGGTTACGGGACCAAGGAGCTGTGGTTGCTGTTTTTTAGTCGCCAAGTCATGTCCGACTCTGACCCATGGGCTACTGCAGTCCAGGCCTCCCCGTCCCTCACCATCTCTGAGTCTGCCCAGGTTCATTGAGTCAGTGATGTCACCCAAACACCTCGTCCTCTGTCAGCCTCTTCTCCTTCCACCTTCCATCTTTCCCAACTGGGGTCTTTTCCAACAAGTCGGCTACTTAAATGCTTGAAGAGGTCTGAATTTCATCTGATATTTAGGCCAATTATTGCTCCAGCTCAAGGGCACCAAACAACCCTCGAGCTTTCCGGTCCTGGAAGAGTTCCCGCAGAAGCGTGGACGCTGAGAAGCCAGCTCAGGGGCGGGGGTGACACCCCGGGAGCACTCGCTGCCAAACACCTCTGCCAAACAGAAGGAAGAGCTCGACCCACGTGAGCCACCATCAGAACTCGAGACACACGGGCTTCGTGGCCAGCAGGCCACTCACCTTGCCCACTACCACGCCTGGTCCCCATGTCTGCAGCGACCTAGGCCTCCAATGGGCTCCAGGCAGTGGCTGGAGCTGCCCCTGCTCGGCCTCTGGGGAAGTGCCAGAAGGGACAGCTGTCCTCCACCAAACGGAGCACCGGCCCTCCAGTTCAAAGGTGTAGCCAGCACCCAGCCCTGCTGGGAGCCTTTGACCAGCTTATCAGTGAACTGTGCCAACGCTTCCTGCCGGAGGGGAAGGCAGGAGACCTCCCCATCCCTGGGTAAACTTCCGTGGCCTGGAGCTCAGCCCACCTCATGCCAAGAGGCCAAAGGACTGAGAGGCCTGCGGTTTGGCCGAGAGCTGCTGTTTGAGCGCTGGTCTTGTTTGAGCCCAGATTTCAGACAGGCTGCTGTGGGCGCTGGCATCTTTAGAGGACACTGCACCCCCTCACCCTGGAGACCCGAGACTGGTTTGCAGGAAAGGTCTTAAAAGCTGAGGCTAAGCAGGGGGCACGCTACCCCACCTCCCGGCTGTCTGTGTGGGGTCCCGTCTTCAGGTAGATGCGGGGTCGACTCTGCCAACTATAACGGAGGCAGTTCAGGCAGGGCTGGGGGGGTGGGCACCAGGGGGCCGAGGCCACACAGAGGCGGTGTCCAGGCCCCCGGGAAAGGGTCTGGCCGGGCACAGGGGCCACAGAGGGTCGCGGGAGTCTTGGCCCATGGCCCATCCTGCAGCTGGCGCTGGAGCCCACGTCTGAGCAGGAAGAGGGAAGATGTGCTGATGGCTCACTGCCCTGGAGACTCCGGGAGCTCTGGGAAGGCCGAGCAGACAGGACACCGCGGGCCCCAGGCCACTGCAGGGGGCGCCTGCGACACCAGGAAGTGAAGCCCCCATGTCCCTGGGGCCTCGTTATATAGGCCTGCGGACACCCGGGGGTTGGGCCTGGAAAATGCCCTACAACCCCTCCCCCCAACCCCCACCCCCGACCCCGTCCCCAACGCCCCACCCAAGAGTGCAGGAGGAGGCAGCCTGGCTGCAGAGGGCGCAGTCACGAGGCAGAAAGAACATGTGAGGATGGTCATGGAGCCTGGCTCAGTGGCTGGCAGACAGCATCCTGACCCCGGAAGAGGGGGATTCGGGGCTTAGAAGTGCTCCCGAGGAACAGGGCAGGAGCTTTCTGCTTCAAGACCAGGCGGGAGGGCGGGGGAGGGGACCTGGGGCAGCCCCGTCCTCACCTCCATGGCCCCATCTCCCGGCAATGCAGCCTGGGTCTCAGTGGTCAGCTTGGTGGGGTGCTGCCTACACAGTGGTGTGACCCCCAAGGCTGCTGGCCCATCTCGGCTGGCTTAGATGTCTGTCAGATGAACTGATGGTCGGCCCAACCCCGCTCCAGACTGTCCCTGGACAGAGCTGCTTCACCCTGGGCCGGGGTCTCTGAGCCCCTGGTCACACCCCCAGCCGTGCAGGGGGTGGGCTTTCAGTGGGAACGCCAACAGGAGATGGCCCCGAAGCCCATGGCCCCCTGAGCGCCCTGTCCGCTCCTCCTGGAGGCTGTTTCCCAGGGTGACTGAACAGCGGTGTTGTTGCTGACTGTCTCCAGTCCTGGAGGCTGGAGCCCCAGACCCAGGCGAGGCGGGGCTGGTCCTCCTGAGGCCTCTTTCCCGGGCGGACGGCATCTCCTCCCCACGACCTCACGTGGCCATTCCTCCGTGTGTCTGTGTCCTGACCTCCCTGTGAGGTCGGGGTCCATTCTGGTGACCTCACTTTACCTGCTGCCTCGCTGAGTCAGTCGCTCAGCCGCTTCTTTGACTCTTGCGGCCCCACGGACTGTAGCCCACCAGGCTCCCCTGCCCATGGGATTTCCCTGGCAAGAATACTGAAGTGGGTTGCCATTCCTTTCTCCAGCAGATCTGCCCAACCCAGGGATCGAACCTGGGTCTCCTGCGTTGGCAGGCATGTTCTCTGCCACTGAGACACCAGGGAAGCCCCTGTTTTACGTTAACCCATCTTATCTCCAAATACTCACATCTGGGGGCTGGGGTCAGGATTCCTATTTATGAACTGGGGACAGGGCTCAGCCCAAGACAGCCTGCAAGGACAAAGGGGGAACGTGAACCCCCTGCCCAGGGAGGAAATTCTGAGCTTCTCTCCAGGACCAGCAGGTGGCGGCGGGGGGGGGGGGGGGGCGGGGAGTGGGGGGAAGGTGCAGGGAGGGCAGTGGCCAGCAGAGCCTTAAAGAGACAGGATCTGATTTGACCCCATGAGCAAAGTCCCGAGGGTCAACAGGCGCCTCAAGGCTCTCAAAGCCGGGTCATGCCCCTGGGTCCCTGCTCTGCCCTCAAGGTCACAGGCTGTGGGCTCAGCCTGGCCAGCTGAGTCCAGGGTGGGAATGACCACACGGGAGATGAGGGCCTCAGGGCCACTCCAACCTGGCCGGGCGGCTCCTCTCGCCCTCACCCTCAGCGGAGACCTGGGCACTCCGCCACGTGCTCCCGGTGCTCCTGCCAGGGCCCAAGGGGCGTGCTGGACGGTGCAAGACACACTCACCAGGCCTTGCATGGGGTGATTCTAAAGCCCCAGCACTAAATGTGATGTTTGCTGCCTTTTTTGATCAATATCCCTTAACGAATGAGTAATATCTCCTTCTAGTCTTGTTCGGTTGCTAAGTTACGTCTGACTCTTTGAAACCCACTGGATGGCAGCTCACCAGGCTCCCCTGTCCTTCATCAACTCCCGGAACCTGCTCAACTCACGTCCACTGAGTCAGTGATGCCATCCAACCATCTCATCCTCTGTCGTTCCCTTCTCCTCCCGCCCTCAATCCCTCCCAACATCAGGGTCTTTTCCAATGAGTCAGCTCTTCACATCAGGCAGCCAGAGTATTGCAGCTTCAGCATCAGCCTTCCAGTGAATATTCAGGACTGATTTCCTTTAGGATGGACTGGTTGGATCTCCTTACAGTCCAAGGGACTCTCAAGAGTCTTCTCCAACACCACAGTTCAAAAGCATCAATTCTTTGGTGCTCAGCCTTCCTTATGGTCCAGCTCTCATATCCATACCTGACCATTGGAAAAACCACAGCTCTGATTGCACAGACCTTTGTCAGCAAAGTGATGCTTCTTCTTTTTAGTGCTCTGTCTAGGTTTGTCACAGCTTTTCTTCCAAGGACCAAGTGTCTTATAATTTCATGGCTGCAGTCACCATCCACAGTGATTTTGGAGCCCAGGAAAATAAAATCTGTCACTGTTTCCATTTTTTCCACATCTATTTGCCATGAAGTAATGGGACCAGATGCCACAATTTTAGTTTTCTGAATGTTGAGTTTTAAGGCAGCTTTTCACTCTCCTTTACCCTGATCAAGAGGCTCTTTTAGTTCCTCTTCACTTCCTGCCATAGGATGGTATCACCTGCGTATCTGAGGTTGTGGATATTTCTTGCAGCAATCTTGATTCCCTAGGAAGCATTACTACAAACAAAGCTAGTGGAGGTGATGGAAATACAGCCGAGCTATTTCAAATTCTAAGAGATGATGCTGTTGCGGTGCTTCACTCAATATACCAGCAAATTTGGAAAACTCAGCAATGGCCACAGAATTGGAAAAGGTCAGTTTTCATTCCAATCCCAAATAAGGGCAATGCAAAGTATGTTCAAACTACTGCACATTTACACTCATTTTACATGCTAGCAAGGTAATGCTCAAAATCCTTCAAGCTAGGCTTCAACAGTGCATGAACTGAGAAATTCAAGATGTAGAAGCTGGATTTAGAAAAGGTAGAGGAACCAGAGATCAAATTGCCAGCATCCACTGGATCCTAGAAAAAGCAAGGGAATTCCAGAAAAACATTTACTTCTGCTTCATTGACTACACTAAAGCCTTTGCTTGTGTGGATCACAACAAACTGTGGAAAATTCTTCAAGAGATGGGAACACCAGACCACCTTACTGTCTCCTGAGAAACTCATATGCAGGTAAAGAAGCAACAGTTAGAATCAGACATGGAACAACAGATTGGTTCAAAAAGGGTACCTCAAAGCTGTATATCGCCACCCTGCTTATTTAACTTATATGTAGAGTACATCATATGAAATGCTGAGCTGGATGAAGCACAAGCTGGAATCAAGATTGCCAAGAGAAATATCAATAACCTCAGATATGCAGATGACACCACCATAGTGGCAGAAAGCAAAGAGGAACTAAAGAGCCTCTTGATAAAGGTGAAAGAGGAGACTGAAAAAGCTGGATTAAAACTCAAGATTTAAAAAACAAAGATCATGGCATCCAGTCCCATAATTTAATGGCAAATAGATGGGGAGAAAATGGAAACAGAGACAGACTTTATTTTCTTGGGCTCTAAAATCACTGTGGATGGTGACTGCAGACATGAAATTTAAAAGATGCTTGCTCCTTGAAAGAAAAGCTATGACAAACCTAGACAGTGTAGTAAAAAGGCAGAGACATCATTTTGCCAACAAAGGTGTGTATAGTCAAAGCTATGGTTTCTCCAGCAGTCATGTATGGATGTGAGAGCTGGACCATAAAGAAGGTTGAGCGCCAAAGAATTAATGCTTTTGAACTGTGGCTCTGGAGAAGACTCTTGAAAGTCTCTTGGAGAGCAAGGAGATCCAACCAGTCAATCCTAAAGGAAATCAGCACTGAATATTCATTGGAAGGACTGATGCTGAAGCTGAAGCTCCAATACTTTGGCCACCTATGTGAAGAGCCAACTCATTGGAAAAGACCCTGATGCTGGGAAAGATTGAGGGCAAGAGGAGAAGGGGACGACAGAGGATGAGATGGTTGGATGGCATCACTGGTTCAACAGACATGAGTTTGAGCAAGCTCCAGGAGGTGGTGAAGAACAGGCAAGCCCGGTGTGCTGCAGTCCGTGGGGTCACAGAGTCAGACACGACTGAGCAACTGAACAACAGCGACCTCCAACATGTCTGTGACTGGGGGGGCCATTTGCAGGGGCTTTGGTGGGGGGGACCTGTTCCCCAGAGCTGTTGACAGGAAGCCCCCATCTACCAAGGCGTCACACTGGGCCCCGCAGGCTGTGGGAACATCTACCATCTCATGCCTTTCCCCTGTCACAGCTCTGCTCGAGAGCCTGGTGGGCTGGCTGAGGCAGTTGCCCCCAGAGCAGAGGGGCAGGGTTGCTGCCCACTGTGCTGGTGTCCTGGCAGACAGCAGACCCTCAGAGCCCTCACCAAAAAACGGGGGTGGGGACAGAAATAGATGACCTGAGAAGAGCAAGGCAGTGAACTGATGCCACCTCTGGGCTCCCCAGGTGGTGCTAATAGTAAAGAAGCCACCTGCCAATACAGGAGACGTAAGAGGTGCGGGTTCAGCCCCTACGTGGAGAAGGTCCCCGGGGGGAGGCATGGCTGCACATGCTAGGATTCCTGCCTGGGAAATTCTGTGGACAGAGGAGCCTGGAGGGGCCTGGAGAGCTACTCTCCAGTCACAGAGTCAGACACGCCTGAAGTGACAGTGCGCACCACCTTCCACCCTTCCCTGCCCCCGCTGGGGTTGGGGGGAGCCTGGGGTCACCGAGGCCCACTTGCATATGTTCAGCTATTCTCTGGTTCATTTGTCCGGCGTGGATGGGGCGGAGGCGGCCCCTGACTTCTCTGGGCCTGGGGCTGCTGCCTCCACAACCATCTGCTGATGGTCGTCAAAATATTTCTAAGCCGAAAACCTCCTTCCAAACAAAACCTCATGAAACCCATGTGTCCAGAAGAGACAAGCCAGGGCTGTTGGGCTTAAACCAGCGGGTCCAGAAGTGCAGCCCACCCCTGCCCGGTCACCTGGGAGCCCCCACTTCTCAGGGGCCCCGGAAGGCGGACGCTGGGCAGAGACTGAGGCCCCCCTGCCCCACAGGCCACAGCTCCCGCCACCGACTCCTGTCCCGCAGGCCCCAGGGCTGGCTGCCGGGAGGGGCTAGCATCCACCTCCAGAGCTCATGGCCCCCACAGCCAGGCCGGGCACAAGAAGAGCTCAGAGCCTGAGGTAGGTGCAGGGGTGGTTCCGAGGCTCCTGGAACCCCCTCGTGGCCTTGCAGCTGGGCCAGCAGCCCCCATTGCCTCAGCAAACTTCTGCTCCAGGGAGGGACATAGTAGCTCCAAGGCCAACCCAAGCCCACTGACCACCCAGGAGTCCACAGGGCAGGGCCAGCAGCTGTGTGAGCTCCTGGGGTCACCAGGAGCCAAGACCCAGGCTGGGGCTGCTGCTGCTGCTGCTGCAGGGTCCTGACCTGGTGTCCGCCAGGGGTGGGCCTGGAGGGAACCGGCCGGCCAAGGAGAGGGCAGTGGATGGAGCGGGGGGCCTGGCTCTGCCCTGAGCAAGCCCGCTGGCCCTGGGGCAGCTTCTCCCAGCACCCATCCCTCATTCAGGCGTTAATGTGGCAGACAGGTGTCTGGGGTAAAGGGTACTAGGGGCCATACCAGGGGGTCAGCACCCTCCTCTTAGGCCTCCAACAATGCCCACAGGTGGTGCTGTGCTCAAGGGTCCTCAGCCCAGGCGCCCGTCACCCGGCCGCCTCCCAGCCTCAGGGGTCCCTGGCCACCAGCCTTGCCCTCGGCCACAAAGAGTCAGATGGCCCCTCCCTAGAATTCCCACTCTGGTGGCTAGGCCAGCTCACAAAGCAGCTCCCCAGCACGTGCGGGAGGGTGGACACAGGCGCATGGACACGTGACACGTGTGGGCAGGCGGACACGCGACATATATGGGCAGGGGGACACACGTGGACACGTGGGCAAGTGGACCCATGCGGACACACATGGGCAGGTGGACACACGCAGACATGTGTGGGCAGGTGAACACGTGGACACACACAGGGCTGCCTCCAGCCCAGGTCCCCAGAGCCCCCTGCAGCTCCGTCAGGTTGGTCTGAAGGGTCTGGCATCCCTGCCAAATGCTTTACGGCGGCCCGGGTGGACCCATAAGGTCACTTTCTGTCATTTTTTGCAGCAGGTGGGGCATGGTTCAGCACCAGGCTTGTGTCTATTTCCCCCAGGAGGAAGTGCATTTCACACGCATGTATGCAAATGTGTGCACACTCACACACAGGTCACATAGGCAAACACACACTCACACGCACACACACAGGTGCAAATGCAGCTCAATGGCTCCTTTTTCACAAATTCAGGCTTGGAGGGCGTCCTGCAGGGGTTGTCTCCAGCCTCTTGAAGGCACAGTGAGGGCTTTGTGCACGCCAAGGGCGGGACAGGCAGCCGAGTACAGCCTCCCCCATGAACCGTGTGCAGAGCCTGGTGGCCAGGCCCCATGCACTCCCCTGGAAGTGGCCAGACCTGGGCTGTGCCCAGCAGCCCACCCAGACCCCCAGCCACTACTGAAGCACATCAGCACGGCATTTCTGCCCAAGTTTATTTTGGAAAGCAAAGAATCGAACAAAGGCTTAGAAAATAAATACCTGCAGAGAGAAAGTCAGCTCAGAAGGCGAGGCAGCTGAGGAGGTCAGCGGGAAGGGGACGCGGGATGGTGGGGGCTGGGCCCTCTCCTCACCCCCGCCCAGGGGCCACCCCGACGGGCAAGGAGCGCCGGGCCCTGCGCTGGGTGGGCAGCTCGCACAGGGTGTCCTGGCACAGGCAGCTGTCAACGTGTGTGTAGGTGTAGCGGAGCGTGCCCCCGTCCGGGCACTGCAGCGTCACCTCCCGCTGGCTGGTGTGCTGCTCCCGGCAGCAGGAGCACCTGTGGTCCAGGGCCTGGGCCTTGGCCGAGTACCTGGGGGAAGGTGGGGTCAGGGTCCGCCGCCTGCTAGGGCGGGCACAGCCTCCCCCACCCTGCCCCCACCAGCCCCGGCGCCCAGGACTCACATGGCGAAGGTCCCGCAGGACCCAGAGCAGTCGTTCATGGAGACCAACGCGGTGCAGCCATTGTGTGAAATCTCCCTCACAGCGGGGGTGGCAGCGCAGGGGACGCTGGTCTCATTGCGAGGGACGCCTGGGGAGAGAGGCAGAGGCTGGGAGGGGGTCTCCGCCTTCCGCCACCCTCCTGCCCCCTCACAGCCTCCTCCTGCCTTCCCAACCGCCACCCACTCCAGGGCCCTCAAGCAAGCTGGGTCGTCATGGGCTCCTGGAGGGATTCAGGCTTCCTGGGCACCCCAGCTGATGTCCTCAAAGTCAGTGTCCAGCTGGGAGTGGCACAGAGGGGACGGGGCTTCCGGGGCACCATCCCCTTCCACCCTCTCCCCTCAAGGGGCCCAGAGGGAGCCCCCACCAGGCATGGGCCACAGGGCCCGCCCGCCTGAGGCCCACACTCACATTTCCTGCAGCAGCCGTTGGGCATGAGCGTGATGGAGCCCTAGGGGGCAGGAGAGACAGTTGGGACCCCAGACCCCCCAGTGGTGACAGTGCCCCCTGCCAAGAAGGTGGAAGGGGCAGTTCCTGCAGAAGGGCCCAGAGCTGTTGCCACGTCCTGCGATGGAGCCCGGCCCCCCAGGGACATCAGGGCCCCACTCCAGGAGTGACGGGCTCGCTCACCTGGATGCAGGTGCTGGGGTCAAAGTCAGGGCAGGTGATGTTGGAGATGGATGAGATGAGCTGGTCGTGTATCTTCACGCAGCTGAAGAAGGTACAGTTGTTCAGGGGGTCACTCTTCATGTCTCCGGGCTGCAGGACGGGGTCGGGGGGTTCTGTGTGAGGCCTGGTGGGAGCCCTCCAGGCAGCTCCCTGACCACCTTGCCAAGTGCAGCCCACAGGCCCAGAGCCGCAGAGCCAGTGACACCAGGGGGGCCCAGGGCCCCGCGGCCCACAGTCCCCAGACGGTCCATGTCCCACAGCGGTGGCCTGACTTGGAAAAGCCACCCAAAGGGCCCAAACCCCACGACAGGCGTCCTGGTGGGAAGCAGGACGTTCTCGGCCCCTGCGGGCGGAGGCGGGGGCGCACCTTCAGGACCAGGCTCTGCTGGCCGGGCCGGGTGATGATGCAGTGGGTCTGCTGGCACTTCTTGCAGCACTCCCCGGGGGCGTCCACCAGCTCAAAGCCCTGCAGGACACCGGAGGTGGGGGGGGGGGAGGTGGTTGGCGAGGGAAGAGGAAGGGCCACGGGGCCCCGCAGGGCGTGAGGGGGTGGGCCCAGCCCACGGGGTGTGCAGGGGCGTGAGGGGCCGTGATGCGGCGGGGCTGCTTACGGGGACATGGGGGAAGGGGGGTTGGCGAGGGAAGAGGAACGGCCGCGGGGCGTGCAGGGGGGCGGGGCGTGAGGGGGCGGGCCCAGCCCGCGGGGCGGGGCTGCTTACCGGGCTGCAGGTGGTGATGCAGGGCACGTGGGTGCAGGTGATGGCGTTGAGCTGCGTGGCGTTGTCCCTGTGTTCGGTGCAGACGCAGTTCTGGCACTTGGATGAATAGACTGGAGAGCCGGGCTTTGGGCACAGGGAGGGCGGGTGAGGTGGGCCCACGCGGCGCCTCCCCTCCTCCAGGACACCGCCTGTCGCCCGGGAGGGGAGGCCCCCACCAGCCAAGCCTGCCCAGGACCCTGCCCCCAAAGCCCCTCTGCGCCCCCACAGCGCTCCCCACGGCCAGCAGGGCTCACCTGGTACTCGGCGTGCTCCAGCACACACACGCCCTTGGGCACTGGGGAGAAAGAACCAGAACAAGGTCTGACTGTCCTGCCGGACCCTGGGGTGGATGCACAGCCGGTGGACAGCGTGGGGGCATGGGGCTGGGTGCTTCCACCAGGCAGACCCTGAGCCCCCAGGCAGGGGCCCCTGCAGCCGTCCTCTGCCCCCCACACCCAGCTGGAGCCCTGCCCACCCTAGGCCTAGCTCCCGCCCGGCCCACCTACCGCACGAGTACAGGGGGCAGCACCTCCCGGGCACAGTCTCGCTCTTCACCTGGAAGCCCAGTGAGCACAGTGGGGGCTTCTCCCTGCACAGGCTAGCATTGCACTCTGCGGGCGGTGGGACACGCCGGTGAGCGCGGACCCTCGCCCGCTGAGCCCGGATGCTGCCCCGGGCAGGGCAGGCCCCGGGCCTGGGCCCCCTCAACCCCCGCCTGCCCAGCGCCCACGCCTCGCAGACACGCCTGAGGCCCCGGCCTCCGGGACCACGCAAGAGCCCAGCCACCGCGCGCCCCCGGCGGGGGCCTTACTGCAGGAGGTGAGGTTGCAGCAGGTGTTGGCGGGGTCCACCTCCGTGAACGGGTAGGTGCCGTCCTCCTCGCACTCCAGCCGGGGCTCCGGCCGGCATGTCTTGGGCTTGCAGATGATGCCGCTCCCGCCCTCCAGGCAGACGCAGTCCTTGCAGTCGAACTCGAAGTGCTCCCCGTACTGCAGAGGGTGGGCCCGGTCAGCGCAAGACAGCACCGTGCCGCGTGGCCCGCTGAGTGGCCAGCAGGGAACCCCAAGCCCTCCCCACCTCCGAGTGCCCGGGGCAGGCTCTGGGGAGGACACGCACCACGGCTGGGACCTGCTCCCGTGGGCCCACAGGCCTGGCGCATTGCGCAGGCACCAGGTGTGTCTGTGGGGCTCACGCAGAGCAGAGCTAAACAACCAGCCATGTGAGGAGACACAGGGCAGACAGGCCGCAGGTGTGGCCAGAGCATCCGGGGCTAGTGGGCGGATGGGCGGGGCGGGCAGGCGGATGCGCAGTGGGGCGGGTGGATGGGCCCCCCGCTGGCTCAACCTTCCAGGACTTCAGGGACTCATTACTCCACCTCCAAGGGTCCCAGGTTTTCTTTCCACCCCATCCCGCCCCCCAAAATGCAGGGCTCATGGGAGGGCCTGGCCCCAGCGCCGAGGGGGTGGCCTACCTGTCTGGGCACGTTGTCGGGCCCCACGCAGCCTAGGAGGGAGAGAAGACAGGCCCTGTGAGCTCGGGCCCCTGCCACAGGCGCTGCGCTCAGCCCCAGGAAGGGGAGGGCAGAGGCCACGCGGCGGGCAGCCTACCGCACAGGTCCACGCAGACGTCGAAGCCGGGTGCGTAGTTGGTGGTGCCCTCGGGGCAGAAGCAGCCTTCCACCAGGCGTGTGCTATTCAGCTGGGAGGGGCTAGAGGAGGGCATCAGGAGACGGGTGTGGGGTCGGGTGGGACCACCAGGCCCAGACAGGGCTGCCCAGAGCAGGGCCGAGGGCCAGCCAGCCATCCCAGCGCCTCCACCGTGACTGACCTGGACTTACAGCTGGGCTCCTCCGTGGGGCCGCAGGCCCGGTACTCACGGTGGGCAGGGCATGTCACCGCTGGGGAGGGGAAGTGTCAGCGGGAGGGGCCTGGGCCCCCACCCCACCCCCACTGACCACCGCCCAGCCCCTTCATAGGACCCCAAGCATGGCCTCAGCCCCTCATGCTGTCCCGATCCAGGAGGCGGGGGTCCGGCCCCACAGGGTTAGCACAGCCAGTCTTCAGGCAGCCTGGCCCCCCACCCCAGCCAGGATTCCCGCTGGGCGGGGCAGGAGGGCACTTACGGCAGGCCCCGCCAGTGTGGTTCCGCCAGTCCACGCAGATGCCCTCCTGGGCACACAGGGCCGCGTAGGTCTGCAGACTGGCGCACTCCAGGTTCGAGCCGGGCACGTAGCAGCTGTCGAACAGGCAGGCTTCATAGTAGTGCTGGGGGGGTGCCAGGGCGTGGCACTGGGCAAACAAGCTGTGGAGGAGGGATGCAGGTTACAGGCCAGCTGGTGCCCCCAGCCTCTCACGTCGCCCTGCCCGGCACCTCCATCTGGGCTGCACCCCCTGGGGGCCCAGCTCAGCTTGTACCACCAGACAGCTGCCCATGTGCTACAAGTGGGAGCAGAGCATGAGGGCTGGCCTCGGGGGCTCGGGCTGGCCTCGGGGGCACCGGCTGGCCTCGGGGGCTCGGGGACATGGGCTGGCCTTGGGGGCACGGGCTGGCCTGAGGCCGTGGCCACCAGCACTGATGCCAGAGGAAGAGCACTGTGCTCGGCCCCCAGAGAGGGAAGGTCTGTGTCTAAGTGGTCACCAGGTGCCAAGGTCCCCAAGCAAGGCCAGCAGGGGCCGTCCTGGCCTCCACACATACACCTCTGGGGGTGAGGGGCTCAGTCCCACAGATACCAGCTTTGGCCCCTTCTCTAAGCCCAAATTCCCCTCCCCAACATCAGCTATGGATGCTAACTCTATCCTGGGTCAACTGGCCTACCCCAGCCGATCAAGCTCAGCAGACGCTGCACCATCTCAGGAGGCAGGAGAGACAGGATGGGGGCAGTCACAAAGGGCCCTGGATACCCTACAGGAGCCCAAGTCCTGGCCCCGCTGTGACTGCCATCTGCCTTCCCAGCCCCAGGCCCAGCGCCAGCGGCCTTTCCATGGCAGACCAGGTTGGGGTGCGGCTTCCAGGGCGGATCACCTGTCCTTGATGAGCTCACAGAGCGGAGATGCACAGCTCTTCTGGGGGAAGCTGCTGGTGCCCGCCGAAGGTGAGGTGGCCGGGCGCCTGGTGGTGAAGCTGGTGTGGGGGCAGCCTGGCTTGGAGGGGTCATTCACCACCCAGGAGTCAGCCGCAATCTCACAGCTGTCGACGCGCTCCCCACTGGGCAGCACACAGTCGTCCAGGGTGTTGTTTGTGCACGTGCCTGTGAGGGTGGGGAGGCCACGTGAACACACACCAGGCCCAGCCGTCCCGCAGGGCAAGCCCCCGGGACCCCCTGCTCCAGCCTGGGTCCCTGGAGGGCACCTGGCCGGGCCTAAGGGCACAGACGAGGCTCCGACTGGCCTCCCACAGGGGCCAGACCCAGACGCGGCCCGGGGCCCGTGGGGGCCTGAGCAGTGTGCAGAGCCACCCCTGGGGAGCATCGCCCACAGCCAGCCTCTGCCAGGCCGTCCTGCCCAGAGGCTCACCACACTGGCCCTTCGTGTTGTTGCCGAACAGGCGGTAGGGCAGCCGGATGGAGAAGGAGAGACCGTTGTAGGACACGAGGGCGCCCAGCTCGGGGATGTCAACCATGTAGTTGATGCCCGACTCGTACACCCGCAGCCCGAACTTGGTGTAGGGCAGCGCCACGGCCTGCCTGTTGACCTGAACCTGCGGCAGGAACCCCAGGGCTGGGGGTCAGGGGGCGGGGCGAGCCATGGGGGCCACCCCTCCCCCTCCCCGCTTCCTTCCCATCACACTGGGCCAGATCCTTGTCCTCACTAATCCCAGGGGCCAGGTGGCAGGGGCACCGTCCTCACGGTCCCCCGGGGAGGCCTGGGGACCCCGAAAGCGGGTAGGACTCCCTATGTGGTGTGTAGAGAGCCCCTGTCCTCAGGGAGGGGGCGCCTGCTGCAGAGACCTGTGTCCAGGGTGAGTGGTAGGGGCGTGAGCAGTGGAAGTCAAGGGGCCCCTGAAGGCCTCCAGTGGGCCCGTGAGATGTGTCCTCAGAGCACCTCTCCAAGGCCGGCTCTGGGTCGGGGGCAGCCCAGCCTCCCGCTGCATGAGGAAGCCCGCACCAGTGTGCCCACTGCGGGCCCCGCCCCGCCACATACCTGCACCACTATAGGCATCATCTGCACGGTCTTGATCAGCACCTCCTGGGTCTCGTGGCGCACAATGAGCGTGCGGGGGCAGGACACTTCGTCGTTGACGTCACAGTGGTAGTTGTCGACGTAGATCCCGAAGTTGTCCACCCTGGGGCTGACCTCCTCCACCAGCACGTACGTGCAGTTGCCCTGGTAGCTGTAGTAGAGCCCGTCGAAGGTGACGTAGTGTGGGTCCCCCCAGCCCGTGCAGTAGCCTGTGGAGGAAGTGGGGTGAGCCCGCGTCACGCCCCCAACTGGGGGCAGGACGGGGACAGGACATGCTCAAGGCTCGGGTGGGAAGGGCAAGCAGAAACTGCGGAAGGCCCTGCAGTCTGGTTCCCAGGGCACTCGGGGCATCTGGGGCCCGAGAGGGCACGCACCCCTCGGTCCACAGAGGCCCAGCTTCAGTCCCAATGCATCCTCTGTGCCCTGCTCTCGGAGGTGGCCACCCTCCACCAGGCCAGCCCCGCCCTTTCCTGGACCCTGGCCGAGAGGAGGAGCCAGCAGGAGGCAGGAGAAACCGCTCCAGACGGGGGCCTGACCCTCCGCAGGCACCCAGCCACCCAAGCCAGCACGACACCCCGGGGTCTGCAGCACCCCCGGGGGCAGCGGGCGGGGGTCCCCACGGCGTCAGGTGTACCCCCCGGGGCAGCAGGTGGGCGGTCCCCACGGTGTCAGACGCATCCTCCGGGGCAGCGGGCGGGGGGTCCCCACGGCGTCAGGCACACCCCCCGGGGCAGCGGGCGGGGGTCCCCACGACATCAGACGCATCCCCCAGGGCAGGGGGTGGGGGGTCCCCACAGCGTCAGATGTATCCCCCGGGGCAGCGGGCAGGGGGTCCCCACGGCGTCAGACGCAGCCCCCGGGGCAGCGGGCAGGGGGTCCCCACGGCGTCAGACGCATTCCCTGGGGCAGCGGGTGGGGGGTCCCCACGGCATCAGGTGTATCCCCCGGGGCAGCAGGTGGGGGGTCCCCACGGCGTCAGGCACATCCCCCGGGGCAGCAGGCGGGGGTCCCCACGGCGTCAGACGCATCCCCCAGGGGCAGTGGGCGGGGGGTCCCCACGGCGTCAGACGCATCCCCCGGGGCAGCAGGTGGGGGGTCCCCACGGCGTCAGACACATCCCCCGGGGCAGCAGGCGGGGGTCCCCACGGCATCAGACGCATCCCCCGGGGCAGTGGGCAGGGGGTCCCCACGGTGTCAGACGCATCCCCCAGGGCAGTGGGCAGGGGGTCCCCACGGCATCAGACGCAACCCCCGGGGCAGCGGGCAGGGGGTCCCCAGGGCGTCAGACGCAACCCCTGGGGCAGCGGGCAGGGGGTCCCCATGGCATCATGTGTACCCCCTGGGGCAGCAGGTGGTGGGTCCCCACGGCGTCAGGCACACCCCCCGGGGCAGCAGGCGGGGGGTCCCCACAGCGTCAGACGCATCCCCCGGGGCAGCGGGCGGGGGGTCCCCACGGCGTCGGGCTTACAGTCGCACTCCCAGTGCCAGCAGCACTTGTCGGGGTCCTCGACACGCACGGGCGCAAGGCCATTGGTGCAGGTGGGCATGGGCGGGGGCTCGCACTTCACCTTCACGAGCTCCACAGTGTTGTTGAACTTGCATGTGGCCTTGGTGCAGTTGCACATCCACCAGCTCTCGTTCTCCTGGGGGGGCAGGGAGGACACGGGGTCAGCGGGACCAGCCTGGCTCACACGGGAGGGCTGGGCCGTGCTGGCGAGGCCCTGGGTGGGCGGCTAAAAGCCCTGCCCAGGAGGCTGAAAGCCAAGGGCAGCCCTGTCCAGGAGGGCAGCCAGCCAGGGGGAGAAGGCGGGATGGCCCCCGCACACCCTGCGCCCAGCAGGCTGCCCGAAGCCTTGGCCTGACTGGGGCTGGAGTAGGGCACAGAGGCAGGGGCATGACCTACAGGAAGGCAGCACGTGGGGGTTTAGATGTCAGAGGGGACAAAAGCCGCCGCAGACACAGACCTGCCTGGGAGGATCCAAGTCCGGGCACCCAGGGACCCTGGGGGCCAGCGTGCTGGATCTGCTGGGTTCGTGGGTGGTGAGTGTGGACGGGCTGGGTGTTGGGGGGGGGTGTGGACGGGCACGACCAGTTGAAGAACTCAAGTGTGCATTTCAGCGAGCAGTTCACGTAGTAGCACGTGTCTCCATGCGTGCCGTTGTACACCAGCTCGCCTGCAGGGGAGAGACCAGTGCTGACGCCACCCCGAGCACTCAGGCTAGCTCCCCCAGAGGCCACGAGAGAGAAGCCCACACCTCCCACTGCCCCGATTTGTGGCTGCAGCACGTGGGGCTGGCCATGGAGACACCCACCCAGGCCCAGCACCCAGCTTCCCAAGCAAGCTCCCAGTGCAGACTTTCGAGTGACAGGTCAGGGTCAGACCTTCAAATGACCCCCAAGCACCGGGAACCCAGAGCGCCACCAGCCTGCGCTGCTGAATCAGAATGAAGAGCTTGCGTACCTGGGGCATAGTAGGAATTATTCAAGAAGCAGCATAGAACTATGGGGGAGGGGGTGACCCCGCTGGTGCTCATGATAATGTGGGCGGAGGTTGCTGGGGTCACAGTGGAGGTGGACACACTGGAGGTCCAGGTGCTGGTGGACTCTGGCATGGTCGACGGGCGTCCTGCTGACGTGGGAGCACCTGTGGAGGTGGCTGACGCAGGCGTGGTGGTGGGGCTGGAGGTAGGGCTTGTGCTGGGTAAAGGTCCCGGTCGTGGATCCAGGGGTGGGGGTGGTCTTCGAGGAGGTGGGACCCGAGGTCAGCAAACCTGTAAGAATGGAGGGTGCAGTGAGGGCTGAGGGGGTCCACTCCTCTCAGCGCACAGGCAGTATGGAAGCAAACACACACAGGCAGCCCCCTGGAGGCACGGCAGGTGGTGTGGAGGCCTCCATCCACGTCACAGCTCCGGGACTTGGGGCTGGATGGGGCGTCAGGCCCACGGGCCTCAGGGTGTGTAATGGGGAGGCCACCACGGGACACAGCTCCACCCGGAGGGGCTGGCCACTGGCCCCTGAAGCCCCAGTGGGGAAGCACCGCTGGGAGAGGGGGGACAGAGGAGGGTCTCCCAGGGTGCCTGGCCAGCAGCCTCGACTCCCCATGAGGCCCCAGGTCTTTTGGTGGCTCCCGCAGTGGGGCTTTGCCCACAGAACCCATCATACAGCGGTAGGCTGAGGATGTGGGCCACGGGCAGCCATGCCCAAGGAAAGACATCCCGTGGGGGCAGGACAGGCTGAGGGTCAGCACCTCCGTGAACACTTGGCCGTAGGTCTTGGTGGGACGGCCAGGGAGCCCTTCTAAAACCTTCCTGGGAACTGCATTCCCTGGAAAGAGTGGAGGTGCCTGTCTGAACTCCAGGAGCTGTGATGCACCCCTGATGAGAGGAAGAACCATGAGTACACAACCACACTGGTGTCCAAGTACCTGGAAGGGTGGTGCCTCCCACTGCAGTGACCGTTGGCACTGTCAACGTCGGGGTCAGTGGTGTGCTAGAGGGCTCCACAGCTGTGCTGCTGGTAGTAGATGGCCAGCCTGAGGTCACTGTGCCAGTGGGTGTTGGAGCTGGGGTCTCTGTGGTGGTGGTAGTGATGGGAGTTGGGGTCTCTGTGGTTGTGGGTGTGGTAGGGGTTGTGGTCACTATGGTGGTGGGTGTTGGGGTTGGAGTCTCTGTTTTAGTGGTGGTAGATGGCGGGCTTGGGGTCACAGTGGTTGTGGTCCCTGTGGTTGTGGTTGTGGTGGGGGTGGTGGTCTCTGTGGTCGTGGGTGTTCGGGGTTGGGGTCCCTGTCCTTGTGGGTGTTGGGGTTGGGTCCCTGTGGTTGTTGTAGTGGTGGGGGTGGTGGTCTCTGTGGTTGTGTGTGTTGGGGTTGGGGTCCCTGTGGTTGTGGTAGTGGTGGGGGTGGTAGTCTCTGTGGTGGTGGGTGTTGGGGTTGGAGTCTCTGTTGAACGGGTGGTAGATGATGAGCCTGTCGTCTCTGTAGTGGTCGTCGATGGTGTGGAGACACAGTCCGGTGGATCAGAACAGCAGTAGACCTTGATCTCGTAGTTGAGGCAGGCAGGCTTCGGGGTGGCTCCCCCTGGCTCCTGGTCCTGGTTTTTGCAAACAAGTCCAACAGAGGTGTTACACACCACAGTTTGTCCAAGCTCTTGGAGGGGAGTGTTGGGAAACACGGCGGCTCTGCAGGAGATGTCGGCTACCCAGCCCCTCCCGCAGATGTTCTCAAGGGATTCAACATCTCCATCTGCTTCAGTATCGTTCGGTTTACCAGAATCCAGCCAGCCAGTCCATCTGCAGTCCGGCACACATGGGGTTGGTGTCACTGTGGTTGTGGGTGTTGGGGTTGGGGTGCCTGTGGTTGTGGTAGTGGTGGGGGTGGTGGTCTCTGTGGTAGTGGTAGGGGTGGTGGTCTCTGTGGTTGTGGGTGGGGGTGGTGGTCCCTGTGGTTGTGGTAGGTGGGGGGGTGGTGGTCTCTGTGGCTGTGGTGGTGGTGGGGGTGGTGGTGGTGGGGGTGGTGGTCTCTGTGGTGGTGGTGGTGGAGGTGGTGGTCTCTGTGGTTGTGGTGGGGGTGGTGGTCCCTGTGGTTGTGGTGGTGGTGGGGGTGGTGGTCCCTGTGGTTGTTGTAGTGGTGGGGGTGGTGGTCTCTGTGGTTGTGGTGGGGGTGGTGGTCCCTGTGGTTGTGGTAGTGGTGGGGGTGGTGGGGGTGGTGGTCTCTGTGGTTGTGGTGGGGGTGGGGGTGGTGGTCTCTGTGGTTGTGGTAGTGGTGGGGGTGGTGGTCTCTGTGGTTGTAGTGGTGGGGGTGGTGGTCTCTGTGGTTGTGGGTGTTGGGGTTGGGGTCCCTGTGGTTGTGGTAGTGGTGTGGGTGGCTGTCTCTGTGGTTGTGGTAGTTGTGGGGGTGGTGGTCTCTGTGGTTGTGGTACTGGTGGGGGTGGTGGTCTCTGTGGTTGTGGTGGTGTGGGGGGTGGTGGTCTCTGTGGTTGTTGTAGTGGTGGGGGTGGTGGTCTCTGTGGTTGTGGGTGTTGGGGTTGGGGTCCCTGTGGTTGTGGTAGTGGTGGGGGTGGTGGTCTCTGTGGTGGTGGGTGTTGGGGTTGGAGTCTCTGTTGAACGGGTGGTAGATGATGAGCCTGTCGTCTCTGTAGTGGTCGTCGATGGTGTGGAGACACAGTCCGGTGGATCAGAACAGCAGTAGACCTTGATCTCGTAGTTGAGGCAGACAGGCGTCGGGGTGGCTCCCCCTGGCTCCTGGTCCTGGTTTTTGCACACAAGTCCAACAGAAGTGTTACACACCACAGTTTGTCCAAGCTCTTGGAGGGGAGTGTTGGGAAACACGGCGGCTCTGCAGGAGATGTCAGCTACCCAGCCCCTCTGGCAGATGTTCTCAAGGGATTCAACGTCTCCATCTGCTTTGGTATCGTTCGGTTTACCAGAATCCAGCCAGCCAGTCCATCTGCAGTCCGGCACACATGGGGTTGGTGTCACTGTGGTTGTGGGTGTTGGGGTTGGGGTGCCTGTGGTTGTGGTAGTGGTGGGGGTGGTGGTCTCTGTGGTAGTGGTGGGGGTGGTGGTCTCTGTGGTTGTGGTAGGGTAGGGGTGGTGGTCCCTGTGGTTGTGGTGGGTGGGGGTGTGTCCGTGGTCTCTGTGGCTGTGGTGGTGGTGGGGTTGTGGTGGTGGTGGGGGTGGTGGTCTCTGTGGTGGTGGTGGTGGAGGTGGTGGTCTCTGTGGTTGTGGTAGTGGTGGGGGTGGTGGTCTCTGTGGTGGTGGTGGGGGTGGTGGTCCCTGTGGTTGTGGTAGTGGTGGGGGTGGTGGTCTCTGTGGTAGTGGTGGGGGTGGTGGTCTCTGTGGTAGTGGTGGGGGTGGTGGTCTCTGTGGTTGTGGTAGTGGTGGGGGTGGTGGTCTCTGTGGTAGTGGTGGGGGTGGTGGTCCCTGTGGTTGTGGGTGTGGGGGTGGTGGTCTCTGTGGTTGTGGTAGTGGTGGGGGTGGTGGTCTCTGTGGTAGTGGTGGGGGTGGTGGTCCCTGTGGTTGTGGTGGGGGGGGTGGTGGTCCCTGTGGTTGTGGTAGTGGTGGGGGTGGTGGTCTCTGTGGTAGTGGTGGGGGTGGTGGTCCCTGTGGCTGTGGGTGTTGGGGTGGTGGTCCCTGTTGTTGTGGTGTGGTGGGGGTGGGGTCTCTGTGGTAGTGGTGGGGTGGTGGTCCCTGTGGCTGTGGGTGTTGGGGTGGTGGTCTCTGTGGTTGTGGTAGTGGTGGGGGTGGTAGTCTCTGTGGTGGTGGGTGTTGGTGTTGGAGTCTCTGTTGAACGGGTGGTAGATGATGAGCCTGTCGTCTCTGTAGTGGTTGTCGATGGTGTGGAGACACAGTCCGGTGGATCAGAACAGCAGTAGACCTTGATCTCGTAGTTGAGGCAGACAGGCGTCGGGGTGGCTCCCCCTGGCTCCTGGTCCTGGTTTTTGCACACAAGTCCGACAGAGGTGTTACACACCACAGTTTGTCCAAGCTCTTGGAGGGGAGTGTTGGGAAACATGGCGGCTCTGCAGGAGATGTCGGCCACCCAGCCCCTCTTGCAGATGTTCTCAAGGGATTCAACATCTCCATCTGCTTTGGTATCGTTCGGGTTACCAGAATCCAGCCAGCCAGTCCATCTGCAGTCCGGCACACAAGGGGTTGGTGTCACTGTGGTTGTGGGTGTTGGGGTTAGGGTGCCTGTGGTTGTGGTAGTGGTGGGGGTGGTGGTCTCTGTGGTGGTGGTAGGGGGGGGTGGTGGTCTCTGTGGTTGTGGTAGTGGTGGGGGTGGTGGTCTCTGTGGTAGTGGTGGGGGGGGTGGTGGTCCCTGTGGTTGTGGTGTGGTGGGGGTGGTGGTCCCTGTGGTTGTGGTAGTGGTGGGGGTGGTGGTCTCTGTGGTAGTGGTGGGGGTGGTGGTCCCTGTGGTGGGAGTGGTGGGGGTGGTGGTCCCTGTGGTTGTGGTAGTGGTGGGGGTGGTGGTCTCTGTGGTTGTGGTAGTGGTGGGGGTGGTGGTCCCTGTGGTTGTGGGTGTTGGGGGGTGGTGGTCCCTGTGGTTGTGGTAGTGGTGGGGGTGGTGGTCTCTGTGGTTAGTGGTGGGGGTGGTGGTCTCTGTGGTTGTGGGTGTTGGGGTCGGGGTCCCTGTGGTTGTGGTAGTGGTGGTGGTGGCGGTCTCTGTGGTGGTGGCTGTTGGTGTTGGAGTCTCTGTTGAACGGGTGGTAGATGATGAGCCTGTCGTCTCTGTAGTGGTCGTCGATGGTGTGGAGACACAGTCAGGTGGAACAGAACAGCAGTAGACCTGGATCTCATAGTTGAGGCAGGCAGGCGTCGGGGTGGCTCCCCCTGGCTTCTGGTCCTGGTTTTTGCACACAAGCCCAACAGAGGTGTTACACACCACAGTTTGTTCAAGCTCTTGGAGGGGAGTGTTGGGAAACACGGCGGCTCTGCAGGAGATGTCGGCTACCCAGCCCCTCTGGCAGATGTTCTCAAGGGATTCAACGTCTCCATCTGCTTTCAGTATCGTTCGGTTTACCAGAATCCAGCCAGCCAGTCCATCTGCAGTCCGGCACACATGGGGTTGGTGTCACTGTGGTTGTGGGTGTTGGGGTGGTGGTCCCTGTGGTTGTGGTGGTGGTGGGGGTGGTGGTCTCTGTGGTTGTGGTGGGGGTGGTGGTCACTGTGCTGGTGGGTGTTGGAGTGGTGGTCTCTGTTGTGGTGGTAGATGTTGGGGTTGGGGTCTCTGTGGTTGTGGGTGTTGGGGGTGGTGGTCACTGGGGTGGCTGTGGTGGTGGTGGTCTCTGTGGTTGTGGTGGTGGGGGGTGGTGGTCTCTGTGGTTGTGGTAGTGGTGGGGGTGGTGGTCTCTGTGGTTGTGGTGGGGGTGGTGGTCCCTGTGGTGGTGGGTGTTGGGGTGGTGGTCCCTGTGGTTGTGGTAGTGGTGGGGGTGGTAGTCTCTGTGGTTGTGGTGGGGGTGGTGGTCCCTGTGATGGTGTGGTGTTGGGCTGGTGGTCCCTGTGGTTGTGGTAGTGGTGGGGGTGGTGGTCTCTGTGGTTGTGGTGGGGGTGGTGGTCCCTGTGGTGGTGGTAGTGTTGGGGGTGGTGGTCTCTGTGGTTGTGGTAGTGGTGGGGCTGGTGGTCCCTGTGGTAGTGGTGGGGGTGGTGGTCCCTGTGGTTGTGGTAGTGGTGGGGCTGGTGGTCTCTGTGGTAGTGGTGGGGGTGGTGGTCCCTGTGGCTGTGGGTGTGGTGGGCCTGGTGGTCTCTGTGGTTGTGGTGTGGTGGGGGTGGTGGTCTCTGTGGTTGTGGTGGTGGGGGGTGGTGGTCCCTGTGGCTGTGGGTGTTGGGGTTGGGGTCCCTGTGGTTGTGGTAGTGGTGGGGGTGGTGGTCTCTGTGGTGGTGGCTGTTGGTGTTGGAATCTCTGTTGAATGGGTGGTAGATGATGAGCCTGTCGTCTCTGTAGTGGTCGTCGATGGTGTAGAGACACAGTCAGGTGGAACAGAACAGCAGTAGACATTGATCTCGTAGTTGAGGCAGGCAGGTGTCGGGGTGGCTCCCCCTGGCTTCTGGTCCTGGTTTTTGCACACAAGCCCAACAGAAGTGTTACACACCACAGTTTGTCCAAGCTCTTGGAGGGGAGTGTTGGGAAACATGGCGGCTCTGCAGGAGATGTCAGCTACCCAGCCCCTCTCGCAGATGTTCTCAAGGGATTCAACGTCTCCATCTGCTTCAGTATAATCTGGTTTACCAGAATCCAGCCAGCCAGTCCATCTGCAGTCCGGCGGACATGGGGGTGGTGTCACTGTGGTTGGGGGTGTTGGGGTTGGGGTCCCTGTGGTTGTGGTAGTGGTGGGGGTGGTGGTCTCTGTGGTAGTGGTGGGGGTGATGGTCCCTGTGGTGTGGGTGTGGGGGTGGTGGTCCTTGTGGTTGTGGTAGTGGTGGGGGTGGTGGTCTCTGTGGTGGTGGTGGGGGTGGTGGTCTCTGTGGTAGTGGTGGGGGTGGTGGTCCCTGTGGTTGTGGGTGGTGGGGGTGGTGGTCCCTGTGGCTGTGTGGTGGGTGGTGGTCCCTGTTGTTGTGGTAGTTGGGGGTGGTGGTCTCTGTGGTAGTGGTGGGGGTGGTGGTCTCTGTGGTTGTGGTAGTGGTAGGGGTGGTGGTCTCTGTGGTGGTGGGGGTGATGGTCCCTGTGGTTGTGGGTGTGGGGGTGGTGGTCCCTGTGGTTGTGGTAGTGGTGGGGGTGGTGGTCTCTGTGGTAGTGGTGGGGGTGGTGGTCCCTGTGGGAGTGGTGGGGGTGGTGGTCCCTGTGGGTGGTAGTGGTGGGGGTGGTGGTCTCTGTGGTAGTGGTGGGGGTGGTGGTCCCTGTGGCTGTGGGTGTTGGGGTGGTGGTCCCTGTTGTTGTGGTAGTGCTGGGGGTGGTGGTCTCTGTGGTTGTGGGTGGGGGTGGTGGTCTCTGTGGTTGTGGGTGTTGGGGTTGGGGTCCCTGTGGTTGTGGTAGTGGTGGGGGTGGTGGTCTCTGTGGTGGTGGGTGTTGGGGTTGGAGTCTCTGTTGAACGGGTGGTAGATGATGAGCCTGTCGTCTCTGTAGTGGTCGTCGATGGTGTGGAGACACAGTCAGGTGGAACAGAACAGCAGTAGACCTTGATCTCATAGTTGAGGCAGGCAGGCTGGGTGGCTCCCCCTGGCTTCTGGTCCTGGTTTTTGCACACAAGCCCAACAGAGGTGTTACACACCACAGTTTGTTCAAGCTCTTGGAGGGGAGTGTTGGGAAACACGGCGGCTCTGCAGAAGATGTCGGCCACCCAGCCCCTCTCGCAGATGTTCTCAAGGGATTCAACGTCTCCACCTGTTTCGGTATAATCTGGTTTACCAGAATCCAGCCAGCCAGTCCATCTGCAGTCCGGCACACATGGGGTTGGTGTCACTGTGGTTGTGGGTGTTGGGGTTGGGGTGCCTGTGGTTGTGGTAGTGGTGGGGGTGGTGGTCTCTGTGGTTGTGGTGGGGGTGGTGGTCCCTGTGGTTGTGGTAGGTGGGGGGGTGGTGGTCTCTGTGGTGGTGGTGGGGGTGGGGGTGGTGGTCTCTGTGGTTGTGGTTGTGGTGGGGGTGGTGGTCTCTGTGGTTGTGGTTGTGGTGGGGGTGGTGGTCTCTGTGGTTGTGGTGGGGGTGGGGGTGGTGGTCTCTGTGGTTGTGGTGGGGGTGGGGGTGGTGGTCTCTGTGGTTGTGGTAGTGGTGGGGGTGGTGGTCTCTGTGGTGGTGGTGGTGGTGGGGGGGGTCCGTGTTGCTGGGGGTGGGGGTGGGGCGGCCCCCCCCCCGCGTGGTCTCTGTCGGTTGTCGGTGATCCCCGGAACATGGGGGTGGTAGTCTCTGTGGTTGTGTGTGGTGGGGTGGGGGTGGTGGTCCCTGTGGTTGTAGGTGGGGGTGGTGGTCCCTGTGGTTGTGGTAGTGGTGGGGGTGGTGGTCTCTGTGGTTGTGGGTGTTGGGGTTGGGGTCCCTGTGGTTGTGGTAGTGGTGGGGGGGGTGGCAGTCTCTGTGGTGGGGGGTGGGGTTGGGGTCCCAGTGGTGGTGGGTGTTGGGGTTGGGGTGCCTGTGGTTGTAGTAGTGGTGGGGGTAGTGGTCTCTGTCGTTGTGGTGGGGGTGGTGGTCACTGTGGTAGTGGTGGGGGTGGTGGTCCCTGTGGTTGTGGTGGGGGTGGTGGTCACTGTGCTGGTGGGTGTTGGAGTTGTGGTCTCTGTTGTGGTAGATGTTGGGGTTGGGGTCCCTGTGGTTGTGGGTGTTGGGGTTGGGGTCCCTGTGGTTGTGGTTGTGGTGGGGGTGGTGGTCTCTGTGGTTGTGGGGTGGGGGTGGTGGTCCCTGTGGCTGTGGGTGTTGGGGTGGTGGTCTCTGTGGTTGTGGTAGTGGTGGGGGTGGTGGGTCTCTGTGGTGGTGGCTGTTGGTGTTGGAGTCTCTGTTGAACGGGTGGTAGATGATGAGCCTGTCGTCTCTGTAGTGGTCGTCGATGGTGTGGAGACACAGTAAGGTGGAACAGAACAGCAGTAGACCTTGATCTCGTAGTTGAGGCAGGCAGGCGTCGGGGTGGCTCCCCCTGACTTCTGGTCCTGGTTTTTGCACACAAGTCCAACAGAGGTGTTACACACCACAGTTTGTTCAAGCTCTTGGAGGGGAGTGTTGGGAAACACGGCGGCTCTGCAGGAGATGTCGGCTACCCAGCCCCTCTTGCAGATGTTCTCAAGGGATTCAACGTCTCCACCTGCTTTCAGTATCGTTCGGCTTACCAGAATCCAGCCAGCCAGTCCATCTGCAGTCCGGCAGACATGGGGTTGGTGTCACTGTGGTTGTGGGTGTTGGGGTTGGGGTGCCTGTGGTTGTGGTAGTGGTGGGGGTGGTGGTCTCTGTGGTTGTGGGTGTTGGGGTGGTGGTCCCTGTCGTTGTGGTAGTGGTGGGCGTGGTTGTCTCTGTGGTCATGGGTGTTGGGGTTGGGCTTCCTGTGGTTGTGGGTGTTGGGGTGGTGGTCCTTGTGGTTGTGGTTGTGGTGGGGGTGGTGGTCCTTGTGGTAGTGGTGGGGGTGGTGGTCCCTGTGGTTGTGGGTATTGGGGTCGAGGTCCCTGTGGTTGTGGTAGTGGTGGGGGTGGTGGTCTCTGTGGTGGTGGCTGTTGGGATGGTGGTCCCTTTGGTTGTGGTAGTCATAGGGGTGGTCGTCTCTGTGGTGGTGGGTGTTGGGGTTGGGGTCCCTGTGGTTGCGGTCCCTGTGGTTGCGGTAGTGGTTAGGGAGGTGGTCTCTGTGGTAGTGGTGGGGGTGGTGGTCTCTGTGGTCGTGGGTGTTGGGGTTGGAGTCTCTGTTGTAGTTGTGGTAGATGGCGGGCTTGGGGTCACTGTGGTCGTTGTTGTGGTGGTTGTTGTCTCTCTTGAGGTGGTGCTAGAGGTTGATATTGGAGTCCCAGTTGAAGCCGTGGGGGTTGTTGTAGCTGGGGTCTCTGTAGTGGTAGGACTTGGAATCTCTGATGAACGGGTGGTAGATGATGAGCCTGTCGTCTCTGTAGTGGTCATCGATGGTGTGGAGACACAGTCAGGTGGAACAGAACAGCAGTAGACATTGATCTCGTAGTTGAGGCAGGCAGGCTGGGTGGCTCCCCCTGGCTTCTGGTCCTGGTTTTTGCACACAAGTCCAACAGAGATGTTACACACCACAGTTTGTTCAAGCTCTTGGAGGGGAGTGTTGGGAAACACAGCGGCTCTGCAGGAGATGTCGGCTACCCAGCCCCTCCTGCAGATGTTCTCAAGAGATTCAACGTCTCCGCCTGTTTTGGTATAATCTGGTTTACCAGAATCCAGCCAGCCAGTCCACATGCAGTCTGGCAGACACGGAGAGTGTGTTGTCACGGTGGCTGTGGGTGTTGTGATAGTGGTTTGGGGTCCCTGTGGTTGTGGGGTAGTGGTGAGGGTGGTTGTCGGTGGGGTGGTGGTCAGTGGAGTAGTGGTTGGTGGGGTGGTCGTCGGTGGGGTGGTGGTCGGTGGAGTAGTAGTCGGTGGGGTGGTGGTCAGCGGGGTGGTGGTTGGGGTGGAGGTAGGGCACTCATCCCTCTCCTGGCAGCAGTAGACCCGTATCTTGTAGTCATAGCAGACCTCAAAAGGTCCTTTTCCAAACTGGTCTTCTTTTTTGCAAATGAACCCAATGGAGACGTTGCACTGAGCCTCCTGGCCCAGCGCCTCCCAGCTGAGGAAGGGCTCCACGGCCGCCCTGCACTCGATGTCCTGGGGGACAGACGTGCAGACACCGTCGAACGTCTCTCGGTCCCCGCCGTCAGTGTTGGTACTGGGATGGTCGTTGTTGATCCAGTCGGACCAGAAGCAGCAGGGAACTAGGCAAGCAAGACCGGCATTTGCCAGTCAGGTGGGGGTGCACCTTTCGGGAGGTCAGCGGGCTCAGAGAACCCAGAGACCCTCATGACCAGCTGTCCCCATCACCACCAAAAGGCCCGGAGCAGGCTCAGAGACTTCAGGCTGAGCCTAAACGTCCATCCTCTACTTCTCCCCTTTCTGCAGCTAAAAACCCGAGACCCCCATGCCCCACCAGTGACAGACCCAGGCCTGAGGCACCAGCCTAGTGCCCCTTCCTCAGCTACCTTCAAATCCGTAAGCCAAACAAATGAACGAGGAAGGGCCACCCAGCTCAGCCCAGATGCCCGCTGGCGGGGCTCAGGCTGGACTCTGAGCAGTGTTTTCACCCAGAGCTGGTTAAGTCCCCTACATGAGTCCCTGGGCTCAGCAAATCAGGAATCAGGTCACCAAAACAGACCACCTCCAGTCCCTGAGCCGGTGGTCCGGCCTCCCAGCCGAGCCCGCATCGGGGTCTCGAGGGAGGCACGCTTTCTGCTGCTCCTCGCCCTGCATCACGGGACCAGCTGCTAACATGACTTACCAGTCGTGGGTGAAGAGGAAGGTGGCGCTGCGGTAAAACGTGGGGGAGAAAGAATGTCATTGTACAGGTTTCAGGTTTGTTAAATCTCTTCATTTTCATGTTTTGTTTCCTGGTGGCTGTTATACACCCATGGCCTGTTCAGCACTAGCTACGATTCCAGCTGAGGGACCCAGGGCACTGGCGGCCTCCTCCGGCCCTGGCTCCTGCAGGTCTGGGGAAGCGGCCCCATGTCCGTGTGGCCGTCACCCTGCTCTGGGCTTGGGGCTGTGGTTGAAATGTGGGAGGGGGCGGGGGACATGCCCCGAGCTAAGAGGCAGGTCATCACTTCCCACCTGCCTAGATGGGCTGTCCCTGCCAGGCTCAGGGGAAGGCAGGCCCCTGGCAGGGGAGGGGGACTTACCTGTGCTGGGGGTTGGAGTGGTGCTGGTGGGGGTGGTCGTGACGGGGGTGGTCGTGGCAGGGGTTGAGGGTGCTGAGGTGGACACACAGACGTTGAAGTGTTTCTCCACCTTCCCATTGGGGCCACAGAACTCCCAGTAGCAGAAGGAGCCATCCTGCGTGACGTTGACAATCTTCCCTGCAGGAGGCCAATATCAACACATCAGAAACAAGACAGAGGCTCCCAAGGCCCCCTCAGCCCATCCACACAAGGGGAGACGGGTGCCCCACCCCCAACCAACAGCCAGCCAGCGCCTGCCAGGACCCCGCGCCCAGGACCCTCAGCGGTGCCCATCAGAACGCAGAAGTTGCGTCACAGAAGGGGCTTTGCTCCCCATCAGGAGAAACACGGATGTGTCGGGTGAGCCCTAGGGGCTGCTGCAAACCAGAGGCACCTCCGAGCCGGCAGGGGCTCAGGGCAGCCACGCGGACCTTCGGGGGGGCAGGGGACAGAAGCACAGGAGATTGTGCCCAGCCAGGACCCAGGTGGGCCCAGGAGGAGTGTCCGGGGGTGGGCAGCTTACCTTCATCAACCCAGCAGACAACTTTTGAGGAGTCAGTACACATGCTGAAAAGCAAGTGCGAGGCTGCAGGCCCGAGGAGGCGCCGGCCTGTGCCCTCACCCGCCCCCCACACCCCACAACAGGCCTGCAGCCTCAGGGCGACGCTGCCCCAAAGGCCGGCTCAGGACCCCACCTGGGCTCCCAGTGTGGGCAGAGCAGGGACGAGGCGAGGTGCAGAGGCAACACGGACCACCCCTCCCCTCCCGCCATGTGCGTGCGTGTGAATGTGCGTGCATGTCTGTGTGCGTGCGCTGATCTTCCCGGGCCCCTGTGGCGTGAGCTTAGGTACCAAGCATGGCAGATGTGCCCTGTGGGCACGGACGTGCCCGGTCTGTAGTGAGTGTTGCCGATGTAGCAGCCGCATTGGTCCCTGGTGACACACGCCTTCAGCTCCTCGTCGTAGACAGGCCTGTGCTTAGGGCACCGTGGGTAGCAGCCTGGTGGGCACAGGGCGCTGGGCTTGGACCGGCACGGAGGATGCACATCCACCCCATCCACCCCACCCTGCCCACCCTCCCTGCCCCGCAGGGCCTCTTCTCCAGGACGCCCGCTGGGAAGGGGGCCTAGACCATCCCCCAGCTACCGCCCTGGCACTGCCACCTGGCCAAAGGGACAGCTAGGCCCCGCCCAGCCTCCTGGGGGCACGGCCCCTGCACCCTGCCCAGATGGTCCTCTATTCCCAGCTTTTCTCAGCTAGAGGCCTCCTCAGCCCCCACCTCATCCTGACCTGCTCCCTTCCCACGGCACCTTCGCTCCTGACTCAGAGCCCCCTGACTTCGTCGTGGTGTGCTAACCTGACCCCTTTCTGTCTCTCCCCTTGAGAGTGGGGTCTCAGCTCAGACTCCCAGCGGACTGTCTGATGAACAAACTGCAGCAGGGCGAGCCTGGCCCGCCTGGCACGCAGGACAATGCCCCACGGGGCCCCTCACCCTCCAGGTAGGACACGGAGATGTTGGAGTGGATGCCACTGACAGTCCGACAGGTCTCGAAGCTGCGGTTCCCGCAAGGTTCGTAATGCCACTCACACTCGCCCGGGGGGTTGTAGTAGTCGCAGAATATGGCTGGGGGTGGAGGTGCGGTCAGGCTTGGGGAGGGCGGAGGCGGGGAGGGGACCACGGACACGCCCCTCCCCGGAGCAGCAGCCCCGCCCGCCGCTCAGCAGCTCCCACCCCACCCCGCGGGTGCCCGGGGGGCCAGGGCAGGCGGGCGCTCACGGCACAGGTCGGGGGTCCTCCAGAACACGCAGGCGCCCTCCTTGGTGCACTCCTGGGCGTAAGAGGCCACGGCGGAGCAGAAGCACTCACAGTCCCCGCCGGCGTCGCAGGAGCAGGAGTCTTGGACGCAGGCTTCATAGAAGGGCATGGGGTCCACCTGGGGAGGGGCCTCCATGTGCCGGGGTCCACACTGCCCTCCCAGGGCCAGGCCCTCCCCTGTGGCCCGAGAAGCTCAGGGCCCCGAGGCCGGGACAGGGAAAGGTGACCCAGCACCGCCCTCCACGGGGGTCCCGCGACGGCGCCCACCACACCCACCTCCCACCGCCCACTGCTCCCGCCCACTGCCGGGAGCAGACTACTGTCTGGGCGGGCTGTGCCCTGTCTCCCTTCCTGGAAGGTATGGGAGAGCCTGGGTGTCCAGCCACGTCTCTCAAAGTTAACACTGGACCTCTGGTCACGTGTCCGGACACACAGGACGGAGCTGAGGGGTGACACTGCAGGGAGAGCGCCTGGCCCGTGGCCCCGCCCACAGCCCGACATGCCCCGCCCACCTTGTGGTGGCTCCGCCCACACCCACGCCCCGCCCACCTTGCTGTGGCAGAGCGCGAAAACCCGGCTTTTGATGATGCTGCACTGCTTCTCCGACCAGGAGCGGCGGTGCGGGTTCACAGTGCAAGGGTCCGGGGTGGTCCTCACGTCCGGGCAGGTGGAGGCCTCCTTCCAGCTGTTCCCGAAGTCCAGCTCACTGTCCACCACCATGCGGTCCCGCGTGGTGAAGTCGTTTTTGGACCGCTGGTCGAAGTTCCCGCACAGGCCACACACCGCGCCCTGCAGAGACAAGCCGGACAGGGGGCTTTGCCGGGGGGCCTCGCGGGAGGGAGGGGGCTGGCCCCGGGCGTGCCTGGGCGGCCCGGCAGGCAGGGCGCTGCGCACCTCATAGGAGGGGTCGAGCTTGATGAAGATGGTGGTCTTCCTGTCCCAGATGACGATGACCCCGATGCTGGCCTCCACCACCAGATACTGGCCCACATCCCGTGTGATGTAGGCCACGTCGTGGCCCATGTCACGCTGGATCACCATGCAGTGTCTGTCCTCCAGCTTCAGCACTGTCCTCTGTGCCCAGGGGAGAGGCCCGTCACTGGCCTGGTCCAAGGGTTCCCCAGGGACCATGCACCCCCCGGGGGGCAGCACTCACCCCAATGAAGATCTTGATGGCCTTGGAGCAGGTGACCCCCGTGGTACCACAGGGCACATTCTCAGTGACGATGCTGAAGGAGCCCCGGGAGGCATTCTGGCCACAGTAGTCCTGGGGGCCCAGGGGCACATGAGCCAGGCCAACCCAGCCATGGGGTGAGGGGCACCCACGCCAGCTGGGCCCCACCTCAGCCCCTCCTCTGCTGTGAGGTGGCTTAATCATCCCCCACACAGGCCCCGGGCACCCCACACCCCTGACACGTGCGGGAGGTCGTGGAATGCGAGGGCCGAGGAAGGGCGCCCCTCTGACCCCAGACCCTGTCCGCTCGGAGCCTCCTCACTGGGCTGGGACAACCCGGAGCCAGCAGCGCAGGGATCACAGAACAGAGGCGGGCTCTGCCCGTGCCCTCGGCCTCACCTGAACGGCCACGTAGGAGCAGTGTCCGTCGAAGTTATAGTGCTTCCCGTCGAAGGTGATGTAGTGGCCGTTCCCGTAGACGGCACAGGTGCCATGGCACACAGACTGGGTGCACGCCCAGCGCCCTTTCTGGCAGGTGCTGGGCAGAGGGAGATGGGGGCTGGAGGGGCTGTAGGGGCCCGGGCTCCCCAGCCCTGCTCAGAGAGCAGCCTGGAGCCCTGCAGAAAGCCCCCAGCAGCTCATACCTCCAACCTCATCACAGCCCCCATCGGGATCAGGGCCCTGCAGACCCCAGTCGGCCCCAGGGAGGAGGCCGTGCCCCAGGGCAGGCTCCTGGCAGAGTGCTCAGGCATCCTGCAGACCCCAGTCGGCCCCAGGGAGGAGGCTGTGCCCCAGGGCAGGCTCCCGGCGGAGCGCTCAGGCATCAGAGGTGGGGCCAGGCTCTCACCAGGTGTTGCAGTCGACCCTGACCTCGTCCCCAGGCAGGTACAGGTCGTTGTTGTGCACACACGGACACGCCTCCTCCACCACGCAGCCACCCCGGCCGTCGTCCATCAGCCCCTCGGGGCACACGCAGCCACTGATGCACTCTGTCTGGTACTGGGGGGCGGTTGGAGAGTGGGGTTCAAGGACCAGATGCCAGGCCCAGGATGGCCAGCCCCTCTTCTGACACTGCAGACACCCACTTGTGTCCCCCACCCCACCCTCCAATCCTTGACCCTGCGCCCTGGTCCAGCCTCCAGAGCCCCACCCTCAGGCTCCTGTGGGGCTGGGAGACAAATGAGAACGGCCTGCCTGGGGCCCCTCCATGGTCCCTACAGGGGCCCACAGGCAGCTACTCCCTCAAGGGATGAGGGGGCAGCGAAGCCCGAGTGCCCGAGGGCCCAGGATCCATAGCCTCGGGGCCACACAGGAGCCCCCTGTGCCCCCCGCCTCAGCAGCGCCCCCAGAACACACGTGGCCGGCAGCCAGCGTCTGGCAGCTAATGGGCCTGGGGCTTCTGGTGGCCAGTGCCGTCAGGTTGCTGCAGTCAACGTGGATCTTCGGGGCCTCGCAGGCTGCGGAACGGAAGGGGCCGCTGAGTCCAGCTGAAGCTGGGTGGGGGCTCGGGCGGGCAAGGGAGCAGCATGGAGGGCGGGAGGCTGTGCACGAGGCGGCAGCCACTTACCCTGGCCTATCAGCTTGACCTGTATGCAGCTCAACCTCCCATTCCGGCAGACGCTGAGAGGGAGAAGTGGGGTCGGTCGGGCCCAGCGGCTCCGTGGGGTGGGCGGGCAGGGGGTAGGCTCCCTGAGCAGACAGGGCGCACCCTCCCCCACCCCAGGACACCCACCATCGCTCCTCCTGCCTCAGGACCACGTCCCCCGCCTCCAGGTAGAGGCCGCGGTGGTAGCAGGAGCACTTGGCCAGGGGCACGCAGCGGCCCTTCTCGTCCAGAAACATGTGGTCAGGGCAGCCACAGCCATCCACGGGCGCGAAGCCCTGCAGGCAGTGGGTGTCGGACTCGGACAGCGAGCGGCAGGTCTGCTGGCAGGTGGTCAGGTTGTACAGGAAGACCTGTGACTGGGGGCAGGACTCCAGGTCCTTGTCTGCAGAGGGGAGGGGCCTGTGTGAGGCAGGGCAGCCCCAGCTCCCGCTCCCTGAAGGCCAGCCCCAAGCCCCGTGTCCAGCCGGGACACCCGCCCAGCTGAGGGGCCAGCAGAGCGGTCATCCCGGGCCCATCCCAGCCACACAGGGGCCTCGTGCCCCACCTTTTGGACTGAGGGATTCCAAGCTCCCCCGTGCAAGCAGAGAGGCCCAGGCTGGTTTGCCACTGGCCCCTGCGATGTCACCCCCCCCCCATCCCCTCCCCCCTCGACTGCCAGGGCAGGACGGCAGGGACTGGAAGGCCAGCCGGAGCCTGGGACTCACTGCAGACGTGTTCCCGCCAGCCCCACAGCATGACACCCTTGGCGGCGCAGGCGCGGGCGTAGGAGGACAGGGCTGCACACATGCAGTCCTCCGCACTCCGGCAGTTGCACGCGTCATACTTGCACCTCTGGGGGCCAAATGGGCTGTGAGGTGGGAGCCGGCTGTGGGGCGTCATGCCGTGCAAGCACTCGGACATGCAGCACGGACACGCGTGCACAGCACTCAGACACGCAGCCCTTACACTTGTGCACAGCACTCACACACAGCACATACACTCGTGCACAAGTGCTCAGACACACAGCATGTACACTCATGCATAGCACTCAGACACACAGTATGTACACTTGTGCACAGCACTCACACCACGGATGCTCGTGCACAAGCGCTTGGACACACAGCCCTTACACTCGTGCACAGCACTCACACACAGCATGTACACTCATGCACAAATGCTCAGACATGCAGCACGTACACTCGTGCACAGCACTCACATGCAGCACATACACTCACGCACAAGTGCTCAGACACGCAGCCCGTACACATGTGCACAGCACTCAGACACTCAGCGTGTACATGCGTGCACACACCCACCCTTCATTGCATGTGCACACTCACACAAGCAGCGATATACATGTGCTTGTGCACACACAGCAGTTTCCCACAGGAGGGGTGGGGCTTAGCTGGGGGCGGGGTGGCTGCGTGCCCTACCCACCTTGTAATACTCGGCTGGGTCCACGGTGGAGTGGCACCTCTCGAACGGGGTCTCTGTCTTCTTCAGCAGGGAGCACCAGTGCTCGGCGTAGTTGGCTGTGGAGGGTTCAGCCCCTCAGTGGGACGGCCCCTCTAGCAGGTCCCCGGGGCCCGCCTCCCCGTCACCCAGGCTGGAGCAGACACTGCCCCTCAGTGGACCAAACCAGGCCCCTCCCTTCAGGGCAGGTGAGCAAGGTGCCCCTTGCCTCTCGCCAGCTCCCCAGACGTGGCAGGCGGCCAGTGAGTGTGAGGGCGTCCAGTCGAGGCCATCACCCACGGATCAGCAGGCCCTCTGCTGGGTCCCTTGGCCAGCTGCCACCGTGCGCCACCATAAGCCAGCTGCAAGGTAGCAGGCAGCCGGCCGGCCACGCCTCACCCACCCGCCACGTCCCCCCAAGAACCCCGTCTGCCCAGGGCCAGGGCCCGGCAGCCGAGCCTCACCGCTCTCGATGTTGAGGGCGCAGGGGTCCTCCAGCCAGTCCAGCTTGTTGTCGCAGCTCGACTGGGCCTTCCAGGTATTGGCGAAGCTGGCACCCGTGGCCTCCACCAGCCCCCCGGCCGTCCTGAAGTCGTCCCCTTCGAGGCCATTGAAGTTCCCGCAGAGGCCTGAGGGGTCGGGACAGGGTTCGGAAGGGTGGGGGCCGCAGAGGCCCAGCGCCGGCCGCGAGGGGAAGCCGGGTGGGGCCACTCACCCTGCACTCGGCCCTGGGCCGCCTGGTCCAGCGTCAGGAAGAGCTGCATGACCGGCACCAGCTGGATCTGCAGCTTGAGGCCCAAGGTGGTGGTCACCACGAGGTGGTAGGAGGACGGTTGAAAGATGGAGAAGCTCGCTGCAAAGGGTGGGCGTGAGGAGGGGCGTGAGGGGCTGTGAGGTGGGGCGTGAGGGGGGGGGGGGGGGGGGGGGGGGGGGGGGGGGGGGGGGGGGGGGGGGGGGGGGGGGGGGGGGGGGGGCAGTGGGGGGCCGTAAGGAGGGGCGTGAGGGGCGGTGAGGGGGGCGTGAGGGGCGGTGGGGGGGGCATAAGGGGGGCGTGAGGGGCAGTGGGAGGGGCGTGAGGGGCAGTGAGGGGGGCGGGGGGGGGGCGTGAGGGGCAGTGGGGGGCCGTGAGGGGGGGGGGGCGTGGGGGGGGCGTGAGGGGCGGTGAGGGGGGCGTGAGGGGCAGTGGGGGGGCATAAGGAGGGGCGTGAGGGGCAGTGGGAGGGGCGTGAGGGGCAGTGAGGGGGGGTGGGGAGGGGGGGGGGGTCGCGAGGGGCGGGTGAGGGGGGCGTGAGGGGCGGTGAGGGGGGCGTGAGGGGGGGGGTGAGGGGCGATGGGGGGGCGTGAGGGGGGCATGAGGGGCAGTGGGGGGGCATGAGGAGGGGCGTGAGGGGCGGTGATGGGGGGGCGTGAGGAGGGGGTGTGAGGGGGTGGTGGGAGGGGAGGGGGGTCGTGAGGGGCGGTGGGAAGGGGCATGAGGGGGGCAGTGAGGGGGGCGTGAGGGGTGGTGAGGGGCGGTGGGGGGGCATGATGGGGTGTGTGAGGGGGGAAGTGCAGTGAGGGGGGAGCGTGAGGGGCAGTGGGGGGGGGGGGGCGTGAGGGGGGGTGTGAGGGGCGGGAGTGAAGGGTGGGGGGTCTACCCACCCCGCATCTCCCCCTCCTCCCCCCAAGTCAGGGCCCCCGGAGAAGGACTCACCTGTCACATGGGGCAGGTTCACCTTCAGCTCGTTCAGCAGGACGCTGCCATCCGACTTGAAGGTCAGCACCTGCAGGCAAGGCCAAGGGGACACGGGGGCTGAGAAGGGCCGTGGGCCCCGGGGGAGCTGGGAGGGTGGGAGGCGGGGACACCCACGTTCTTCTTGTTGTCGGCCAGCAGCACCACCGTCTTCAGGCAGGTCTGCTTGTCTGTGAAGCCGCAGGGGGCCAGCTCGCCCAGGAGGGCGTAGGAGTCGTTCTGGGTCTGTGGGGGTGGAGGGAGAGGGCATTGCAGTCCCACGGCGGGTGGGGCAGGGGTCCGGGGCCCACACACCCCCGAGTGCCGCCCACCTTGGTCAGCACGTAGTAACAGTCCCCGTGGAAGGTGTACTTCCTCCCGTCGAAGGTGGAGATGTGCGCACCGCCCTCCAGGGTGCAGGTCCCGGGGCACTGCAGGTCCTGGCACACCCAGCGGCCAGCACTGCAGACACTGTAAGGCAGAGGGCCCAGGATCAGGCTCGACTGCCACCCCAGCCCTCCAGGACTCCCAGGCCACCGGGACCCCCAGCCCTCCTGGACCCCCCAGCCCATCGGGATCCACAGCCTGCCTGGACCCCCGGCCCACCTGGACTCCCAGCCCACTGCAATCCCCCCGCCCCCGGGACCCCCGCCCTGGCGCCCACCACTGCTCGCAGCTGTTGGTGATCTCCTGGCCAGGCGTGTACAGGTGTCCGTGCAGCTTGCAGCCACACTGGCTCACGGGGACGCAGCCGCCACCCGCGATGTCATCATACACAGTGCCTGCCACAGGACACGTCCTCTCAGCCACCCCAATCCCGCCATTCCCAGGGCCACAGGTACACCTGGCCTCCCACCCGCAGACCCCTCTTTGGGGGTGCTGTGGACCCACACTGTGTCTGAGGGACCTGCCTCCAGACTCAGGGTCACGGGCCAGGCTGGAGAAGGACTGTCCAGGGGTGAGGAGCAGGAAGCTGACACTGAGTGTGTGTGTGTGCGTGCATGTGTGTGTGCGCGTGTGGGGAGGGTCTCAGCACTTGTGCTCTTTCTCCCACTTGTCCCCCATCCCACCTCCCCACTCCCCGCCCGTGTCCTCACCTTCAGGGCAGAAGCAGCCGTCCATGCGGTGCTCCTCACACAGGTTGCTGACCTCCAGGTGTGAGCAGGTGTCCATGCAGGGCGAGCCGCTCTCCAGGTAGACCATGTTCCCAGGGCAGCTCTTGGCTGGACAGGCAAAGGCAGACCCCTGAGCCGAGGGGCAGGCGCGGCGGACACCATGAAGGGTCTGGTGCACACACATGGCCCCCAGCCCTGGACACACCAGGCCGCCCTGCCTGGCACCCACAAAGGCCAGCACACTCCCCAGGGTCAACCCCTGTGAGTCCCCTGCATCCTCCTGCCGCTGTCCCGGCACGCCGCTTACGGCAGAATGCGTCGGTCCTCCAGTTCTCTGGGCGCCCGCCGGCGTGGGAGCACTGGCGGGAGTACTCGGCGATGGTGCTGCAGACGCAGGAGGCGTTCTGCGGGCGGTGGCAGCGGTCCTGCGCGCAGGCCTGCACGTACAGCTCCACGGGCACCAGGCCCTGGCAGCTCGCGAAGGCCGCAGCCGTCAGCAGCCGCTCGCACTCGGTGCGCTGGGGGGTGATGCAGGAGGCGGGCGTGGGTAGGGCTGCTGACGCCCCCAGCTCTCCCCGCCCCCCAAAGCCCCCACCCCCACCGTGGCTGGGGACTCACGTGCCCGGAGCAGGACTCGGGGACCACCGTCTCCTCAGGGTCCTCACACACCATGTCAGGCTTGTTCACCTTCTGCATGTTCCCAAACTCGACAGGACTGAAGGATATACCTGGGGGGGTCACGGCCTTCAGCAGGCCTGGAGGGCGCCAGGGGGCTGCCTGCACCCGCCCACTGAGGCCCCGAGGAGGTGCTCACCCTCGGAGAGGAACTCCGCATATGTCTGCAGGCCGTTGTAGTCCCCACAGAGGCCGCACGTGTGGTTCCGGAACTTACTGTCCAGCTCAAGCTGCCAGGGGAGGGAACAGATGAGCAGGCCGCAGGGTCACCCCCCTCTACAGCCAAGTGGGGTTCAGAGCCTGGTCAGCTGTGCTGGGAGACCCGGGGGCAGTTCTGGAGGCCCTGAGGGCCCAGAGGGACCCTCACAGGGTGCCCCCGCTCCCCACGAGGCGCCCCAGCCCCGCCCCGGCCCTCCCCCGCAACGCACCATGACTGAGTCCTCCCGGTTCCACATGAGTGTGAGTCCAGCGCGGGAGTAGACCTTGGTGTAGGCGTCAGTCTTCTCGATGAGCAGCCCCGGGCTGTAGTGGGGCGTGCTGACCCTGGGGGTGGGCACGGGGGTCACGGTGGCCCATGCAGGTGCCCCCGGCAGAGAGGCCGAGGCTGTGGGCTTGGGTGGGGTGACCACTCTCCAGGGACACTCGGGCAGTGGCTGAGCCCCTGCCTGTCTGCCTGGCCAGGTGGGGCCACACACGCCTGACCAGGGCCCTCTCTACACCCCCACCTCAGGCTCCATTCTGGGTAGGAATCCCCAGGAGCCCTGGGAGGAGGGCGGGCCAACTGGGAAAGCCTCACCCAGCCTCCGAGTGCAGGCCCTGTGCCCACCCCACACTGCCTCTGGGGCCCTGTGCCCACCCCGCACCGCCTCTGGGGCCCTGTGCCCACCCCGACACTGAGCCTGGGCTGTGGGAAACTAAACCCCAAGCAGCAGGGAAAGGGCAAAGCCTGCAGGTGGGGGCCCGCTGGGCGGGAGTGTGCTCAGAGCCCCATTGTTTCCCAAACAATGCTGGACAACGTGGGGGAGGAACCGCCTCCTGCCAGCCCCACGTAACCCTAGCCCGCTGGGCCGCCAGGACGCCAGCCCTGGTGGGCTCCCAGCAGAGGGGCTCGCGGAGACGCACGGAATAAATAAATCCCTCTAGCCCCCTCCCCAGCCCCGCACCCCTGGGAGTTCCTGCCAGGGCCTCATCAGTGTTTGCTGAATGAATCGATGACCTGGACTCAGACCCAACACTCTGCTTCTGAGCCGTTGGCCAGAATAGATGTAGGCTGGGGGAGTGAATCAGGCTGAGGAGCAGGGGCCGCAGCCCCATCACCAGGACTCAGGAGGGGACGGGCCTGACCACTCACATGGCCCCGTTGAGCACGGTGAGCTGGCGGGTGAAGTAGATGGTGTCGTCCTTGACGGTCAGCAGGATGTACTCGACCTGGGACGGGCCCCCACTGCTGCTGGGGCCGCGCTTCAGGTGCACGGCAAACTCCTTGTAGGCGTCGCGGCAGTCGGAGGCGAAGTTGTAGTCGCACAGCCCGGGGAAGCGGAAGACGTCACCATCGAAGGTCTTGTAGTGGAAATCGCCCCAGGAGCTGCACACGCTGTGGCCGTGGTTCCGGGTTCTGCCTTCTGGAGGCCGCGGGGGGAGGCGTGAGTGGCCTGGCCTCCTCCCTCAAGGACCGGAGGCTGCTCCGGAGGCGCCTGCCAGCTGCTCAGAGCCACTGGGGTCTTGGCCCAAGCCCCGGGGAGGTCGCCCTGCAGGGCCCTCTGCCGGCCCCTGGTCACCCACCCGCGCGGTCTCGGGCCCCGCAAGGGCATCTGCAGCTGCCACGCCCTCACGCTCGTACCCTGCGGGCCGCAGCCATGGCCTGGCCCCGGGCCCCTACCCTGGCCGTTGCCACACTCTGTCCACTGACGCCCAGCCAGTGCCCCCCACCGGCTCCAGTCTGCCTGCGCTCAGCAGAGGGGCGGTGTCAGACCCCTCAGAGGGGGCCCCCAGGTTCGCCCCCACCCCCACCGTCCCCAGTGGCTCCACTGGATGGAGAGCCCCCTGTCCTGCACTCACACAGGCTTCTCTGGCTGAAGCCGCCCCTGAGCAGAGGCACAAACAGAGCAGAGGCTCTGCAGAGGGGAACGTCTTGGTCTCGACCCTCCAAGGGCCCCTGACACCCAGGACTGGGGGCCTGGCCCCTCCTGGTGGGCCCCTGCCTCCCTCAGAGCCACAGGCAGCTGCCCATCCCAGTGCGTCCACCTGGGACTGTCCCTTGGACACACTGGCCGGACCATCACCTTCAAAGGGACACCCCTTCCCTTCTCCTTCCCTCTCTGTTCCCAGAGTCAGCAGGGATGGGGCCACAATGCTGAGCCAGGTCGCCCACCCCAAAGCCTGGGCGGAGGAAGACCCCCTCTCCTCCAGGCAGGACCACATCCCACAGCCTTCTCACCTCTCTGGAGCTCCGTGCCCCTGGCCCAGGTCAGAGCCAGGCAGAGGGCTGCCAGGTGGGCCAGCAGCAGCCCCATGGTGGCCAGAAGGAAGGTGGGGCAGAGCGCCCGGGACAGGGGCCGGGCCTTATATGCCCCACAGAGCCGCCAGAGGGCGGGGAGGGCAGGTGGGTGCGGGACGGGTGGGGCGCCCCCCAGGTCATCAGGAAAACAGCTGTGGGGGCTCCGAGGCCCGCTGGGGAAATATTGACTCAGGTTATCTGGGGTTTATCTTTTATTGCTCCACCGGAGCTGGCCGTGCCCGGGATGCAGCACCATCTACCCGATTCCAGCACACACCCAAGGCGGACCTCCGTCCCTCCTGCTGCTGGACCAGCCTGAGGCCAGGGGTCCTGCCGGAAGCTTGTCCCAGCAGACAGCACGCTCCCCGCGCACCACCTCACCCATCCAGCACCCCCGGCACAGTGAGGTCCAGTGGGGGCCTCCCCAGGGGCCCAGACAGGCCCGTCTGTGGGGCGGGCACCCCCTGCCACCTGGGGGTCTGCCAGAGGTCATCTGGGCCACAGCCACCCCACCAGGGGCCCTGCCTTCCCTGAACCCTGCTGCCCGAGGCAGGGCAGGCGTGGGCTACTGGGGGCCCAGGAATCCCCCACTTCAGCACAGCTCCTTCCTGGAGCATGCGAGCTCCATGAGGGCCTGGCTCCAGCCCACTCGCTAATCCCTTCCCCTCCTCCAGCCCAGCCTGCCTCTGGAATTACATGAAATTGGGAGACCCCACCCCTCCTCTGGGACACAGGGCACCTGGCCCCAGGCCAAGAGTGGCCATCCCCCAGGGGAAGGGGCCAAGTCCTATTACATGTAATTGGAACTTCGGGAGCCCAGCATCCTCTGGGACACAGGGCACCTGACCCCAGGCCAAGAGTGGCCATCCCCCAGGGGAAGGGGCCAAGTCCTGGCAGGGAGGCAGCTCTCAGCCCAGCACAGGCCTGGCCTGCTGCCTCCCTGGACAGTGTGGAGGACCAGGGCTGGGGGAGGCAGCCCACAGGTGCTCCCAGACCAGGCCTCCCACAACAGAGGGTCCCACCCCAGAGAGGAGCTGTGGCCTCAGGCGCATCCCAGACCCTCCAAGCTGAGCCCAGTGCGTCTGGAAACGCCTCAGAAAAGGGCGCTTGAGCTGCACCAGCCCCAAACCTTAGCAACCTCTGGGCAGCCCCCATTGCTGCTGCTGCTGCTAAATCACTTCAGTTGCCCCGTCACTGGTGGGTAAACTGAGGGCGGGCCTCCCCTCCAAGCAGTCCGCCCGTCCTGAAAACAGATGTGCATTCTAGATTCAGCTTTTGACTCTGGCCCACACGAGCGTGGACCACTGTTCGGATGAAGGGGAGATGCAGGCTCCAGCCTCACGGTCCCCGGTTTCAGGGTGAGCGGGAGGGGCTCATCGCAGCAGTTACTCTGGAAGAGGGGCCGCCTCGGGGGGCCATGGGACCCCCTGAGTCCGTGAGCCCGGCACCCCCACAGAGGCCCCTCCCGGGCCTTCCTCTCCTGACACCCAATCCTCCCACCACAGCGCCCAGGGCCACGAGCTCCCCCCAGCACAGGTGATGGCTCCCAGGGCCCCCGCAGGGCCAGGACACCAAGGGACGGGCACCCCAGGGTCTGAGAGGGTGACTGGAAGCCACAGACCCCAGACCCAGCCCTCCTGAGGGTGAAGCCCCTCATCCCGCCCGCCCCAGACCTGGGGACACGCCTCCCGCAGGCCCCAGGGACTTGCACAGCACAGAGCTGGAAGCAGAAGGCCCAGGGATTAGGGAACCAGAGCAGCAGGGCCAGCAGGCTGGCGCGCCACTTCCCCTTGGGGCTGGCACGGCTGGCACTAAGCCCTGGGAAAATCCAAGGACGGGCCCCCCGTGGGCCCCAAGGGTAGTCATTTTCCCCGCCAGGCTCCCTCTGCCCTGGTGGGTTCAGGGATTCCTGGCCAGACACAGGGTACCCAGCACAGCCTCTGGTCTGAGAAGGAAGGGCCCCCTGGGACTGAGGAGATGGGGTCCCCCTTGCGTCTGAGCAGGTCAGCCCTGTGGACCCTCTGGGTGGGCAACAGGCTGCCCGAGGCCCCTGTGTCCGGCCCCCACCCCTCTGGGCAGAGTTGCAGGTTGTCAGGCGGGCCCGCGAGCAGTGGCATCAGCCCCACTGGCTGGGGCGGGCATGGGGAGGGCTCCAGCCCCTGAGCAGGGCTGCGGACCCCCGGGTGCTTGGGTACATCCACCCGTCCATCACGCTAACTCGGGGACGCGGGAAGAGGCTCCCTCGGTGTGGCTGGAGCCCTGTCCCCGCCCCAGCAGAGGCCCCACTCCTTGCTGGGAGAGGGCTGAGCAAACTGCCCAGCGCCCCTCTCTGATGAAGCTGTGGCCACCAGGCCACCAGGACAGTGCTCTGCCCAGCCAGGGCTGTGGGGGGCCTGAGTGCCTGCCCACCAGGCGGACCTCTGCAGAGCACAGACACGCCAGCAGCCTGCGCAGTCACGGCCCTCCTCCTGCCAGGCCCCACACCCAGCAGTGTTTATCCTGACAAGACACTGCTCCCGAGGACCGCATGGGTCACTGCTGACCGAGGGAGGGGCCCAGAGACGTCACGAAACGCAGCCCAAGATGGATGAGTCAGGTCCACAGACCCTGACTCATCAGGAAGGGAGGGGAGGAGGAGGGGAGGGGGAGGGGAAGGAAGAGGCGGTCAGGGGCTCCCTCTGTACATGTGGACCCTGCTCAGACCCTAGGCCTTGGGCCCTCAGTTCTGGTCCAGCTTCCATGGGCAGTTGGAGGGTGCACCCAGGGAAGCCCTCTGAACACCCCAGGGAGACCCCAGCCCCAGCCAGGCCCAGACGGAGTCCCTGGTAGCTAAGTGTCTGAAGACTCGGCGAGGGGCTGACAAAACATCAGCTGTGCCCACCCCCTCCCCAAGTGCTCCCCGAGACGTCAGGCCTGGTGACACCCCCCAAGGATCTGAAAGGCCTGCTGCACAGGCGCGGCCCACGCCGCCCCCGGGCCTTCAAAGGTTTACAAGAGGACGTTACCTCTCCACCCTGCCGCCCCCACCCTGCGCCGTGTGAAGGGGGGGGGCGGGTTCGCACACACAGGTGTTTGTTCAGGTGTGAGTGGGGCAGGGCCGGGTCAGTGCGCTGGGCTCCTCACCCAGGCTCCCCGGAGCAGCGGGCACAGGCATGGCCTCCCTGGGGGTGCAGGGCCTCTGCAGTTCAAGAGACCAGCTCACGCGTCTCCCACCTTGAGACCCGACGTTCACCCTGAGCATCGTCCTCACCGCCCCGACTGCACTGTGCGACCACTGCTGCCTTCAGTGGGCGCTGGAGGGCTCGCCTGTGTGGGCACCTCCACGGACCAGCGTCACAGTAGACACTTACAGACTTCGTTTCTGGGGGGGTGGATGGATGGGTGGATGGATGGATGGCTGGGTGGGGGGGTGGGGGTGGATGAGGGGCTGGGTGGGTGGGTGGGTGGGTGGATGGATGGATGGGTGAGGGGATGGGTGGGTGGGTGGATGGGTGGTTTGGTGGCTGGGTGGCTGGGTGGGTGGATGGGTGGATGGGTGGCTGGGTGGGTGGCTGGGTGGGTGGATGGGTGGGTGGATGGATGGGTGGGTGGATGGGTGGGTGGGTGGGGGAGTGGAGGTGGATGGGTGGGTGGGTGGGTAAGGGGATGGATGGATGGGTGGATGGGTGGGTGGGTGGGTGAGGGGATGGCTGGGTGGGTGGATGGATGGATGGATGGGTGGATGGGTGGGTGGATGGGGGGCTGGGTGGGTAGGTGGGTAGATGGGTGGATCGGTGGCTGGGTGGGTGGGTGGATGGACAGATGGACAAACAATCTCTAGGAGGGATGGGGTGTGCCTTCTGCAGCAGCTTCACAGGGCTACCACCTCACAAGGGCACGGTGTGTGCAGGCAGTGGCCAGGAACTCTGTCAGCCCGCCTCCTTAAAGCCATCCACAACTGTGAGAGCCGGGCGCTCACGTTGCTTCCATCTGGACCAATGATCAGAGAGTGTGAGGAGCCCCTGCGCTTTCCCCTCCCGAGCCCGCCCGCAGTGGTCCTCGCTGCCCTCGGCCCGAGCCCGCCCACAGTGGTCCTCGCTGCCCTTGGCCCTCGCTGCCCACCGCTCGGCGATGGTGCGGCTGTTGTTCGTAGAAGGTCAACTGTCGCTCTCTGTGGAAACTCAGTATGAGTAACAGAAAACCCGATTCCTGCGAGCCCACAGCCCAGGAGAGGAGTCTCCTCCCCTTCCTTCCCAGAGTGGTGCCCTGGGACACAGCCCCCTCCTTCCCGCCCCCAGTGAGGCGTCTCATGCGCTTACAGTACAGTTAGATTGCTTTCTCACGCGTCTGCACGCCGTCCTGGGATCCCCCAGCCTCCTAGCTCACTCTTGGACTTTGCGCATCCTGAGGCTCAGTCTTTGAGCTGCAGCGCTCTGAGTTTCCACAAACACAGTGTCACAGGCCCCAGCACAGCATCGAATCCCTTCTCCACCTCTTCAACCCCCCCCCACCCCAGCAAACCCCTGCAACCAATGATCTTTTTCACCATCACCATAGTTTGGGCTTGAATATATCTTTATGATTAATCCTACATCTCTAACTGCTAAAATAACTCTAGAATGTCCTGCCATGGCCGAGCCGTGCTCAGCCGCTCAGTCGTGGCCGTCTCTTTGCTGTGCAGCCGTTATGAATTATGGCTACGATTTTCTGTTGCTAGGAGGAAAACACGATTCACTGGTCTGGAAAACTTAGAGTTTTGTCTAACAGTGCTAATCTGAAATATGTTTTCAGTTTGACGGAAGTGTAATTGATATACGATAAACAGCATGTGTTCAAGTGTGGATCTGACCGGTTTTGACACAACGCACACCTGAAGCCATCGCCACCTGAGTCGAAACGGTGGCTGTGTGCAGCTGCGTCCAGGAAACCTCACACCCTTGCCCTCGGTCTGCATCCTGCCCCTTGGGTTAGTCTGTGTTTTCTGGAATCGTATGCAAACAGCCCCACACACTGGCACTATCCGTTGGTTTGGTTTCTTTCACTCGGGATAGTTTTTCTCCCAAAAGACAGACTTCTATTTTGGAAAGATTATAGAAGCAATCACCCTCGGGAAGCCCCACTCCCAAATGACAGAACCTGCTGATTTTCTGGGTATATCCCTGTCTTTCGGACACTATTAATTCTGAGAGCCCTTCTGTACTTGCGTCTAAACTTTGAACTAATTTCCCCACTGCGTCCATTCATTGGAGTGGAGGCATTCCATCCGTATTCCTCACGCACGGTGGCGGGGAGCAGAGAGCTCACTGTGGGAGGACTGGCTTCTGGACGCGGGCGGCCAGTTTCTCGGGGGCTCATCAGCGGCTTTCGTTTCGTTTCTTTCCTACCTTCTGGCCGCAGCATGCAGAACCTCAGTTCCTGGACCAGGGATGGCACCCACGCACTCCGCAGTGGAAGTGCGGCACGCTGACCACTGGACCGCCAGGGAAGGCCCCCACGACTGGTCATTCTGATTTTCTGGATTCTGGTCTCTGGCTACCTCCTCTGCTGCCATTATTGCTGCTGGCTCCTCGCAGAATCAGCATAATTACTTTGAGATCCATCCACAGTCTCACTTGCACGTCCATCCCTTTTTATGACTGAGTGGCTTTCTTTTGTGTGGAAATAAAAGTGTGTTTGGGGCATCTCAGGTCGCATGAGTGGTAAAGAATCTGCCTGCCAGTGCAATAGGCAAGAGATTCGATCCCCGGGTCGGGAGGATCCCCTGCAGGAGGAAATGGCACCCCACTCCAGTATTCTTGTCTGGAAAATCCCGTGGGCAGAAGAGCCTGGCCAGCTCTGTCCATGGGGTCGGACATGACTGAACTGCTGAGCACGCAGAAGCGTTCCTTTCTCTGGCTGCTGATGGCCTCGGGCTGCTTCCAGTCTGACGGCAGCACAGACCACACCACCAGGACCTGTGCTGGACCTGTGATCCTGGGAGTCGGATGTCGGGGCCACACTGTTCCCAAGTCTCAGAAACAGCGGGCTGTTCTCCACAGGGGTCGTGCATCCCATCCCCCCAGCAGCAGTGAGCCCCCCCACCCCATGCACCCCCCCAGCACACTTGTCCTGATAGGTGCACAGTGATACCTCACCCTGGTTTGAGTTGCATTTCTAACCACTACTGAAGTGGAGAACCTGTCCGTGTCAGAAAGGTTATCTGTCATCTCCCTGTCTTCTCTGGTGAAGTGTCTGCTTAGATCTTTTGCCAATTTATTGGGTTATTTGGGTGGATTTTTTTTATTCAGCTCCAAGACTGGTTTATCTATTCAAGATACCAGTCCAGTACCAGAGTTACCCTTTGCAAATATTTTTCTTCTCCTCTTGGCTTGTTTTGCTCAGGGTCCTAACAGTGTCTTTGGAAGAGTGGAAAGTTTTCATTCTGATGAGGTCCAGGCGATCCGTTTACTCTTTTATGGATGGTACCTTGTGGTATCTTATGGATGATAGAGTACAGGCAGGGCAGCCCTCTCCAGGATCCTCGCCTGGTGAGTCCCATGGACGGAGGAGCCCGGTGAGCTGCGGGCCATGGGGTCGCACCGAGTCAGACACGACTACAGTGACATAGCAGGAAGCTTTGCCCAACCCGACGTCAGGAATGTTTCCTCCCGAGTTCTCCTCTGAAAGTGTTACACCTTTAGGTTCTGAGGGGGTTTGTCTGCTTCCTCTGTTTTCTCTTGTTGCGCTGGGTCTGTGTTGCTGCGTGGCTTTCTCTAGCTGCGGCCGGCGGGCGCTGCGCGTCACTGCGGCCTCTCAGGGCGGGGCTTCTCTTGCTGTAGGGCGTGCGCCCTAGCGCGTGAGGTCAGCAGTTGCGCCGTGGGCTTAGTTGCCCAAGGCCCACAGGATCTTCCCGGAGCCAGGGCCCCAACCCGTGTCCCTTGCCTTGGCAGGCAGATTCTTTACGCTGGACCTCCAGGGGAGCCCTGACCTTTAGGTTTCACATGATGAGTTGAGATTATTTTTCATACAGCGTGAGGCATGAGCTAAAGTTTCCTTTCCTTTCTTAACCCAGCTGTTCCAGCTGCTTCAGGACAAGGCCACCCTTGCCTCCTTGCGTTGTTCCTGTAAAAAGCTAGTTCTTTATATATGTGTGTGTTTATTTCTGGACTCTCTCTTCTGTTACATGGATCTATTTGTCCATCTTTATGCTAATACCACACTGCTCTGACCACTGGAGCTTTGTAATGACTGTAACATCACCTAACGTTCATGTTCCAATTTTGTTTTTCTTTTCCAAAGTTGTGGTTTTTGTTTTCTTTTGTTTGGTTTGGCTACTATCTGTCCTCTGCATTTCCATCTGAATTGTAGAATCTATTGATTTCTACCAAGAAAAATCCTGATAGTACTTTGACTGGGATTGCATTGAATATCTGGACCAATAAAACTTATTGGGAGACTTAGATCTCAGCGATGCTGAGCCCTCCATCCCATGAGCAAGGTCTGTCTCTCCGTGTGTTTGGACCTTTGATTTCTCTCAGCAACGTTTCGTGGTTTTCGGTGGACAAGTTTTCATTTCTTTTTCAGATTTGTGTCTGAGGATTTCATGTTTTTTATGCTGTTTCTCTTGGATTGTTCCTAGTATATAAAAATATAATTGATTTTTGTAACTGATCTTGTAGTACCAACAGCCTTGATAATCTCACCCACTAATTACAGTAGCTATTTTGTGATATTCCAGGTTCTCTACATAGAGGATCACGTTCCCTGTGAATGAAGGCAGTTTTACGTCTTCCTTTCTAGTCTAATTACTTTTCTCAGAGTTCCTGGTTGCACCGGCCATGACTCCCAGCATGGTGTTGATTAGGAGTGGTAAGAACAGGTATCCTGATCTTGTTTCTGACTCCAGAGAAGAGCGTTCAGGCTGAAGTGTGACGCCAGCCGCAGGCCTTTAGTAGGTGCCCTTTACCAGATTGAGGAAGTTCGCTTCTATTTTTAGTTTGCTGACAGATTGCATCAGGAAGGGATGTTGAAATTCGTTACATGTCTTTTTCTGCACCTATCGAGATGATTCTATAGTTTTTCCTCTTTAGTCTGGTAATATTGTGAATTATATTGACTCATGAATGTCAAACCTATCCTGTATTCCGGGAAAAAAAAATTTAGTCATCATTTTCATTTGTTGCTGGATTCAATTTGCTAAAATTTTGTTTAGACTGTTTGCGTCTATGTTCATGAGGGAGGTGGGTCTACAGATTCCCCGCTTGGGGCATCTTTATGTGATTTTGGCATCAGGGTAACACTAGCCTCATAGAAAAAGCTGAAAATATCCCTTCCTTTTCAGTCTTTCTGGAAGAGTCTGAACAGAGTTGGTATTCTTTCTTTCTTAAATGCTTGATGGAATTCACCACTAAAGTCATCTGGGCCTGGAGCTTTCTCTGTGGGGAGGTGTTTGGTTTGGTTTTCTAGTTGTTTAATATATGGGGCTATTCTTTTTTTTTTTTTTTTTTTGCCAAAAGTAAAGGGAAGAAAGGAAGATCATTAGGAAGATGAACCAGAGAACAAAGCACTAGAGAAAAAAACAAGGAGCCCTGAGAGGAAGCGTGCGGTCCTCGCCACTGAACAGGCCCGGAAGTCCTGTTCTTCTTGAGTGAATTGTCTTTCAAGGACTGTCCTTTTCACTAAGGGTGCTATATTTATTGGCAGAACGTTGTTCACAACATTCCCTTATTACCCCTTGAACATCTAGAATCTGTGGTGGCATCGCCGCTCTCATTCCCGAGGCCGGTAATTCAGGTCTCCTCTTTTGCTGTCGGGCCGGCTGGAGGCTCATCAGTGTCACTGGTCTTCTCAGGGCCCAGCGTCCAGGCTCCTCGTTCTCCCTCTAGTGCCCTGGTCTCAGCTTCATCTTACTAATGGTCTCCCTTCCTTCCCTTCATTTTGGGTTCAATCTGCTCTTCTTCTGTGATTTCTGACGATGGCGTCTGAGGCCTCGACCTTTCTGGCCTCTTTTCTATTGTAGCCACTTCGTGCCGACACAGGTCCCCCGAAAGCTGCCTTCTCGGCATGCCACCCCACCCGGGGCTCTGTCTCTGGGCCCACCTGCCCTGGTCTCTTTCCCGCCTTCGGACCCAGGACTGACCTCGGAAACCCACCCGATACCGATCATTGTCCCATCAGAAAAAGGAAACCGCAGAAGGTGGTTCAGAGCCAGTCACTCAGGAGCTGGAAGCCGCGAGGGCCCCCAGGGCTTGGGGGCAGAGAGGAGGGTCTCCTGGGGGGCACAGCCAGTGCTGGAACCGCCTGCCCAAGAGCCACCCTGGTGACGGTGATGGCACGGCTTCTCCTTCCCCTCAACTAAAAGCCCTTTCCAGGGAGCCGGCTGCCAGGGAGGCTGGAAACAGAGTTTCCAAGGTCCCAGCAACAGTGTGAATCAGGTGTCACTCACAACAGAGCGCCTTAGACCCAATGGGTTCAAACCATACGCACAAGATAGATTCACAGATGATAGATAAACACGCAGAGACACAGAGATACACAGATGTACAGACGACGCCTAGGTGGTAGGTAGTGGGTAGACAGCCATGAACTTACCCTTGTTCCTTGGAAGAAAAGCTGTAACTGACCTAGAGAGCATATTAAAAAGCAGAAGCATTACTTTGCGACAAAGGTCCGTCTACTCTAAGCTATGGTTTTTCCAGCAGTCATGTACGGATGTGAGAGCTGGACCATAAAGAAATCTGAGCACTGAAGAATTGATGCTTTTGAACTGTGGTGCTGGAGAAGACTCGTGAGAGTCCCTTGGACTGCAAGGAGATCCAACCAGTCCTTCCTAAAGGAGATCAGTCCTGACTATTCATTGGAAGGGCTGATGTTGAAGCTGAAACTCCAATATTTTGGGCACCTGATGCAAAGAACTGACTTCTTGGAAAAGACCCTGATGCTGGGAAAGGTTGAAAGCAGGAGGAGAAGGGGATGCCAGAGGATGAGATGGTCAGATAGCATCACTGACTCAATGGACATGAGTTTGAGCAAGCTCTGGGAGTTGATGGACATGGAAGCCTGGCGTGCTACAGTGCATGGGGTCACAAAGAGTCAGACACGGCTGAGCAACTCAACTGAACTGAATGGATAGATGATAATAGATACACAGGTGATAAATGCATACACAGATGTTAGATAGGTGAGAGATGATAATAGATACAGATAGGTGACAGTTGGTAGAGAGATGGGTGACAGATGTGTATGCAGTTGGGGCCCTAACGCTGTCCACCTGGGGAGCCTGCAAACAAGAAAAGGAACTGGGGCTCCTTGGGGAAGCAGGTGAGCTTCTGGGTGAGAATGTCGAGATTACCTGGTTTGTGGCATCAGAACATGAGGAGGTGGCCAGTGGCTCGAGGTTTTTCCAAGGCCGCAGGGCTGCAGGACGCGGCCCGGCTAGCAGAAATGGGGAAGCTGAGCCCCCAAAGCCGTAACTGTGACGTGTGACCGTAACCCACGGGATAAAACGAGCATCGAGTCCAGAGTGACACCCGTCATCGAAGACACAAATGAACGGGACGGAGGCCTCACTTGTACGAAAAATCCGCTGCCTTCACTGCCGCGCCTTCTGCCACTGCGGCCGGCCGCGGACCCTTCCTGCTGGGCTCACTAGGTAAGAAGGGGGGTTCTCATTACCCCAGGGGCAGGACAGTGCGGCCACGCTCTCCCACACAGCGCTCGGGGGCCCCTCCTCCTGCACGCCTCCCTCCCAACCTCGAGGAAGCGTGCAGCAAACTCAAATCAGGGGGCGTCACATAAAGTGCCCACACGGGCGCTTCGGAGAGTCCACAAAACAAGCTAAGGCAACGTCCAGGGCGCCGGGGTCCAGCAGGCCCCACCAATACCCTAGAAGCCTCAGCAGACCCACGAGGGCTCCCCAGCCCCCCGCAGACCCGCCTCATGCCTCCAGGAGAACAGGTCACATCACCTTGCCCTCCAGCTGCCCCTGGCCAGCGTGAGACCCTGGCCCACAGCCCCTCGACTGGAGGGTGGGTGACCCGTTCTGAGAAACCCTGAGGTCCCCAGCTGGCGGGTGCCCGTGGGCAGCGAGCAGCCTCCCTTCACCCACCGCCCACATCACTGCTCACTCATCACGAGGAGAACGCATGTGGGCGCGGGAACTGGGGGCTCGGAGGCAGGGCTGGGCCGTGAGCAGGGCCATGGGCCCTCTACGGGGGCTGTACCAGCGTCCCCAGGTCACTGACGGTTCAGAGAAGTCAGTGCTGTTCAGCAAAAAGAACCAGGTGCAAATTGTCCCCACCATGTTCAGGCAGAGCAGCTGCCCGGAGCGTCACGGGAGACCAGGGAGGGAGGCGGTCTGCATGTCCGCTGCTCCGAGCTGAGAGCGGCCCGTGAGCAGGGAGGGGGCAGGTGTCTGGCGTCCCTCCAGCCCTGCCCGCCCGCCAGCCTGGGCACGGTGACGTCACGGCCCTCAGAGCCGCCGGCCGGCCCACCCGGGGCCATAAATGCCCACTTCCGGCCGCAGGCACCTCCTGACGCAAGCACTCAGCGCAGTAAAGACCAGACGTCAGCCCAGGGCTCACATCCGGTGCCCGCCGCTGGCAGGGCAGAGAGGCCCGGGCCTGGACCCCAGCTGCTGTCCCGGCCTTGGTTCTGAGACCCCAGACATGACTCCTGGGCCCCGGGGGAGGCTCCGTGTTCAGAGATCCCAGGACACCCGTCCCGACAGCATCCCTGGCCTCTTACCAGACAGGCGCCATGGCCAGGGGCTGCAGGGGGCAGGAGGGGACTGCGAGGGTGGGGCAGGAGCCGGGCAGAGGGCTAGCCCCACGGCAAAGAGGCGTCTGAGCCCCGGGGCCCGCTGAGAACGGACCCGAGCTAGATGCCAGGACGGCGCAGCCTCCAGGCTGCCTGTTGTCCAAGAACCGGACAGTCATGCTGGGGGAGGCACAGAACCTGACCGCCCCCCGCACTGCTGGTGGGTGTGACCCCCAGGGCAGCGTGTGGGAAAGGGCGCGGAGGGGCCTCAGAACCCTTCCCACCCGCCCGCCGCCTGAGCGGGCACTCCGCCTCCCGCACCCCCAGAGGCCAGCAGGCGGGCCTCCCTGCTGCTGCACGTGTTCACAGCGGCTAAGAGGGGAGAACCCAGCGTCCATCCGCGGACGACGCTCACACGGAGGACGACGTTCGGGCACGCTGAGCGTGACTGCCCCTTGAGGACATGATGCTCCGAGAAATAATCCAGGCACAGAAGGACAGATGCTGTCTGACTCCCCCACAGGAGGTCCCTGGAGGGCTCGCATCCTTAGACACTGGAAGCGGACAGTGGGCCGGGGGCTGGGGCCGTGAGGGGAGAGGAGTGAGTGTCCAGTGGAGACGGAGGATCCGTTCGAGAAGATGATCAGGTTCTGGGGACGACAGGGGGAGGCACAGCCAGGGGAATGTCCTGGTGCCCTGGACTGTGCCCCCAGAAGTTCTGTGTTAAGTGTCCTTTACCAAAACAAAAGAAATTTTTTAAGAGAAAATTTATTTGAAGTAATAAGTAAATAAAAGCAGGTCAGGGAAGCAGCCCCCATCTGAGACCCTCGGGGGAGGGGGGAAGAGAGGGGCGGGTCTGTTGAGCGGGGCTCCAGAGCAGTAGCACCTCCGCACGGGGCCGCCCGCCCTCCTCAGGGTCAGAGTCCCCAAGGAGGACGAGGACGAGGTCTCCCTCCTCCCTGACGACCGGACAGACTGCCCCAGGACAGACTGCCCCAGCTGAAGACCCCTCCACAAAGAGCTCGGCTTATGAGGGTGATATCTCTCAGTATTCGCCATGTTAGGCAATAAAAATGAGAAAAATTTTAAATGTTTGTTATTTCAGTTAAAAATTAAATATACTACATGCTGACATAAATAAGCTCTTTACCAAAAGCCCTGTTTTCCAAAATAAAAATGCAGTGAGAAGAGCGGCATGAATACATGTCTTCACGAATCTCCCTGACGTCGGGCTTCCCAGCAGCAGCTGGACCCCATCCCCGTGTCCACCTTCGTTCTGTTGGGGACACCATCCTGGTTGAAGCATCCAGAGAAACCCGGCCTCGCCCAGACACACAGCTAGAAACCAGGAGCAGGTGAGCGGCCCTTTCGGGTCATCGAGGACATTCTCCCCCGATCGACACTGAACGCCAGCTTGGGGCATCTCTCCGGGCGGCCGCCGTCTGGATGGGGAACCCACCCCGGGCACGGCTCACTGGGGCCCCAGGGACTCTTGGTCCCTCCCGCTCCAAGGGTGGGTCTCTGGCCCCTGTGACTCTGTGACGTCGCGCATCAGTTGTTGGAAAATGCGGATTCAGAGCCTCCCTTTCCACGTCCACATGGGACTCACAGCAGCATCGCACACTCGAGAAGGGCCTGCAGGTCGGGGAGCTGTCTCACTGATGCTGGCAGGCTCCAAAACTCTAATTTCCAGTAGAGAGCTAGAATTTACCATGGCAACAAAGACTGTCTGCTGTTTGTCTTGTTTGGGGGCAAACGCCTGCCAAGACCCCAGGTGTGAACAGCATGGCTGGCCCAGAGTGGGTCGGGGTTCGTCCGTCGCCCGAGTGAGCGCTGCAGGAGGGTGGCACCCGAGGGCTCTCGCCCAGGGCCCAGACTGGAGTCTGCTACGTCAGGGGCATTTGCCGGCTCACCCCAAGGCCCCGGGCTCGCTCGGGCACTTCCTCCCAGGGGTGTGTGTGAGGGGGTCCTGCCATGGGCACACCAGGATCCTCACCGAGGAGCCAACAGCTTCACCCCCCGGGGCTTCTGCACCATCCGTGCCCGCAGGAGCCCCGTGAAAAAGGCGAACGACTTCTCAGTCTTGTTATGAAACTAGCTCAGCGCTCCGGCCTCCCCCAGGGGTGTCTCGGGGGCCGTGCTGGAGTGGGACAGGGCACCCTCCTGAGGGCTGTTACAACCGCCCACTGAAGGCTGCTGCCTGGGTGCGACTGCGCAGGGCAGCCAGCCAGGAGCTGGCGGAAACCCCATGACCTCCCTGCTTTCAAAACTAGCCAGCGAGAGAGTCGTTTCCTAGGCAGGTTGATAAGGAGTCTGCTGCTGCTGCTAAGTCGCTTCAGTCGTGTCCGACTCTGTGCGACCCCATAGACGGAAGCTCACCAGGCTCCCCCGTCCCTGGGATTCTCCAGGCAAGAACACTGGAGTGGGTTGCCATTTCCTTCTCCAATGCATGAAAGTGAAAAGTGAAAGTGAAGTCGCTCAGTTGTGCCCGACTCTTAGCGACCCCATGGACTGGAGCCTACCAGGATCCTCCGTCCATGGGATTTTCCAGGCAAAAGTACTGGGGTGGGGTGCCATTGCCTTCCCCGGATAAGGAGTCTAGGGGTCCCCAAGGAGAGAGGGGTCTAGAATTCTCAAGGAGGAAGAAAGGACAAACCTTTTTTTCCTTCTCTACATTCCTTAGGATTATATAACAATAATGTATCCTGCCTGAGGACAGTCTTTGGATTCAACCTTCTGGCTAATTCTGTTATCTTAAAATGTAAATTATGGGAGTAGGTCTGATGAGGTCTTTACAACCTCCAGACATTTTTTGGATTATATAACTTCATCCTTAACACTAGCAAGGTACTCTTTCTGCCCTCTTCTAATGCCTATGTCAGAAGCTTTCTCTATCTCCTTTATACTTGAATAAAACTTTATTGCACAAAAGCTCTGAGCAATCAAGCCTCGTCTCTGGTCCCAGATTGAATTCTTCTCCTCCAGTGGCCAAGAATCCCGGTGTCTTCGCGTGATTCAACAACAACCTTTCACCAGGAGAGGTTGTTTCTGCCTCAAACGACCACCACCTTCCTCGACCCCCGGCCGCGCTCCCAGCTCAGGCTGGGCAGTGGCTGAGTGGATGCACGCAGGCCGACCACCACCTTCCTCGACCCCCGGCCGCGCTCCCAGCTCAGGCTGGGCAGTGGCTGAGTGGATGCACGCAGGCCGACCACCACCTTCCTCGACCCCCGGCCGTGCTCCCAGCTCAGGCTGGGCAATGGAGTGGATGCACGCAGGCCCAGCCTTTGGTCCACTGGTGGCCTGTCCAGGTCTGCGCCCCACTGTTGGGTGGGTGGGCTTCACTGCAGCCCCGGGCCCCCTGGAGAGCCCAGCCCCCACCGGCCCCTCCCCAGGGCCGCAGAGGAGCCCGCCGGGACCTGGGCAGGCAGTCAGTGACACCTGAACTCTCAAGGAACAAACAAAGGTGCCCGTTCCTGGGAAGGGCTGACAGCTGGGGGCCAGGCTGGGGGGAAAGTCCAGCAGGGAGGGTCAGCGGTCCAGACCGCAGCCCCACCCCGCCCCAGTTTATGGCCAGGTCCTGTTGGGGCACTGTTCCAGCACCCCCGCCCTTCCTCCTCCAGCGGCTTCTGGGGGCCCATAGAGGGTGCAGGCCAGGAGGGAGCTCCCCAGAGAGCAGGACACGGGCAGCTGCTCCCTGGTCCAACTCAGAGTCGGGGGCGGGGTCAGGGCGAGTGGAGGACAGGCGCCCCCTCGGCCCAGGCTGCCTACCCTCTGCCCTGTGCGCCCTGACCAGGCACAGGGCCACACACTCGGGGTGTAGCCTCGACGGGGACCCGCTTGCTTCCCCTGAGCCTCGGGTGTTAAACTTGCTTAGGAAGGGGGGACAGGATCAGCCCAGAGGCCCAGGGGGCTTCTGAGAGGCAGGTTAGGGCAGGGGTAGGGGCGGGGCACAGCTTGGGCACAGGGCTGGGTCTGAGGACTAGAACGTCAGAACCAAGGGGCCTTGCAGAGGAGGTACTTAGGATCAGGACCCCAAGACCACCATCAGCCACCCAGCAGCCGGGCACACTGCCCTGGGAAGCAGCGAGGGCACCCACCCCATGCGGCAGAGCCTCCAGGAGAATCTGGGGGCCTCCTCATCCCTGCACCCTTTCCCAGGTCAGGGACTCACGGCCACAGCCGCTAACCACTCCCTCTGGTCAGGGCCCAGGGGACCACCAGGGGGATCCATTGCCCTCAGGCCCAGAGCTGCCAGGTGGGGCCACCAGGTGCCCCTTACAGCTGATGAGCCGGTGCCCAGGCCGCCCACCTGGCTCTGCCCTGGAGGGTGGGGCGCTGAGATGCAGACGCTGGGGCCTACCTCTCCAGCCACAGGTAAGATCACTGGGAAATCACTTCCTCCAGGCTCATCTATGGGCTGGGGAGGAGGGGGAGGGAGCAATGTCCACACCTACCCCCACAAGCCCCTGCAAGTCGCTCCCCCAGGCAGCCTGCAGGACCCCACACAGCTAGGGTAAGGGAGGGGCAGGGCAGGGAGCGGGTGCTTGGCACAGCCATGGCGAACTTGGAGAGTTCTCTCAGCCATGGAGAGCTCCATCCTAGCACCCCTGATGCTAGTGAATGTGTGGGAAGAGGAGTCTGGAACCGGGCCCTCCCGGGGTTCCAGGTCCTCCCCAGGTCCTCCCAGGCCCTCCAAACCAGCCCACTCTTTGCTTCCCGGGCCCCCCACCCTCAACAGGCTCTGCATACAGCTGCTGCTGCTAAGTCGCTTCAGTTGTGTCCAACTCTGTGTGACCCCATAGACGGCAGCCCACCAGGCTCCCCTGTCCCTGGGATTCTCAAGGCAAGAACACTGGAGTGGGTTGCCATTTCCTTCCCCAACTCGTGAAAGTGAAGAGTGAAAGTGAAGTCGCTCAGTCGTTTCTGACTCTTAGTGACCCCATGGACTGCAGCCCACCAGGCTCCTGTGTCCATGGGATTTTCCAGGCAAGAGTACTGGAGTGGGGTGCCATTGCCTTCTCCGTGCATACAGCTGGCACTCAGTAAAAGCTTGCAGTTTTTCTGTGGTGGAGGGCGGTTCCATTGCACACTGTGGCACTTCGGGCCTGTGTGGGCTGCTACCTCCAGCCCCCACCTGCACCCTCCTGCCAGAGGGTGGCCTTGGGTGGGGTGGGGTCCTGGGGGTGGTCCCCCCAGACCCAGGCAGAACCTTAGGCTGGGGTGCAGGGGCAAGGGGTACTGTCCCCCTGGGGGCTGCAGGGACCTGGCGGCAAATGGGGGTCAGCTCTTAAACTGCCCATCACCGTGGAGGGCCATGAGCAGCCGAGGCGGGTGGAACAGACCTCCTGTATCTGGGGTCTGGGGTCTTGGCGGCAGCTGCCCCTTCTGCACGTTCACAGAGATGGGCTGGGAGTGGGCGGGGGCCTGGCACAGCTGTGCAGAACTGGCGACCACCAGGTCCCTCGGATCAAGTCCAGAGGAGCGCCACCTCCCACCCCAGAGCCCCACCTCCCACCCCGGAGAACCGCACAGGCCCTGCCAGGCCCCGAGGTCCCAGGAGCCAGAGGCCGCAGGGCCCCCCAGAGCCATCTCGTCGTTGCCCACTACAGTCCTTCCTCTGGGCGCTCCCGCAGTCAGACATGCAGGGAGCTCACCGCCCCTCGTCCCAGCATCCCAGGCAAGCGCGCGCCTTGGTCAGCGCAATCGGACTAAGGAAGGTCGCAGGCGCGCAAGCACCGGGATGCAGACGTTGGCCAGCAGGTGGCGCGCGTCGCCCGCACAGCCGCCCAGAGGGAAGTCTGCGCATGTGCACTCCTGCACCGGGGCGTGGGAGGGCCTGATCGGGGGGCGTGGTTCAGTGAGCGGGTCACGCCCCCTCGGAACGCCCCGCGTGGGCGTGGCTTGAGTGGACCTCGCCTACCCGGAGATGCGCGGGGTCTGCGCCGGCCTCAGGGCCCCCTGCAACCGGGTTGGGGATCAGTCCAAAGGCGTCTCGCCATCCCCTGACCCCACTTGTCTCCGCATCGTGACCCTGTGACAGGTGAGCAGCGCGTGCTGCGGAGTCAAAATCCAGCTTCCGGGGCTCACAGGCTGGACCGGAGGGACCTCTGCCTGACCTTGGACAGGTCACTGGCCTCCCAGTGATGGCTGGGAATCATCAGTCGCTCTAAGCATCACACCTGCTGGGGACCCTTCCCCAGCTGACCAGCCCGCCCTGCTGGTCTGGCCCTGGGCCCTCCCTGCCTGGCCCTACCCCACAGAGGGCCGCCCACCTCTGCACCTGCACAGGGAGCCAGGTGGCAGCCTGCCAGTGTGGGGGAAATGGACAACCCGATGGCCTCCGTCCTCCAGAGAGCTCCCACCCAGTGGTCGTGGGGTTCTGCCTACAGCCTCCGGGGATGGTCAGGGCTCTGAGACCTCAGTCCCCACCCTAGAAGGCCCTTTGCAAACAGGCTACCAGGAGCCCACCTAGCCTAAACCCCCAGGGGAGCCAGGGGGCAGGATGAAGGCAGCAGGGCCCACACTGCCAGCTAGTCCCTAGGGCAGGGGATGTGTGAGGGTTCAGAAGTGTCCAGAGTGACCGCCCCAGCTCTGGGGTGGGAAGAGGTGGGACCCTGCCTGGAGTCGGCCACAACACCACCCCCTCCCCTGGGGCAGTGACGCTGGACTGGAATCTGTCCCCGCTTCCCCCAGAGAGGAGCCTGTCCACCCCAGCGTGGCCACGTGTCCTCGGCATAGTGACCGTACAGAGAGCCCCTGACGCCCTGCCTTCCCATGGTGGGGAGCGCAGCCTTCAATGGTGACCCCCCCAGGTGGGGTGACCCCCCAGGAGGCCAGGGCTGGAACCGGAGCCAGGTCCGGGTGACGCAGTGTGGTGGGAGCGAGCCTCAAGGAAGCGGATGTGGCCTTTGCACCAGCAGATTACTGAGCCCGGTGAGCAGGAAAGTCAACAAAAAGCTCTCAAGGAGCAGCTGGGGGACCTGCCCTGCCTGTCACCCGTGGGTCAGCATCACCCCAGGGGCAGCCGCACAGGGATGGGGCCCCGTGGGCAGCGCTGGACTCCAGGCAGCCCCACCGACCAGACATGTGAAGGGCAGAGCCTGGCGTGGGGCGTGAGCGTGGGCTGCGGTAGCGGCCATGGCCACACTTGTCACTGTTGCTGGAAGCCCACCCTTGTTCTCCAAGTTGTGAGTGCTCGGTGAGGCTATGCCCAGAGGGCGGGGCCGGCTCAGGCCAGCCAGGCCCAGGCCTGCGGGTGCGACCTTCATCTCAGTGATGCCCAGAAGGAGGTGGGGGGAGACTCCTACCCAGGGGTGGTCCCCCAGCGGGGGCGGGGACAGTGCTCCAGCTCAGAGGGTGAACCCACAGCCTCTGGAGGCCCCCAGCAACGGCAGGCAGGACCCCTGAGATGGGCCCAGGACGTCTGCAGGATGGAGGGTGCAGGCAGAGCTTCGGGAGGAATGGGCCTGCCCCCGGCTCCCCAAAAGATGAGCAAAGCACACAGAGTAGCCCCCAAAGCGGAGTCTCCAAAGGGCAGGCGGCCCCCTTTGAAGATGCACACTCTCACAGGTAGAGGTGCTGACCCCAGCCTCAGAAGGGGGCCTGACGCGCAAGCAGGGCTCTTACGGACATAACTGCTTCCGGTGACGTCACCGAAACAGGCGGGCCCTCCCCCGTGTGGCGGGTCCTCATGAAGAGGGGCGAGGGGCATGTGGCTCAGACACACAGCGAGAACGCCACCTGAAGATGCAGGCAGAGATGGGATGATGCGTCCACAGGCCACGGAACCCCAAGGGTGGCCAGGAAGCACCGCGGGGAGGGGCAGGTCGTGGACGGGACGCTCCTCCCAGCCTCCAGGAGTCAGCTCTGCTGAGGCCTGGCCCTCAGACGTCAGCCTCTAGAACCGGGAGGTGATAAACGCCAGGCGCCCAGGCCGCCTTGGAAAAGTAAAACGGAAGGCCCCTCCAGGAGGGGGAGGCGCCGGCAGGGCCCGAGTCGGCAGCGTGGCTGTGGGCGGGGCTCCCGGGGCCGCGCCTTCCTTCCAGCCCTTCCCTGCATTCCCCACGTTCTGTCAGCACCTGTGAACCACGTGACAAGGTTTACCAACCAGATCAGATCAGATCAGATCAGTCGCTCAGTCGTGTCCGACCCTTTGCGACCCCATGAACTGCAGCACGCCAGGCCTCCCTGTCCATCACCAGCTCTCGGAGGTCACTCAGACTCACATCCATCGAGTCAGTGATGCCATCCAGCCATCTCATCTTCTGTCGTCCCCTTCTCCTCCTGCCCCCAATCCCTCCCAGCATCAGAGTCTTTTCCAATCAGTCAACTCTTATCATGAGGTGGCCAAAATACTGGAGTTTCAGCTTTAGCATCATTCCTTCCAAAGAAATCCCAGAGCTCATCTTCAGAATGGACTGGTTGGATCTCCTTGCAGTCCAAGGGACTCTCAAGAGTCTTCTCCAACACCACAGTTCAAAAGCATCAATTCTTCGGCGCTCAGCCTTCTTCACAGTCCAGCTCTCACATCCATACATGACCACAGGAAAGACCATAGCCTTGACTAGGTGAACCCTTGTTGGCAAAGTAATGTCTCTGCTTTTGAATATGCTATCTAGGTTGGTCATAACTTTCCTTCCAAAGAGTAAGCGTCTTTTAATTTCATGGCTGCAGTCACCATCTGCAGTGATTTTGGAGCCCAGAAAAATAAAGTCTGACACTGTTTCCACTGTTTCTCCATCTATTTCCCATGTAGTGATGGGACCAGATGCCATGATCTTCGTTTTCTGAATGTTGAGCTTTAAGTCAACCTTTTCACTCTCCACTTTCACTTTCATCAAGAGGCTTTTTAGTTCCTCTTCACTTTCTGCCATAAGGGTGGTATCATCTACATATCTGAGGTTATTGATATTTCTCCCAGCAATCTTGATTCCAACTTGTGTTTCTTCCAGTCCAGCATTTCTCATGATGTACTCTGCATATAAGTTAAATAAACATGGTGACAATATACAGCCTTGACGTACTCCTTTTCCTATTTCGAACCAGTCTGTTGTTCCATGACCAGTTCTAACTGTTGCTTCCTGACCTGCATACAGATTTCTCAAGAGGCAGATCAGGTGGTCTGGTATTCCCATCTCTTTCAGAATTTTCCACAGTTTATTGTGATCTACACAGTCAAAGGCTTTGGCATAGTCAATAAAGCAGAAATAGATGTTTTTCTGGAACTCTCTTGCTTTTTCCATGATCCAGCGGATGTTGGCAATTTGATCTCTGGTTCCTCTGCCTTTTCTAAATCCAGCTTGAACATCAGGAAGTTCACGGTTCACATATTGCTGAAGCCTGGCTTGGAGAGTTTTTAGCAGTACTTTACTAGCGTGTGAGATGAGTGCAATTGTGCGGTAGTTTGAGCACTCTTTGGCATTGCCTTTCTTTGGGATTGGGATGAAAACTGACCTTTTCCAATCTTGTGGCCACTGCTGAGTTTTCCAAATTTGCTGGCATATTGAGTGCAGCACTTTCACAGCATCATCTTTCAGGATTTGGAATAGCTCCACTGGAATTCCATCACCTCCACTAGCTTTGTTCGTAGTGATGCTTTCTAAGGCCCACTTGACTTCACGTTCCAGAATGTCTGGCTCTAGGTCAGTGATCACACCATCATGATTATCTGGGTCGTGAAGCTCTTTTTTGTACAGTTCTTCTGTGTATTCTTGCCACCTCTTCTTAATATCTTCTGCTTCCGTTAGGTCCATACCATTTCTGTCCTTTATCGAGCCCATTTTTGCATGAAATGTTCCTTTGGTATCTCTGATTTTCTTGAATAGATCCTTAGTCTTTACCATTCTGTTGTTTTCCTCTATTTCTTTGTATTGATCGCTGAAGAATGCTATCTTCTCTCTTCTTGCTATTCTTTGGAACTTTGCATTCAGATGTTTATATCTTTCCTTTTCTCCTTTGCTTTTCGCTTCTCTTCTTTTCACAGCTATTTGCAGGATGGGAAAAAACACGTAAGGTTGACTGTGGTCAAGACACTGGACGTCAGGCAGCAAAGAACAGGGAATGCAGAGGAGATGGGCACTCATGAGGTGGGTGCCAGCTACAGTTTCCTGGCCACTGCCCTGAAACTGCTGCCAGAACAAGGTGTGGGGAGGGACTGAGGCTCCTGGGGACAAGATGGGTGGAGTTCAGGGGATGCCGGAGAAGACGGGGCTGCACAGAGCAAGCCCTGGGCAGGCAGAACCCCGAGCCCCATGGGGCAGGGCACGCAAGTGAGGGGTGTGCCCAAGCTGGGAGGGGCCACCTGCAAGGACGGGGGAGCAGCAGCCAGGGCCCCCACGGGCAGGGGGCAGGCCCCCCAGGCCACGCTGGCAAGCCCCAGGATCACAGTGCAGCAGGCAGACGGCCCCTGCCCTGCCCACAGAGCAGTGTGCCAGCCCCATCAGCGGCCCACCAGAGCAAGACCTGTCAGGCCAGACAGCACCCACAAGCCTCGACCATGTCCTGCACAGAGCCCAGGATGCAGAGCAGGCTGAAAGCACCTGCCGCACAGGGCAAAAGTCATGGCATCTGGCATCCAATCAAGCTGTATCCCAGAAGGGCAGAGAAAAGGGACCGTTCAACCCACAATCAGGAGAAAAATCAGTCATTCAAAACCAGCCCGAATCTGACATTGATGTTAGAATGAGCAGACAAGGATGTTAAAACGGTTATTATAAGTATGCTGCTGCTGAGTCGCTTCAGTCATGTCTGACTCTGTGCGACCCCACAGATGGCAGCCCACCAGGCTCTCCCATCCCTGGGATTCTCCAGGCAAGAACATTGGACTGGGTTGCCATTTCCTTCTCCAATGCATGAAAGTGAAAAGTGAAAGTGAAGTCTCTCAGTCGTGTCCGACTCTTAGTGACCCCATGGACTGCAGCCCACCAGGCTCGTCCATCCATGGGATTTTCCAGGCAAGAGTACTAGAGTGCGGTGCCGTTGCCTTCTGCGTATTATAACTATAGTCGCCTCCAATTAAATTAAAGTAAAAAATTATACTCCCTCTGTTCAATTCATAAAGCATAGAAAATAAGCATAGATTGCCCATGTTAAGTAGAGACAAGGAAGATAAATATATATATATATATATATATATATATAAAATCTAAATTATGGTTCTAGGGATGAAAACCATGGCCACGTACGAGATGAAGAGCATGCCGAAGGGGTTAACACCCATTAGACCCTACAGATGGAGAAGGAAATGGCAGCCCACTCCAGTGTTCTTGCCCGGAGAATCCCAGGGACGAGGGAGCCTGGTGGGCTGCCGTCTATGGGGTCGCACAGAGTTGGACACGACTGAAGTGACTTAGCAGCAGCAGCAGACCCTACAGAAGAAAAGGTGTGAACCTGAAGAACAGCGATAAAAACTACCCAAAACAAAACACAGAAAGACAGAAGAATCCAAAGAATAAACAGCTCATGCGTGAGCAGTGGGGAAACTTTAATCAGTTTAATTTATGTGCAACTGTTTCTACAAAGGAGAGAGGGACAGGAAACAGACGGGAGAAATAATGGCCAAAATTTGTTCAGAATAGTGAAAACAGAAGCCCAGATACGAGACACTCAATAGCCCCGAGTTCAAGAAACATGAGGAAAACTGTATGAGACAAGTCCTCATGTTGCTGAAGCCAGTGATGAACAGAGGATCTAAAAGGAAGAACTTCTCTGGCAGTCCAGTGGCCAGGCCTCTGCACGCCCGAGGCAGCGGGCTGGGCTCCTCCCTGCTCGGGGGACGGGGTCCCACATGCCACACCAAAGACGCCATGTGCCACAGTGAAGGCCCGAGGCCCTGCCGGGGGCTTCCCCAAAGACCCGCCTGCCATCGCGGGGGAAGCGGGTTTGGTTCCTGGTCTGGGAGGGTCCCACGTGCAGCAGGGCGACTGAGCCTGTGAGCCACAGCTCCCAAGCCCGAGTGTGCAGAGCCACAGGAGACAGAGAAGCCGCTGACGTGAAAAGCCCAGACGCGGGACTCGAGGGCGGCCCCCACTCAGGTGGAGAGGCCCTCGCCTAGCAGTGAAGCCCCAGCATGGCTGGTTAATTCATTAAAAGGGCATCTCACATGCCATAACCAAGCCCTGGTACCGCCACATAAATCATTTTTTAAAGAAAAAGACTTTCCTGAAGTCCAGTGGCTAAGACTTCACACTTGCAATGCAGGGGCCTGGGTCTGACCCCTGCTCGGGGAGCTAACCTCCCACACGCTACATGATGCGGCCAAAATAAAAAGCCACGTTGAGGGAGCGGGGCAGCACACAGAAGATGAGGAGCCAGCAGAACCAAGAGAGCGGCCATCCTGCAAAGCCCTGTCCAGACTCAGAGGCAAAGTGAGGCTGTTCTCAGACCTGCCGTCGCAGGAGGGGCCACGCCGGTCCTCTGGGCAGAAGGAAATGATCCCCGGCGGTAGCATGGGTCGCACAGAGATGGAAGCGGCTGGATGGCAGTCTCGTGGATAAATACAGGCTATTTAGGATTTTTTGCTCATTTTATTTAAATCTCTTTAAAAGAGAACTAAATAACAATAATAACCCTGTAGTTAGTGAGGGTCTGTAAGGGGTGAGAGTGAAGCACACACAGAGTTTGGGGCGGGGACAGGAGGTCAGCGCTGCACGGTCCTCTCACACGCGTGTCTCTGAAGGTGGATCTGACCCTGAAAGCGACGAAAAAACAAGATGAAAGGTCACAGCAAAGCAGCAGCAAAGGAGGTAAAGTGAATCGTGAAAAACTGCTCAGTGGATCCAGCACGAGGCAGAAGAGACGGAGGAGGAGAACGCAGCTCCCGAGGCGGCAGGTTCAACTGACCCGGGTCAGCAGCTGTGCTCAGCGCAGCCTCGGAAACCCCACGACAAGCGGACAGCCCTGCCCGGGCCAGGCTGCGTGAACGAGCGGGCCCTGAAGGAGGTGAGCTCCACACAAAAGGGAGCCCACTCAAAGCAGAAGGACAGGAAAAGACGTGCAGACACGCACCAGAGAACGCAGCGGCGATGGAACACCAGCAAAGCAGAGTTTGGAGCAGAGGACACCGGTAGGGATAAACAGGGGGGTCACGTCATAAGGAGAAAATCTGACTTCTCAGATGCAACACTGGAAGCACAATCCATAGAAGAAAACTTGGTGAGCTAGCTTTTGTCAAGATTAAGAACTTCAGCTTTTTAACAAACATAGAAAACAGACTTATGGACTCGGGGAGAGGGGAGGAGAGGGTGAGATGTATGGAGAGAGTGGCTTACACGGAGAGAAGCTTACATGACCATGTGTAAAATAGCCGACAGGAATTTGCTGTCTGGCTCAGGAAACTCAAACAGGGGCTCTGTATCAACCTGAGGGGTGCGGTGGGGCGGGAGAGGGGGAGGGAGGTTCAGGAGCGAGGGGACGTACGTGTGGGGGACTCATGCTGAGGTTTGACAGAAAACAAGAGAATTCTGTAAAGCAATTATCCTTCAATAAGAAATTAATTAAAAGAAAAAAACGTCAACTCCCTGAAAGATACTATTCAGGATTAAAAACACAAACCACCTGCTAAGGCAAGGACACGGGTTCAGTCCCTGGGCCCGGAAGACCCTGCGTGCCGCGGGCGCTACATCTGTGTGCCACAACTGCAGAAGCCCACAAGCCCCAGAAACCGTGCCCCCAAACAAGAGGCCGCCCAGGGAAACCTATGCCCCACGGCTGGAGAGCCGCCCTGCTCACTGCAGGCAGAGGGGGCCCACATGCAGCGGAGAAGACGCAGCCCAGCCAGAAGTAAGTCAGAATATAGATTTTCAAGACAAGCCACAGACTAGGAAAAAAACCTTTGCAAAGCCTGTACCTGGTAAAGAATTTGTATCCAGAATAGATTTTTTTAATCTCTCAAATTGGTTGAATAACAAGCAGATAATCCAATTATTTTTAACATGCAAAGATGTGAAGGACACTTGACCAAAGAGGACATACAGATGGCAGGTAAGCATGTGCATGTGAGACCCCACTAATTGTAAGACTGGCTAAAACTTGAGAGACTGACTGTGCCAAGTGCTGGCAAGGACATGGAGGAACCGGAAATCTCATCTGTGGTGGGCGGGGTTGCGGTGGTGGGGCCACCCTTGAGAGCAGTTAGTTTGGCTTGAAAATTCCAACAGATGCCAACTGTACAGTCCAGCCCTGCCCTAGTGTCTACCCAAGAGAGACAGGAACACGGATGCCAAGTGTACCATCCAGCCATGCCCTGGTGTCTACCCGAGAGAGACAGGAACACGGATGCCAAGTGTACCATCCAGCCATGCCCTGGTGTCTACCCAAGAGAGACAGGAACACGGATGCCAAGTGTACCATCCAGCCATGCCCTGGTGTCTACCCGAGAGAAACGGGAACACGGATGCCAAGTGTACAGTCCAGCCATGCCCCGGTCCAGAAGCCCCCAGTGGCCCCCAGTGGGGGATAGAGGAGCAGACGGGCTCACCCAAACCGGGACGACTGCTCGGCAACAAGAGGGGGCCAATGACTGGATCGAACTACAACGTCGAGGAATCTCAAAACATTTCACCCAAAAAGCTGAGTGAAAGAAGCCAGACCAAAAAAGTACATACTGCATGATACCATTTACGTAAAATTCTAGAAAATGCAAATGAATGTGTGGTGACGGAGAGCAGGTCCACAGCTGCTGCAGGCTTGGGACAGGTCATTCCCAAAGGGGCACAGGACACTTCTGGGGACAGAGGAGGCGAGTGCTGTCCTGGAAGGTGGTGCCGTTTTCACGGGTGTGCTTGGGTTGAAGCTGATCAAACGGGACTCTTGAAGGATGGGCAGACTCCTTCCATGGTGCTTGGCAAATATCTGGCCTTTTTTCCCGCAGACTGAAGGTTGGAGGCAGCCCGCACCAGGAGGGTCCAGAGGCACGATTCTCCCGCAGCCTTTGCTTACCTGTCTCCAAGTCGCACCCTGGCAGTTCTCACGGTGCTTCCAACTTCTTCGTCTTTCTGTTTGTTGTGGTGACCTGTGGTATCCGTGATCTTTGCTAAGAGCTCCTACAATGGTTAGCATTTTTCAGCAATAAAGCATTCTTTCTTTAAACTTTTTATTTTATGCCGGAGGATGGCTGATTAACAACAGTTTCGGGTGTACAGCAAAGCAGCCCCGCCGCATATACACGTATCCGTTCTCCCAGCAATAAATCATTTTAAATTAGGCTAAGTGCATGGTGTGGGTTTGCTTGTTTGTTTTTTGGCTGTGCTGGTCTTCGTTGTGGCATCCGGGCTCGCTGGCCATGGAGCACAGACTTAGCTGCTGCACGGTATGTGGGGATCTTAATTTCCCAACCAGGGATTGAACTCACAACCCCTGCTTTGCAAGGTGGATTCCTGACCACTGGACCACCAGGGAAGTCCTGGAGTGTGTGTTTTAGAAATCGTGCTACTGCACACTTAGGAGCTGGAAACAAAACATCACGTGACCATCATGATGCCATCTGGGCATTGCTGTATCTGGAACTGACCTGCAGTGTCTCCCAGGTCTGCCTATTCATGCATTTTGTGTGTGTGCTTGCTACATACCCACAGAGCTACGAAAAACAAGACCCACCCCCAAGTTATGCTTTTAACCTCTGGAAGGAGAAGCAGGGGCCTTCCCAGGCGGCACTAGTGGTAAAGAACCTGCCTGCTGATGCAGAAAACGTAAGAGACGCAGGTGTGGTCCCTGGGTCAGGAAGATCCCCTGGAGGAGGGCATGGCAACCCACTCCAGTGTTCTTGCCTGAGAATCCTATGGACAGAGGAGCCTGGCAGGCTACAGTCCATGGGGCTGCAAAGAGTCAGACAGGACTGAGGCGACTTAGCGGCAGCAGCAAGAGCCGGAGAAGCAGGAAGGGAAGGAAGAAGAAAGATCCGTCCTGAGCCTTGCACCCTGACCCCTTGCTCGGAACTACCCTGAGCGCTAAGATCACGGGTCACAGTGCCCAGCCCCCAGCGCCCAGCCCATAGCGGGCAGCAGCAGGGGGCCGGGAGTTGTGCCTCTGCGTCGGGTGGATCTGGAGTGCCTGGGGCTGGATCTGGAGTGCCTGGCGCCACCCCCCGGGACCCCTGCAGCCCCAGCCCTGCCCACCTGCCTCCCCCAGCCCCCAGGCCCCTGTCCTGCAGCCCAGGCCAGGCCCTCCAGTCCCATACGCTCTGGAGCCCCGAGCAGCTGCCTGTGTGCCCCAAGCCCAGCAGCTACTTGCTGCCCTGGGCCTGCAGGGACCCGCCTGACACCCCCCAGGCGGCCAGAGGGACCCATGGCCCCCGGACGGCAAGCCTGCCCCTGAGGCTCCCCGGGATCAGGGCCTGGCCTAAGTGGCCCCGGAAGCCCACCTGGTCCCATGTGGCACGTGCTGAGTCTCCGTGACCAGCCCGGCAGACCAGCCCCTGTAAGCCCGGGAGCCCGGCCCCGGGACCCTTCCCACCTGGTCTGCCCACCATCCCTGCCTCCTGCTGGTACCGGGTCACGGCCCCCACCTTCATTCTTGGTTCACCCCCTTCTCCTCTGGCTGGCACTTCTCCGCAGCCCCTCAGCACTGTCCCCTTGGCCACACAGGCGGCACTTCCTGCCTGGCCAAGGCCTCTCCCCAGTCCAACCCCGACTTTTGGCCTTGAAGGTCTGGCTGGCCCTCCTCTAGCCCACCTTCTCCAGGAAGCTTTCCTGGGCTACTCAAGGCTCTCCCCGCTGTGTCTGCCCTCAGAGACCACTTGATGTGTGCTTCTGGGAGTCCCACAGGGTCCTCCAACCTGATGGCCCTCACAACTCAGGACCACTTATTTCGGGCCGCATATTTGCATCTGCCCAAAATTCACACCGAGGTCGTGACCATGGGGCCCTCTGGTGGGCTCAGTGCCCCTAGAAGAGCAGATGCCCGAACTGCCCTCCCCACTCCACCAGGCACAGATGGGGCCCTCCCCAGAGCCAGCCCGGGACCTGACCCAGACCCCGGCAGCCCGGGCACAGAGCCACCAGGCCGGCTCTGTCCAGCAGCCCGACCTAGACCCTCTGCTAAGAATGCACTAACCCTAACCCCATCCTCCCCCCTCCCCCGTCCTCCCCCCTCCCCCAGTGTTGGGCGAGTGTGCACCCCGGGTCACACCCGCAGCAGCCGACAGACCCCCACCCTCCCCAAAGCCCCCTCATGGCCACCAGCAGAGCGAACATTCAGCACTGCCCACTCAGTGCCATGCCTGGAGGCCCCAGCAGCCCGATAACACCCCAACCCCGACGCGGGGCCCCCTGGAGATCCCTCCCGCCAGCCTTATCTGTTTGCTTTTCACCAACATCCGCCAGCTCTCAGCACAGCGAAGCTGGCGTTGGGGGGGCGGAATGGGAGAGGGTGGGGGGAGGGGCAGGGCGGGATGGAAGGTTTGGGGGCGTGATCAGCTGTGGAGGGGGGCCTCTGATCTGGACCAGAAGCTGCAGACGTCAGTGTCCCCCACCATCTTCGAGTGGAGCCTTTGGGACCCTCAAACGGGGGGCGGAGTGGGGGTTGAAGCCAGGAAACTGAGGGGGTGCCCCAGGTCCCCAGAGGCAGGGACGGGGTGCTGATGGGGCAGTGCTGGCCCCCTAGGAGGATCTGAGGTCCCCCAACCAGAGTGGGTGGCAGGCTGTGCAGAGTACAGGGGTCACGGAGAGGCGGGTGAGCACCGCCTCCTGGGAGCCAGCCTCTGGGACCCAGCTCCCTCCTCCCCAGCAGGAGAGCCAGGCAGCTAGGGCCCCTCCTGCAGGGCTGCGTGGGCAGCGGTGGGCACCCAGCCCCAGGCCCACTTTCCCAGCCCACCTCGGCTCATGTGCCCCTAAGCCTCCTTGGTCCCTGGTGAGGCCCCAGCCAGGCCAGGCACTAAAACGGACACTAAGGAGCCCAGGCCGAGGGCTGGGCCCAGGCAGGGGTGGGCAGGGAGCCTGTTCAGGGGCACAGCTCCACCCGGGGCTTGGACAGTGGCATCCCCGTCCCCAGGGCCCCCTACCCTGTGCCAAGGCCAGTTTTACACCTAACCCCCTCCATGGACACGAAGTTCTGTCCATCTGACGGTGCCATGAGGGAGCTGGGGACCACGAGCAGCGGGCTGCTCTGCAGGGACAGCCCCCTCCCCAAATCTGGGCCCAGGAATCTACAGGAAGAACTGGGACCCAAAGGCAGTGCTGGGGCCAGCAGGGAGGCCCTGGGCCCCTGGGAGGAATGCCCACCCCAGCCCCTTGCAGCACCCTCTCTGGGGGCCCCTCCCAGCCCCTTCTGGCTCACTGGCCCCACCACTGCCGGATGCAGGGCCGACTCCAGTAGCTGAGGGTGGGGGTCTCGAAGCAGGCTGGCCGGGGAGTGGACAGGAGGCCAGACAGCCACCGGTGAGGCGGCCAAGAGTGACAGGGAGGTCCTGGGCCCCTCCCAAGCCTCACGTGGCCGCTCCCTGCTGGCTGCAGGTGGGGGTCTCCAGGAGGGAGCTGTAGGCTCAAGAACCACAATGGGGGCACCTCCCCAGCTGGCCACACACAGGACGCCGGGGTGGGGCGGGCAGGGGAGGGGCAGGCGACTCCGCCCCAGCAGAGGTCCCTCGGGGAGACTCTGCTCGGGCCACTCTGGGCCCAGGGTCTCCAGGTCAGCACGTCTCCCCAGCGTCCGCTCTCAGGCCACGGAGGGTCCTGGTCCCAGGCCACTCGTGACCTCACCTTTATCCTGGGACTCAGCCAGTGGCTGTTCACCCCTGGCCTTGAAGCCCAGACAGTCGCAACCTTGCCCCCAGCTCAGCGCAAGGTCACTGCTGGCCCTGCGTGAACGCCCAGCTCCCCAAGGCTCCTGGTCATCACGGCCCCCTGTGCCACCCGGCCAGTTCACAAACAGGCCAGGGCGCAGGAGCCACAAGGCCGACCCCTCAGGACTGAAATTGAGCTGTGCTAAAGCCACCACCCTCGAGCCTCAGGGCCGCCAGAGTGACACGTGGCCCCCAACAGGAGCCTCTAGAGGCATCCACAGGCCGTGAGTGCAGAGTCCTCACCCGAGCCCTCAACCCCAACCCCGGGGAGCCGCAGCCTAGGGGTCGGTGCCCACCCTCCCAACTGAGCCAGGAGGCCGGGGAGGCCGCTGTGAGGCAGGGCCCCACAGCGGACAATCGCCCGCTCGTCTGGGCTCTGTCCCCAAGGCCGGCCGACGGGATGGTGGCGAGATGGCCACACACAGGCTTATCTCCGCACTGTTTGCTCAGCACATTCCCGCGCCCCCAGAGCAGTGACAACAATGTCCTGCTTTGTGATTTCCCGTGTGTAGAGAGGGAAACCCCTCCCAAGCACCCCCACACCACCCTCTCTGGGACAGAGCAGGACCTGGGCGCCAGCCGTGCTGAAGGCCAGAGCCGTTCACTCACTGCAGGGCCTGGGCCACCTGCGGTGCCAGATCCTGGGCCACACGTGCAACTTTTCCAGGAAACTCAGACCGAGTCACAAGTGCACACACACGGGCCTCTGTGGTCCAGGCCCCGGGCGCAGCCAACTGCAACCCGCTGACATCCAACCGGACATCCGGCTGGCGACGTCTGCCCCCTCGGGCTGCTGGGAGGTGACCCTGAACCCCAACAAGCGGACCCCTTGCCTGCCACAAACCCCGCCCTCTCCCTGGCCCGAGACCACGTGTGGGCCCCTCCAGGTGCTGGGACACACGGAACATGCGGGTGGCCCTGGGCGAGGGGCCTGCTGGGAGACGCCGCTGCCCCCAACATGCCGGGCTCAGTCTGGACGGAGGGGGGACTGGGTGGGGAGGGGCACCTGGGGCCACGTGTGGGAAGCTCAGGCAGCCAGTGCCAAGGCCCTGTGGCTGGGCGCCTGCTGGGGCCGAGCGGCAGGTGGGCACGTGGCCTGATGGAGGAGCTCGGGGGCCCCAGGAGGGTCCAGGCAGGGGGAGGGAACGTGTGCCGGGAGAGAGAAGGGCTTGGGGCTCTTTTCCACCACAGCCCCCCTACCCTCCTCTGGAGCCTCACGCTGCCCACCCTGGGCAGCACCCAGGCCCCAGGCCGACTAGTGGGGGTGGTCCAGTGGCCATCAGAGCCCTGCTTCCCTGCAGCCCCTCATCTGGGTGCACGCATCCTCCCGGAGGCCCCGCTAGGCGGAGGCCTGAGAGCAGGCCCACTCCCCTGCCCCTGAGGGACCCCAGCCCCCACCTGTCAGCCTGCCCTGAGCCTTCACCTGGAGCAGCCCTGGGGCAGCCCCCACCGAGGCCCCCGGCAAAGCGTGACCGACGGCCAAGGGCACCCAGTCACCCCCAGAACAAAGGCGGCTCTCAGCACCACCCCGCCTGCAGGGACAGCCACGGAGGTTCCAGGGCAGGCCCCCATCCGTCTGTGCCCACGCACCCCTAGTCCTGGGATGCCCGACGGGGTGCAGAGAGCAGTGGGGAGGGAGAGACGATAGAGGACATCCCGCCTGCCCGCCCCCTGGCCTTTAAACGCGATTCCACGAAACTGAAATTTCTTTAGGTGAGCACACAGCAGCTTCTGTACTTGTGAGCCAGGAGCAGGTGGCCAGGCTGTGGTCTGTGAGGTGTGGGGAGGCCCCAGACACAGATCCTCTGTGGAAGGAGCCAGGCCTAAACACCCCAAGTCTCTGTGGGCAGAACCCCCTCAGGAAGCGGGGTGCCCCCTCCATGCCGGCCCCTACTCAGAGCCAGGTACCCTGGAGAAGCTGGAGGATTCTGAACACCTGTGCCTCACCTCTCCCCTCGCCTGATCGTGACCCTCAGCTGACCCTCGCCCTGACCCCTTGCAGGGCTGGCATGTTAACTGCCCATGGACAAGTGCCCACCAGCACCCCCCCGCTTCCTGCTCCTCCAGATGCCGCCCCAGGAACCACATCCTTAGCCTCCCGCAGAGGGTGTGGGCACAGCCTCTGCTCCTCTGCCTAAAGGGGCCAGCACCCAGGGCTGGCCTTGGACTCCCCCAGAGATGCGCCCAGATGGGCAGCCCTGAGCATACCCAGTCTCTGCCACACCTGAGGTCAGCAGCTCAGAGCATGAGCGCGCTGCACCACCAGGGTCCCGGGAGGCCAGCCAAGAAGGCGGTTTCCAGGGGTGAGCTGGTCAACCAGGGTGGGTCCTCCCAGGTGGGGGTGGGCCTGGCAAGCTGGTGCCGTTTCAGGGACAAGGGTCCAGGTGAGAATGAAGCCCCCCAGGAGCCCTCCTCCCAGCGGCACCCTAGTGGGGAGCCCAGCATCTCCCCAACATGCCCCAGACACGCCCCTCTCAGTGCAGCTGAACGTGCCCCGGGAGACTCCTGGCAACCGCAGCTCGAGTAAACACCAGAGATGTTTGCGGGACCCCAGAGGGTGTGTGCCAGCCCCCTGCCCAGAGGTGAGTAATTATGGGGCTGCTGCCTGCTCAAGAATTTTCTAAAGGCCACGTCCTGATAAAGCAGCGCCGGAGATCCTGTTTGGCCGCTGTGGCGCCCGGCCGGCCGTGGCGTTGGGGGACGGAGCGTGGGGCTCGGCGGGCGTGGCGGGCGAGCCTCACCCTACATAAGGCGCTGGGCGCCTGCTCGGGTCGCACTGGTGCAGCCGGCCGCGGTGTCCCCCGCGGAGGCACGGGTCCAGCAGTGGCCGCTACCGCCTCGCACCATGCTCGGGCCTCGGCTGCTGCTGCTCCTCTCCTGCGGGGGGGCCCTGCTTGGCGCCGGTGAGTGGGGGCCGTGGGCACCGGGGGTGCCAGACCCCTCAGGGCCCCTCCGCGTGGGAGAGTCTCCAGGTCTTCTCGCCTCAGAGACTTGGCGGGAGGCAGGCGGGCCACGTGGACAGTGATGACCAGGAGATGACCGACGGGCCAGGGCGGCGTGTCCCTGCCCCACGGCTGCCCCACTGGCCGAGGCCCACATGTCCATGCAAGTCAGGGGGACAGGAGTCCCTCGGGACGCAGTGTGTGGGGCGGGGGACAGTGGTGGGGCCTCAGAGCCTGAAGTCTGGCACTGGCACGCCCCACCGGGCCCTGGGTCCTGAGAGGCCTCTGGGGTGCCCAGGGGCAGCCAGAGGGCGTGCAGGGCGCCTTGTGGGCACTGAAGTCAAAAGACTCGGAGAAAGCTGACTCCAGGGAGTCCTGGCTACTAATAGCAAGCCCGAGGTGGGCCCTGGGCCTCGGTTTCCCGGTCTGTAAAGTGGGGCAACACTCCCCCATGTGACGATGTGAGGATCAAAGAAACGGGGGCTGGAAGGGCCGCCCCACCCAGTCTCACCTGTCAGGCCATGGGGACACAGTCCCCCTCCTCCTCCTCCAGGCCCCTCGGCCAAGCACCCCTCAGAAGGGGCCAGCCCAGAGGGGTCACCCCATGGCCAGCGGAAGCCCTTCCTGTTGGCTGACAGCAGGCACCAGGCCTGACCCAGAGCCCGGTCTCGAGCCAGGAGGATGCCTACCACCTCAGCTCCTGCCCCACTGTGCCCCCTGGCAGCCCCAGGGCCCCTCTAACCTCAGTGTGGAGCCAGGGAGAGGTGCCCAGCCCGGGGGCAGGCTGTGAGGCCAGTGGGCAACCCTAGGCCCATTCCACCCCTTACCTCCCACGAAGCCCCTTCCGCACCCCCCAGGCACCAGCTTTCTCACCAGGGGTGGCTCTGAGCACCCAGGACCCCTGCCCAGCCAAGACTGCCTCCCTGGGCCCAATCCAGGCCCTGGGGACCCCCAGACCTGGGCCCAGAACCAGGGAGAGGGAGACGCCAGGAGCCAGACAGGGTGGGTGTAGGACACAGGGGTGGCGAGGGGCATGGCTTTGGAGCCATCGGGGTTTGGGCTGCGGACACGGTGGGGTTGGGGGTGGGACAGGGTCTCTAAGCGTTGACCCCGCGCTGGTCCCGGGGGAGGCGAGAGGGAGGCCCTGCCTTCCTGGACCAGAGGCTCCGACCTCAGGGTCTGGGGGCCGGGGACTCTGGGATGGAGGCCTCTGAGCGGGGCCCAGGCTGACCAGAACAGGCAGTGCAGGAAGGGCCGCCAAGCGTGCAGAAGGAACAGCGTGTGTGCCAGGCCCACAGGGCCCGTCAAGGGTGGCACAGCCGACATGACTCCAGGTGTTGTGGGGGCTGGTGGTAAGCCGAGAAGAGGTGCCAGGGGCACACCCGCGTGGTGGGTGCTGTAGGGGAGGAGGCTGGGTCACCACCCCTTCAGCTGGCTGGGGACCCCATGGCCATCGGTCAGGCGGGCCCGCTCCTGGTGCCACCCAGAGGGACGATGCAGGCAGCCACCATGCTGGGACTCGGGAGTCGGCATGGCCAGGAACCCGTGCACCCTGAGGCAGGGGGCACAGAGGGCCGGGGCAGAGAAGGGACCCCGGGGCGCACTCAGATGACCCTGCCACCTACCAGCACTGGGACCTCACCCCCAGATGTGGGCGGCCGCATGCTGACGGGGGGCCCTGTCCTCGCAGGTCTGGAGGACAGCTCCTCAGTGCCCCCAGGGCTCCACAGGGCAAAGGATCCCCCACAGCCAGATGAGGCTCATGGGCAGCCCCCCGTCCTGAGGAACTGCCCAGGGCACAGGGCCACAGCCCAGCTACAGGGCGAGTGTGGCCTGGAGTCTCCGCTGAGGGGAGACCCCAGCCCACCCCTCCCCCAGGGGAGATGAGCTTGTCCTGCCGAGGGGCCAGGGGTCCTGCTGAACTTGGGCTAAGCTGCCGCTTCACGTCCCAGGTCCCAGCCCCGACAGAGGCCCACACTCCTGTGAGGCAGACCCCAGCCCAGAGCTGGGTGGGCATGGAGATGCGGTCCTCTTTCCCCACCCACCCCCGGGGGGCACCTGGAGACTGGGAGGGGCTCCAGACCCACTCTGCCAGCTGGGAGGACGCAGAACTCCAAGACCGCACACTCTCTGCAGCTCCAGACAACAGGGGCCGGTGCTCCACATGGGGGGCTGGCCACTTCTCCACCTTCGATGGCCACACATATGACTTCTCGGGGACCTGCAACTACGTCTTTGCGGCTGTCTGCAAGGATGCCCCATCCACCTTCAGCGTCCAGCTACGGCGAGAGCCTGGTGGGAACATCTCCCGGATCATTGTGGAGCTGGGGGCCTCTGCAGTCACCGTGCAGGACGCAGTCATCACCATCAAGGACGTGGGGTAGGCCAGAAAGCTGGGAGGGGCAGCTGGGGGCCTGAGGGCGGCGCTGACCACAGTTGCCCTGCAGGGTGGTCAGCCTGCCCCACACCAGGAACGGGCTCCAGATCACACCCTTTGGACAGAGCGTGAGGCTGCTGGCCAAGCAGCTGGAGATGGAGCTGGTGGTCATGTGGGGTCCCGGTGCCCATCTCATGGTGAGGGCGTCAGCAGGGGTCGGGGGCGGGCTGGGGAGCCTGGGCTTTCCAGGGGCTTGAGGACAAGCCAGTGAGAACAGGGGTCCCCAGGGAGGAGCTGGGCGGGCAGACCTGGGTCCTGCCCTGTGAGGGGGCTCTAGGTCCCTGGAAGGGGTGTGAGTAGCTCCTGGGGGGCCCCAGGGCCCTGTGCCCGTCCCCGCCCACCCAACGGCAGTGCCCACCCCCCCCACACCCCCCCTGCAGGTACTGGTGGAGAGGAAGTACATGGGCAAGATGTGCGGGCTGTGTGGGAACTTCGACGGCGAGACCACCAATGAGTTTCTGAGCGAGGATGGTAGGTGAGGGCTGGCGGCCCCCCCTGTGGCCCAGCAACCAGGGTGCTGACCCCGCCCTGCCCTCCCAGGCCAACTGCTGGAGCCCCACAAGTACGCTGCCCTCCAGAAGCTGGATGACCCCAACGAGATCTGTGCCTATGAGGCCATCCCCAGCCCGCGGCTCCTGCAGGCAGAGCACGTGTGTGAGGCGGCGGGGCCGGGCTCCCAGGGTTGGAGGTGGGGGGCCTATCACCAGGGTGGGGCCAGCCCATGGGGTCTGACGGGGACCCAGGCCAGCAACACCCCAGCCTCGCAGGGCATGTGTGTGGTGGGGAACATGCCTTGGCCCCCATGACCCTGCGTGGCCCTGTGCCCAGGCCCAGACCTGCCTGCAGCTGCTGACCCTGGTGGCGCCCGAGTGCACTGTGCCCCAGGAGCCCTTCCTGCTGAGCTGCCAGGCGGACATGGCCGCATGCGTGGAGCCCGGCCGGCATAACTGCAGCTGCGCCACGCTGTCCGAGTACTCTCGCCAGTGCAGCATGGCCGGCCAGCCGGTCAGCAGCTGGCGGGGCCCCGACCTCTGCTGTGAGTCCCGGGGAGCGAGGAGAGAGGGCCAGGGTGGGTGGGTGGGGCAGTCAGGCCGGGGGCCGCAGGTCCCTCTTACAGGGCAGCTCGACCTGCAGCTGTGGGCCAGTGCCCGGCCAACCAGGTGTACCAGGAGTGCGGCGAGACCTGCGTGCAGACCTGTTCCAACCCGCAGCACAGCTGCTCCAGCTTCTGCACCTTTGGCTGCTTCTGCCCAGAAGGTGAAGGCATCACCCTCCCAGGACCCTCTAGCAGAGCCCAGAGCCGGGCCTCCGTGCCCCCAACCCCAGGCTGGGAGCCAGGACCCGCGGCCCCAGACGCTCCTCTGGGACTTGCCCCAGTGAAGGCTCTGCCTGCCCTGTGCACATGCAGGTCCCCACCCTCAGGGAGCAGGGCGGTGGCGGGGCAGGGCCTGCCGCCCATGGGGCAGCACCCAGGGAGGGGGTAGGACCCAGGGGAAGGGCTCTCCCATGATTCCACAGGCGGGGGAGGGGTCCCCTAGCCACAGCCCCAGGAAGCCCCTCTCCTGCAGGAATGGTTCTGGATGACATCTCGAAAAACCACAGCTGTGTTCCAGAGCCCCAGTGCCCCTGCATGCTCAGCGGGGTGGTTTATGCCCCCGGGGAGGTCACAACAGCCGCCTGCCAGACCTGGTGAGTGCCAGGCCGAGGGAGAGGGCGTGCAGGCCAGCGGGGGATCCTGGGGAACGCCGGGTCACACCTGTCACCCACAGCCGGTGCTCAGGGGGCCACTGGGAGTGTGAGGAGCGGCCCTGCCCACGGCGCTGTGCCCTGGAGGGTGGCTCCTTCGTCACCACATTCGACGCCAGGCCCTTCCGCTTCCATGGCACCTGCACCTACGTCCTTGTCCAGGTAGGACACACCTCCACCAGGGGCCCCACCACAGGCCGGGGGACGCCGTGAGCACCCTGGTGCCTGACCCGAGCCACCCTCCCCCAGAGCCCCCAGCTCCCTGACGGTGGCTCGCTCATGGCTGTGTTCGACAAGTCTGGGTACTCTCACTCGGAGACCTCCCTGGTCGCTGTCATCTACAAGTCCAGCCAGGTGAGGCCACCCTACCCGTGTCCACCTGGGGCCCCAGGCAGACACAACCCCAGCTCCTGCTTCACCCTGCCTGGCCCACACGAGGTGGGGGTTTCCCCTGATCCCAGCCCCTGTAACTCAGGCCTCCTTCCCCCAGGACAAAATCGTGATTTCTCAGGACGAGGTGGTCACCAACAATGGCGACACCAAGTGGCTGCCATACAAGACTCGTATGTCCCCAGCCCTACCCGCACCCAGGGCCTCACTGAGCTGGGTCCCCAAGCAGGCCACCCGCTGAGGCTCCTGTCCCCTCAGGAAACATCACGGTCTTCAGGCAGACATCCACCCACCTTCAAATGGTCACCACCTTCGGGCTGGAGCTCGTGATCCAGCTGTGGCCCGTGTTCCAGCTGTACATCACTGTCGGGCCCCAGTTCAGAGGCCAGACCAGAGGTGAGTCCCACCCCAGTCTGCCCAGGGCTGGCCCAGACCCCCCTCCCTGCCCGGCCTGGCCACCCCAGAGGAGGAGATCGCGGCAGAGCCTGGCGCTGACCCAGCCCATCCAGCACCACAGCTGGCCCTCCCAGTGTGGTTAGGGGAGGAGGGGGCCTCAGGGAGTGCAGGCCAGGAGAGAAAGGAGCACAGGCCACCCACCCTCACCACCGGCCCAGGGCTCTGCGGCAACTTCAACGGGGACACGACGGACGATTTCACCACGAGCATGGGCATCGCCGAGGGCACTGCCTCGCTCTTTGTGGACTCCTGGCGGGCGGGAAACTGCCCCACTGCGCTAGAGCGTGAGACCGACCCCTGCTCCATGAGCCAGCTCAACAGTGAGTGCTGCCCAGGAGGGGCGGGGTGGGCGGGAGACCCCAGGCAGCTGATCCACACCGGCCTGTCCCCCCAGAGGTGTGTGCGGAGACCCACTGCGCGGTGCTGGTGCAGAAGGGCACGGTGTTTGAGAACTGCCACACCACCGTGGACCCCAAGCCCTTCTACAAGGTGGGTGGGGCCGTGGGCATGGAGGGGCCCTGGGGGAGACCCTCGGGGTTCCAGGCGGACGCTCACGGCCACTGTCTGCCCGCAGAGGTGCGTGTACCAGGCTTGCAACTATGAGGAGACATTCCCGCACATCTGCGCCGCCCTCGGTGACTACGCGCTGGCGTGCGCCTCACGGGGCGTCCTGCTGCAGGGCTGGAGGAACAGCGTGGACAACTGCAGTGCGTGGGGGGGGGCGGGACCTGTGTGGTGGGCACAGCGGAGTGGGAGGGGCCTGTGTGGTGGGCGGGACTTGAGGCGGCCGGCAAAGTGGGGCTGGCAGTGTCTGCGAGTCTTGTGGGTGGGCGTGGCCTGTGGGGGCGGGCACAGAGGGTGCCTCCCCAGGATCTGACTCCTGTCCCCCCGGCCCCCACAGGCATTCCCTGCACAGGCAACCAGACGTTCAGCTATGACAGCCAGGCCTGTGACCACACGTGCCTGTCGCTGACTGACCGCGAGGCCGAGTGCCACCCCAGCGCTGTGCCGGTGGACGGCTGCAACTGCCCCGAGGGCACCTACCTGAACCACAAGGCCGAGTGTGTGCGCAAGGCCCAGTGCCCCTGCCTCCTGGACAACAACGGGTTCATCCTGGCCGACCAGTCCACCATGGTCAACGGGGTCGTCTGGTGAGCAAGGGCTCCGGAGGGCAGCTGCCCGGCCTGCAGCCCTGCCGAGGCAGTGCTCACCCGGCTTCTCTCCCACAGCCACTGCATCAATGGGCGGCTGAGCTGTCCAGCGCGGCCTCAGATGCTTTTGGGTATGTGGCTATGGCCAAGACTGGTGGAGCTGGACTACGGGGGCCTTGGCTGCTCTGTGTCCACCTCACCCCAGGCCCCTTGTCTCTGCAGCAACCTGCTCAGCCCCAAAGACCTTCCAGTCCTGCAGTCAGTCCTCGGAGGACAAGTTTGGGGCAGCCTGCGCCCCCACCTGTCAGATGCTGGCCACTGGTACCCCCTGCGTAAGGCTGGGCAGAGTGAGGGGCAAGGGCACTCCTTGGTGGAGCAGACCCCCACTGCCTGAGGAAGCCAAGGATGCCCTGGGGTGGACATTCCCACAGTGGACGTCCCACAGCTTCTTGGTCCATGAGAGGATTCCCACAGGCCCTTCAGGGACGGCAGGCCACGCTCCATCCCACCTACCCTATGATGCGTGTGACCGACAGCCTGGCCGCCGAGCATGCTCCTCTGTGGGCTCCCTGAGGACTGAGGGCCCTGCTGCTTGGGAAGAGGCTAGAGCAGCCCAGCCGTGATGCCCCTAAGGCTGGGGTGGGGCAGCTTTGATAAGAGAAAGGCCCAGAGCAGGGCTTAGGCAGGGAGGGGCCTGGGAAGAACGCAGTAGGGGGTCTCAGAAGGGCCCAGGGCTGTAGCGGCAGCAAGTGGGGCTACCCTCCAGGGGCCACTGACCCTCTTCCCGCAGGTGCCCACGAAGTGTGAGCCCGGATGTGTCTGTGCCAAGGGGCTCTACGAGAATGCCAGTGGGCAGTGCGTGCCCCCCGAGGAGTGCCCATGCGAGTTTGCGGGCATCTCCTACCCCCGGGGCGCTGAACTCCACACCGACTGTAAGAGCTGGTGAGCTGCAACCCCACCCGCAAACCCTGGTGGCCCAAGTGTCGTCAAGTGCTTGGGTTGGCAGGGGCCCCTCCTACCCACAAGGTCAAGGGTCCTGTGGGGCGCATGTGCCCAGGTCATCCCCCAAACTCCAGGACACCCTGCTCCTCCCACAGCATCTGCTCGAACGGGACATGGTCCTGCCAGCAGAGCGCCCACTGCCCGTCCACCTGCAGCCTCTATGGGGAGGGCCACGTGGTCACCTTTGACGGGCAGCGCTTTGTGTTCGATGGCAATTGCGAGTACATCCTGGTCACGGTGAGTGTGCGCCAGGCCACGGGGCCAATGTGGGGCTGGGGGCCACGGGGCCGGCTCCTCAACACCCCTTCCCCACAGGACGGCTGCAATGCCAGTGACTCACAGCCCACCTTCAAGATCCTGACAGAGAACGTCTTGTGCGCAAAGTCGGGTGCCACCTGCTCGAGGGCCATAAAGATCCTCCTGGGGGTGAGCAAGCGGGCGGCCTCCCCAACCGCCATGGGGCCCCAGAGCCTAGCCACTCAGGATCCTTGCCGACCTCTGCCCCTGACCTCCATGTCCACACCATGCTGGCAGTGTCCCCCAGAACTGGACAACGGTGCAGTGGGGAGGGATCTCCCCCAAGCCTTACCCTCAGCCCTCAGCAGATTCCAGGGTGCCCTGGGATCTTCTCCCAAGAAGGCTCTAGAGGGCAGGCCCCCAGGGCAGGAGAGCTCAGACCAGGAGAGGGCAGCCCCACAGCACGGAGCTGCTGCCCAGGGCGCAGGCAGCTGGTGACAGCTGCGCCCCCCAGGGCCTGTCCATCGTGCTGGCAGACGCCAACTACACAGTAAGCGGGGAGGACCCCAGCGTGCACTTCCAGGTCAAGGCTGGCTCCCTGCACCTGGTGCTGGACATCACCATCAGCAGCACGTACAACCTGACCCTCACCTGGAACAAGCACATGACCGTCTTCATCAAGGTCGCCCGTGCCTCCCAGGTACTCCTGCCCGCCCTGCGGCCCAGGGGTGTGGGGAGCCCCTGCCCGCCTGGCACCTGACACCGGCCCCCACAGGATCCCCTCTGCGGCCTCTGTGGCAACTACAATGGGAATATGAAAGACGACTTCCAGACACGCAGCAAGTACTTGGCATCCAGCGAGCTGGAGTTCGTGAACTCCTGGAAGGAGAGCCCACTGTGCGGCGACACCACCTTCGCACTGGACCCCTGTAGCCTCAACACCTTCCGCCAATCCTGGGCCGAGCGCAAGTGCAGCATCATAAACAGCCAAACCTTCGCCGCCTGCCACGGCCAGGTGGGCCCAGCCCCGCCCCACCCCTCCCCGCCCACCACGGCCAGATGGGCCCCGCCCAGGTGGGCCCCGCCCCACCCCATTGCTCCGGCACCCCGCCCCACCCCGCCAGCGCCAAGCGGTCTGGGCAGGTCAGCAGAACCAGACCAGGCTCCACCTGACCCCGAGGGGCGCCCACAGGTCTACCGCCTGCCCTACTACGAGGCCTGCGTGCGGGACACGTGTGCGTGCGACACTGGCGGGGACTGCGAGTGCCTGTGTGACGCTGTGGCCGCCTACGCCAAGGCCTGCGTGGACAAGGGCGTGTGTGTGGACTGGCGGTCCCCTGACTTCTGCCGTGAGTCCTGTTCCGGCCCTCCAGCCTCTGCAGGGCCATGGCTGAACTGCCAGGCTGTGGTGCTTCTCCAAGATGGGCGGCGGGCCATGCCCAGGGAGGCCTTGCAGAGGGACCCTGAGCCCAGAGGGACCCTGACCCCAGGGGGACCCTGAGCCCAGAGGGACCCTGACCCCGGGGGACCCCTGAGCCCAGAGGGACCCTGACCCTGGGGGGACCCTGAGCCCAGAGGAACCCTGAGCCCGTGGGGACCCTGAGCCCATGGGGATCCTGAGCCCGGGGGCAGGGGGACCCTGAGCCCATGGGGACCCTGAGCCTATGGGGACCCTGAGCTCAGCAGAGGGATCCTGAGCCCAGGGGGACCCTGAGCCCAGCTCTGCCACTGATGGTGTCCCTCCCCCTAGCCGTGTACTGTGAGTTCTACAACACGCACACGCAGGTGGGTGGCGAGTTCCAGTACACCCAAGAGGCCAACTGCACATGGCACTACCAGCCGTGCCTCTGCCCCGCGTGCCCACAGAGCGTCGCCGACAACATTGAAGGTCTGGGCGTGGGAGAGATGGGAGGAGGGCGGCCTGCAGCATTAAGATCATTGACAGGCGGGACGGGGAGCCAGACAGCGGGGAGCCTGACAGGCCCTCCAGGAGGGCTGAGGCCGGGGGAAGAGGGGCTTCTGGCTCGGGCACTGAGGTCTGGCCATTCTCTGCGTGCACCTCTCAGGTTGCTACAACTGTTCCCGGGATGAGTACTTCGATCACGACAAGAGGACGTGCATGCCATGCAGTAAGCTCAGCCCACTGCCCGCAAGCCCCCACCCCTCACAGAGCTCCTGGTGAGGCCCTGTGCACCCTGCTCCCTGGGACACAGCCAGACACACAGGGAAGAGGATCAGCCCTTGCCTCCCCGCACCAAACATCCACTCTCCCAGCCTCTGGTCGCAGGGCATACCCAGGCCTGCTGAGGAGTGTGGGTGCAGGGCAGGGACCTCCCCTGGGTTCAGCAACAGGCAGCTGGGGGGCACTGACCTTCACCTGCAGCGACCAGGGGGCAGCATCCGGCCAGCCCCACCAGTCCCCTCCAGGCCCATCCATGCCGACATGGGGGGTGGGGGAAGGATGGGAAGCAGGGGGTCCCAACACTTCCGTGGCAGCTCCAACCCCTGGGTTCCTGACAACCCCTGGGACACAGCTGAAGGCTTTGCTGGGCCTCCCTGGGTGGGGGGCAGAGGACGGGAGGGCAGCGCTCCTGACCAGCCCCCTTCTTGCAGTGCCGCCGCCCACCACGCCAGCGCCAACAGGTGATTGCACACACAAGTGGGATTGTGGTGATGCAGGCTCTTCCCCGGCTCTCCCGGCTCTACTCCACAGGACAGCCCAGGAGGCCAGCCTCTGTCTGTCCGCTGGGGCAGCAGCTGGGCGTGCCGGTGTGGGGGGCAGGTGCACCTGGGCCAGCCCTGGGGGAAGGAGTCAGACGGGAAGGGCAGGCAGGCCCCAACACCCGGCCACGGAGCACCGCGGGGCCACCTGCCCAGCAAAGGAGGCTCGAAGGCCCGGCAGGGAAGAGGGCTCCTCCCCAAGGGCGTGCGGGGGCCGCTGCTGACTCCACAACAGCAGCATGCGTGTCCCCCACAGGCTCGCCTGCCACAGAAACCATGCCAGCCACAGCCACGGCCAGCACCACGCTGATCCCCAGCACTGGGCTCGGCTCCCCAACAACACCCACGGGGCCCATGCAGACGCGCAGCCTCCCAGCCACGGCCTCTTCATCCACACAGGCAGGGACCACCTGGACACAACCAACGGTCTCCTCAGAGGGTAAGGCCCAGGCAGGGGCCCAATGGTGGGTGAGGAAGCACCCGGGGGCGTGTGGGTGGGGCTGAAGGGGACACCAGGCACCGTCCCTGCAGAGTCACCTTGGAGCACCTCTGCTGTCACCACCCGGGCCACATCTGCACCGGTCGCCACGGCCACTCAAAGGTCCACAGCCACGGGCCCTCCCATGACCTCGGCAACCACGCGGCCCACAGGGCCCTCCATCAGCACCGCCACGCAGTCCACAGCTCGGGCCACGGCGCGCACCACAGCAGCCTCGCCAAGCCTGGCAACGTCAGGGACCGCCACAGGGAACCCAAGTAAGCATGCCACCACTGCCTGTCCCTGCAGAGGGGCCTCCACGGGACAGCCCTGGTGCCCAGCCTGAGCCTCTGGGCCACGGGAAAGAGAGTGGCCTTCGGCGGCCCCTGTGACCATGGGCCTAAGATGGGGGCGACCCGCCCAGCTCATTACACTCCTCTCTGCACATCTCCCAGACCACCGGACCCAAGCAGCCTTCCACCACGGTCACCCTCACCGAGGGATCCACAGGCCTCAGGGTGTCAGGGCTCCAAAAGGCCCCTGAGCCAAACACAGGCCCCAGCTCAGGGGCAGGGCCACCAACTTCCCATTCCTCTGAGAGCAGGAGGGAAGAGGAAGCACCTGCCTGAGGCCGGGGCAAAGGAGCCCACCCTGAGCGTAGGCTGCTAGGGAGGGACCCCAAAACCCACTGCAGACATTCAGGATACAACAAGGGCCCACAGATAATGCCGGGACAGGGGGCTGGGAGAGGAACCAGAGTCATCCAGAAAGCTGCTGGACACCCCAGCAGGTACACTAGAGCCAAAGGTGTGGAGGCTGATGTGGAAGGCATGGGTGACCCCGAAGCAGGGTACAAGGGGGAGGGAGTGAAATGATGCCCCTGCTTTCAACAGCATCCTCGACACATCGATGGACCCCTGAAACCCCCATCAGCCAGGAGACACAGCTAACGGAGCCCCCAGGACCGCCAGAGGGTACCACAGGGCCCAGCACAGCACACACGGGCCTGCGACCAACGGACCCCACCACCGGGGCTGAGGGCAGCGCCAGCCCCAACACACGGGCTCCTCCCTCCACGGCCATGCCCACCACCCACTCCAGCACCACCTTTCCGCTCCCGGTCCCCACCACACCCCAGACATCAGCTCCACCCACAACCACCACACCCACAGCCACACCCAAAGTCACACCACTGACAGAGACCATCACACCCACAGTCACACCCTACCTAACCCCACCACCTCCAGAGACCCTTCCTGTCCACGTGTCAACATCGGCCACGTCCTCAGTGACTCCAGCCTCTCCCCAGGTTATCACCCTGACCAAGTCCCACACCACCTTCTCCACCACAAAGCCAACAGGCACCCCTCCTCCATCAACACACGCCCCTGTCACAGAGACAGTGCTCATACCCACAGCCACACCACCTACAGTCACACCACTGACAAAGACCACAACAGAGACCACCACACCCACAGACACACCACTGACAACCACCACCACAGGGACTAGCAAACTCACAGCCACGCCACTGACACAGACCACCACAGAAACCACCAGAGCCACACCACTGACAAAGACCACCACAGAAACCACTACACCCACAGTCACACCATTGACAGAGACTACAACAAGACCACACACTCCACACCACTACACAACACACACCCACACACTAAAACACCACAAACCACTACACTCACAGTCACACCACTGACAGAGACTACAACGACACCACCACACCCATAGCTACACCACTGACAATGACCACAACAGAACCACCACACCCACACCACTACAGAGACCACCACACCCACAGTCACACCACTGACAGAGACCACCACAGAGACCACTACACCCACAGTCACACCACTGACAGAGACCACCACAAAACCACTACACCCACAGTCACACCACTGACAGAGACCACCACAGAAACCACTACACTCACAGTCACACCACTGACAGAGACTACAACAGAGACCACCACACCCATAGCTACACCACTGACAATGACCACAACAGAGACCACCACACCCACACCACTGACAGAGACCACCACACCCACAGTCACACCACTGACAGAGACCACCACAGAGACCACTACACCCACAGTCACACCACTGACAGAGACCACCACAGAGACCACTACACCCACAGTCACACCACTGACAGAGACCACCACAGAGACTACACCCACAGTCACACCACTGACAGAGACCACCACAGAAACCACCACACCCACAGTCACACCACTGACAGAGACCACCACAGAAACCACTACACTCACAGTCACACCACTGACAGAGACTACAACAGAGACCACCACACCCATAGCTACACCACTGACAATGACCACAACAGAGACCACCACACCCACACCACTGACAGAGACCACCACACCCACAGTCACACCACTGACAGAGACCACCACAGAGACCACTACACCCACAGTCACACCACTGACAGAGACCACCACAGAGACCACTACACCCACAGTCACACCACTGACAGAGACCACCACAGAGACTACACCCACAGTCACACCACTGACAGAGACCACCACAGAAACCACCACACCCACAGTCACACCACTGACAACCACCACCACAGGGACCACTACACCCACAGTCACACCACTGACAGAGACCACCACAGAGACCACTACACCCACAGTCACACCACTGACAGAGACCACCACAGAAACCACTACACCCACAGTCACACCACTGACAGAGACCACCACAGAGACTACACCCACAGTCACACCACTGACAGAGACCACCACAGAAACCACTACACCCACAGTCACACCACTGACAGAGACCACCACAGAAACCACCACACCCACAGTCACACCACTGACCACCACCACCACAGGGACCACTACACCCACAGTCACACCACTGACAGAGACCACCACAGAGACCACTACACCCACAGTCACACCACTGACAGAGACCACCACAGAAACCACCACACCCACAGTCACACCACTGACAGAGACCACCACAGAAACCACCACACCCACAGTCATACCACTGACAATTACCACAACAGAACCACCACACCCACACCACTGACAGAGACCACCACACCCACAGTCACACCACTGACAAAGACCACCACACCCACACCACTGACAAAGACCACCACAAAAAAAACTACACCCACAGTCACACCACTGACAGAGACCACCACAGAAACCACTACACCCACAGTCACACCACTGACAGAGACCACCACAGAAACCACTACACCCACAGTCACACCACTGACAGAGACCACCACAGAAACCACTACACCCACAGTCACACCACTGACAGAGACCACCACAGAAACCACTACACCCACAGTCACACCACTGACAGAGACCACCACAGAAACCACTACACCCACAGTCACACCACTGACAGAGACCACGACAGAAAACACTATACCCACAGTCACACCACTGACAGAGACAACCACAGAAACCACTACACCCACAGTCATACCACTGACAATTACCACAACAGAGACCACCACACCCACACCACTGACAGAGACCACCACACCCACAGTCACACCACTGACAAAGACCACCACACCCACACCACTGACAAAGACCACCACAAAAAAAACTACACCCACAGTCACACCACTGACAGAGACTACAACAGAGACCACCACACCCACAGTAACACTATGGACCAAGAAAACCAGAGAAACCACCACACCCACAGTCACACCACTGACAAAGACCACCACACCCACAGCCACACCACTGACAAAAACTACCACAGAAACCACTACGCCCACAGTCACACCACTGACAAAGACCACCACAGAAACCAGCACAGTCACACCACTGACAGAGACCACCACACCCACAGCCACACCACTGACAAAGACCACCACACCCACAGCCACACCACTGACAAAAACTACCACAAAAACCACTATGCCCACAGTCACACCACTGACAAAAACCACTACAGCCACACCACTGACAGACACTACCACACTCACAGCCACATCACTGACAAAGACCACCACACCCACAGCCACACCACTGACAAAGACCACCACAAAAACCACTACACTCACAGTCACACCACTGACAGAAACCAACACACCCACATTCACACCACTGACAGAGACCACCAAGGAAACCACTACGCCCACAGTCACACCACTGACAAAGACCATCACAGAAACCACCACACCCACACCACTGACAAAGACCACCACAAAAAGCACTATGTCCACAGTCACACCACTAACAAAGACCACCACAGAAACCAGCACAGCCACACCACTGACAGAGACTACCACAACCACAGCCACACCACTGACAGAGACCACCAAAGAAACCACCACACCCACACCACTGACAAAGACCACCAGAAAAAGCACTATGCCCACAGTCACACCACTAACAAAGACCACCACAGAAACCAGCACAGCCACACCACTGATAGAGACTACCACAACCACAGCCACACCACTGACAAAGACCACAACAGAGACCACCACACCCACAACCACACCACTGACAAAGACCACCACAAAAACCACGACACTCACAGTCACACCACTGACAGAAACCAACACACCCACAGTCACACCACTGACAGAGACCACCACACCCATAGCCACACCACTGACAAAGACCACCACACCCACAGCCACACCACTGACAAAGACCACCACACTCACAACCACACCACTGACAAAGACCACCACAAAAAACACTACACCCAAAATCACACCACTGACAGAAACCATCACAGAAACCAGCACAGCCACACCACTGACAGAGACCACCACACCCACAGCCACACCACTGACAGAGACCTCCACACCCACAGTCACACCACTGACAGAGACCACCACACCAACAGTCACACCACTGACAAAAACCACCACAAAAACCACTACACCCACAGTCACACCACTGACAGAGACCACCACACCCACAGTCACACCACTGACAAAGACCACTACAAAAACCACTACACTCACAGTCACACCACTGACAGAAGTCAACACACCCATAGTCACACCACTGACAAAGACCACCACAGAAACCACCACAGTCACACCACTGACAAAGACCACCACAGAAACCACCACACCCACACCACTGACAAAGACCACCACACCCACACCACTGACAAAGACCACCACACCCACAGCCACACCACTGACAAAGACCACCACACCCACAGCCACACCACTGACAAAGACCACCACACCCACAGCCACACCACTGACAGAGACCACCACACCCACAGTCACACCACTGACAAAGACTACCACAAAACCCACTACACTCACAGTCACACCACTGACAGAAACCACCACATCCACAGTCACACCACTGACAAAGACTACCACATCCACAGCCACACCACTGACAGAAGCCAACACACCCATAGTCACACCACTGACAAAGACCACCACAGAAACCACCACAGTCACACCACTGACAAAGACCACCACAGAAACCACCGCACCCACACCAGTGACAAAGACCACCACACCCACAGCCACACCACTGACAGAGACCACCACACCCACAGTCACACCACTGACAAAGACCACCACAAAAACGACTACACTCACAGTCACACCACTGACAGAAACCACCACATCCACAGCCACACCACTGACAAAGACCACCACACCCACAGCCACACCACTGACAAAGACCACCACAAAAACCACTACACTCACAGTCACACCACTGACAGAAACCAACACACCCACAGTCACACCACTGACAGAGACCACCAAGGAAACCACTACGCCCACAGTCACACCACTGACAAAGACCACCACAGAAACCACCACACCCACACCACTGACAAAGACCACCACAAAAAGCACTATGCCCACAGTCACACCACTAACAAAGACCACCACAGAAACCAGCACAGCCACACCACTGACAGAGACTACCACAACCACAGCCACACCACTGACAGAGACTACCACAACCACAGCCACACCACTGACAAAGACCACCACACCCACACCACTGACAAAGACCACCACAAAAACCACCACATCCACACCACTGACAAAGACCACAACACCCACAGCCACACCACTGACAGAGACCACCACACCCACAACCACACCACTGACAAAGACCACCACAAAAACCACTACACTCACAGTCACACCACTGACAGAAACCAACACACCCACAGTCACACCACTGACAAAGACCACCACACCCACACCACTGACAAAGACCACCACAAAAACCACCACATCCACAGTCACACCACTGACAAAGAGCACAACAGAGACCACCACACCCACATCACTGACAAAGACCACCCCAGAAACCACCACACCCACACCACTGACAAAGAGCACAAGAGAAATCACCACACCCACACCACTGACCAAGACCACCACAGAAACAACCACACCCACACCACTGACAAAGAGCACAACAGAAATCACCACACCCACACCACTGACAAAGACCACCACAGAAACCACCACACCCACACCACTGACAAGGAGCACAACAGAGACCACTACGCCCACAGTCACACCACTGACAAAGACCACCACAGAAACCACCACACCCACACCACTGACAAAGACCACCACAGAAACCACCACACCCACACCACTGACAAAGACCACCACAGAAACCACTACGCCCACAGTCACACCACTGACAAAGACCACCACAGAAACCACCACACCCACACCACTGACAAAGACCACCACAGAAACCACTACGCCCACAGTCACACAACTGACAAAGACCACCACAGAAACCACCACACCCACACCACTGACAAAGAGCACAACAGAGACCACCACACCCACACCACTGACAAAGACCACCACAGAAACCACCACACCCACACCACTGACAAAGACCACCACAGAAACCACCACAGTCACACCACTGACAAAGACCACCACAGAAACCACTACACCCACACACTCGCCCACACACCACTGACAAAGACCACCACAGAAACCACCACACCCACACCACTGACAAAGAGCACAACAGAGACCACCACACCCACACCACTGACAAAGACCACCACAGAAACCACCACAGTCACACCACTGACAAAGCCACCACAGAAACCACCAAACCCACACCACTGACAAAGACCACCACAGAAACCACCACAGTCACACCACTGACAAAGACCACCACAGAAACCACTATGCCCACAGTCACACCAGTGACAAAGACCACCACAGAAACCACTACGCCCACAGTCACACCACTGACAAAGACCACCACAGAAACCACCACACCCACACCACTGACAAAGAGCACAACAGAGACCACCACACCCACACCACTGACAAAGACCACCACAGAAACCACCACAGTCACACCACTGACAAAGACCACCACAGAAACCACCACAGTCACACCACTGACAAAGACCACCACAGAAACCACTATGCCCACAGTCACACCAGTGACAAAGACCACCACAGAAACCACTACGCCCACAGTCACACCACTGACAAAGACCACCACAGAAACCACCACACCCACACCACTGACAAGGAGCACAACAGAGACCACCACACCCACACCACTGACAAAGACCACCACAGAAACCACCACACCCACACCAGTGACAAAGACCACCACAGAAACCACCACAGTCACACCACTAACAAAGACCACCACAGAAACCACTATGCCCACAGTCACACCACTGACAAAGACCACCACAGAAACCACCACACCCACACCACTGACAAAGAGCACAACAGAGACCACCACACCCACACCACTGACAAAGACCACCACAGAAACCACCACACCCACACCAGTGACAATGACCACCACAGAAACCACCACAGTCACACCACTGACAAAGACCACCACAGAAACCACTATGCCCACAGTCACACCACTGACAAAGACCACCACAGAAACCACTACGCCCACAGTCACACCACTGACAAAGACCACCACAGAAACCACCACACCCACACCACTGACAAAGACCACCACAGAAACCACCACACCCACACCACTGACAAAGACCACCACAGAAACCACTACGCCCACAGTCACACCACTGACAAAGACCACCACAGAAACCACCACACCCACACCACTGACAAAGACCACCACAGAAACCACCACACCCACACCACTGACAAAGACCACCACAGAAACCACCACAGTCACACCACTAACAGAGACCACAACAGAAACCACCACACCCACACCAGTGACAAAGACCACCACAGAAACCACCACAGTCACACCACTGACAGAGACCACAACAGAAACCACCACACCCACACCACTGACAAAGACCACCACAGAAACCACCACACCCATACCACTGACAAAGACCACCACAGAAACCACTACGCCCACAGTCACACCACTGACAAAGACCACCACAGAAACCAGCACAGCCACAACACTGATAGAGACTACCACACCCACAGACACACCACTGACAACCACCACAACAGAAACCACCACAGTCACAGCCACTCCAGTGACAAAGACCACAACAGAGACCACCACACCCACACCACTGACAAAGACCACCACAGAAACCACCACACCCACACCACTGACAATGACCACAACAGAGACCACCACACCCACAGTCACACCACTGACAGAGACCACCACATCCACAGCTACACCACTGACAAAAACCACAACCGAGATCACCACATCCACAGCCATAACACTGACAGAGACCACAACAGAGACCACCACACCCACACCACTGACAAGGACCACCACAGAAACCACCACACCCACACCACTAACAAAGAGCACAACAGAGACCACCACACCCACACCACTGACAAAGACCACCACAAAACCACCACACCCACACCAGTGACAAAGACCACCACAGATACCACCACAGTCACACCACTGACAGAGACCACAACAGAAACCACCACACCCACACCACTGACAAAGACCACCACAGAAACCACCACACCCACACCACTGACAAAGAGCACAACAGAGACCACAACACCACTGACAAAGACCACCACAGAAACCACCACACCCACACCATTGACAAAGACCACCACAGAAACCACTACGCCCACAGTCACACCACTGACAAAGACTACCACAGAAACCAGCACAGCCACACCACTGATAGAGACTACCACACCCACAGCCACACCGACAAAGACCACCATACCCACAGACACACCACTGACAACCACCACAACAGAAACCACCACAGTCACAGCCACTCCAGTGACAAAGACCACAACAGAGACCACCACACCCATACCACTGACAAAGACCACCACAGAAACCACCACACCCACACCACTGACAGGGACCACCACACCCACAGCCACACCACTGACAATGACCACAACAGAGACCACCACACCCACAGTCACACCACTGAGAGAGACCACCACATCCACAGCCACACCACTGACAAAAACCACAACCGAGATCACCACATCCACAGCCATAACACTGACAGAGACCACAACAGAGAGCACCACACCCACACCACTGACAAGGACCACCACAGAAACCACCACACCCACACCACTGACAGAGACCACCACACCCACACCACTGACAAAGACCACCACAGAAACCACCACACCCACACCAGTGACAAAGACCACCACAGAAACCACCACAGTCACACCACTGACGGAGACCACAACAGAATCCACCACACCCATACCACTGACAAAGACCACCACAGAAACCACTACGCCCACAGTCACACCACTGACAAAGACCACCACAGAAAGCACCACACCCACACCACTGACAGGGACCACCACACCCACAGCCACACCACTGACAATGACCACAACAGAGACCACCACACCCACAGTCACACCACTGAGAGAGACCACCACATCCACAGCCACACCACTGACAAAAACCACAACCGAGATCACCACATCCACAGCCATAACACTGACAGAGACCACCACACCCACACCACTGACAAGGACCACCACAGAAACCACCACACCCACACCACTGACAGAGACCACCACACCCACACCACTGACAAAGACCACCACAGAAACCACCACACCCACACCAGTGACAAAGACCACCACAGAAACCACCACAGTCACACCACTGACGGAGACCACAACAGAAACCACCACACCCATACCACTGACAAAGACCACCACAGAAACCACTACGCCCACAGTCACACCACTGACAAAGACCACCACAGAAACCAGCACAGCCACACCACTGATAGAGACTACCACACCCACAGCCACATCACTGATAAAGAGCACCATACCCACAGACACACCACTGACAACCACCACAACAGAAACCACCACAGTCACAGCCACTCCAGTGACAAAGACCACAACAGAGACCACCACACCCACACCACTGACAAAGACCACCACAGAAACCACCACACCCACACCACTGACAGGGACCACCACACCCACACCACTGACAATGACCACAACAGAGACCACCACACCCACAGTCACACCACTGACAGAGACCACCACATCCACAGCCACACCACTGACAAAAACCACAACAGAGATCACCACACCCACAGCCATAACACTAACAGAGACCACAACAGAGACCACCACACCCACACCACTGACAAGGACCACCACAGAAACCACCACAACCACACCACTGACAAAGACCACCACATCCACAGCCACACCACTGACAGAGACCACCACACCCACAGTCACACCACTGACAGAGACCACAACAGAAACTACCACACCCACACCACTGACAAAGACCACCACAGAAACCACCACACCACTGACAAAGCCCACCACATCCACAGCCACACCACTGACAATGACCACAACAGAGACCACCACACCCACACCACTGACAAGGACCACCACAGAAACCACCACACCGACAATACTGACAGAGATCACCACACCCACAGTCACACCACTGACAGAGACCGCCACATCCACAGCCACACCACTGACAAAAACCACAACAGAGATCACCACACCCACAGCCATACCACTGACAGAGACCACAACAGAGACCACCACACCCACAGACAGACCACTGACAGAAACCACCACACCCACAGCCACACCACTGACAACGACTACCACAGAACCCACCACAGCCCCACCACTGACAAAGACCATCACACCCATAGTCACACCACTGACAACCACCACAGCAGAAACCACCACACCCACAGCCACACCACTGACAGAGACCACCACACCCACAGCCACACCACTGACAAGGACCACCACTGGGACCACCACAGCCACACCACTGACAGAGACCACCACACCCACAGTCACACCACTGACAAAGACCACAACAGAAACCACTACAGCCACACCACTGACAAAGACCACCATAGGGCCCACCACACCTATAGCCACACCACTGACGAAGACCACCACAGAGACCACTACATCCACAGCCACACCACTGACAAAGACCACCGCACCCACAGTCCCACCACTGACAAAGACCACAACAGAGACCACTCAAGCCCAAAACTCAGTCAGCACAGTAACCACCTCCACAGCCCCAATATCACACTCTACTTCAACCATCCTCCCTGTAACCACTTCTCCACTGCTCAGTACTATCTCCCTTCCATCTACCAGTAGAGGCACTGGAACACCCGTGACACACACCACAACAGCCGCCCCCACTGGGCCACACACTCCATTCACCACTCACTCCAGTGCCACCTTTTCTGTCCACACCACCTCTCACACAACAGCTCTGCCAACAGGAACATCCTTCCGGACCACCGCCACCCATTCCACCCCATCACATCCAGAAACTCTTCCCATCCGTGTGTCAACATCTGTGACTTCAACCTCTCACAGAGTCATCACCCCAACTGAGTCCCACACTACCTACTCCACCACAAAGCCTACTGGCACCCCAACGCCATTGACACACGTCCCGGTCACATCCACGGCACCCACATCCATATACCCACTGTTGACAACAATAAGGAGCACCACACCCACAACCCTGCCACTCACAAAGACCACAACAGGGACCACACAAACCCAGAGCTCGGTCAGCCCAGCACCACCACAAAGCTCTAGCCTCAGCTCTCCATTGTCTTCTCCAGCTTCTCTGAACCCAAGCCAAAGTGCTTTAAGCACTTCTGTTTCTGTGTCGACTCTTCCCCATTACCCCTCTTCTTCCCCTGTCTCGATCCCCTTCTCCTTGCCCACTGTTTCCTCGCCTCCTCCTCACGGGTTCTCCAACACCTCTCCTTTGATATCATCTTCCCCTTCCTCTTCTGCAGTCTCCACTTCACACAGCATCCCAAGCATCAGCTCAGCTCCACACAGTCCCTCGTCCTCTGCACCTCTGACCGTGTCACAAACAGTGTCCCTGCCAACCAGCCCCTCTTCCCCAGCCGCCTCCACACCCATCAGGGCCTCCCTGTCACCTCCATCAGCTCCCACCCTGTCCCCTGTCCCCACTGTTAGTACTGTCGTCTGGTCTACACCCCGGACCACGGTCAGCAGCCCCACTTCCTCTGTACCGTCCTCTCAGTCCACCACCGCCCAATCCACCTCTCTCACCACCCAAAGCCCCACCCACGGCCTCCTGTCTTCTACGCTGGGGGTGACAGCCGTCCCAAGTTCTCCAGCCACCAACCTCACCACCAGACAGCCGAGTACCACCAGGCTGCAGACTACCGTGTTCCTGGCCAGCTCCATCACTGCACACGGAAGCTCCTCCCTCCCCACCAACGGGTCTGTGTCCACTGAAAGCCAGTCCATCTCCTCTCTCGTCACATCTCTTCCCAGCTCTGCAGGTGAGTGACAGCTCTGCAGCCACCTCATGACCCATGGGGCACACTTCTCAACCTTGTCTGTGTGCTCTGGACAACACTCTGGGCCACTCCCATCAGATCCCCGCCTTTTCTTGTCCCCTCACACCTCCTGATGACCCTGTGGGTGCTGCCTCACCCCCAACCTCTGCTGCGCCCCATCACACCTTGCCCACACCCACAGAGGCTGGTTCGGCTCTCACAGCAAGTGTGTATTTCTCCCCCTCTAAAGCTATCACTTTAGGGCACTGCCTAGGGACAGTCAGGCACTGCCTAGGGACGGTCAGGCAGCACAGGACCATGAGCAGACTTGGGGTCATGCACAACCAGCTGGAGCTGCAGCCGCAGCCTCTGGCCAGCCCTGGCATGCCACCCCAGGTCTCTGAGCTCTGGTGCTTCAGCCGTGTCCTGGGGGTGTCTGGAAGGACAGGGCCACAGCTCCCCCACCTCCTCTCCATCCTGCCCTCTGCTGTATGCTGCTCACATGTCCTCTGGGCCTCTCCTTGGCCTTTCTTGGCCAGGTCAGTGAACTCCAGCCTGGCCAGCCTCGCCCAGGTTACAGAAAGCACACACACACCTCACTTCAGGTGCCTGCCAGAGGCTGAAGTGGAACCAGTGGCTGGGGTGCCCAGGCCTCAGTGCTGCAGGTGCCTCCAGCTCTGCTCTGCCTTCCTGCTCAAGACCTGCCCGAGCCCCCCATCCTCCAGGGATGCCTCTCCCTTGCATGGCATGCATCCCCAGGCTTCCCGCAGTGGGACACCTGCCACTGCAGGGTGGCACTGAAAGGCAGCCTGCTCTCTTGCGGGACAAGGACCAGGGAGAGGCTGCCTGGCGAGGAGACCAGAATGCGGGGTGAGAGCAGGAGCAGGAGATGGAGCAGAGGAGGGCTGGGGCAATGGGAACCACAGGGATGCACCCCGAGTTCTGTCCCCACCAAGCCTCTCACCTCACCTCCAGCAGAAAAACAAGGCAGGCAGGGCTTGAAGCCGCAGGGAGGCCTCACATGGGGGCAGGTGGAAAGGCGAGAGACACTGTCCAGTCTTCCCTTTTTCACTCAAGTCCCACACTGGCAGTTCTCCGACAGGCACCCACGCCTGTCCACTGCAATGGATGCACGGCAGAGCTCACAGACGGGGCCACACCCCGCCCGCCCCCCAGTAGCACAGACTGCTGCAGGGAGCCCCTGCGGTGCCGTCTGTCCCCGCGGGGCACACGGACACCTACCCCACCCCTCCCACAGGCACTGAGACCAGCAGACCAGAGACGCCTCCGCCCACAGGTTGGTGCTGGGCCGGGAGGAAAGGTGGCGAGGGAGGCTGGGGGCTGAGCATGGCTCCACCAGGGCCAGGGCTGGAATCCGCCTCAACCTCTGAGAAACCCTCGACCTTAAGGGACTCCCAATGCAGCCAGTTTTCAGTAAGAAAAAACACGAGAGACTTAACATTAGGCTTTGTTTCTACAAAAAGCTGTGAGGTCTGACCTTGGTGGGGCTCAGACAAAGGGAGATGGCCCGGGGCCCAGGGTGGGGACCCAGGAGCCCAAGTGGCCCTGTTCAGATCATCTAAGCAGTCAGGCAGCTGGCAGCCTTCCCTCGGCAGAGCCAGCACCACCCACTGTGCCGCACAACAAGGGGTTAAAACCCCCGTCCTAGAGCCAGGTATGTCAGCTCCCGCTCTCGAGGGGGCCAGGTGCGGAGCCCCCAGAGGCCACGCCCCGGAGTCACTGTCTGATGCCTGCCTCCCCACGCCCAGGGGCCTGCAGTGTGAAGGAGTCTGAGGAAGAAGTCACTTACCAGGGGTGCACGGCCAACATCACAGTGACCCGCTGCGAGGGTGTGTGCACCTCCCTGGCCAGGTGAGCCATCAGCCCTGGGCATTGTCTGTCCCGGTCCTGGGCTGGGAGCCCGCCCTGCCCAACAGAGGCACTTCTCACAGAAGCTAGGGAAGATCCACCGAGAGCTCCCAGCCCCAGCAGCGTGCCGCCCCATCAGGTCACCCTGGCCCCCACACACACACCTGTCTGCACCACACATGCTGGGAGCAGGGGAGCTCAGAAACGGGAACCAGCCCCTGCCTGAAGGCCCAGGCTGGGATCCTGGCGCCCACCTCTCCAAGGGCCTGGGAGGGGCACCCTGAGGCAGCTGCCCTGACGCACGCTCCACCACCGCTCCTCTGCAGCTTCAACACCAACACCATGCAAGTGGCCACCACCTGCAGCTGCTGCCACCCCGTCAGCTCCTATGAGGAGCAGCTCGTGCTGCCCTGCGCGGACCCTGCGGTGCTGGGGCAGCAGCTGGTGCTCACGGTGCAAGTGTTCAGTAGCTGTGCGTGCCGCCGCCGGCGCTGCGGAGACTAGAGCTGCAGCCACAAAGCCACCCCAACACGCTGGGCCCCAGCCCCTTCTGAGGCACAGCCGTGGCCACTGAGAGCCCCCAGAGGTGGCTCACCTGGGTCTCCAAAACCGCCCTGACATGCTGGGCCCCACAGCCCCTTCTGAGGCACAGCCGTGGCCTCCGAGAGCCCTCAGAGGTGGCTCACCTGGGCCCCCAAAGAGAAAGGAGGTGCGGGCGGGGGTTCTGCAGACCCCGACTGGACCCAGCAGGCTGCACTGGATTGGCTGGCCTCTGGGGCCACACACGGCACTGCCTGCCAAGCCCACTGCTCGTGCACACAGCCTCCAGTCCTGCTGGGACCAGGACCGGGGGTGAGAGCAGCCAGGAAGGCCATCCAGAAGGGGCTCCTGGGGAGGCTGGGCCCCCGAGCAGAGGATCGGGGAGAGACACAGGTCATGGCACACAGAGGGAAGCAAAGGGGGAGGAGCACCCCACCTGCCTGCCGACAAAGCTCACCCTGGGGAGGGGGCACGCAGGCGCTGTGCACCACAGCCCCGGGGAACACATGACAAATAAACTGGCACTGGTCAAAGCACAAAGGCTCACAAAGATTCCTGCTGGCTCCCACGCCCTTGCCTTCATAAGCCCCCAGATCCACTCCTGGTCCACGGGACTGGCCCAACATCAGCCTGGGCCCAGAAGGGACACTGCTGTGGCCCCAGGCCCTCCCCTCCCCTCCCCTGCAGGCCCTTGCCCCTATCCTAGCTCAGGACTACTCTCCCGTGACACCCTCGTCTTAAGGGACCCTGCACCCCACGTATGGCTGGGGTCACCCTGCCTGAGCTCAGCAGGCTTACTCTCCAGGAACTCCTGGGCCCACTTGTCCCCTAGACCCCCGCCCTCTACAAGGCGGGCTGCCAACATGCACAGTGAGTCCTGCAGGCTCAACCCACGGTCTGAGTCCAAGTGCGGAGCAAAAGGCACGTCATCTGTGCGCACCAAGGCTTCTGCCCTGTGACCGGGAATTGGGGCCAGATGACAGCCCGTGTCATGGGTGCTTATGGCCCCACGGGACCCTTCCCTCTAGAGACCACACGTCCTCATCAGCACCCCGGCATTGCTTTTGCTTTGCAGATGGACACTCAGCTAGAACGGTGGGTGGAGGGAGGGCATCGGCTAACAGGAAATCAGACCAGAGCCGGGCAGTCCACAAATTGGGGCTTGAACAAAAAGCAGGACGGCTACACCATCCACCCTCCATGCCAAGCGGCGCCACCAGCTGCCTCTCATGCATAGCCTCAGGCCCCATGGTTGCACGTGGAGGACTGTGCAGGGTGCCATCAGCGGTATGGTGGGGCCTGGTACCCACATGGCGACTCCTGGAAGTTGCCTCCCCAAGGACCTGCACCCGGCAGAGGGCCACCATGTTCCCCTGACCCATGTGGTGCCCCCCACATGGCAGTGAGGAGCCTGGTCTCCCCTGGAAACCCAGGGAACGACACAGGCCCCACCTCGGCATCTCAGGGTGCAGGTGAGGGCGGAGAGCCACACACGTGGAGGCTGTGACCACCTCACGCCCGCCCCCCAGCACGCAGGCCTCCCTGCTCCCACCCACAGGCCAGGGTCCACGGCACCTCAGCCTGCAACAGGTTAGGGCCACTGCACAAGGAAGAGACGGCTCACCTTTCAGAATATTCTCTAGAAGCCATGCCACACCCTGCAGTCACAACCGGGACCCAGCCCTGGGCCGCTGTGGTGACCATGACCCAAATGAACTCTAAGACGTGTGAGGCCAGGAACACGCCCTCCAGGGCCCCCAGGGCCCCTCCTCCCCCTGTGCACACCAGGACTCAGTCGGAAGGCCTTACAAGCCTCCCTCTAACAACACGGTGCTGGGGAAGGAAGCCGAACTCAGTCCAGGCAGGACAAGTTTTCCCTGACAGTCAGTGAGAACACAACCCCGTCTAACTTGTAGATGCAGAACTCAGCCTCCAAAGGCCCCCAGGCCCCTAGCACATACACCCACAGCCGTGGCAGCCTCCCCATCACCCATCCAAGCGGCCGAGATCTAGTCCTGCAGACAGAACACCGCCTCTCCTCTGAGGGCGTCAGAGATGAACTACCAATAAGAGACATGGCACCCTGAGAGAACTTCAAAAAAAAATTTCCACTTTCATTTGAACTTCTAATTTCCCTTTAATGTGCAGACTTAACCATAGAACTGTCTTGATTTCTGTAAGAGTTGATCCCGGGAGCCATGCCCTTCCTGATTCGGCAGGCTGGCTGGGTCCAGGCTAAGCCTCCTCTTCCTCAAGGGCACACAGGTTCCGAATCCATCCCCAGGAGGGACGAGGCCGAGAGGCGGGGCTGGGAGGCGCTGGGGGCTGCGACACCGGGCCGGGCATAGACCTGCAGCTCAGCAACAAAGACAGCGGTGGAGACGAGGAGAGACGCACAGACGGGAGCCTGACGCTCTGCCCTTGCAGCTTTAAAACTGTTCTGACAGCAATTCACACAACCTCTGAGAGACAGTCTCCCTGCTCGTCCGCAGTGTCAGTCGGTACATCTGGAACAGAGAACATAACAGGTAGTGGTGGGGCAGGGGCGCTCTGGGCAACAGACCACCTTGGGGCCAGGCCCTGATCAGCAGCCCCCAAAGGCCCTGCTCTGCCCTTCCCTGAAGGCACCCAGTTTGACAGACTCAAGCATCCAAGACGCTTTCAGCTAAAATAAAAACTTGACGTAACAAGCACTCGTGTACATGGGGACCAACCGGAGCCTTCAAGCACAGCCGCTGGGCATCAGGACCGCACTGTGGCGGGGCAGCAACGCTGACGGTGCCTGGACGCCGTAAGCCTGCCAGCGCACCCGGGTAGCACCCACGAGAAATGAAGCCACGTGCGCACAAAGGACACCCCATGTCTGCAGCAGCCCCACGTCCACGGACAGGCTGGGCGAGTCGACAGTGCCCTCCCCACAGGGAGAGCCCACACTCCACAGGGCCCCCGGACACGGACAGGCTAGGCGAGCCGACAGTGCCCTCCCCACAGGGAGAGCCCACACTCCACAGGGCCCCCCGGACACAGACAGGCTGGACGAGCCGATAGTGCCCTCCCCACAGGGAGAGCCCACACTCCACAGGGCCCCCCGGACACGGACAGGCTGGGCGAGCCGACAGTGCCCTCCCCCACAGGGAGAGCCCACACTCCACAGGGCCCCCTGGACACGGACAGGCTGGACGAGCTGACAGTGCCCTCCCCACAGGGAGAGCCCACACTCCACAGGGCCCCCACGTCCACGGACAGGCTGGACGAGCCAACAGTGCCCTCCCCACAGGGAGAGCCCACACTCCACAGGGCCCCCCTGGACATGGACAGGCTGGACGAGCCGACAGTGCCCTCCCCACAGGGAGAGCCCACACTCCACAGGCCCCCCCGGACATGGACAGGCATGCTGGGCGAGCCAACAGTGCCCCTGCTCACAGGGAGAGCCCACACTCCACAGGGACCCCCGGACATGGCAGCAACAAGCGCCTGCCGAAGCTGGGGGCCCCACGCCGCAGAGCGCGGCCCCCCGGGGAGGCCAGGGCTTACGAGGGTGCCCAGGAACTTCATGGGGCGATCGGAATGTCACGTGCACCAGTGGGAAGTGGTGGTGGTGACGCAGTTGTACACTTCTGTGTAGCGACAGATGACCACCCTTGGGACCCGCCTATCTCCCTGTGCATAAACTCCATCGCAGTGAACACCACTCAAGCGTGTTCAGTGATGTCACAGGGCTGCACCTGGGCCTGCAGGTTGGGCTCCAGACGCAGCAGGCACCCAATCTGGGCGGTCCTGGTGTGTATGATGCCAGCACCCACAAAGTTCGCAGGGTTGGGGTCGACTTCCTCCAGGAGCGCAGAGCCAAAGCCGATAATCTGGGGAAGAAAGGGGAGAAACAGGAGCCCATGGCACCGGCGCCGGCGGAGGGGAGTGTCCTCCAAGAGGAGCACACACCAATCTCCTCAGAAGGCCAGGCCACGTCCCGACCCTGGGAACATCCATCGCAAGCCTGGTACCTTGGCCTTGGTGACCTCTGTGTCCATCGGGTGCTTGGCCTTGAAGATGCTCTGCACCTCCTGCTGGGGGCTGTGGGGACAGAGCAGCCACTCTGTCAGCTGGCTGCAGCCCGGGCCCCGCCCACCTGTCCACCTACGGACAAGCTGCCACTCACTTGCTCAGCTGCTTCCAGCGCTGGAAGAAATCCTGAGAAGCCATTTCCGTGGGCTGGAAAAACTTGTTGAGTGTGATAGGCAGCTTCACAGACACATTCTGAAAGGTTCCCCCGTACCTGCGAGCAACACAGAGGTCCACTGGGAGGAGCCCACAAATGCACAGAAAACCCAAGACTCGGCCAGGACCAGGTCCCGAGTGCGAGACCCCTGGGGCACAGAAGGGCGGCCCGAGGCCCCAGGAGGACTGTCCATCTCCAGCACACAGTCATCGAGAGCCGAGGACGCTGGGAAACACACCCTCCGCCAACGCTGCCAGGTTGGTCACAATGACCAGGCACAGCTGCCACCTCTTCTCGTTTCCCAGCAGTCCAAGTCAGTTTAAATTGTGTGGGTCATTCCTTTTTTCCATAAAATGACTAAAGAAAGAGTGCCTACAGAATGAAACAAAATTCTGCACGTCTATTTCCCTAGATTTCACATGGTACACTGTCTTCAGGTCTCTATATGGTTCATGTGTCAGAGCGTGCTTTTCCAAAATTTAACGTTACAAATACCCAACAGGGTAGCCTGGTCACTCACTCTACTGGTCACTGAAAAACAGCAGGAACGAGCAAAGCAGCCACACACACCTGCCACAAAGACAGGCAGTCTGTGTGGGCGTGTGACACAGAGCACACACCCGGGGAGGGCCCTCGGCGGGCACTCCTGCATGGCTGGCCTCCGGGCACAGGCCCCGCCACGGCTCTGACAGCTGCAGCCACGCACTGTCCTGGCCTGATGCCCACCTGAACTGGATGTTGAGGACCGGCGCCTCCGTGAAGTCGGACACACACTCGATGTTGACTGCCTGCTGCACCTGTGCGCCCCCATCCACGGTTGGGTCCACGGGCTTGGTCTGCAGGCTCAGATGTGCGGGAGTCAAGGAGGCCGAGGGAATGAGGGCAATGCAGCTGAGCCCCGCGGCCAGAGGGGCGCCAGGAGGGGCTCAGCAGGACAGAGCACTCGTCCTGCCCACAGACAAGACCTGCACGCTGTCTTTAACGGCTAGCCACAAACACGGAGCATCAGCAGTCTACATTTGAAAGGTGTTTATCTTAAAAATAGATCTTAGGAGGAGAAGGGCACAACAGAAGATGAGATGGTTGGATGGCATCACCAACTCAATGGACATGAGTTTGAACAAGCTATGGGAGTTGGTGGTGGACAGGGAAGCCTGGCATGCTACACTCCACGGGGTCGCAGAGAGTCAGACACAACTGAACTCACTGAAAAACAGATCTGGTCTGAGGTGAGGAGGTTCCTGCTTCACACAGTTTCTCCAAAGAAGGTGGCGTCCTTGGCGGTCAAGTTCGGCCGCCCACCCCTCACTATCTGGGAGTCCATCCTCCCAGACAGACCCCTACATGGCGAGGCTCACAGACGGGAGGCGCTCATGCCCAGCCCTGCTGTCCGCCAGGGCTGTCTGCGGCTGCAGCGGGTCCCGGTGCCCCAGCCCTGGTTCTGCCTGGGGACTCCTCTAGGGACGGGAGGCTGGAGCCCGCCTGCAGGCAGTTCTCAGGGTTATGGACACGCAACCTGAGAGCAGTCAGAGACCCTAAAGCTGGAGGACCAGCCCCGGGGGCATCCGTCCTCCCAGTCCATCCTCCCACCCACTGTGCCTGTGGCCCGAGGGGCAACAGGACCAAGGATATTGGCCTGGAGGTCGTCCGAACAGATAAGTGTCGGAGTAAAATTCAGGAACTGTGTGGAGGTCTTGTTACCATAAAATATGAACATCCGACCTGGAAGGAAGCAAAGCAGCTTGTTCACAGGGCACATCGCAGCCCCTGAGCTGCAGGGGGAGAACACAGCCCCCACCCCGCCCCGACTGCACCCCGAGCCCTCGGCCGCAGCGTGGGGGGCCCTGTGCCATCAGAGCAGAAGACGTCAAGTAGGCCTCCACGAACGTCTGCACCCGTGGAATCCAGGATGGAACGTGACCTCACATCTAGAAAGCACACGCAGATGTGCATGGCTGCCCCATGGTGTAAAAAACACCGAGCGCCTGGCTGACCCCACGACAGCCCGGAGTTAACGCCTAAACTCAACGCGAAGTTCTGAGTTTCAGTGAGAAGGGTCGAGGTCCCCACGGGGCAGACACGTGGCCTCCTCCCTGCTTACTCCCCACTCGCTTCCAGGACAGGCTCCACAAGGGTATGGGGAGAGGGCGGTCCCAACAGTCAGCGTGCATAATTTTGGGGGGATATGAGGGGAGCAAAAACAGCTTTTTTAACAAGTGTGGTAAAATATATATACCCTGCAATTTACCATCTAACCATTTCCAGGCACACAGCTCGGGACACTAGAACATTCCCCTGGCTGTGTTACCTTCTCCACCATCATCCCCAGAAATCTGTTCATCTTCCCAAACGGACACACCGTCCCCACTGGACACTCACTCCCCTCCCACTACGGCCCCAGCCCCCGGCCGCCCCGTCTACTTCCTGTGTCTATGGATGAGACCCCTCCAGGGACCTCCTCTGGGGGGAGTCAGACAGCATCCGTCCTTCTGTGCCTGGATTATTTCTCTGAGCATCCCGTCCTCAAGGGTCATCCACGCTACAGCCTGTGTCAGGGTCTCCTTCCCCTTTAAGGCTGAGCAACACCCATGGTGGGCATCAGGGGTGGGCACTGGGGCTGTCTCCACCTCTTAGCGACTGTGTGATGCTGCTGCGAATGTGGGTGTGCAAGTGTCTGCTCGGCCCTGCTTTCTTGTCACATCTTTTGGGTAAACACCCAGAAGTGGAAAGTCTAGGTCATGTACACGGTGATCCTACTTTTAATCTTGTAAGAAACCTCCACTGTTTCCGCAACAGCCGCCCCACTGACAGGCCCACCGACAGCACACAGGGCTCCAGGCCCTCCTGTCCACCGGCGTGGGTGTAAACGCACCTCACTGTGGCCTCACCGCATTTCCAGGTTGTTAGTGACGCAGGCACCTTGTCTAGCGCTTCTGGACACCTGAATGTCTTCCTCAAAGAAATGTCTATTCAAGACTTTTGCCCATTTTTTCACCTGGGTTCTTTCCCTGTTTTTGACTTGGAGTCCTTTATATATTCTGGAAACTAGACCCTTAAAAGAGACGTTTTCATTAAAGAAGTAAAAAGCATACCTAAATTCTGCCGAAACTCAGACTTCAGTCCGATCTGAAGCAGCTGGTTTTCAAACAACACACCGTTATTTTTACAGACAAACCTGGGGACAAGGGACAGCGTGTGAGTCACTCAAAGTCACCCACTGAAAATACCAAGATAAGTTCTGAAAAGGGGTTTAAGGAACACGAAGGCTGGAAACCTTCTCTGGGACAGAACGGGAAAAGCAGGCGACATTCCAATGAGCACGGAAGCGCCCCGCAGACAGGAGGTGAGCCAAGCGGGGCCCACAGGGGCGGGTCAGCCTGCTTTCCGTGACAGTGCTGCTCACCTGCCCGTGGCTCCCACCGACATAGGCAGAACACAGGCGCCCTGTACACACACACGCCCTGTACACACACACACCCGCGCCCGGCCCCTGCCCTGCTCCCCCAACCCCTGGTGCTGGAAAAGCGGGACAGCTCCATGGAAGACAATGAAACCACAACACCTTTTCACACCACACACAAAAATGAACTCAAAGTGGATGAAAGACCTAAACGTGAGACCTGAGACCACTAAACTAGGAGAGAACACGGGCAGAGCGCTCTTTCACATAAATCACAGGAGGTATTTCCCTGGATCAGCTTGGGGCAAAGGAAACAAATGCAAAAACAAATGCGATCTAATTAAAAGCTTTCACACAGTAGAGAAACCATCAACAAAACCCACTGAATGGGAGAAAACATCCGCAAACGGCAGAACCAGCGCAGGGTTAACCTCCAAACACACAGACAGCTCGTGCAGCTCAATTCAAAGAAACCAAGCCACCCAATTAAAAAACGGGCAGAAGACCTGAACAGACACTTTTCCAAAGAAGACATACAGATGGCCACAGGCAGGTGAAAAGACGCTCAACATCACTAACCGTCAGGGAGATGGGGACCAGAACAACAATAAGGTGTCCCCTCACACAGGTCAGAACAGCCGTCACCATGGACAGAGACACGTGTCAGTGAGCACACGGGGGGAGGGCCCGCGCACGCTGCTGGCGGTGAGAGCTGCTGCAGACGCGGGCACGGCACCAAGTCCTCAGAGAACAACGTTAGGGCTGCCATGAAAGGGGAAGGGCCAGTCGCTGAGTCATGCCCAACTCTCTGTGACCCCATGGGCTGCAGCCCGCCAGGCTCCTCTGTCCATGGGGTTCTCCAGGCAAGAACACTGGAGTGGGTTGCCATTCCCTTCTTCAGGGGATCTTCCCCACCCAGGGCAACCACAGGACTCAGCAATTCCAGTCCAGGGTACATGTCCAAAAAACACGAAAACACCTGTTCAAAGAGATACACGTGCCCCATGTTCAGTGCAGCACTGCTTACAACAGCAAGATACGGACACCACCCACGTGTCCGTCAACGGATGAGTGGACACCGATGTGGGGGGTGTGTGTACACACACACATACATACACATGCACACATATATTATGACACAACACTGCTCAGCCATGGAAAAGAATGAAACTCTCTCACGTGTAACAACGTGGGTGGGCCAGAGGGCATCGTGCTAAGAGAAACGAATCAGAGACACAAAGCCTGTGTGTCCCCATTCACACGTGGAGCCGAGAATTAAACGGATATAACAGACAGAAGCAGACTCACAGACAGAGCAGACACCAGTGGGTCGGGATGGGGAGGTGCAGGCAGGTGCGCACAGGAAGCAACCTGGATGCGCCCCGCGCTCGGGGAAGACAGCCGGTGTTCTGGAGTCTACAGAAGCTGTGAGTCACTGACATGACGCTGTCAATCAACCAACTACATCTCAATCTCAAAACAAAGTCCGTTTTCAGCCACAGCCAGACAAGGAGGAGCCCTGCACAGCTGCCCGCCCAGTCACTCCCACAACATAGGAAGCAGTCGGCGTGCAGGGCGGGCAGAGGGTGGAGGCTGCAGACCACAGCCGCCGCCACAGCCCAGGACCGAGGCCGGGCAGCCGCTCTGCTCTTAGTGGGGGGTGCCCACCTTTCATCCAGACGTAAGATTCAAGAGACAGAGGCACAAAGAGTAAGCCGAGAAGGGACAGGACCCATCAAGCACCGGAGGCAGGGAGGGAGGGAGCCTCAGGGAACCCAGCGAAGGCAAGCCCATGCAGCACTCCGCCAGCCCACAGCGGGGACGCCGACGCGGGACGCCGGTCACACAGGTGACGAGTGGGGAGCGCACAGAGGCAGCGCAGGAAGGGCCTGTGGGGTCTGTTGGCACAGATCCCACAGGACAAAGTAGCAACTATGCAACTGAAGAGTGCTTCTTAAACACCAGCTGGGCCTCTGGAGGGCAGCCGTGGGCATGACTAGAGGACCAGGAGCACAGTGCAGAGGATGGGGTGAGCTACGGCGAGAGCCCTGGGGCGGACCGCTCCCTCACCCGCCTGGAGTCCCAGCTTCCTCAGTAACTGGAGACAGGGAGTCCAGGGCACAGACCCAGCAGGGTGAGGGGCTGCGGGGATGGACACCGGCTGCCGCCTGCCGCCTGGCTGGGACACACTCAGGAGAGAGGGAGGCCCCTTGGGATGGGAGGCAGACTACCTGGCAAAGTTGTCCTCGGAGCCGGGAGCCAGGGGCGCAGCCGCGGAGGGCGAGTCTGAGAAGACATCCACGAGCAGCCCGCCGGAAGAGGGCGGGGGGCCTGCGGGGACAGGGGGTGCAGCCCCCAGACCCAGGAGGTCTGCCGATGGAGATGGCGTGGACTGGAAAACAGGGAGAGAGGTCAGTGCAGAAGCTGCCGGGCATGGCTTCACGCAACGCAAGTGCCTGCGTCCTCACCGCCCACAGGCCAAAAAGCAGCATCTGGTTTCAGGAACACAGCTGTGCATGTTACTGTCAAGCATCTAAAAGAGCCTTAAGAGGTGAAATGACTAAGCAGGAACCATATTAGTATGCACCCTCAAACGTCTCCAAGTCCTATTGTGTTACAGAGAAAAAGTAGACAAAAATTCTGCAGAACAGTTTTCTTTTTAACTGCTTTGTTGTTTTGGCTTTTTAAGTTTTGAAATGAGGCAGAAGACAAAGAACAAAGTCCTTCCGACACCCCTCTCAAACCACAGGAGACGCAGCGTACAGCTCATCACAGTCACTCACATGTCCCCTCGCCGGCTGCACAGAGGTGGTACTGCCCTCACCCAGGCACACAAGTTGCAAAAGCCCGCAGGGTTCTTATGACCCTGAGGGTCATGTCGAAGCAAGAACCCGGCATGTGAGAACTCATTTGGGCCCTCCTGCGGGCCAGTGTCCACTTACAGCCCCCGAGCTCCCCCTGAGTCACTGAGTGCCTGCAGTGAGCACCACGCTGGTTCTGGAGCACTCATCTTCCCCAGAGCCACCCCTCCCCTCTCCAGCACGCGGACGCACCCAACCCAGGCCACAGCCCGTCTGCCCTCAGGTTATGCTGAGGACTCACACATGGGACCCTTCGCAGGCGCTCGGTCACTCGGTCGTGTCCGACTCTGTACGACCACATGGACTGCAGCACGCCAGGCCTCCCTGTCCATCACCAACTCCCAGAGTTTACTCAAACTCATGTCCATTGAGTCAGCGATGCCATCCAACCATCTCATCCTGTCATCCCCTTCTCCTCCTGCCTTCAATCTTTCCCAGCATCAGGGTCTTTTCAAATGAGTGAGTTCTTCATGTCAGGTGGCCAAAGTATTAGAGCTTCCGTGTCAGCATCAGTCCTTCCAATGAATATTCAGGACTGATTTCCTTTAGGATTGACTGGTTTGATCTCCTTGCAGTCCAGGGGATTCTCAAGAGTCTTCTCCAGCATCACAGTTCAAAAGCATCGATTCTTCGAAGCTCAGCCTTCTTTCTTTATGGCCCAACTCTCACATTTGTACACGACTACGGGAAAAACCACAGCCTTGACTGTACAGAACTTTGTTGGCAAGCTAATGTCTCTGTTTTTTAATATACTGTCTAAGTTTGTCACAGCTTTTCTTCCAAGGAACAAGTGTCTTAATTTCATGGCTGCAGTCACCATCCGCAGTGATTTGAGAGCCCAAGAAAATAAAATCTGTGCGTGCTTCCATTTTTTCCCCTTCTACTTGCCAAGAAGTGATCCAGAGAATCCCATCGACAAAGGAACTTGACAGGCAATAGTCCAAAGGGTCACAGAGTTTGACACAACTGAAGCAGCTCGGCACACATACAGGATGGGACCAGACGGCACCTGGTTTCTGAACGTTGAGCTTTAAGCATTTTCCACTCTCCTCTTTAACCCCCATCAAGAGGCTAGCTCTTTAGTTCCTCTTCACTTTCTGCCATTAGAGTGGTATCTTCTGCTTATCTGAGGTTGTTGGTATTTCTCCAAGCAATCTTGATTCTAGTTTGTGGTTCAACCAGCCCAGCATTTCACATGATGGCCTCTGCATAGAAGTTAAATAAGCAGGGTGACAATATACAGCCTTTCCCAATTTGGAACCACTTCGTTGTTCCACGTCCAGTTCTAACTACTGCTTCGTGACCTGTATACAGGTTTCTCAGAAGACAGGAAAGGTGGTCTGGTAGTCCCATCTCCTTAGGAAATTTTCCAGTCTGTTGTGATCCACACAAAAGCTTCAGTGCAGTCAGTGATGCGGCAGTAGATGTTTCTCTGGAATTCCCTTGCTTTCTCCATGGTCAAATGTTGGCAATTTGATCTCTGGTTCCTCTGCCTTTTCTAAATCCAGCTTCTATATCTCAAAGTTCTTGGTTCACATTCTGCTGAAGCTGAGCTTGAAGGATTTTGAGCATTACCTTGCTAGCATGTGAAATAACAATTGTGAGGCAGTTTGAACATTCTTTGGCATAGACCTTCTTAGGGACTGGAATAAAAACTCACCTTTTCCAGTCCTATGGTCACTGCTGAATTTTCTAAACTTGCTGGCATAGTGAGTGCAGCTCATTAACAGCATCATCATTTAGGATTCAAAACAGCTCAGCTGGAACTCCATGACCTCCACTAGCTTTGTTCACAGAAAACACTTTCTGAGGCCCACTTGACTTCACACCCCAGGATGTCCAGCTCTAGGTGACATCCTGGATGAAACCACAACCTCAGCACAAGTCACTACGTATCTCCCTTTAACGTCTGGAGCACTGCACTGCATTTCTTAAACAACTACATGTGTAGGCAGATGATCTCACATATGGATTCCACATGAAGACAGGAAGCATCACAGAACACATGTGTGCAGAGAGGCCATGGGTCTGGGAGGCCTGAGGACTCATGGGCGGCAGTGCCCTAAGGCCCAGCGACGGTAGGAAGCGGGCTGGTGGGCAGGGTGGCGCCAGACGCAGAACAGGCCAGGCTGGAATCCCCAGGAGAAAGGAGGGCCCAGAGGGCCAGTGGGGAAGGATCAGCAGAAGCTTCGGTGCAGCTGGGGAGTCTGGGGGACAAGTCACAGGCATCCCCGCCCACCAGCCAGGTCGCTGTGGTTGGTGGGAGCCCACCAGCTCAGAGGCTGCTCCCAGGGGCCCTGAGCCCCTGTGGACCCTGCCACCTGCTCCAAGACGTCTACCACTGGTTCCTGAAGAACAGTTCAAATGCTTTCTAAGGTAGAAAAGCCCTTTTGTCCTACTAAGTCAAATGTGAACACACAAAAGCTAGGTGGTTCCTGGAGGAGATCCCCCAGGATGCCAGCTCCCTCCCCAGACCCCTTGCAGGGCCTCCACCTGGCAACACTGGAGTAACTCCCTACACCACCTGGCCCTCTTCTGAGGACACGGGGAGACCACCCCAAGGAGCGGGCCTGGTGCACAGTCTGCACAGGTTACACCTGCCCAAAGTGCTGCAGACCACGGGGTGGGGGGCAGCTCTGGGCTCCCCCACCAGCCCAAAGCCCAGGGGACAGGCAGCCTGCAGACACCCCCACAGATGCACAGACAAGCATCCTGGAGCCACAGGAGCCGAGCCCCCCAGACAGTCCCAAACAAAACCACCTCCAGGGTGGACATGCAACCCTAAGTAAAAGGGATTCCAGCCGACGCGACACGGAAGTGAAAGGCATAACAGGTTCCCCAATGAAGCCCAGATGTCTCAGCGCCACCTCAAGGTGGAGCCTCCCCTGAGTCTGGAGGCAGAAGCCCTAGGACGAGACTCCCACGCAGGAGGGACCCCGGCCCTTCTCTGCCCTCCTGCCTCACCTCCCCCACCCCCAGCAGACCGCCTGAGCCCTGGGCACACATGAGAACTGCGTCCCCAGCACCGCCCCGGGGCCTCTGCAGAGCCAGGGCCAGGTCTTGGGTGGGAGGTGCTGCCTCTGACGGGCTCCAAGCCCAGGGCCAGGCGTGAGCACAGGCTTCACAGTGGGCCCGGGGTCAGGCAAGCGCCCCTGCGCGTGGAGCGCCAGCGCTCACACACAGCATCCTGGCGCCTGGCCCTAGGCTGGCCACGCATGAGCACGCGGCACCTCTCCCTCGGGCGCATCCTCACTGGGGCCGCCAGACAGTGTGAGCAGACGGCCACACGGCCGGACCAGCATCCAGGGTGGGGCCTGCTCTCCCGGCTGCCTCCTGACGCGGCAGCCACAAAGCCACGGTGGTTGGGAGCCCCCCCAGCAGGGACAAGAGAGGAAACACAACTCTGAAAACGGCGTCTTCCTCAACAGACATCAGAGGGCACGTTCTCAGGGCACTTGTGTGAACAGGGAGCTCGCTCTAACCCGCTCACTACTGGACCCCAGGAGGTGGAGGCCCTGGAAACCAGCCCAGGGTGGCAGGAGAGGCCCCCACGCAGGCATCACGCAAGAATGACCACATTTTCCAAATCCAAAGCCAAGAGGAGACAGAGGAGCTGACCGTGGACCCCAGATGACTGTCTGACAGTCTAACGACAGACACTGCGTCTGGGTCAGCCACCCAGGACACCATCCGGGGTCCTAAACCTCGGCACCAGGCGCCCCACAGCTTGTGCAGGCGGGGCCCTCGGGATGGACCCACCACGGCGCTGGTGCTGGCTGGGGCGGGCTCGGGGCCCCCGTTGACATCAGCGCTCCTCTCCCGCTTGGCCTCCTCCAGGTCAGTCACAGTGCTTGGACCCTTCTTCTTCTTGAGCTTGGCCAGGATGGAGGACTCGCGCTCTGGAAAGGGGGGCATCTCCTCCAGGACAGTTGCCTGGTGGGAAAGGAGCGCAGGTCAGCAGGGCACAAAGCCCCACAGCCTCCAGCCCCCACCCAGGGCAGCTCGGGGATGGGGCGGGGGGACGGCGGGGGGGGGGGACGGGGGGAACAAGGCGGGGACGGCAGGGACCAGGTGGCCCAGGGATGGGGTGGAATTGGGGGGGTGGGGGGGACGGGGGAGGACGGGGGGATGGCGGGGACCAGGCAGCCCAGGAGTGAGGGGGAATGGGGGGACGGCGGGGGATGGGGATGGGAGGATGGGGGACGGGGGGGACAGGGCGGCCTGGGGATGGGGATGGGGATGGGGGGATGGGGGGACAGGGCGGCCCGGGGATGGGGGGATGGGGGGGACGGGGGGGTCGCACCAGGATATCTGTGCTGGCGACGGTGCTGAGCCGCAGGTACTCGACTGCGCGCTGCTGTAGCTCCACATCGGCGTTCTTCAGCTGGCTGTCACTGCGCAGCACGTCCTGAATGGTGCCCTTCACCTCCGGGAAGAGGTTCACGAACTTGATATAGGTGGACAAGAGAAGCGCCCTGGTGGGCACGCTGCACAGGTGGAACTTGGAGTGCAGAAGGTGGAACTGGGTCAGGGGGCTGCGGAGTGGAGGGGACACATGGGGCAGCGTTACTTCTCGTCTCACGCTGCACCGCACCCGCCCTGCCTGAGCCCCCGGGATGGGTGAGCAGGGAGCGACGAGGAGCCCCACCCTCGCCAGGACCTGCACGTTTCCAGCTCCAGGCCGAGTACAGGCTCCCCCGAAACAGCGTCGGCCACTAGCCACACCCCCTTTCCCCCAGAATCCCCGTGTTCTGCACAGTCGTCCTGAACGGACGTGCCCTCACTCTGGGCTGTCCCAGGACTTCAAGACGTCAGCTGGCCTCAATCAGGCCTTAGGTGAGAGTTCGGGGCACAGGACCAGCACCCAGACACAGGGCTCTGGCCCGCAGGCGACTCACCTGGACCTTGGGTCTCCTGCTATCAAGTTCCCGAACTCCCCGAGGATGTAGCCACCAACTTTGACCAGGTTCTCGTGGCAGGCCGGGGCCTGCAGAGCCTGTGGAGGAGCACGCCGTGAATCCAGTGCCCCAGAGCTCACACACAGGTAGAGGTGGCATGGGCTCGGCCTCCAGAGAAAGCGGCTGAGCTGTGTGAGGAACCACGAGTGCGGCCCAGGGGCCTTCCCAGCGAGCCGGCACTGCACATGGCCACAGTCCCGAGAGCCTCCTGAGCCACCCGCCCCGCTTCCAACCACACTGCCCACCCCGTCCCCCACTCCTGGCCACTTCAGCAGAGGGGTCAGTAGCAGGGGAGCCCGGGGACAGGTCCACGGTCGATCCCACCCCTTCAACAAGAGCTGCTCCCAAAAATTACGGTTCAGACCCTGGACAGGGGCGGGGGCACATGGGGGCCAGTGGGAGCCCCCTGCCCTGGGCAGCTTCCGCAGGCAGCCTCTGGCCAACCAAGAGCACCTCACCCGGGGCAGCCATGTGGAAATCAGGGAGACACGGCACTGAGACACGCGTGGGGGTGGACGCAGGTCCAGAGCTGGCAGGGAAGCAGGGAGGGCCGGCGCACCTCGAACACAGTCTTGGCGGCGTAACCCTGCACGTCGTCCCGGTTGATGACGATCTGTATGACGCGGTACCACACCTCTTCACTCACGTAGTCGCCGGCAATGCGGATCAGGTTCAGGATGGTGTCCACATACCACGTGTAGTCCACGGCGTACTTCTCTGCCAGAATGGCCACCTTCAGCACCTGCAGGGCACGGCCGCCCAGGAAGGGACTCAGGAGGGTCTGAACCCGCACGAGAGTGCCCCCAGCTGCTCAAAGGAATCTCGAACGTTTAAGGTTCCAGTACAGATGAGGAAGGACACGCGAAGTAGAACAAGTGAACAAGTGAAATGGAATTCTGCAAGAGGCACAGTGGACCCCGCCCACCCCCTCTGCACTCAGCCACCCAGGAAGCCACGCTCACGCTCAGGAAGCCCGTGCTCACCGGCCTCGTGCTCCAACCAGCCCTTCTCACTTGCTCCCTATTCTCTGCTGCCCAGGGGTGCCTGCTCCAGGCTGTGGGAAGCAGGCCCCTCGCCTATGCAGGCACAGCCTCCGCTTGCATGGAGGTGCCCTGGGCAGCATCGACAGTGGACCCAGAGCCCAGCCCTCTGGCGGGGGCGGCCCTCAGGCCCACCTTGCCCCTGGCCTGACCTCCCGACCACGCCCCAGAGCCCTGTCCACCTGCTGTGCGCCTTCTCTGGCCTCTACATCGACCCTCCACAACGAGCCCAGAGGCCATCCTGGAGCACCCACCTTGTCAATGCCCTTGGCATCAAGTCCTCCAAGCCCACAGCTGCCCCTAAAGCTGGACACTAGAGGCCCCTCACAGCCACGCTGGCCTGAGTGCCCGCATGCCCCAACCTGCTCCCTTGGTGCTGAGCCCCTGCCTCCGGGGCCTCTGCAGAGGAGGTGGAGAGTTAGGATCAGGGCCTCTGCAGAGTGACTCCAAACACTGGAGCTCTACTGAAAACGCTGATAAAAAAGCTGATCAAAGCACAGCACTCTCATCCAGCCCGTAGCAGACCCCGTGAAGAAGCACTTCAGCCCAGATGCAAGCGCGGAGGCCCTGACGACAGAGGCCGCAAGACTCACAATCTCTTCTCGGATGGAGTAGTCTGCTGTCTCCAGGTAGCTCAGCATCTCAGCCACGATCTGCTGGGCGTTGCTGCGGTCGCACATGGCGTAGAGGAGGTCCACGGCCCGTTGCCGCACGCTCACATCCCGCTCCGTCTGGAGGTGAGCACAGGAGCAGCAGCATGAGGGGTGCTGGGCAGGTACGGGGGGCTCCCTCCGTCCCAGCGCCCCCCTCGGAGCTCACCCCCCTCACCATCCAAGTCCAGTGTTCTGTGGAGCCCTAATCCCATGTACTAACCACTGCCTGGCTCCTGCTCTGACAGGCCGGCTCATGCTCTGTCCCAGAAGGGGGGGGGGGCGGGTCAAAGGCCACCCACTGTGTGGTCACAGACTGGCCCCTCCTGCATCACCTGGGAGCCCGTCACCGTGCCGACTCCCGGCCCCACCCCAGACCCTGAGCAGAGAGGGCGCAGCTGCTTCACAGCACTAGACAGCGGGAGAGGCACTGCCGAGAGCCGCCACAGCCCGCACGGGCGTCGTTCTGATCCAGGCAGCAGGGGACGCCACAACCACCCAGGCGGAATTCAAAACGCCAGAAAGCAAATTCCAAACCTTTGTAAGCCCTCACGTTCAAAACTCACACCAAAAATGTCTATTAAGTACACGTAAACCCAAAGGAATGGGGTCAGACCTGTTCTCAGCTCTAGTGCAGGACCCGGGCGGTACCTGCTAACTCCCCCACCTGCCTTCAGTTTTCTAATGTGCGCTGTATCTGACCCTGAGGAATAAACCCTCATGAAGCAGAAGATCCTGCTCTGGAATTTGAATTCCCTGGGAAAGCAAATATTCTTTTGCAAAGAGTGAGTTTTTTTGCAGACATGGACAAAATATCTTATCTTTCCACCAAAAATAACAGTTTCACCGACCTCAGCTTTTCTTTCTTGTTTTGGTTTGAACTGACCTCAACTTTTATTGCAGGTCTGCTCACATGCCAGACCCGCGGGAGCTGCCCGTGGGCACAGCCTCTCGGGGGCAGAGTGCAGAACCACCCAGGGACCCACGCACCCGAGCAGACCGCCCCGGGGCCAAGCGTGTACGATCCCGGAACCCACCAGTAGCTCCCACCCAGCCTGAGACACAGGACAGAGCGCGCTTGCCTTCAGGGCGTTGATGACCGTCTCGATGTGTGTCTTCACGGCCTCGTGGGAAAACTCGGAGCTGGCCAGCGTGCACATGCTCTCCAGGGCCAGGTAGCGCAGGTTGGTCTCCCGGTGCTGCAGGAACTGGCCCAGCTGGTTACAGGCCCGGACCAGCAGGTTCGGCTCGCTGCACAGACGGGAGAGACGGGTGGGCAGGGGTCCCCCGCTGGGCCAGGGCTGCCGTCACAGCCACCACGGCCTCCCAGGACACAGGGCCTGACGCTCACTTTGGTCAGTACCACACCCCAGAGCGTTTCTGAGTGCATCCACAGGACCCGCCTCCAGAGGGCCAAGGCTGGCCAGGAACCTGAGCCTCCACACCAAACTGGCCAGGGGACCGCAGTTTTCATCATGCCTTGACCAGAGGTGACACGCTCCGCCAGAGAACCCGCCTGGCTGACAGCGGGATGAAAGCCCCGACGTGGAGAAGGTAGACGCAGGTGGAGACGGTACACAGAGGTCACCGGTGTTCCAGTGCCAGCTCCATGCACCCCGGGGGGTTGGGGGGGGGTCTTTGCTTGCTTTTCACTCTGTCCTCGTGACACCTGCGCCCTTCAGACACAGCCGAGACTGGTACACTTCCCAGCAGGGGAGCTGGCTAACAGTACCCAGTCCGTGGAACCACGGCACTCTGGTGGGCGCACCTGCTGGGACCTGAAGACACCCCCATCCCACCCTGCGCGGCCTCCACATGCCTTCCCGCCACAACCTTGACTCACGCAGCCAGTGGGACACACGCTCACACGGGTTCCTGGGTGGCCCTGGGAGCGGCTGGCCGGGTGGGATGCCCAGGAGAAGGAGGAGCCTCTGGGAGGCGAAAGCATGGCACCCAGCTGCGTGTGGAGGGTGGAGGCTGCGTGCGCAGGCCCACCTGTCATGGTGGATGACCAGGCTGATGGCCTCGAAGAGCACGGCATTCTTGGCGTTGGAGTGCTGCACCTTCTTGGACTTGGGTGGCTCCTGGGCTTTGTTGAGAATTGCCTCCAGGCACTCGGTCAGGCGGCCACGCACTGCAGGGTCTTCTGGGCAAAACAGACAGCCACTGGCGGCTCCCCATGGCCCGCCCTGTCCCAGCCCCGGTAACCCTCGCCTCAGACTCTCAGAAGGCAAAGGTCCCAACTCAAACCCTGAGGCTGCTTAAGTCAGAGGATCTGACAGCCAGGATAACATTTTAACACAAGTAACAGACGCAAGTTTTTGCTGAAATATAGGTTATATAAGCTGAGGAAAATAAATCTCAGTGACGTGGACAAAAACCACCTGACATGCAAGTTTGGGGGGGTGGGAGGGATGAAAGGTTTCTCCCCACCACCTGCTATCACCACAAGAAACAGAGAAAGCACACGAAGAGCAATAAAAATAGAAGAGAATTCTAAATTCTCATCAGAGCAGACCAAGAAAGACTAAGAAATAACAGAAACATGAGAACTCCGGAAACTACCGCCGCACCGCATCTAAAGCGCCTCTTTAATGACCACTCAAGGCAGGCGGGGCCCCAAGCGCCTGGGCCGGGGGACGGCAGGGTCCCCGAAGCCGCCAGGGGCGGGACAGGGCTGAAAGGGGGAGGCGACACCGAGACCCACCCCCAGGGGCTCCGAGTCGCCCCAGCCTGGGAGTAGGAAGGCAGCGGCCAGTTCCACTGTGAGAACGACTGCCCTGCACGGGGGTGGAGGCCCGCCGGCTGGAGGGGTGAGGCCTCGCGGGCCCCGCGCCTGCTCAGCTCTGCTGCAGCGTGAGCAGCTCACACTGTGATACAAACAACACTCGGCACACAAAGTGACCTGAACTTAACAGACAGACCCCGTGCAAAAACAAGTGAAGGCTACAGTGCGGAGGTCGCCACAAGAGCCGTCTCTGCAGAAGGCAAGTGGAGTGCGCAACAGGACTTTCATGGGTGTTCTCAAGCCAGTGATTCTAGTTACTCACCATAGTTTAGAATAAAACAAACATAACAATATCCATGACGTGCACTTTAAAGTAACACAAACTTAACAATTTTGGATGTGAAATTTCAACCAGTTTCAAGAATTATTTTAAAAGACTGTTTCAAAAACCCACAGGGATCTGACCCTACATGTACATGATACACAGAAGCAGAGCTCATCCCAGTCGTAATGACGTGAGAGTCCTCGACTAGCTGCTCCAGGAAAGCCGAGAGCTGTGAGAGCATCAGAGTAAGCCGGAGAATCAGAGCCGGAGCCAGGAGAGCGAAAGGTGACTTGTTAAGAATGCGTGTGTGCATGTGTGCTCAGTCACTCAACATGAAACCTGACGCTCAAAGGCCGCAGCAAGCCCTCCCCCAGGCTCTGCTCGGCTGTTACCTGGGGGCGGGTAGCACTGCAGGAGCCGCAGGAGCTTGACCGACAGCCAGGGCGCCGGGACAAAGTAGTAGGTGTAATCCTGAAGGTCCGTGGAGGCCGACGTCACGATCTGCGAGAAAGCACAGCAAGAAGGCATGCGGGGCTGGTGTCCCCAAGAGCCCCACGCCGTGTGCTTGTCCAGGTCTGAGGAACAGGAGCACAGCCCCCAGCCCCAGAATAGTCACTGCACAAGGACACCCTCGCCCCAAGGGACACGGGCCTGCAGGCACCCAGCGCTCGACAGCGACCCCACCCTCAGGACCCAGGTCTCCAGAGCCTGGATGGGGAGCCCCACCTTTCCCACCTGGCCCCACACCCCACCACCCTCAGGGCAGGTCTGAGAGCACAGGGCCTCCACTCTCACCCCACCACCCGCGCCACAGGGTCTGGGAAGATGACACACCACACTCCGCGCACACGGGGACGGCACACACCTGCAAACCCGCTGCACGTGCCCCCCACACCCCACGGCAGGGGCTCGGAGCGGCTTCCTGCACAGGGCTCGGCCATGACACCAGGTCACCTGAGACGGGGGAGCTCCAGGCCAGGCAGAGCGGTGGAGAGCCCAGCAGGAGCAGCCGGGGGGCAGGCGCACGGAGCAGGCCCGACCATGTCGCCAGGGACACAGCCGGCCACCCAAGGCTGCCTTTCCAGTGCCCCTCAGGCAGCTAAACGAGGCTCAGACTTAAACTTAGAGCATTAAATGCACATATGTGAAACAAATACAAAATCAAAAGTATTGGAGAATTAATCTCAAGGGTTTGGAAGAGACGAGCAAATTAGCCCAAAGATAGTGGAGAAAAGAAAACAATAAAGATACAAGCAGAAAGTAATAAGATAAAAAATCAAAACAGGACCAACAAAGTCAAAAGAAATTCTTAATACTTGATGAGCTAAATCCAGCAAAACAAAACGGCAAATACCCAACACAAAATGAAGACGGGAGACCACAGCGCAGGGCCAGCAGAGGGACTTTCGCCCAAACACCTGAGTGTTCGTGTAAGTTAGCAAACGGTTAAGAAAATGCCACTTAACAAAAGAAAACCTGAGCCCTCATCACTTACTACATAAACTGAATCCATAATTAGCGGTCGCCCCACAAAGAAAATCCTAAGTTCTCATGGCTTCACCAGTTAATTTATAAAATTGTTAGCAAAGATATAACAAGGAATTTCCTTAACGTGGCAAAGCACGTTAAGGATGTGGACAAAACCTGCCAACGTCATACTGTACAGCGAGACATCAAAGGCTTCCCTTCAACGTGAAAGACACACCAAGCACCTTTCACATTCAACACTGCAAGGAAGGCCTGAATTGGAGCAATAAAGCAGAAAGCACAAACAGATATGGACTGGAAAAGGAAAAAAGCTGTCACTGTCCACAGAACACGCGATGGAAGACAAAGACGACCCAAAGCCGTCTACATAGAAACTGCCAGGTCTGACGGGTGAGTCTGGCAAAGTCGCCAACATCAAGAGCAGTAAGCACACGAAGTCCACCCACACAAACCAGCACGGACCTTATGAGGACAGTTTAGGGTGTCACTGAGGAGAGCGTCTTCAAAGTAAAGCGTACAAAGAGAAGTAAAACAAAAAATAAAAGAACCTCTTCTTGAAAAGCTATGAAACATATTTGACAGAAATTAAAGACTGAGTAAATAGATACACCATGGCCACAGGCTCAAAACCTTAATACTGCAAAGATTTGAATTCTCCTGAAACTGACCTACAGATAAAGGCAGCCCCGATGGGATGCTGAGGATGGGGGTCACTGGTGCCACTGGACATCAAATTAACGCAAAGTCACGTCACTGGCGCCAAGATACACAAGAGACCCAGAGGGGCTCAGCACAGACAGCGGCATCTGTGCGAGGTCAGGTCACTTTACTGTAAATCCAGGGTGTGCGGAGGGAGGGGCCTTCGCAGCGGTGCTGGGACAACATGACTCAAGAAAAAGCCTCACCACGACGTGATGCCGGCTCGGCTGGACCGCCGACCGCCAGTGAGCCCCAAAACAGGGACACGCCACACAGTGAGCCCCAGAACAGGGACACACCACACAGTGAGCCCCAGAACAGGGACACACCACACAGTGAGCCCCCGAACAGGGACACGCCACACAGTGAGCCCCAGAACAGGGACACGCCACACAGTGAGCCCCAGAACAGGGACACGCCACACAATGAGCCCCAGAACAGGGACACACCACACAGTGAGCCCTCACCTCAGAACAGGGACACACCACACAGTGAGCCCCAGAACAGGGACACACCACACAGTGAGCCCCAGAACAGGGACACACCACACAGTGAGCTCCAGAACAGGGACACACCACACAGTGAGCCCTCAGAACAGGGACACACCACACAGTGAGCCCCAGAACAGGGACACACCACACAGTGAGCCCCAGAACAGGGACACACCACACAGTGAGCCCCAGAACAGGGACACACCACACAGTGAGCCCCAGAACAGGGACACACCACACAGTGAGCCCCAGAACAGGGACACACCACACAGTGAGCCCCAGAACAGGGACACACCACACAGTGAGCCCCAGAACAGGGACACACCACACAGTGAGCCCCAGAACAGGGACACACCACACAGTGAGCCCCAGAACAGGGACACACCACACAGTGAGCCCTCAGAACAGGGACAGACCACACAGTGACCCCCGAACAGGGACGCCCCCTCCAGAACAGGGACAGACCACACAGTGAGCCCCAGAACAGGGACAGACCACACAGTGAGCCCCAGAACAGGGACAGACCACACAGTGAGCCCTCAGAACAGGGACAGACCACACAGTGAGCCCTCAGAACAGGGACACACCACACAGTGAGCCCCAGAACAGGGACACACCACACAGTGAGCCCCAGAACAGGGACAGACCACACAGTGAGCCCCAGAACAGGGACACACCACACAGTGAGCCCCAGAACAGGGACACACCACACAGTGAGCCCTCAGAACAGGGACAGACCACACAGTGAGCCCTCAGAACAGGGACACACCACACAGTGAGCCCCAGAACAGGGACACACCACACAGTGAGCCCCAGAACAGGGACACACCACACAGCTGGGGACACGGAGGCATTAACCCCAGAGGAAAGCAACAGGAAGCCTGACTATATTCAAATGTGGGGTTTCTGATCAGAGAAGACTTCACCAGAGAGTGAAGTGGCAAGGCACAGAGCAGGACAAGACTTTTAAACACAGAGCAGGCTGAACCACATAAAGTTGCTGTCATTTTTGTAGATCAGTAATGGTTAAATTTTTCAGTTTACTGTGATCCACACAGTCAAAGGCTTTGGCATAGTCAATAAAGCAGAAATAGATGTTTTTCTGGAACTCTCTTGCTTTTTCCATGATCCAGCGGATGTTGGCATTCTCATCTCTGGTTCCTCTGCCTTTTCTAAAACCAGCTTGAACATCAGGAAGTTCATGGTTCACATATTGCTGAAGCCTGGCTTGGAGAATTTTGAGCAGTACTTTACTAGCGTGTGAGATGAGTGCAATTGTGCGGTAGTTTGAGCATTCTTTGGCATTGCCTTGCTCTGGGACTGGAATGAAAACTGACCTTTTCCAGTCCTGTGGCCACTGCTGAGTTTTCCCAATTTGCTGGCATATTGAGTGCAGCACTTTCACAGCATCATCTTTCAGGATTTGGAATAGCTCAACTGGAACTCCATCACCTCCACTAGCTTTGTTCGTAGTGATGCTTTCTAAGGCCCATTTGACTTCACATTCCAAGATGTCTGGCTCTAGGTCAGTGATCACACCATCGTGATGATCTGGGTCATGAAGCTCTTTTTTGTACAGTTCTTCTGTGTATTCTTGCCACCTCTTCTTAATATCTTCTGCTTCTGTTAGGTCCATACCATTTCTGTCCTTTATCGAGCCCATCTTTGCATGAAATGTTCCCTTGGTATCTCTAATTTTCTTGGAGATCTCTAGTGTTTCCCGTTCTGTTGTTTTCCTCTATTTTTTTGCATTGATCACTGAAAAAGGCTTTCTTATCTCTCCGTGCTATTCTTCGGAACTCTGCATTCAGATGCTTTTATCTTTCCTTTTCTCCTTTGCTTTTTTCTTCTCTTCTTTTCACAGCTATTTGAAACGCCTCCTCAGACAGCCATTTTGCTTTTCTGCATTTCTTTTCCACAGGGATGGTCTTGATCCCTGTCTCCTGTACAATGTCACGAACCTCCGTCCATACTTCATCAGGCACTCTATCTATCAGATCTAATCCCTTAAATCTATTTCTCATTTCCACTGTATAATCATAAGGGATTTGATTTAGGTCATACCTGAATGGTCTAGTGGTTTTCCCTACTTTCTTCAATTTAAGTCTGAATTTGGCAATAAGGAGTTCATGTTCTGAGCCACAGTCAGCTCCCGGACTTATTTTTGCTGACTGTATAGAGCTTCTCCATCTTTGGCTGCAAAGAATATAATCTGATTTCGGTGTTGACTATCTGGTAATGTCCATGTTTAGTCTTCTCTTGTGTTGTTGAAGAGGGTGTTTGTTATGACCAGTGCGTTCTCTTGGCAAAACTCTATTAGCCTTTGCCCTGCTTCATTCTGTACTCCAAGGTCAACTTTGCCCATTACTCCAGGTGTTTCTTGACTTCCTACTTTTGCATTCCAGTCCCCTATAATGAACAGTTAGAACTGGACATGGAACAACAGACTGGTTCCAAATAGGAAAAGGAGTACGTCAAGGCTGTATATTGTCACCCTGCTTATTTAACTTATATGCAGAGTACATCATGAGAAACACCGGGCTGGAAAAAGCACAAACTGGAATCAGGATTGCCGGGAGAAATATCAATAACCCCAGATATGCAGATGACACCACCCTTATGGCAAAAAGTGAAAAGGAACTAAAGAGCCTCTTGATGAGAGTGAAAGAGGAGAGTGAAAAGGTTGGCTTAAAGCTCAACATTCAGAAAACTAAGATCATGGCATCCAGTCCCATCACTTCATGGGAAATAGATGGGGAAACAGTGGAAACAGTGTCAGACTTTACTTTTGGGGGGGCTCCAAAATCACTGCAGATGGTGACTGCAGCCATGAAATTAAAGGACACTTGCTCCTTGGAAGAAAAATTATGACCAAACTAGACAATGTATTAAAAAGCAGAGACATTACTTTGCCAACAAAGGTCCATCTAGTCAAGGCTATGGTTTTTCCAGTGGTCATGTATGGACGTGAGAGCTGGACTGTGAAGAAAGCTGAGTGCCGAAGGATTGATGCTTTTGAACTGTGGTGTTGGAGAAGACTTGAGAGTCCCTTGGACTGCAAGGAGATCCAACCAGTCCACCCTAAAGGAGATCAGTCCTGGGTGTTCACTGGAAGGACTGATGCTAAAGCTGAAACTCCAATACTTTGGCCACCTCATGCAAAGAGCTGACTCATTAGCAAAGACCCTGATGCTGGGAGGGATTGGGGGCAGGAGGAGAAGGGGACGACAGAGGATGAGATGGCTGGATGGCATCACCGACTCGACGGACGTGAGTCTAAGTAGACTCTGGGAGTTGGTGATGGACAGGGAGGCCTGGCATGTTGCGATTCATGAGGTCGCAAACAGCTGGACATGACTGAGTGACTGAACTGAACTGAATGGTTAAATGTTGGAAATTTTGTTTGGTTTAACCCAATCTAACCAACAAAGTGTGCATATCTAAACAATACAAAGAGGAGGCTTCTGTGGCAGCCCACACTCCCACTGCAGGGGGGTGGGCTCAGGGAACTAAGACCCCACATGTCGGGAGGTGGCTTAGTTGCTCAGTCGTGTCTGATTTTGGGGCCCGACGGACTGTTGCACGCCAGGCTCCACTGTGCTTTCCAGGCAAGAACACTAGAGTGGGCTGCCATTCCCTTCTCCATGCCGAGAGGTACTGCCAAAAAAATAAACAAGAGTTTTTACAAAACCAAAAAAAAGACGACATTGTGGAAAAATGTGTGACAGACTGAACAGGCTCTTCACAAAAGAAGGTATTCAAAATGCCAATAAAGGGATTTCGCTGGTGCTCCCGTAGTTCAGATGAAATGGTCCCAGAACAGGGGACATAGGTTCAACCCCTGGTCAGGGAACTAAGATCCCACTTACTGTATGGTGTGGCCAAAACAGATAAAATAAAGGGATGTTATCTTGAGAAAAAGTTTTTTGAAAGCCAGCAAACACACCGAGCTGCCCTAGCTATTGGGTGATCAAGAAAATGCAGACTAGGTGAGAACGCAACAGGACCAAGTGCCCAGAAGGGTTAAGGCCAAGAGGCCGCAGGACGGGGAGGGGCCGCAGGCTCCTCACAGTGGCCTTCAGAGGGGACAGCCAAGCGCTGGGCAAGACAGGGCACAGAGAGGCAAACGCGCTGCCCGGCAACACGCGTCAACCATCACCAAGAGAAACGACTCCGTGACTTCACGACCCTGATGATCAGAGCGAGCCGGTCACAGAACGACACGGGCCGCGTGCCCCCGTCAGCAGGAGGCACAGCACAGGCGCACAGCGGCCACCAGGGATGGGCTCTGCCCTTCACGCTTCCTGCGCCAACAGGACACCCCTGACACGGGTCAAAGGAAAGCCCACCAGTCACTAACCAAGACACACGTCCACCCCCGAATCACAGATTGCCCAAAGGCCTTGCCTACTGAAAGGGACACGTTAGTTAAATAAAGTGACAAAGACCAAAACCCACCCTGAGCTCCCCTCCCCTCGGCAGACTTACTCTGCTTAACCTGGAGACGGCCAGAGACACAGAGGTCTTGAACTCTTCCGGGTTCTTCTGTGCCAAGGTGGTGATGAGGCTGGTGGCGGCAGTTACCACACCCTGAGAAGACACACACCCGCGTTCAGACGCCCGCCGGAGGACCTGCAGACAGCCTCTCATCTGAAACATCTTCAAAACGTTAAACTCAGCAACAACTGGCCACCCTGGGGCCACCCTGGGTGGCCCACCAGTCCTCGATGTTTCAAGAAAGCGAGATGCACACACTGGTTGTTGCCTTGCTTACCCCTCTCTCTGAAAACGTGGAGACCCGGCACGCTTCATCCCAGAGCCCTGCCTCAGGGAGGTGGCGCGGGGCAGCAGCCCCAGGCCCCGCGTCCACTCGCCCACCCCCTCGCTGCCCCTGACTTAGGTCACTCTGTGTGGACTGCGTAAGGGTAGACACGTTACATTCAGACTCACAGGAATCTTTCCAACTCAAATCTGAGACCGTGGAAAACAGCAAAACCCATTCTTCCCCGTTTTCAAATGTGGTAATGTGGTCCAACTCATGTCTCTGCCCCCTTGGGGAGCTCCACCGGGCCTGGATGAGACCTGACCCCCCAGTGAGGTCAAGGGAACTGGTCAGCTCCCCAGCGCGGTGCCCCATGTTCCCTGCACGCTTGCAGGGGTCTGTGCAGGAAGAGGCTGTGAGGAGAGGGCTGGGGGCCCCCACACCCTGGCTGCCTCCTCCCCCTCCTTCCGGGCGACGCCTGGGCCACACCGGGCTCAGGAGGGGCCTGGCCGCAGGCGGAGCTTTCTGCATGTCACAGCTCCCCGCCTCCCCTGCTGCTCTCAGAAGGGCCTGCTTGCTTCTTCTGGGTGGACAAGGGATCCTCTTCCCGGGGGTCCTCGACCTTGAGACCAAAGAAGCCAACCCCAAGCCTCTGGTGGCAAAGCCAGGAGATGCGTGACAAAGAAGCCACACCCACAGAAGACAGGTGCCAGTTCACCTTGGGCTGCAACGCACCCACCCTGCCCACCGCCGCTGGGCTCCTGCGGCCTAGAACCACACAGGCACCAATCCATGCACCAGCCACAGAGCCACGCAGGTTAAAACACAAAGTAAACGGACAGCCGGGCACAGAGACGTCCCAGGCATAGGGTCTCCTGGATGAGACACCCCCCGCCCCAAGGAGAGGTCGCCTGTGCAGACCCAATTTCCCCCGTGAGTGTGAAATGTGGAGGGACGCTCGCAGGCTGCCCCATGGCAGGCGAGCTCACACGGCCACCGCCCTCGCCCTGTGGGTCTACCTGTGTGGACCGTTTAGTCCTCATTTCATCTTTAAGGCAGATTTCTCTTCTGGGAAAACACGCAGTAGCCAGCTACCATGCTAACGCCTCTGCTCAATGGGAAACCCCATGTGGAATCCTGACTCTCTCGTTTGTAAACAGGATTCCGGAAAGACAAAGCCACCTGTGCAGCATCAGCTCCTACCTGACCCGCCTCCCAGTGTCAGCGTGGACAAGGGCCCGTGACTCACGGCCAACCCAGACACCCCTCACCGCACATCTCGCTGCTCTGACGATACCCTGCCGACGATGCGCAGCAGGCTCAGGCCTGGCTCACGTCCAGCCATGTGGATTAGGCGGGCTGCGAGCCAGAGCCCCTGGGGTCACAGGACAGCCCTAACTGGGTACAGAAAGATGCGCCTCTGCAGGCCCTGGGGATGCAGCACTCCTACAACATGCTGCGCTGTGCTGTTTGTCTCTGCACCCACCAAGCAGGAGCCCCTCCAACGCCTGGACAGGGTAAGTCAGAGACCCCGTCTCATCTGCCCTGACCCCAGGGGAGGGGCTCGCAGCCTCTACCTGCAGGCTCTCCCAGCTCGACGGCCAGGCCAGGATGTCCCTCTCAGCAGCCTGGAAGTCACACAAGGCTGCTCACGTGGCCCTGGCCCTGAAGAGGCTGTCCCGCAGGGGAGGGTGGGTGTGACCCAGAGGCACCCACCAGATGCTGGTCATTGAGGAGGTGCACCACGCGGGACGTCCAGTCGCCCATGGGGACAAGGTCCGGGGACGTCCTGTACAAGCGCAGCAGGCACAGGGCGGCGCTCTGCTTCACGCTGTCCATGGTGTCTCTGAAAGACAGGCAGGAGTGAGGCTAGGATGGCCCAGAGCCCCGGACACCACCCCGCGGCCCCCAGAGGACAGAGCCCCCGGACACCACCCCACAGCCCCAGGGGACAGAGCCCCGGACACCACCCCCGCGGCCCCCAGGGGACAGAGCCCACGGACATCACCCCACAGCCCCAGGGGACAGAGCCCACGGACACCACCCCACGGCCCCCAGGGGACAGAGCCCACGGACACCACCCCGCGGCCCCCAGGGGACAGAGCCCCCGGACACCACCCCGCGGCCCCCAGGGGACAGAGCCCACGGACATCACCCCACAGCCCCAGGGGACAGAGCCCACGGACACCACCCCGCGGCCCCCAGGGGACAGAGCCCACGGACACCACCCCGCGGCCCCCAGGGGACAGAGCCCCCGGACACCACCCTGAGGCCCCAGGGGACAGAGCCCACGGACACCACCCCACAGCCCCCAGGGGACAGAGCCCACGGACACCACCCCCCGGCCCCCAGGGGACAGAGCCCCGGACACCACCCCACAGCCCCAGGGGACAGAGCCCTGGACACCACCCCGCGGCCCCCAGGGGACAGAGCCCACGGACACCACCCCGCGGCCCCCAGGGGACAGAGCCCCGGACACCACCCCGCGGCCCCCAGGGGACAGAGCCCACGGACACCACCCCGCGGCCCCCAAGGGACAGAGGTGCACCCGTGATGGGGCTGGAGGGACACAGGGGAAACGGTTTCTTCGGGCTCTCCACACAATCAAGCTCGGGCCGCCACAGCCCGCAGAGACCAAGAGGAGGCAGGGTGAGGCTCTGGCCCAGGACAGAGGCCCATATGGACTTCCTGACAAGCCAGCCATCCTGACCCGCCTCCTCCCCACAGCTGTTACCGATACAGGAGGCTAAGAGACCCACAGAGCCTTCAGGACTCACGACTTGACTTGTGCTCGCGGGGGGTGGCCGTGCCCTCATCAGGGCACCAGACACGTACCCGGCAACGAGGATTTTGGGAATCTCCCCTGCAAAGGCCTCGGCCATCTCGCGGCTGCCCACGTTGGCGATACAGTGCAGGGCCAGGCCCATGAAGGTGGGGTTGCGGCTGGCCAGGTCGTTCTTGATGGCGTTGTTGATCAGGCGGATGAGCTCGCTGTTGGAGTTCACTAGCACGGAGATGAAGAGATAGCCCTGGGCTCCAGAGAGGAGAGAGACCACCGCTGGACATACTCGGCCGGCCCCAGCCCCACCCCAGTCTGCTCGGCACACTGCTGCAGTCAGGCCACAGAGGGCCCACCCGTCTTCTCCTGAGAACACGGCCCCCGGGGGACAGAGCCCACGGACAACAACCCGCAACCCCAGGGGACCAGAGCCCTCCTCGGACGGTTCTGCAGGACAAACCTGAGGCACTGTCCCCACAGGCATCAGACACCGTGGAGCCCCACCCCCACTCCAGTCACTGGTCCATGGGGACCTGAACAGGATAGAAGGGCCCGCCTCGGCTGTGACAGGGACACTGCAGACCACCTGCCCTCTCTCAGATGTCTCAGGGCCTCAGCGTCCCCTCACCACCGGGCCAAACTCTAGCCTTGTGCCGTCCCCACTGTCCACACCCTCCCCACACAGGGACAGCACCTCTCAGCCCTGTCGGTCTCGGGAGGAGCTCACCTTCTGCTCTGGGCTCTGGCCACCCTGCCCTCCCGCACATGGGTCTTGACGCGTGCCCTGTCTGTCCCCTCTGCCCCCATGCACCTCTTATCCTCAGCCTCAGCTCAGGTCTTCCTCCCCCCAGAGCTCTGCCTACTAGCTGCCCAGCTCAGAGTCCAGAGGGCTCCACCCGCCTCGGTTCCTGGCGACGGCCACAGCTCCGCTTGCTCCCTGTAGGGGGCTGTCTGACGGCCCACATCTCCTGCACTGGTGGCAGGAGCTTCACCACTATCGCCTGTTCTTTACCACTAGCGCTTGGGAAGCCCGTTTCTTGGTGAGTAAACACCACTACTTAACAAAACCCCTGAGGCATCAAGCAAGTTAAATTTTGGGGGCAAATAAGAGGAAAATATTCCTCTGTAACACTTGAGAAAACACACAAATAATGTTACACCAAGCGGATACAGGGCTAGAGTCATGAAGCTAGGGGCCCCAGGGCCTAGACATGGGCACTCACCTCAGCAGACACGGGCCGGGCAAGGCGCAGACACCTGCCCTCCGCTCTTAAACCAGATTGGGGCGGGGAGGGGCGGCGGCACACGTGCGCGGGCACTGAGGGGAGGGAGCGTGCCAACCCGCCCTCTGGGGTGGGCCCCTGGGACACAGCGCCCTCCCGCCAGCTCCCACCTAAACCCGGGGAAATCCCCAGACAGACGGAGGTGCAGGGCAAGAGTCAGGCGCCAGGGGCCCTGGTGAGAAGCAGGGCCCCACTGAGAAGCAGCGCCGCGCTGCGCACTCACGATCTGCTTCTCGGTATATCTGTTGGAACTGAGCAGGTTCACGGCCTCCATGTGCCCGAAGTCGATGTCGTGGCCCAGGAGGAAGATGAACAGCAGCTTGCACACATACTTCTTCTTGCTGTAGCCATCCAAGGCTTTGTCGCCTGCGGGAAGGGGCAGCGCAGGAATAGGGTGCCAGGCCCACCTCCAGGAGGCCGGCCAGACCGCCGCACTGTCAGGCTCGCGCCCAGCACTGCTGAGCTGGTCGCCACAGGAGAGCCGAGTGCCTGGGTCCCTCGCAGACCCCAAACCAGCATCCCGACCAGCAGCAGAAACAGAGCCCCCCAGCACAGCCGGGGCATCAGCCCCGCCAGCACAGCCCTGCCGCACCACCCTGACCTCACCAGCAGCTTGACCTTTCAGAGATATTTATTCATTTAGGCAGGACAACACACTCTAAATAATCTCTCATTTCACCTAGTGTTAGGACAAATCACCCACCGAAAAGTCACACAAAACCACCAGAAGGGCTTGTTTCCCCACCCTGATGGCAGTGTGACTCGGCCTCTCCCAGGAGACTGTGGCAAGGCAGGTTCACGACAGGTCGCTGTCAGCACAGAAAGTGTTGCTTTAAAAAGGACCACCAGACAGTGCCGTTTTAAAAGCAGAGGTTCTCCTTTCACCCGAGAAGCACGCAGCATCCCCACACAGCCTGCAGAAGTGAGAGCAGGAAGAACGGCCCCTCAAGCAAGGCGCTGCAATGACCCTGACCACAGGGTCGAGGGCCAAGCAGGATGTGGGAGCCGGGAAGGCAAGAGCAGCCACAGCCCTCACTGCGAGGGCGAGTCACCTGTGTCCCGGGACAAGCCCCAGCCACCTCAAAGGGCATCAAGGAGAAAGACCCCCAAGATTCCTGAGGTGACGGTGGACCATGAGTCAGCCAGCCAGCTGGACACCTTGCTTGGGGAGCTCTGAAACCCGTCCTTCTCAGCAGCGAACTGACATTCCACTTAATGATCAAACAACATCAAGTCAGAGCAGGCCTGGCTCCCTGCTCCTCCCACTGTGACCTGCACCAGAGAAGCCAGCTCACCGCCTCCCAACGGGACCCCCGCCCCATCCCCACAGGAGAGCATCTGAGCTGAGGGCACGGGGCCCAGGTGACCGCACCTCACCCCCCAACCTGGCTGCCCCTCAAGGACCAGCCCACTCACCATCACCTCCGGAAGCCTCCTTCGATGAGCAGCCAGAAGTGCTGCCCCCTCCTCAGCCCTGGAGAGCAGCCCCAGCCCCAGGAACAGCGCCAGGCCGCATGCGGGACGCAGAGACTCGCAAACGCACTAGACGCTGAGCACGCAGAAAGGGCAATCACGGCCACGACAGTCAGGAGTCTTGGCCCTGGTGCTGCCTCGACGCAGGCAAAGAGCCAGTGTCTCCAGGGCAAGGCAACTGAGCCCGGTGACCGCATCCTGCTGCAGGACTCCCACCTGAGCTCCTTGTTCACCTCTCACAGAGACCCGTTCAACCCTGGCCCTAACCCTCAGCAAGTACCTGCCTACATTCAGGGGCAGGGACAGCAATCTGCTGAGTGTGGACCAGAAGGGAGCCCCGTGGGCCCGGAGCCCAGTCTGCGTGGCCCGGGCTGCACACTGCTGCGGGGCTGTGGCACCAGCGTGTCCGCCCAGGACCCCACAGGCCCAAATGCACTCAGCTGTTCCACCAAGTAAGGACACCACACACCCACTGGTAAGACCAAGGCCTATGTTAGCCGCACCACGTGCGGGCAAGAACGTGGAGGAGCTGGGAACTCACACTCGGCTGAGCGAGCACAAAATGGGGCAGCCGCTCTGGAAAATACGGAACAGGTTCTTAAAAGGTCAAACACGCACCCGTCACACGAGCCAGCGGCTCCACGCTCGGGTGCCTTCCTGAAGGGAAGGACACCACACGTCCACACCAGCCCCGCACGCAGGACTCACAGCAGCTCCACACTGCGCCACGGGGAGCCAGCACCACACGCAACCCGCCAGGACATGGGCGGACCGCGAAGGCACACTCAAAGTCAGTGAGCAGACACATGCAACCCGCCAGACACAGCGGCCTCCCCGCAAGAAGAGCAGCAGGACCGCGCTGCCAGAGACGCAAGGGGGCGCTCACAGGGGCCGCGCTCCACCCTGGCTGTGGGGGTGGCTGCATGAACACTTGCATCTGCTGAAATCCACAGTGCACACTCTACTGATTTTAAGTTATATCTCAGAAAGCCAATTAAAAAAAAAAATTACTGTGTCAGAATCTCCCGGGAAAAAAAGAGCGAAAGATTAAAGCACACAGGCAAAAGGACGGCAAGCACTGGAGCCGCAGAGGCCACCAGGCGGGAGGGCGGAGCCGCGACGCACGCAAGCTCCCTCGAGGAAGAGAGGCGTTGTTCCCAAGTCGTCCTACACCTGTAAAAACATACATTCCTTACAGAAGCTCCGTTCATTCGTATTTCTACCCCAGCACCTGGGACAAGTGAGCACCATCAGTGAATGAGCACGTGAACACATCCCCTGAAGCCCAGCACGGAGACCACACGCCTGCCCCCCGACAGGACAGCACAGCGGCCATCTCTAGAGGCCCCAAGACCGAGGGCAGGCCCGTAGCGTCCACAAGCAGCCCGACCTCCGCTCTTGAGTTCCCAGGCCAGTCGGGCAGCCAGGGCAGGGGAGCTGCCCGCCCACGAGGGGTGCAGGGCTGCCCAGGGGAAACCAGCGGCCGCCTTCAGGCTTCGACGGGGAAGCTGCACACAAGGCTGTGGCCACCGGTCCTGTCATGGACCAGGCCTCACGTGGATGCTGCCCTGGCGCCAGGCCCCGTCCACGCCTCCCGCTCCAGCTGTCTGTCGCCAAGGACCCCAAGCCCCGTGCACGTCTCACCCCCAGCGGCCCGTGCACCGCCCACACGCCCACCACGGTCCTCCTCTGTCGGCGTCCGGGACTGACTGCTTCTGCCCTGAAGTAGGTCATTTAGATTCTCCATTAGCACAGGCTCCCTGCCGGGAAACTCTCCATTTCCTCTGGAAAGGCCTCTTTCAGCTTCGTTCTCATGGAGCCGGCAGCTGGCTGCAGACCGCTGGGGCTGCACCTTCCAGCGCGCTGACAGCAGCCCCCTCCCCACAGCCCCTCAGCCCTGCGACAAGCCGGCAGGGACAGCTCCTGTGAGGACGCCCACCTCCTTCTCCCTCTGGCGACCAAACATCTCCTGTCTCAGGCTCAGCATTTTCACATCGGCATCTCTAGATGTAGAATTCATTATTTATTGTAACTATGGCCACTGCATCTGAGGTTTGAGCGTCACGAATCTTCACACGTGCTCTGTCACACCAGCTCTCTCCTCCCAGGAGGCCAGCCAACCTTCCAGACTTCGTCCCCCACCCCGTCTCTCACCCACTCTTCATCACACTCAGGACAGGCTGCCTCCTCACCCATCTTCCAGGACACTGTCTCTCTTTAATAAGCCTGTCGTTACATCCACGTAAGCTCTTTATTTTAGTTACTCCATGTTTTGCTCCTAGAATTTCCATTTGGTCTTATTTCAAAATCTGCTATGTGAGTTTTTTATACTAAGATCCCCACTGAAATTTTCAAGTCTGTCTTTCACTGCCTTACAAGCAGTGACCCGGCTCCCTGCCACCCCGAGTCCAGTCTCAGCGGCCCCTGTGAGTCCACCGCTGTCGCCCCTCTGGCTCCTGCCGAGCCATCGGGCTCCTCTGTGATGGTGCTTGGACGACATCCTTGAAAAGTCAGCTGCAGATGGTAGGTGACGCCTGGCACATGGCTCCACCTGCGACGGCCACCTCCTCCTCCAGAGGACTGGGACGGGACGGCTGGCTCCCCGGCCACTCCCGCCCCAAGGACACTGCCTCTCAGGGCTCAGCTTCAAGTGGAAAGAGGCCTCTTGTTGGTGAGCTCTGGTCAGCACTAGACCCCAGCTGCTCTACCTTGGCACTGGGCCTCCTCGGGCCAGGCAGTTCTGGGGTGTCTGGAGGCCTATCTGGCCTCCACCGAGTAGGTGGCAGCAGCTCGCCAAACCCAGGTGGGCCAGCCTCTGTCCCTGGGGACAAAAATCCTCCTGACTGATAGTAGCGAAGTCGCTCAGTCGTGTCCGACTCTTTGTGATCCCGTGAACTGTAGCCTACCAGGTTCCTCCATCCATGGGATTTTCCAGGCACGATTACTGGAGTGGGTTGCCATATAACCACCCTCCAAGACTTTGAAGAATGGAAAAGACTAGAGATCTCTTCAAGAATATCAGAGATATCAAGGGAACATTTCATGCAAGGATGAGCACAATGAAGGAGAGAAATGGCAATGACTGAACAGAAGCAGAAGAGATTAGGAAGAGGTGGCAACAATACACAGAACTAGATGATAAAGGCTTAATGACCCAGATAATCGTGACCGTGTGGTCACTCACCTACAACCAGACATCCTAGAGTGTGAAGTCAAGTGTGCCTTATTAGGAAGCGTTACTAGTAACAAAGCTAGTGGAGGTGATGGAATTGCAACTGAATTATTTCAAATCCTAAAAGATGATGCTGTTAAAGTGCTGTTCTCAATATGTCAGCAAATTTGGAAAACTCAGCAGGGACCACAGGACTGGAAAAGGTCAGTTTTCATTCCAATCCCAAAGAAAAGCAATGCCAAACGATATTCACACTACCACACAATTGTGCTCATTTTGCATACTAGTAAGGTTATGTTCAAAATCCTTCAAGCTAGGCTTCAGCAGTACGTGAACTGAGAACTTCCAGATGTACAAGCTGGACCGACAAAAGGCAGAGGAATCAGAGGTCAAATCGCCAATGTCCACTGGATCATAGAAAAAGCAAGGGAATTCCAGAAAAACAGCTACTTCTGCTTCAGTGACTACACTAAAGCCTGTGACTGTGTGGATCACAACAAACTGTGAAAAATTCTTTGAAGAGACCGGAATATCAGACTACCTTACCTGTCTCCAGAGAAACCTATATGCAGGAAAGAAGCAACAGTTAGAACCAGACATGGAACAATGGAATGGTTCAAAATTGGGAAAGGAGTACAACAAGGCTGTATATTGTCGCCCTGCTTATTTAACTTACATGCAGAGTACATCATGAGAAATGCTGGGATGGATGAATCACAAGCTAGAATTAAGATTTCTGGGAAATATCAACAACCTCAAATATGTAGATGATACTACTCTAATGGCAGAAAGTGAAGAGGAACTAAAGAGCCTCTTGAGGGTGAAAGAGGAGAGTGAAAAAGCTGACTTGACACTCAACATAAAAAAAAAAAAAACTAAGATCACGGCATCTGGTCCCATCACTCCACGGCAAACAGACGTGGGAAAAAATAAAGGCAGTGGCAGACTTTCTTGGTCTCCAAAATCACTGCAGATGGCGACTGCAGCCATGAAATTAAAAGATGCTTGTTTGGAAGGAAAGCTATGACAAACCTAGAGAGTGTATTAAAAAGCAGAGACATCACTTTGCCGGCAAAGGTTCGTCTAGTCAAAGCTATGGTTTTTCCAGTAGTCATGTATGAATGTGAGAGTTGGTCTATAAAGAAGGCTGAGTCCCGAAGAATTGATGCTTTTGAACTGTGGTGTTGGAGAAGACTCTATAGAGAGTCCCTTGGACTGCAAGGAGATCAAACCAGTATATCCTCAAGGAAATCAGTCCTGAATATCCACTGGAAGGACTGATGCTGATGCTGAAGCTCCAATACTTCGGCCACCTGATGCAAAGAACTGACTCACTGGAAAAGACGCTGATGCTGGGAAAGACTGAAGGCAGGATGAGACGGGGACGGTAGAGGATGAGATGGTTGGATGGCATCACTGACTGAGTTGGTGGACAGGAGTTTGATCAAGCTCCGGGAGATGGTGAAGGACAGGGGTCCATTGGGTGGGGTGCGAACGTACAACCACCGTGGAGACAGCTGGGCGGCTTCTCACAAACGTGCACACACTCTCACCACATGATCAGCAGTCACGCTCCTTGAAAACACAACCACAGTAAAACCTGCACACTCATGTTTATAGCAGCTTTATTCATAACTGTCCACACCTGGCAACAACCAAGATGTCCTCCTTCAGTAGGAGAATGGATGAATGAACTGCGGTACACCGAACAGTGGAATATTAGCCGTGTAAAAAGAAATGAGCTGTCAGGCCACAATGAGACATGAAGGAACCCTAGATGCATAAACCAAGTGAGAGGAGCCAACGAGAGAAGCACATACTGTGTGGCTCCAGCGCTGTGACGTTCTACAAAAGGTGAAACCATGGAGAGAGGACAAAGATCAGCGGGTGCGGGCTGCGGCGGGAGGGGAGAGGCAGCGCACCGCGAGGGCGTCCGCGACGGGGAGCCGCCCCGTGTGCGCTGTGACGAAGGGCACGCGCAGGGACGCGTGGGGACAGCGGGGGCCTGAGCCACCTCTGCACCTTCCCCTCAATCTTGCTGGGAACGTGAAACTGCTACACAGGAGCACCGGGGAGACGGCACGTGACGTGCGCACACGGAGGTTTCCAGGGGGCGCCAGTGGTAAAGAACCCAGCGGCCAATACAGGAGGGTTGGATCCCTGGGTCAAGATCCCCTGGAGGAGAGCATGGCAGGCCACTCCAGTATTCATGCCGGGAGGGTCCCATGGACCGAGGAGCCTGGCGGGCTACAGTCCACAAGGTCACAAAAAGTCAAACACTTCTGAAGTGGGTTAGCACCCATGTATAAACCAGGTAACCAGTGAAGACTCACTGCGCAGCACGGGGCCTCTCCTCAGTGATCCGTGGTAATACGAAGGAAATCCAAGTCAGGGGACACATGAACACGCAGAGCTGACTCACTTTGCTGCACAGCAGAAACCGACACCAACGCCCCTGACGGCACAGGGGTGAGAGCCTGCCCGCCAGTGCAGGGGAGGCGGCCCGGTCCCTGGTGCAGGGAGAGCCCCCGCCACAGCCCCCTCAGCCAGCGCACCCGCGGCCTGTGCTCCACCAGAGCAGCCTCCGGCCTGCATCAACAGAAAAAGCCTGCCAAAGCAAGGAAGACCCAGCAGCAGCCAAAAACAACTAAATTTAAAAAAAGAAAAACTGACATTGTAAAGCAACTACACTCCAATAAAAATTTAAAAATAAATAAAACTGGTCTACAAAATGTCAATTTTAAAAAATTTAAGCAATGAAAGTTATAGACATCCTCCCCCCACACACACACACACAAGAAACATTTATAAAAGCAAAGCACTCCAAATAGAATTCCAAGGCTTTCTCAGGCCTCCCAGAGGATCCCCAGTAAGACAGAACGCCTTCCCGAGTCCGGCAAGAGCAGTCCTGGCCCCAGGAGGGCCTGCATCCTGCCCGCACGGACGTCCGTGCTCACCCACGGCAGCACCCGCCGGCTGCCGTCTGCGGGCTGCCGTCCGCGGTCCCTCCGCGGTCCCTCCACTCGGTGGTCTCGGCCCGCCCTCTCCTAGACGCACTTTTTCTAGGCAGCTTCAGCCACTCCAGCTAACGTCTGCTCAGAATTTGAACCAGGTCTCAAATTTGTAAAAATTAACTGAAAATTTAAAGTCTACGGGACTCAAACACGTCCCAAGAATGAAAATCTACACCTGACGGTTCTCCCGATTGAGGCCGCTCAGGGAGCGCTCACCCCCAGGCTGGCCGGCGGGGAGGCGGAGACTGAGCGCTGGCCCGCGTGGTCGCTGCGCAGACACAGCAGAGGGGCCGCCGCAGGAAGCGCTCAGGCGAGCGCGGGCACCCACGCAGAGCAGGCCCGGCCGCCAGGGAGCTGGCCGGAGCTCCTGCGCCCTGTGGAGCAGAGTCAGGGGGACTGCTTCAGCCAGTGTCCTCCCAGGAAAAGGCTGGACGGGGGAGGAGCCCGCTACCCAGAATCAACTCTACACAAACCATCCAACTACTTCAGAATAACCTCTGGCTTTACTTTAAACATCAACAGAGCCAGGACAGCATCTGTACTGAGGCCTTCACTCTGATTTGAAATGAAAAAAGTAAAGATGAGATTAAGTCCCTTTTGCAAAATTTACAAAAGAATATTGTGTGTGGACAAGGGTTAGACACTCACCTTTAAATTTGGATCTAATGTTTGCCAGTTCTTTGTTTATTCTCTTTATTTCTGCTTCTTTACTTTTGCCTAAAAAGAGAAAACACAAAGGCATCTTACTTTAACTGATTTCTAAACAAACACCTATTTCCTGGCAACAGTGACACATCAGAGCTAAAGGCAGAACCAGGCTTGTAGAAGCCCAAGGGGGAGAGGCCACCAGCCTCCACCTGAGGCCATCAGTCGGGTGCGGCGCCTTGGCAGGACCAGCGAGCCTGCGGACGCGCCTAGAGTGAAGGGAGCCCCCAACGGCGCGCAGCTTGCTCTGTTCGCCTTCTCGCCACAGTCCTGGACCTGGGCGCGCTCAGCATTGCTGAGCATGTCCATAATAAAACACTCTCAGCTAAGCGACTGCTCCAAAAGGTGACTTTTACTTCGAGATCATTTTTTAAAGCATCAAGTTTTAACTACTGTAGGCTTGTAATTTTCTTTATGAAATTCACCAACCCACAAAATCTGACAGGTGCCCTTCTATAGTAAGCAGAAAGTCTGGGGACTGTCCACTACATAAAGAAGGAAGAAAGACATATTAACTGCACGACAGCCACACCCCCACACCCCGCTCTGCGCTCCTCGCCCTCCTCCCCACGGTCTGCCCGTGTGCTCATCTCAGCCCACTGACAGCCGTGCACACAGGCCTGAGGAGCAGGTGCCGTTCCCAGGGCCACACGCCTCAACAGCACCACACAGAGGAGGCTGAGCTGTGCGCTCCCTCCGTAAGATCCCGCTGCTGCTTCAAAGCAGGAATGCAGGCAAGTAAGTCCCCACCCCAGAGGGAGGAGAGGTTTCCACAGCAACCGCCCCAGGACCACCGACAGGCTGGGCGCTCACAGACGCCCTGAAGACACATCGCCCACCACCCAGCTTCCACCGCTGCTGGAGAGGCAACCGCCTCCCAGGGCACTCCCAGCACCAGCTACCTCACCACTAACTTGCTAACAAACAGGGCTGCACCTCTCCGAGATGAATCCTCCTTCGAGCCCCTTCTATTCTAGCAAGGCCCCGGCCGGGCGGAGCGGCAAGCTCCCCACAAGGCACTGCTCAAAGTGCCCAGACTCAGGTTAAAACAACACTTCTGCCCTCAGGGAGACGATGCTCCACGTGGGGACTGGGGGGTAAGTAGAGGCTCGGGGTCTTTAACACGAGCACAGTGGTCAGCTCTGGTGAGCGAGGGGCAGGCCAAGGGGACTGGACTCTCCTTCCCAGCCCCGAGTGTCGGCTTCTTCCTCCGGAAGAGGCGCCCCAGGACCCACGGACACCCTACAGAGCTGCACGCGGGGCGGTGGTCAAACACAAACCTTTTTGAAGTTTTCCTGAAAAAGTGCTGCCTGCAGCAGCAGCCTTTACTGAGTGAGAGGGCTCACTCAGTAAACAAGTGCTCACTCAGTAAACACCCACGGAACAAGGCCGTGGGCGCCTTCCACCCACAGGACCTGCAGGGGCACCGCACAGCCTGGCCTGAGCACGGGCAGGCGGCCGCCGGCGTGCGCCACTCTGCGTGCCCGCGGGCGCAGCTGCGCGTGTGCCCACGCTGGCGTGCGTCTGTGTGCATGTGCTTCTCTCAAGAGTGCAGGAACTGGTCTGTGCTGCTCCTCATTAGGCGAACTCTGCTTTATCCACCAAGCCCGAGAGAAACAGGCCTGCGTGGCAGGAACTTAGTTGAGCAGAAATGACAAAGGACTGGGAGCGCAGAGGTCAGCATGCAGAATGGAGGGGGTCGACAGCTACTGCCCACAGCGGGGAAGACACCCCATGACTGCAGGCACGAGGCTGGAGTTCAGGGGGAGGAAGCACAGGAGCGATGGGACCTGGGGGCACTGCCCTGCCTCCAGGGCGGGGGCACAAAGCTGGGGCCTGTTAGCCAAAGCCTGGCCAATTTGCAACGAACACACACACATTCATTTTCATGAGCAGTGGGCAGGCTCTCCCAAGGACAAGGGCAGGCTCTGGAGCGGGGCATTAAGGCTGGATCCGAGCACTGCCTCTGGTTTGCTCTGCAGATCACATCAGATCAGTCGCTCAGTCGTGTCCAACTCTTTGCGACCCCATGAATCCCAGCACGCCAGGCCTCCCTGTCCATCACCAACTCCCGGAGGTCACTCAGACTCACGACCATCGAGTCAGTGATGCCATCCAGCCATCTCATCCTCTGTTATCCCCTTCTCCTCCTGCCCCCAATATCTCCCAGCATCAGAGTCTTCTCCAATGAGTCAACTCTTCGCATGAGGTGGCCAAAGTACTGGAGTTTCAGCTTTAGCATCATTCCTTCCAAAGAAATCCCACGGCTGATCTCCTTCAAAATGGACTGGCTGGATCGCCTTGCAGTCCAAGGGACTCTCAAGAGTCTTCTCCAACACCACAGTTCAAAAGCATCAATTCTTCGGCGCTCAGCCTTCTTCACAGTCCAGCTCTCACATCCATACATGACCACAGGAAAGACCATAGCCTTGACTAGGCGAACCGTTGTTGGCAAAGTAACGTCTCTGCTTTTGGGTTGGTCATAACTTTCATTCCAAGGAGTAAGCGTCTTTTAATTTCATGGCTGCAGTCACCATCTGCAGTGATTTTGGAGCCCAGAAAAATTCAGTCTGACACTGTTTCCACTGTTTCCCCATCTATTTCCCATGAAGTGATGGGACCAGATGCCATGATCTTCGTTTTCTGAATGTTGAGCTTTAAGCCAACTTTTTCACTCTCCACTTTCACCCCTCCCTTTCATCAAGAGGCTTTTGAGTTCCTCTTCACTTTCTGCCATAACGGTGGTGTCATCTGCATATCTGAGGTTATTGATATTTCTCCCAGCAATCTTGATTCCAGCTTGTGTTTCTTCCAGTCCAACGTTTCTCATGATGTACTCTGCATATAAGTTAAACAAACAGGGTGACAATATACAGCCTTGACGTACTCCTTTTCCTATTTGGAACCAGTCTGCTGTTCCATGTCCAGTTCTAACTGTTGCTTCCTGACCTGCATACAAATTTTGCAAGAGGCAGATCAGGTGGTCTGGTATTCCCATCTCTTTCAGAATTTTCCAGTTTATTGTGATCCACACAGTCAAAGGCTTTGGCATAGTCAGTAAAGCAGAAATAGATGTTTTTCTGGAACTCTCTTGCTTTCTCCATGATCCAGCGGATGTTGGCAATTTGATCTCTGGTTCCTCTGCCTTTTCTAAAACCAGCTTGAACATCAGGAAGTTCACAGTTCACATATTGCTGAAGCCTGGCTTGGAGAATTTTGAACAGTACTTTACTAGCATGTGAGATGAGTGCAATTGTGCGGTAGTTTCAGCATTCTTTGGCATTGCCTTTCTTTGGGATTGGAATGAAAACTGACCTTTTCCAGTCCTGTGGCCACTGCTGAGTTTTCCCAATTTGCTGGCATATTGAGTGCAGCACTTTCACAGCATCATCTTTCAGGATTTGGAATAACTCAACTGGAACTCCATCACCTCCACTAGCTTTGTTCGTAGTGATGCTTTCTAAGGCCCACTTGACTTCATATTCCAGGATGTCTGACTCTAGGTCAGTGATCACACCATCGTGATTATCTGGGTCATGAAGGTCTTTTTTGTACAGTTCTTCTGTGTATTCTTGCCACCTCTTCTTAATATCTTCTGCTTCTGTTAGGTCCATACCATTTCTGTCCTTTATCAAGCCCATCTTTGCATGAAATGTTCCTTTGGTATCTCTGATTTTCTTGACGAGATCCCTAGTCTTTCCCATTCTGTTGTTTTCCTCTATTTCTTTGCATTGATCGCTGAAGAAGGCTTTCTTATCTCTTCCTGCTATTCTTTGGAACTCTGCATTCAGATGCTTATATCTTTCCTTTTCTCCTTTGCTTTTCGCTTCTCTTCTTTTCACAGCTATTTGTAAGGCCTCCCCAGACAGCCATTTTGCTTTTTTTGCATTTCTTTTCCATGGGGATGGTCTTGATCCCTGTCTCCTGTACAATGTCACGAACCTCATTCCATAGTTCATCAGGCAGTCTATCAGATCTAGGCCCTTAAATCTATTTTTCATTTCCACTGTATAATCATAAGGGATTTGATTTAGGTCATACCTGAAAGGTCTAGTGGTTTTCCTTACTTTCTTCAATTTAAGTCTGAATTTGGCAATAAGGATTTCATGGTCTGAGCCACAGTCGGCTCCTGGTCTTGTTTTTGCTGACTGTACAGAGCTTCTCCATCTTTGGCTGCAAAGAATATAATCAATCTGATTTCGGTGTTGACCATCTGGTGATGTCCATGTATAGAGTCTTCTCTTGTGTTGTTGGAAGAGGGTGTTTGTTATGACTAGTGCATCTTCTTGGCAAAACTCTATTAATCTTTGCCCTGCTTCATTCCATATTCCAAAGCCAAATTTGCCTGTTACTCCAAGTGTTTCTTAACTTCCTACTTTTGCATTCCAGTCCCCTATAATGAAAAGGACATCTTTTTTGGGTGTTAGTTCTAAAAGGTCTTGTAGGTCTTCATAGAACCATTCAACTTCAGCTTCTTCAGCGTTACTGGTTGGGGCATAGACTTGGATTACTGTGACACTGAATGGTTTGCCTTGGAAACGAACAGAGATCATTCTGTCGTTTTTGAGATTGCATCCAAGTACCGCATTTCGGACTCTCTTGTTGACCATGATGGCCACTCCATTTCTTCTGAGGGATTCCTGCCCGCAGTAGTAGATATAATGGTCATTCCAGTCCATTTGAGTTCGCTGATTCCTAGAATGTCGACATTCACTCTGGCCATCTCTTGTTTGATCACTTCCAATTTGCCTTGATTCATGGACCTGACATTCCAGGTTCCTATGCAATATTGCTCTTTACAGCATCGGACCCTGCTTCCATCACCAGACACATTCATAGCTGGGTATTCTTTTTGCTTTGGCTCCATCCCTTCATTCTTTCTGGAGTTACTTCTCCACTGATCTCCAGTAGCATATTGGGCCCCTACTGACCTGGGGAGTTTCTCTTTCAGTATCCTATCATTTTGCCTTTTCATACTGTTCATGGGGTTCTCAAGGCAAGAATACTGAAGTGGTTTGCCATTCCCTTCTCCAGTGGACCACATCCTGTCAGATCTCTCCACCATGACCCGCCCATCCTGGGTTGCCCCATGGGCATAAATTAGTTTCAATGAGTTAGACAAGGCTGTGGCCCTAGTGTGATTAGATTGACTAGTTTTCTGTGAGTATGGTTTCACTGTGTTTGCCCTCTGATGCCCTCTTGCAATACCTACCATCTTACTTGGGTTTATCTTACCTTGGGCGTGGGGTATCTCTTCACGGCTGCTCCAGCAAAGCACAGCCATCGCACCTTACCTTGGACGAGAGGTCTCTCCTCACCACCGCCCTTCCTGACCATCAATGTGGGATAGCTCCTCTAGGCCCTCCTCTGCCCGCCAAGGGACAATGACTTCGCATCTCTGAGCACAGCTCCTTCAACAAGGAAACCACTCAAAGTCACAAGGCCTCACGGCAACACATCATGGCGGGCAGGCAGGAGCTGTTCAGTTCAGTCCAGTCGCTCAGTCGTGTCCGACTCTTTGTGACCCCACGGACGGCAGCACGTAGGCTCTCTTGGCCATCACCAACTCCTGGAGCTTAAACTCAGGGCCATCGAGTCAGTGGTGCCATCCAGCCATCTCTGTAGCCCCTTTCTACTCCCGCCTTCAACCTTTCCCAGCACCAAGGTCTTTTCCAACGAGTCAGTCCTTCCCACCAGGTGGCCAAAGGCCAGCACGGCTGCGTCCCCATGTCCCTCTTGCTCCTGTGCTCCCCCCCAGACTCCAAGCCGCGTGCCCTCAGTGATGCTCAGTGCCTCACCTGGCGCGGCGGCGGAACAGGACACGTGCTCATCTTCTGCGAGAACTCCAAAATTACAACTCGTTGCTGAACAACCATAGACAGGAGAATGTTGGCTCCCACCAAAAAAAGATATCCCACGTCCAAGGGCAAAGAAGCTCCAGCAAGAGGACAGGAGGGGTGAAATCACGTTTAGAATCAAACCCCATACCCACCAGAGATGCTCAGAGGGCTGAAACAAAAACCTTGTGAGCACCAGGACCCAGAGTCTGAGCCAGACCTCTGAGCCTCCTGCGAGGGACGGCTCAGCAGCGGCCTGCCGCGGGGCAGAGGCTCTGGATGCGGCTCCCTGGGTCACACAGCCTGTGACCTAAGCCCTTGTGGAGGAGGTCGCCATTAACCCCACCACAGCCCCGCTGAGCACACGACCCACAAACTGCGGAACAATCATACCAAAGAAATTCTCCCTGTTAAAGTTCTAGGACCCATAACCCCACAGGGTTTTCCTCGTAGCTCCGTTGGCAGAGAATCTGCCCGGAGTGCAGGAAACCCAGGTTCAATTCCTGAGTCGGGAAGATCCCCTGGAGAAGGAAATGGCAAACCCACTCCAGTATTCTTGCCTGGAGAATCCCACAGACAGAGGAGCCTGGCAGGCTACAGTCCCTGGGGTCACAAGACTTAGCAACTCATCCACCACCAAGAGCCATAACAGATTTCCCAACCTGAGGATCTGGCAAAGGTACTGAGAACTCCCAGAGAATGTGACTTTGGAGGCCAGTAGGATTTGATTACAGAATTTACACAGGACTGGGGGAAACAGACTCTGAGATGACACAAATAAAACCTTGTGGGCACCAGGACCCAGGAGAAAGAAGCAGTGACCCCACAGGAGACTGACCCAGACTTGCCCAGGAGTGCCCAGTGGTCTCAGGGGAGGCTGGGTCGGCGGGGGCCTGCTGCAGGGCTGGGGGCACTGAGTGCAGCAGTGCATCATGGGACCTTCTGAAGGAGGTGCCATTATCCTCATCACCCCCACCATAGTTTGGCCTCAGGTCAAACAACAGGGAGGAAACACAGCCCCGCCTATCGACAGAAAATTGGGTTAAAGATTTACTGAGCATGGCCCCGCCCATCAGAACAAGACCCAGTTTCCCCCTCAGTCAGTCTCTCCCATTAGGAAGCCTCCATAAGCCTCTTATCAATCAGAGGGCAACAGAATGAAAACCACAATCACAGAAAACTAACCAATCTGACCTCATGGACCACAGCCTTGTCTGACTCAATGAAACTATGAGCCATGCCGTGTGGGGCCACCTTAGACGGATGGGTCATGGTGGAGAGTTCTGACAAAACGTGGTCCACTGGACAAAATGAAAGTGAAGTCGCTCAGTCGTGTCCGACTCTTAGCGACCCCATGGACTATACAGCCCACCAGGCTCCTCCGTCCATGGGATTTTCCAGGCAAGAGTACTGGAGTGGGTTGCCATTGCCTTCTCTGTTAACAGCGGCTAGGCATATTATATTTACTTGGAGCTGGTATACTCCAAAACATGGTCCACTGGAGAAGGGAATGGCAAACCACTTCAGTGCTCTTGCCTTGAGAACCCCATGAGCAGCATGAAGAGCAAGAAGAGACAGATCCAGGGGACCCCACAGGGCAGAGTGTGGGGACCAGGGCAGAGTGTGGGCACTGCCCCTGGCTCAGAGATGCCAAGAGCAGTGCCCGGCAGAGACAGCAGAGGAGGGGGTCTGCGCGACAGGAGAGCCACCCTGGACTGTGCCCCCACCCCCGCCACAGTCCAGAGGAGTAACCTCACCTAAAGCAACACCACAGGGGGCCGAGTCACACCCCACACAGAGACGCCACGCAGCAGGCAGACAGCCCCACAGACAGAGTAGCACTGGAACCCCCAGCCCCAGACAAGCTGGTGAACAGTGAGAAAAGTGGGGAAGGGACTAAGAAATTCACAGAACAACTCAGATGCTAGGGAAGAGAAATGAGGTAAAAAAGACATTCGACAATCATTTCAAAAACGAATAAAACGAGGGAATTCTCTGGCGGTCCAGTTGTTCAGACCCTGTGCGCTCACTGCCAAGGCCTGGGTTCAATCCCTGCCCAGGGAACTAAGATTCCACAAGCCGTGCGGCACAGCCAAAGAGAAACAGAACAGAAGCCACACACAGAGGCCTGAGGAGGAGCAGAGATGCAGAGAATGCAGAGGCGAAACCGGTGAGAGCAAACAGAAACGAAGAGCACCCCGGTGGCTCAGTGGCCAAGAATATGCCTGCTAATGCAGGAGACGCGGGTCAGTCCCTGATTCAGGAGGGCCCCGCGGACGCAGCAGCCACTGCGCCTGTGCTCCAGGGCCCGGGAGCCAGGACTGCTGAAGCCCTCACGGCTGACAGCTGAGGGTCCGTCCCCGGCCAGGTAACACATCCGCAAGCCTCAAGGCACAGCCAAAGAAAGAAAAAAAAAAATCCTTTGAACATCTGGGGGAAAAAAAGCAGCTGATACGAGGAAGAAAATGAGACTTCCTCAGGTCTCTGACCCTACGGGGCTCAGGTCTGGGCTGGACCACTGGGTCCACTGGCTGGACTGTGCCTGGGTGCCCTCATCACCCGGGGAAGACGACACCTCGGGGACCGAGGACACGGTGGCCCTCACGGGCTGGCGGTGCTCCCGCTCCACAGAGCGAGGCTGTGCCTGAGCCACGGCCCCGGGGACCTCCACAGGCCCAGAGGACCCCCACAGGCCCAGAGGACCCCCACAGCCCCGGGGACCCCCATGGCCCCAGGGACCCCTACAGGCCCGGGGAGCCCCACGGCCCTGGGGACCCCCACGGCCCCGGGGACCCCCACAGGCCCAGAGGACACCCACAGCCCCGGGGACCCCCACGGCCCTGGGGACTCCCCTCCCCACCCCCACCACCCAGGAACTGCTCAGGTTCTGACTCTCCCGAACAGGCCATGAGGGAGACACACCACAGACAGATCAACGCATCCAATCCACACTTATGCCCCAAATTCACCACACCGCCACCCTCCTCCACGTGGTGAGGACGCCGGGGAGAAACACGAGCCCGGCGCCGCCCCCAGGCTCATGAGAGTGAAGGGCCCTCCCGGCCAAGCGCCTTGCCACCAAGCCCTGCCGGTCCGCACTGCTAGGAGCAGCTGTAGCAAAAAGTCTGCTCTTTCCAGAAAAAGCAGCAGCCCTGGAGAAGGAGAGGTGGCTGCCCACCCAGACTCTGAAGCCCATCCTGACGGGCTGGCCGCAGCCACAGCAGCCAGATGTGGGGCTGAGCCTCAAAGGCCTGCAGCGAGACCCCTGTGCGGACCCCACCAGAACACGGCAGGCCTGTCGGCCACGGAAAACACCAAGCTTCTAACAGGCAGTTCCCACAGTGGATGTCCGAGCTCTGGGAACTAATAAGAAACCCAGACCAGCCCACAACCACCACCCCCAAACAAGCTACAGTATGCACCCAGTCAGGAGCAAAGAAAGCACTCCAAGGGAACAGGCTTTGAAAAATAACTTGGAGTTCTACAATCACCGCCCGGTTCTTTCTCCCAGAATTACACGCTGGTTAACAACGTGCTGGGTAACTACTCCTTCTTGTCTGCTAGCTGAGCTCATCAGCTTACAGTGCCAGTTGTTCTCAGAATAGCCTAGTTTCAAACAAAAAGCACAGGGGCCTATCACAGCTCATGGGAACTAACACAGCAAACCGCAAAAATCTTACAGCAATAAGTCTGAAATTTACAATAAAACTTGATTGAAACAAAGAAGTTTAGTCTGTGTGTAAAATGACTTCCCTGAGGAAGCCAAAAGCCCAAAACTGACCACAGAAAAGCCTGCTTCAGAAGAGAGCAGGCTGTGCTGCAGGCGGACGCGGGGAGGACCGCGCCCCAGGCAGGGCCCGGCCTCTCCTGCCTCATGTGGGAGCTGAGCCCCACACAGCGCGTGACGAGAGCCACACCACGGACCGCCTGAGCGCACGCAGGCGGTCAGGACTATTCTCAGAGTTCTCCCTTCATGTTACCTCTAGTGCACAGGAACGCTGGGCGTCAGAGCAGAAATCCTTCAAACAGTGGACGGGAACCAAAGATTTCAGGGAACACTGAGAGCTGCTGTGCCACAGAAGGTAAAACCAGCCTGGTCCAGACAAACGCTAACAGTGTGTCTTATTTTAACCACAGAGTGAGACGTAACTCACATGCCCCACAATTCACTCATCTGAAGCACACAACTCAACAACTTCAAGGACATTCAGAGGTGTGCATCCATCGCTACTGTCTGATTTTGGAAAATGTTCATCTCTGCAAAAAGAAACCCCACACCCTCCAGCAGTCACTCTTCGTCTCCACGGCTCACCTCCTCAAAACACCTCACACACAAACAACCTGTCCATGTTCTTCTGTGGCCAGTTTCCTTCAGCACTTACAGAAGCCACCACAACTGTTTCAAGGTAGCCTGGGTCAGGACCTCATCCCCTGTCACTGCTGAATAATACTGCATCCTACAGATACACCACATTTGGTCATCTGTCCATCGCTTGATGAATTTGGGGCTTGTTACCACTTTTTGGTTACTATGACTACGTTGCTATGAACATTTATGAACAAGGTTTTGTGTGAACACACGTTTCTAGAACTTCTGGGTCAAATGACAACTCTACGTTTAACTTGGAGGAACGGACAAGACGTCTCCCAAAGGCAGCATCGTCTCTGCTGGCGCCGTCGTTTCCTCACTCCGTCCTGTACGACTCTTTGGGACGTCATGGCCTGTAGCCCGCCAGCTCCTCTGTCTGTGGGAGTTCCCAGACAAGAATACTGGAGTGGGTTGCCATTTTCTTCCGGCCATTTCTTCCTGCCATTCAGACCCAGGAATCAAACCCCATCTCCTGCACTGGCAGGTGGATTCTTTACCACTGGCCACCAGGAAAGCCTATCTTACTCATCACTATAAAAGAGTCACAATTTTGCCAATACTTGTCACGCCTGTCACTTTAATCCTGGCCACCCTAGGGTGTGAGAAGTGGTGGTCACTGTGTTTGATCTGCAGTTGCCTAATGGCTCATGTCATCACCTGGACGTCTGTGTGTCCACTTTACCCGTCCTTCCTTAGGCTATCTGCCTTTTCAATTTCAGGGCCACACCACACGGCTTGTGGGATCGTAGTTCCCAGAGGCCACAGACTGAAGGCAGGCACTCTGCAGTGACAGTACGGACTGCCGACCCCTGAACTGCCAGGGAAGGCCCTGCTGTGCTGTGATTTTATCTTCACTTATCGCACAGTATTTTTTTAATCTCCCTTGTGTCCTCCTTTTGGAGGGTGTTTGATTTCCACAGATTAGTGAATTTCCCGAATCTCCTCCCATTCAGTTCGGTTGCTCAGTCCTGTCCGACTCTGCAATCCCAAGGACCGGCAGCACGCCTCCCCGTCCATCAACCAACTCCCAGAGCTTGCTCAGACTCATGTCCACCAAGTCGGTGATGCCATCCAACCATCTCATCCTCCATTGTCCCCTTCTCCTCATGCCTTCAATCTTTCCAAACATCAGGGTCTTTTCCAATGAGTCAGTTCTTCACATCAGGTGGCCAAAGTATTGGAGTTTCAGCTCCAGCATCAGTCCTTCCAATGAACATTCGGGACTGATTTCCTTTAGGATGGACTGGTTGGATCCTCTTAAGAGTCTTCTCCAACACCACAGTTCAAAATCATCAATTCTTTGGCACTCAGCTTTCTTTATGGTCCAACTGTCACATCCATTGGAGAAGGCAATGGCACCCCACTCCAGTACTCTTGCCTGGAAAATCACCTGGATGGAGGAGCCTGGTGGGCTGCAGTCCATGGGGTCGCTGGAGTCGGACACAACTGAGCAACTTCACTTTCACTTCTCACTTTCAAGCATTGGAGAAGGAAATGGCAACCCACTCCAGTGTTTTTGCCTGGAGAATCCCAGGGATGGGGGAGCCTGGTGGGCTACCGTCTATGGGGTCACACAGAGTCGGACACGACTGAAGCAACTTAGCAGCAGCAGCAGTCACATCCATACGTGACTACTGGAAAAACCATAGCCTTGACTATACGGACCTTTGTCAGCAAAGTAATCTCTCTGCTTTTCAACATGCTGTCTAGGCTTGTCATAGCTTTTCTTCCAAGGACCATCTTTTAATTTCGTGGCTGCAGTTACCATCTGCAGTGATTTTGGAGCCCAAGAAAACAGTCTCTCACTGTTTCCATTGTTTCCCCGTCTATTTGCCATGAAGTGATGAGACCAGATGCCATGACCCTAGTTTTCTGAATGTTGAGTTTTAAGCCCGCTTTTTCACTCTCCTCTTTTACCTTCATCAGGAGGCTCTTCGGTTCTTCTTCGCTTTCTGCCATAAGGGTGGTGTCATCTGCATATTTGAGGTTACTGATATTTCTCCCGGCAATCTTATTCCAGCTTGTGCTTCATCCAGCCCAGCATTTCACATGATGTACTCTGCATATAAGTTAAATAAGCAGGGTGACAATATACAGTCTTGATGTACTCCTTTCCCAATTTGAACCAGTCTGTTGTTCCACGTCCAATTCTAAGTGTTGCTTCTTGACCTGCATACAAGTTTCGCAGGAGGCTAGTAAGGAGGTCTGGCATTCCCATCTCTTTTAAGAATTTTCCAAAGTTTGTTGTGATCCACACAGTCAAAGGCTTTAGCATAGTCAATGAAGCAGAAATACATGTTTTTCTGGAATTCTCTTGCTTTTTCTATGATCTAACAGGTGTTGGCAATTTGATCTCTGGTTCCTCTGCCTTTTCCAAACCCAGTTTGAACTTCTGGAAGTTCTCAGTTCACGCACTGTTTGAAACCTAGCTTGGACAACTTTGAGCATTACTTTGCTGGCGTGTGAGATGAGTGCAATTGTGCAGTAGTTTGAACATTCTTTGGCACTGCCATTCTTTGGGATTAGAATGACAACTGACCTTTTCCAGTCCTGTGGCCACTGCTGAGTTTTCCCAATTTGCTGGCATATTGAGTGCAGCAGTTTCACAGCATCATCTTTTAGGATTTGGAATAGCTCAACTGGAATTCCATCACCTCTACTAGCTTTGTTCATAGTGATGCTTCCTAAGACCCACTTGACTTCACATTCCAGGATGTCTGGCTCTAGGTGAGTGATCAAACCATCACTGTTATCTGGGTCATTAAGATCCTTTTTGTATAGTTTTTCTGTGTATTCTTGCCACCTCTTCTTAATATCTTCTGCTTCTGTTAGGTCCATACCGTTTCTGTCCTTTATTCTGCCCATCTTTGCATGAAATGTTCCCTTGGTATCTCTAATTTTCTTGAAGAGATCTCTAGTCTTTCCCATTCTATTACTATCCTCTATTTCTTTTCATTGATCACTGAGGAAGGCTTTCTTATCTCTCCTTGCTATTCTTTGGAATTCTGCATTCAGATGGTATTTCTTTCCTTTTCTCCTTTGTCTTTCACTTCTTTTCATAGCTATTTGTAAGCCCTCCTCAGACAACCATTTCGCCTTTTTGCATCTCTTTTTCTTGTGGATGGTCTTGATCTCTGCCTCCTGTACAATGTCACAAACCTCTGTCTATAGTTCTTCAGGCACTCTATCAGATCTAACCTCATGAATCTATTTGTCACTTACACTGTATAATCGTAAGGGATTTGATTTAGGTCATACCTGAATTGGTCCAGTGGTTTTCCCTACTTTTTTCAATTTAAGTCTGAATTTTGCAACAAGGAGTTCATAATCTGAACCACAGTCAGCTCCTGGTCTTGTTTTTGCTGACTGTACAGAGCTTTATCAATATGATTTTGGTATTGACCATCTGGTGATGTCCAGATGTAGAGTCATCTCTTGTGGTGTTGGAAGAGGGTGTTTTCTATGACCACTGTGTTCTCTTGGCAAAACTCTGTTAGCCTTTGCCCTGCTTCATCTTGTACTCCACGGCCAAACTTGCCTGTTACTCCAAGCATCTCCTGACTTCCTACTTTTGCATTCTAGTCCCCTATGAAGAAAAGGACATCTTTTTTGGTGTTAGTTCTAGAAGGTCTTGTAGGTCATGATAGAACCATTCAAATTCAGCTTCTTCGGCATTAGTGGTTGTGGCATAAACTTGGATTACTGTGATAGTGAATGATTTGCCCTGGAAACAAACAGAGATCATTCTGTCATTTTTGAGACTGCACTGAAGTACTACATTTCAGACTCTTTTGTTGCCTATGAGGGCTACTCCAATACTTCTAAGGGATTCCTGCCCACAGTAGTTACTGATTTCTAATTTCATTCCACTGTGGTTGGTGAACACACTTTGTATGATTCCAATCCTTTGAGGCTTTTTTTAAATGGCTTAACATGCAGTGTATTCTGAGTAATGTCCCCGTGCACCTGAGAGCAACGTACACACCTGCTCTTGCCGGCAGCACAGGCCACAGAGGTCTGTGAGGTCCAGTGGCCTGCCGGTGAAGTGTTCTATTCACTGCTGCTCTTCCGTTCACTGTCTATTACTGAACACCAGGTACTAAAGTCCCAACTATTGACACTATTGCTGAAGTACCTATTTCTCCCTTCATTTCTTCGTGTATTTTACTTCATGTATCTTGAGACTCTGGTACTGGGTTTAGAATTGGAATTTCCCTGGCGATCCAGTGGTTAGGACTCAGCACTTTCACTGTCATGGCCCAGGTTCAGTCCCTGGTCAGGAAGCTTAAGATTCAGCAATCCATGAGGCATGATCAAAAAAAAAAGAACCGATATACTGACCCTCTACCATTGTAAAATATTCTTCTACGTCTCTAATAACCATTTTTGTGAGAAAGTCTATTTTGTCTGATATTAGTATAGCCACTCCAGCTCTCTTCTGGTTACCATCTGCAAAGCATATTATTTTTCTTCCTTTCACTAGTATCTTTTGTTTATACCTTTTAATCTACAGTGTCTTTTGAACAAAGTATTTAGTTGGATCATGCTTTTTTTTTTTTTTAACCCATTCTGCCAATCTGTCTTTTCATTCAAGGGCTTAATTCATTTACATTTAAGATAATTACTAATAAGGTAGGATTTATGCCTGCGATCTTGCTATGTTTCCTAATATCTGTCATGTTCCTGCCTTCTTCCACTGCCTTCTTTTTGCACGCCATGCATGCTAAGTCACTTCAGTCCTGTCCAACTTTGCAACTCTATGGACTGTAGCCCTCCAGGCTCCTCTGTCCATAGGACTCTCCAGGCAAGAATATTGGAGTGGGTTGCCACGCCCCCTCCAGGGCATCTTCCCCACGCAGAGATGGAACCCGTGTCTCCTCCAATGGCAAGCTCTTCACCACTAGTGCCATCTGGGAAGCAGAAGTGCTTTTCAGTATACCAGTTCAACTCTGTTTCTTTTTACTATTTATTTTTTATAGTTACTTTCCTAGTAGCTGCCTGGGGATCATAATTAACACTTAAAACAGTCTAGTTTGATTAATGTGAATTTAATTTTAGGGAATTCCCTGGCAGTCCATGGTCAGGACTTGGCACTTTCACTGCCATGGCCTGGGTTCAACCCCTGGTTAAGGAACTAAGATCCCACAAGCCATGTGGCACGGCCGAAGGAAAAATTTCAATAGTATAGAGAAATTTTGTTCCAATATAGCACTGTTCCTTCCCTGCTCCTGTGTGGTACTTTTGTCATACAAATTATACATTTAAACATTACAAGATCATCAGTATAATTTTATTTGGGCTTCCCTTGTGGCTCAGCTGGTAAAAAATCTGCCTGCAATGTGGGAGACCTGTGTTCGACCCCTGGTTGGGAGGATCCCCTGGAGGAGCGAGCGGCTCCCCACTCCAGTGTTCTGGCCTGGAGAATCCCATGGATTTCTAACTTCACTCCACTGTGACTGAACACACTTTGTATGGTTTGGATCCTTTAAAATTTGAGGCTTTTTTTTAATAGCTTAATATACAGTCTATTCTGAAGAATGTCCCCTGTGCACCTGAGAATTTTATTTAAACTATATTAAAATTAGTTAAAAACTACTGTTTTATGCAGTTTTCTTTTAAATCTGGTAGGAGACCACACATTACAGAAATATAACGTCTTTTAGATTTGCCCGTGCATCTGTCTTTTCCACTGCTCTCTATTTCTGCATGTACTCTACCATTGAGTGTCCCTTCATCGTTGCCTGACCATTCCCTTCAGCGTTTTTTTAATTATTTATTTTTGGCTGTGCTGGGTCTTCCTGCTGCACGCAGGCTTTCTCTAGTTGCAGCAAGCAGGGGCTACTCTCTAGCTGCACTGAGCAGGCGTCTCACTGCGGTGGCTTCTCTCATTGCAGAGTATGGGACATACGAGCTCAGAAGTGGTGCACAGGCTTAACTGCTCGCACCAAGTGAGATCCTCCCAGATCGGGGATCGAACCTGCGTCCTCTGCACTGGCAGGTGGATTCTTAGCTGCTGGACCACCAAGGAAGTTCTCCCTTGAATATTTATTGCAGCACAGGTCTGCTGGCAAGAAATTTCCTCATTCTTGTTTATTTAGCAATACCTTAATTTCTTCATTTATGAAAATGGTTTTGTGTGTTAAAAAGCACAAAAGAGATGTCACTTTGCCGACAAAGGTCCTTATAGTCAAAGCAATGTTTTTTCCGGTAGTCACGTACGAATGTGAGAGTTGGACTATAAAGAAGGCTCAGTACAAAAGAACTGATGACTTCAAATCGTGGTGCTGGATCTTGAGAGTCCTTTGGATTGCAAGGAGATCAGACCAGTCCATCCTAAAGGAAATCAACCCTGAATATTGACTGGAAGGACTGATGCTGAAGCTGAGGCTCCAATACTCTGGCCACCTGATGCAAAGAACCATCTCACTGGAAAAGACTGATGTTGGGAAAGATTAAAAGCAAAAGGAGTGGGGAGGGCAGAGAATGAGACGGCTGGACAGCATCACTGACTCAACATCCATGAATGGAGCAAGCTCCAGGAGACAGCAAGCACAGAGGAGCCTGGTGTGCTGTGGTCCGCGGGGTCACACAGAGTCAGACAGGCCTCAGCGACTGAACAGCAGTGCCCCTAACGGTTCCACGGTCTCTACGGCTCTGTTCATTCTTCTCCATTCTTTTTGCTTTCTGTTCCTCAACTGAATCTGTGCTTACCTTAATTTAGATCTTAATTTAATTAGAGTAAAAATCCTATTCCCAAATTCACTGATTTTTTTCTTCTGCCAGTTCAAATCTACTCTTGAGCCCCTCTAGTGAATTTTTCATTTTTCACAGTTATTGTATTTTCAACTCCAGAATTTCTATTTCATGTTTTTTAAAATAGCATCTACCTTTTTACTGATAGCTTCTATTTGGTGAGATATCACTTTCATATATTAATTATTTGGCCATAGTTTATTTTAGTTCTTTAAATAGCCAATTTAAAGTCCTTGTCCAGTATTATTAAGCCTAACGTCTGGGCCCTTTCAAGGACAGTTTCTACTGACTACGTTTTTCCTGTGTAAAGACCATATTTTCCTCTTTCTTTGCGTATCTTATCAGTTCTTACTGAAAGCTGGCGTTTCAGACAATACACTGTGGCAGCCCTGGAATTCAGACTGTCCCCTTCCCCAAGGGCTGTCGCTGCTGCTGCTGCTCAGGGACTTTCCTGTGAAGCTTGTAAGTCCCCACAGTTTGCAGCTACCGTGAGTCTCTGCTCAGTTAGCTGAGTCATCAGTGACTGACTAGTCAGGGATTTCCTCACATATGTTGACTCTCGAGTGTCCCGGATGCAGCCGGGATTTGTGGACACGCTGAGGCCCACTTTCAGCCCTCAGGCAGTTATCCTCTGCCTTCACTTCTCGTCTATGCAGGACTCAGGTCTAGACAGCGTGAGGCCAGGACCCTCTCAGGTCCCCCTGGGCACACACACAGCCCTGCCGCGCACGCTTCAAGATCCACAGGAGTCTGTCAAGCTGCTCAGGGCCCCGGGCCACAGATACTCCACTATTTCAGCCCCCAGCTTTGATCGTAGCAAAAACACAAGGGTGGGCTCCTCCTCATGAGTTCTGCAAATGGGCTTCTCCAGAGAGCCGAGGCCAGTCAGTAACACCGCGCTGAACAGAGGACTCCTGAGGGACCCCAGATCCGATCTGGGCCTTCCAAGAGCTGCAAGGCTGTTGCAAGGGCTGTAAGACGTGGCTGTCAGCTACCCAGGTCATGGCAGAGGAGAATGACAAGAAGTCAAGTTGGAGGTTCAGCAGTTTTTCTTGAATACATCTTCCTGAGATTATGTCAACTTTTAGTTTATTTCCAGAGCTCCAGCACAGTTGAGTTTGACCATTTTTGCTAGTGTTTCCACTGCTTTTACAGAGGAGTGGGTTTATGAGGGCCTCACTCTGCCACCCTTACTGAATGGCATCTCTGCTGCACAGTTACAGCCTCTATGGCATAGAGCGCTTCCCCACCCACGGCCCTGGCAGCTGACTCCCAGATCCCCACATCCACTCTGCCTTTCCACTCCTCCTGCCTGGATGCAGATGCCTGCCATCTCCTCCAGACCATAGCAATCAATCTTGTCCTAACTGGCTTCCCTGCCTCAAACTTCATCCAAAAATCATCCTCTGCATTCAAAATTACTATTCTACTAATAAAAGATAAATTGTAAAGCATCACTCTGCTGTTTAAGACATGTTGACAGCCCCTACACCAGAGGAGGTGCACACGACCAGTCCAGCAGTTGCCATGCCGTGCGCTCCCGCCGCACCCCCGCCTACAGGCACCGTCATTCCAGGACCCCCACAACCCCCGCTGTGTCCCGCCCATCTGTGATGCTCCTGCTTCCTGCACCTGCAAGCTCAGAAAGGCCGCCTGAGCGTGACCCACGCCACCACACCTGGCCACCCTCTCCTGACCATCGCCAGCCCTCCCTGAGGAGCTGACTACCCTGGTTTTCACTACTTGCCTCACACACTCACCACTCTGGCTACAAGGGCTGGGCCCCTGTTGGGGAGAGGCCACAGCTCATCACCCTCAGCGTTTAGCACACGAGGAAGAACAGGCTCTGCACAAGGCCCTCTCCCTGTGACCTACTTCCAGCATCCCGACCTCACCTGCGACCTATCTTCCTCTGGGCTCGCTCTGCGGCAGCCGCGCAGCCTCCTGCTGTCTCTTCCACACGTGGACCATCGGCCCCCACAAAGGCCTTCACACCTGCTGTCCCCTCCAGCGAGTGCATGACCCAGTGCCTTCCAGTCTGCACAACTGCCACCTTCAGAGCAAGACCAGCCCTGGCCACCCGGTCTGAAGTGGAGAACCCACAGCCCTGCGTCTCCTGCCACCTCCTCACCTGCACGTTTCCCTCTTGTACGTCCCGTCTTCTCACACAGGATGCAACTTTTTGTTTTCTATTTCATCCACCAGAACGTAAGCTCCACAGGAGTGGGCAGTTCTGCTTGTTTTAGTCACGGCTATAAACCCTGGTGCTCAGCAGGTGCCCGGTGAGGAATGCACACCCAGCGGAGTGTGCCCCATGAGAGCAGCAGACGTCCTGCACTAGCAACGGTCATCAGGGCTTCCAAGCGACCCAGCCAGGAAACAACGAGCATCACTGCGCCCAGGACAGCCACCAGCGCAGGTGGCGTGCTCGTCTCTAGCACAGAGCTCTGCATGAGGTTCCCCGTCCCTGAGCCCACACTACCGGGGGTCTGGCCCGCTCTCCTCCAGGAGGACACTCACCCCTTCCACTGCCGCCAGCACGTCCGATCGTGACTAGAACACCTCTCGTCTCCCACGCAGGCCTCCTCTGACCCACTTCCTCCGGGGCCCAGAGACCTTCACGTACAAGTGGACCTGTCACTCACCTGAATCTTCAGCAGCCTCCCACACGACACCTCAGGGAACTCAGACTGCCCGCAGGGAAGGGCTGCGCCCCCTCTACGCTCCGGTGCCCAGGGCTCTCGGGTCCTGGAGCAGGGCCACATCGGCAACTCAGCCCAGCCTTGCTCCCTCCGGACCCAGCTTGAGTGCTGTGTCCTCAGCAAGGCCCTCTGTGAACACCCTACCTGACGCAGGCTCCCTTCCATGCTCCACCACAATGACATATATTCTAAAAATATTTCCAGTTTCAAAAGTTTGAGCTCAGGGTTAAAAGTAACTCTTTGAAAAGTTAGGAATTCAAACTCTCCTGACTGATTCATCATCAGCAATTACAGAATCCACTGGCGTCCCCACAAAGATAGACTTCCATTTACCACGTTCCATCACCAGCGAGAAACTGTCTCGTTACCACAGGTCACACCTGTGAGACAGATCCTCCCAAGAGGCCTGTCCCCCTGCCCTGACCTCTGGGGGCTGGAGCACTGTGCACTGAGCCCTAAGAAGCAGGTGTCCTGTAAACAGAGAACAAGCCCACCCGCCTGCTGCCTCGAGTAAGAAGTAAAGTAAGAGCCACAGAACTCTAGGTTCTCTCGGAAATTCTACTAGAAACTCATGTCAAACATGTCCAGTGAGAACCACCCATCCAAACTAAGTTCACAATAAAAGATATTATCACTCCACTCAGGAGTCAAACAGTAAAAGTACAAAGTCACATTATTCTTTCCCATGACCTTCCCTCAGGGAGCAATTAATCCATGGCATAAATAATGGCCATTAAGGTGATGAAGGTCTGCACTGTGTGTGTGTGTGTGTGTGTGTGTGTGTGAGATATATGAAGGTCTGCATGGTGTGTGTGTGTGTGTGTGTGTGTGTGGATATATGAAGGTCTGCATGGTGTGTGTGTGTATGTGTGTGTGTGTGTGTGTGTGTGTGATATATGAAGGTCTGCATGGTGTGTGTGTGTAATATACAGAATTAGTCCAAAACTTATTTAAAAGCAGAAAACTATGATGAGAGTGGACACCACCACAACCCTGGACACTGGAAAGAGACCACGGTTATGGACTCATCTAATAGAGCAAGCTGGACTCCAGCCGCCTGCAGGAGGGACCAGCGAGAAGCAAGTCTTCGTCAGAGTCTGGCAGCCTCAGGACCTGAAGGTGCCTCAGGAGGTGCCCTGGGGGCCGGGCTGGCAGATACAGAAGGAGCAGCAGCCACTCCCCCAGCCCGGCCACACCCCTAAATCCCAGCAGAAGACAGCAGGCTGCCCCCCACAAAGCAGGAACACCCACTGCAGGCCTGGTGACGCCACCACATGCTGGAGGGAGGCTCAGAAAAGCAGAGCCGAGAGACAGATGCCCCGAGCAACCGCAGCCAGGCTCCCCACACCCGCTTCCCCACCCAGCAGGAAGGGAGCCTGCAGCTTCTCTGAAGACAACGGAGAAGACGGCTGACACACGGCTTCCCTCGTGAGAGAGACCCTCAGCCCTCACCCCTCGGCCCACAGTGAGGCCTCTGCCAAAGCCCGACCCGTGCCGGCCACCACTGGTCCGTGTGATGGCCAGACACTGACCACGAGGCACCCGGGCCAGCTCCCAGCACGAGCCAGAGCCAGACACAGACCTGCAGAAAAAGAATTCAGACCAAAGGGGCAATGCAGGGGAGCAAACTCCAGAACCGTAGACATTCTCACAAGAACAGAAGAAAGCACACCTTCAAGAACCAGATGCCAGCAGCAAAGGGCCACCCTAACAAGAAAACAGCCCTTCAGGGGAAGGGAAGGAAAAATCAGGAGTCTGGGATTAATGTATACACACTGCTACATATGAAGTGGATGACTAATATGGACCTACTGTATAGCCCAGCAAACTCGACTCAGTGTTTTGTAAAGACCAATAAGGAAAAAGAATGTTTAAAAATTAGATACACAAGTATGTGTAACTGACTCACTGTGCTGTGCACCTGAAGCTAACACAGCGCTGGGAATCAGCTCAGCTCCAATCTAAGAAAAAGAGAGAGAGCCCTTCAAACGTGCAGGAAAGAGAACTCTCGTCCACTGTCGATGGAAAGGAAAGTGGGGCAGCACCCATGGAGAGCAGTTACCACATGATCTGGCCATCCCACTCCTGGACACACACCCAGAGGAAGCCCTGATTCAAAAAGGTGCAGGCACCCCAGTGTCCACAGCAGCGTTACTCACAGCAGCCAAGACATGGGGGCAGCCTAAGCGTTCACTGACAGATGACTGGAGTATACACAGCCTTTACAAATGTGGTATGGAAGTGAAGTGAAACTCGCTCAGTCGTGTCCGACTCTTTGCGACCCCATGGACATAGTCCATGGAATTCTCCAGGCCAGAATACTGGAGTGGGGAGCCTTTCCCTTCTCCAGGGGACCTTCCCAACCCAGGGATCGAACTCAGGTCTCCCTCACTGCAGGCGAGTCTTTACCAGCTGAGCCACCAGGGCAGCCCTGAACATGGTATATGTACATACACACACATGTACACACACGCGCATATGGTACATTCTTTATGAACATGCTAAATCACTGCAGATGGTGACTGCAGCCATGAAATTAAAAGACGCTTACTCCTTGGAAGGAAAGTTATGACCAACCTAGATAGCATATTCAAAAGCAGAGACATCACTTTGCCAACAAAGGTTCGCCTAGTCAAGGCTATGGTCTTTCCTGTGGTCATGTATGGATGTGAGAGCTGGACTGTGAAGAAGGCTGAGCGCCGAAGAATTGATGCTTTTGAACTGTGGTGTTGGAGAAGACTCTTGAGACTCCCTTGGACTGCAGGGAGATCCAACCGGTCCATTCTGAAGGAGATCAGCCCTGGGATTTCTTTGGAAGGAATGATGCTAAAGCTGAGGCTCCAGTATTTTGGCCACCTCATGCGAAGAGTTGACTCATTGGAGAGGACTCTGATGCTGGGAGGGATTGAGGGCAGGAGGAGAAGGGGACGACAGAGGATGAGATGGCTGGATGGCATCACTGACTCGATGGATCTGAGTCTGAGTGACCTCCGAGAGCTGGTGATGGATAGGGAGGCCTGGCATGCTGCAGTTCATGGGGTCGCAAAGAGTCGGACACGACTGAGCGACTGATCTGATCTGATCTGATCTAAGTATATATACACGTACAGTACTCAGCCATGAGAAAGAACGAACTAACACCATCTGCAGCAACATGAACAGGCTTAGAGATTATCATACTCAGTGAAGTCAAACAGAAAAATATCATATGATATCACTTATACGTGGAATCTAAGATGAAACAAATGAACTTATTTATAAAACAAAAACAGAATCTCTTTGGTGGTGCACTGGGTAAGAATCTGCCTCCCAAAGCAGGGGACAAGAGTTCAATCCCTGGTCCAGGAAAATTCCGGAAGCTGTGGAGCAACTAAGCCCACGCACGGCAGCTACTGAGCCCGCGCTGTAGTCTGTGAGCCCCAACTCCTGAGCCTGCACCCCGTGCACCGAGAGCCTGTGTTCCTCACAAGAGAAGCCACTGCAATGAGAAAGCTGCAGCAGCAACAAGGCCCAGCAGAGCCAAAGGTAAACAAACGAATGGGTTTGAAAAGTCAAATCATTGTCATTCTCAGCTAAGAATGATATTTTCAGACAGCAATTAAGTGCTATAAATCAATTAAACTAAAAACTGTGACACACCAGAACATGGGGAAAAGAAAGCTTCAGATCAGTTCAGTCGCTCAGTCGTGTCCGACTCTTTGAGCCAGGCCTCCCTGTCCATCACCAACTCCCAGAGTTCACTTAAACTCACATTCATCGACTCAGTGATGCCACCCAGCCATCTCATCCTCTGTCGTCCCCTTCTCCTCTTGTCCTCAATCCCTCCCAGCATCAGACTCTTTTCCAATGAGTCAACTCTTCGCATGAGGTGGCCAAAGTACTGGAGTATCAGCTTTAGCATCATTCCTTCCGAAGAAATCCCAGGGCTGATCCCCTTCAGAATGGACTGGTTGGATCTCCTTGCAGTCCAAGGGACTCTCAAGTTAAATCCTCATCTTCCACAGTACGAAGTCAATAAATAATGGCTAAATGGAGAAAACACCCATGACTGATATGCAATTTAACATGTAATTTAGAATAAATAACCACATTTTTAAAGTAAATATGAGAAGAGATGGATGTAAAATGAAAATAATTGACTTAAGTTTAGGAATGAGGGAATAGGGTGAGGGTCCACTGCTTTATAGTTAAGGGGACGGCACCCACCCCAGTATGCTCACCTGGAGAATTCCGTGGACAGAGGGACCTGGGGGCTACAGTCCATGGGGTCAGTAAGAGTCAGACACAAAGGAGCAACTAACCCTCTCTTAAACTACATTCTTGATTTTGTTTTTCATTTCTTTAAATATTTATTTAGGAACAAGTAAATAGCAAAAATTAATATAATTGGGAAGACCTGCTCAAACACTTACTATGACACTACCTCCTCCCCACCATACAGGATGAATGACCCCAGACCCGCTGGCCCTAATCGTGGCACCTTAGAGGATCTGGTCCCCCGGAGCTGCCGCGCGCCTCACAGCAGGGACCCCCAGGGCCCCATCCTTGTAGCTCTAGTGAGTAACTAGATCAGGCAAACAAATTCTGAGTCCCACTGCCCCGCCCAAACACTACGACCCACTCTCTCTGCCCCTCTCAGCCCTCACCCCAGCCCAGCCAGTCTCCACCCATCACAAAAAGCATGCCTGACCCGCCTCCTCCATTGGAGCACTTGCTGGCAAAACCCCTCCCCTTCCGCCCTGGCCCGTCACTCCTGATCTACCTCCCCACCCGCTAGGGGGCCTCACCTTTCTCACCTGGTCCAGAGGCTCCTAACCGTCTTCCCTCCTATCTCCCCAAAGCCAAGTCCTTCCTCTGCTCACCTGCCTTGGCTCAGCTACAAGATCCTGCCACACGCCCCACCTTCCTCCGGCTCTGAAGAGCAGGCACAGTGGCCTCCCCACCCATCTGCCAGCATTCCAAGGACACCTGACCCCCAGCTTCCCCACCCACACTGCAAGCCCCTTTCATTTTTCCCTTTCAGATCAGATCAGATCAGTCGCTCAGTCGTGTCCGACTCTTTGCGACCCCATGAACTGCAGCACGCCAGGCCTCCCTGTCCATCACCAGCTCTCGGAGGTCACTCAGACTCACATCCATCAAGTGAGTGATGCCATCCAGCCATCTCATCCTCTGTTGTCCCCTTCTCCTCCTGCCCCCAATCCCTCCCAGCATCAGAGTCTTCTCCAATGAGTCAACTCTTCGCATGAGGTGGCCAAAATACTGGAGCCTCAGCTTTAGCATCATTCCTTCCAAAGAAATCCCAGGGCCGATCTCCTTCAGAATGGACCGGTTGGATCTCCTTGCAGTCCAAGGGAGTCTCAAGAGTCTTCTCCAACACCACAGTTCAAAAGCATCAATTCTTGGGCGCTCAGCCTTCTTCACAGTCCAGCTCTCACATCCATACATGACCACAGGAAAGACCATAGCCTTGACTAGGCGAACCTTTGTTGGCAAAGTGATGTCTCTGCTTTTGAATATGCTATCTAGGTTGGTCATAACTTTCCTTCCAAGGAGTAAGCATCTTTTAATTTCATGGCTGCAGTCACCATCTGCAGTGATTTTGGAGCCCAGAAAAATTAAGTCTGACACTGTTTCCACTGTTTCTCCATCTATTTCCCATGTAGTGATGGGACCAGATGCCATGATCTTCGTTTTCTGAATGTTGAGCTTTAAGCCAACCTTTTCACTCTCCGCTTTCACTTTCATCAGGAGGCTTTTTAGTTCCTCTTCACTTTCTGCCATAAGGGTGGTATCATCTGCATATCTGAGGTTATTGATATTTCTCCCAGCAATCTTGATTCCAGCTTCTGTTTCTTCCAGTCCAGCATTTCTCATGATGTACTCTGCATATAAGTTAAATAAACATAGTGACAATATACAGCCTTGACGTACTCCTTTTCCTATTTGGAACCAGTCTGTTGTTCCATGTCCAGTTCTAACTGTTGCTTCCTGACCTGCATACAGATTTCTCAAGAGGCAGATCAGGTGGTCTGGTATTCCCATCTCTTTGAGAATTTTCCACAGTTTATTGTGATCTACACAGTCAAAGGCTTTGGCATAGTCAATAAAGCAGAAATAGATGTTTTTCTGGAACTCTCTTGCCTTTTCGATGATCCAGCGGATGTTGGCAATTTGATCTCTGGTTCCTCTGCCTTTTCTAAAACCAGCTTGAACATCAGAAAGTTCACGGTTCACATATTGCTGAAGCCTGGCTTGGAGAATTTTGAGCATTACTTTACTAGCGTGTGAGATGAGTGCAATTGTGCGGTAGTTTGAGCACTCTTTGGCATTGCCTTTCTTTGGGATTGGGATGAAAACTAACCCTTTTTCCCTTTAGGTTCCCGTCAACACAGTATGTGTGCATGTGTGTTCAGTCACTAAATCGTGTCTGACTCTGCGACCCCATGGACTGTAGCCCGCCAGGCTCCTCTGTGCATGGGATTTCCCAGGCAAGAACAGTGGAGTGGACTGACACTTCTTTCTCCAGGGGATCTTCCTGACCCAGGGATCAAACTCCCGTGTCTCCCGCATTGGCAGGTGGATTTTTTACCACTGAGCCCCTGGGGAGCCCCATCACCGTGCACAATGCGGGTATGTTACACTCACTTCTTTCACGTCTGTCTCACTGGGATATAAGCCACACGAGGGCACTCTCGGTCGGTGTTTCTGTTCAATGTGTGAAATATGCACCCAGGAATTTGCTGAACAAATGCATTAATCTTAAAAAAGCACTCTTGACCCAATCGTGATAGGCAGAATGCCCCCCAAAGACACTCACACCCCAATCCTAGGACCCCGTGAGTCTGCAGATGTCACTAAACCTGGGGAGCCCCGGGAGCGGTCAGGGAGACCCAGGTCTGGACAGACTGGCTGGGGGCGCGGAGAGGGGAGCGGGAGAAGAAGGCAGGCGGTCTCCAGGAGGACTGAGGCTCTGGGAGGCGCAGGCCAAGCGCCTGCTGCCAGGCTGTGCCCACTCTGATCCCAGGAGCTCGGCTGTGCGCTGGGAAAAGGGCGCTACCGTGTCAGAGCGGCCCTGGGGTCTCCACCTCCTCCCTCCCATTTCCCAGTTCTTCTCCTGGGAGCCACCCGTCATGTCCCCTGCCCAGTCCCCTCCTTCAACCCCCTGGCCAGCCCCCTCCCTGGCCCAGGCCCCCTGGGCTCAGGCACATCTGGAGCTCTGGCCATCCTCCTGGAGAGCTGGCTCAGCAACACGCTTCAGAGGAGAGGTCTGGAGCCCCAGTTGCTTGGGTCTGGGTCCTCAGGGGACCATTTCAGGAGCAGTGCCTCAGCCTCCTTGGCCTCCGCCCCTTTCTCTATGAAACAGGGAGCACCTCAGTACCCGCTGTGAAGTATCAGCCGCGTAAACAGAGGTAAAGCTTCTCTGACGATCGCCACCCTCTCCGTCAGCTTCCAGCTTGGATTCCAGTCTCTCAGTCTCACACGCCACCTACACACGACGCCGTCCGCTCACCTCCGAATTCTAGCCTTGGGATCCGAACACATGCTCAACATTACTCCCAAACCTACTGCCGTAAACAGGGTCAGGATCCACACCCCCACCTCAGGCAGCACAAACCTGAGCGAGATATAGGAAACAATAGTTTTCAGACACTGGACCAGCCTGTGGAAGACAGCGGCCACTGAGAGACAGGACAGCAATGTGAGGAGCCGCAGCAGTTCCCAGGGCCCAGCCCCGAGGCCCCTGAAGTGAGGGCGGGCACAGGAGGCTGGATGCAGTCCTGTAGGAGCCGCACCAGTTCCCGGGGGCCAGCCCCGAGGCCCCTGAAGTGAGGGTGGGCATGCAGCATAATGCGGAAGTCAGTCCTGTCTTCTCTAACAGAATCTAAGCTTCTGAAAGAACAGAGACTGGGGTCCTTCAGTTACGCACTGAATCCCCGATGCCTAGGATAATGCCCGGCACACAGCAGGCACCAACAGGTTTCCCAAATGAACGAACGAATTGAACAATTAAGAGTCCAGAAAAACAAAGAAATAAATTTTTAAATACACACGTTCAAAAGACCCTTCACTTTTGGAGTTGGATCAAAACTATTACAAAACAACAAAAACGCAATATGAAAAACAGTATTTTCTCGGCTACTTATATAGCAGCTTTACATCAGATCTACAGTAAACGATGCATCAGAGAACACGCATCAGACACACATCAGCCCCAACAGAACAGCGCCTCCTGTCGCTCTGCGACCAGCTTCCCCGTGAGACAGTCTGGGAGGCTGTGGACACGAGGACCCACAGCCCGTCCACAGAAGGCAGCCTGAGAAAGGCCAGGCCTCGGGAATTGGACGACTCAGCACCTCAGACCAACAGGCCCTCCACCCCTGCGGCACCCTCCGTGCTGGGGAGGCTGGCGCACTGCTCCAGGCGAGGACGACTCAGGCCGCAGCTGAGCGATGAGAGCCCGAAGTCTGAATAGGGAACTGACTGAACGGAAGCCGTGTGCTACCTGAGAGGAGCCCCTGAGGCTGTGAGGAGCGAGTCCAGGGCAGGAGGCCCGTGGAAGGCGCCCGGCAGGTGCGGACAAGCCTCCATCCCCCACAGCCCCTGGTGCGACCGAGCACCCGCCTCATCACCGGACTCTGCTCTCACAGGCACAGCGAGGGTCAGAAGAAGGTTCTGGTCTGGTAGTACCGTACCAGACACACAGCCCTCACAGTAACCGGCCAGAAAAAGCTATTTTTCAATAGCAATAAATACAATCCAAAAGTATTCCAAAATATTCGTTTTCTTGTTCTACTTTTCCCACTGTGCTTTAAAAGACTCTTCAGCATCAACACAGTGCCCTTTTTCCGTGCTGTTCAAACTGCAACAGAAACACGTGACTGCCCCTCAACCGCAGCACACGAAGGAAGGCGGCCTCAGGAGAAGCTAAGCAGGACCCCACATAGCGCCTGCCCCACCCTAAGGCGCTCAAGGCGCTCTAAGCGCACTGAACACCTAATCCTCGAGACACCCTTCTGCCGCCATCAGAAGGGATCTGTAAAGGGGAAAAACAGGCACTGCAGTGCAGAACAGAAGCCAAGCAACCCAATCTGGGTCTGGTCCTCACACTGTTAAGCGCTGCTGCAGGTGAGGGCAGGTGGGCGTGACCACACAAGGGAGACAGTTCAAGTACAAGGAGGGGTGAGCACAAAGCCACTCAAGGCTCGGAGGTGGGGAGGGACAGATGTTTTCTTGTCTTAATTTTTTGCCTATGCTGTGTGACTTGCAGGGTCTTAGTTCCCGAACCAGGGATACAACGCAGGCCATTGGTAGTGAAAACACCAAGTTCTACCCACTGACCGCTGGGGAATTCCCTCTCTGGGTTTAAATTTGGGGAAAAATGAAGACTCCCAGCTGTCTTGGGCCACAATTTGCAAAAGTGAGAAAGAAAAAGAGACAGAATGAGGATCCGACTCCAAGCATTGGCCAGATGCCCCTCCCTGAACGAGCACATCCAATCCTCAGCCAGCCACTCCCCCTGCCCAGGGCTAGGAGTGAGCCAGGAAAGTGGGGCTGGCCTCCCTGCAGAGACAGTCCTCTTTCTGGGGCACAGGCCAGTGCGGGCACCTCACTGCCCTCCTTAAACCTGGAGCACCCCAACTCACACAGACGCCCAGGGACAGACCGCTGGCCCACTCCTCACCTGCCCGCCTCCCCCAGTCCCACCAGGAGGCTCCTCCAGCAGCCCGACCCGCTGCTCTGAAGTGCAAGGGTGAGTGCCGTGAGCCCGGCCGTCCTCCTCTTTGCAGGGCAGAGACTGCACCCCAAGGGCACGCGATGCACTGGGCAAGGCCAGGCCTGCCTCTCCCCTGTGTGGCACAGCATGTCATGGCCCCACACCCTTCCTGGTCCTCTTCCCAGGTTGGCCTCCAAGGCACTGCTTTAAGTCGGGCGCTTCCTCCCGACGTGCTCTCTCTTCTACGCATCCTGGCGTCCCTCACAAGCCTCCCTCCACAGAGGGCAAGGGCTGACCTCAGCATACAGCCCCAGCTCCCCACCACGAGCGAACACCCACCGCCACCCAGCCTGAAATTCTCCTCCTAGGCAAGCGACACGCAGTGCTTTCCGAGACATCTCACCTGTCAATTTTCATCCCCAAATCAGGAAGACTCTGAAGAAGGCCAACGCCAGAATCAGTGAGTTCAGTTTTGTGGTCTGACGCCTCAGACGTCCTGTGACCTCGTGAAAACTGCTCATTTTCGTCTTCTAATGAGTATCTCTCAATTCGTTTGGTAAGCTGATGGTGAAGTGACTTCCCTTTACTCCACCCTGCACCCACGGGAGCTGACAGAAGCCATGGGCTCTCTGACTTCCCCTGTGGGGTCCACCAAGCCCAGTGCCGACCATAGAGAGGGAGGCATCCCTGCACACCCTCCCTTCATTTCCTCATATGGAGCAGGGTGGGGAGTGAGGACCAGACAGGCTTGGATGGAAAAAGACACTCGACAGAGCCTCAGGCCAACACGGAGTGCTCCCAGGCAGACTCACGCTCCTGCTTTGGTTGCCAAGCACCCGTGTCCCTCTGTTCCTCCCTCTGCCCGCTCCCCAGACCTCCGCTCCCCAACCTGGGGGCTCTCTCAGGGCAAGGACCCACCTCCGCCACCCTGTCAACCGACTCTGAGGGCACAGAGCGGGAATTTACGTCCTGTGTGTCTGTCTGCAAGTACCTCTGGGGCCGGGACCTTCATGCTCAGCTGCTCAGAACCCCAGCAGTGTTTCACACAACAGGCCCAGATGCTACCCTTTAACCGAAACATGAGGCCCATGCCGTCCAGAACTCAGAAGCGGTCAGCCTCTCAGAGGAAGCCCAGCACGTGACCGGGGCCACGGCCCCGACGTGTCCCGTTCACCGGGAGGGGACCGCCTAGAGCGTCACGGCAGCACTGCACCAGACATGTCTGCCACAGACTCACCAGGACTTTCCCTCCTTGGAGCCTCCGAGGCTTTGAAATCCGGACTAAGGGAGGCCAACCTGGCACCCAAGACCTGCAAGTGACGTTCGAGCAAAGAGAGCCCTGCTGCTCAGAGCTCCCACCAGGGCCCCTCGGGCTGCTCACAGTAATGCCATGTGTGTTTTCCCACGGCACTCCTGAACCTTACCCTCGGGTCTGACCCTGTTTGACTTTTTTAAAGCCAAGAAATGCCACTTAATCCCCAAAAGACGGTCTTTCCAGTAATTTCACAACTATAAAATCCTGCATGTGTTGCTGCCAAAAACTAAATAAATAAACGGAGTGAAAATCATTTTAAGAGGAAAGAGAGGTAATGCTGAGTATCTGGCCTGAGAATACACTCCTCACCAGGGCACCTCGACATCTCACAGAGGACACAGAAAGGAGCCAGGACACGGCGGGGACACGGGGACTCCCTAGAAGCCGCAGCGTGCAGCCAGACCAAAGACTTCCTTCCTCTTCCAGCCTGGAGGCCCGGCCCTTCCCCGAGCCTCGGCACAAACTTCCTAAATCTAAGGAATATAAATTATGCGTAAGAGTGCAAAAGGAAATATGCAACAAGAGCACTTTTTTCAAAAAGTCAGCATTTTTTAAATGTACAGACAAGACTAAACTGAACCTTACTTGGGAAAAAAAAAAAAACAACTTTACAAAGTTAAAATGCAGACTAACCATCCCTGATTCTGATCTTTACTACTACCCCGGAAAATCAAGTGCCAACTCTGTTTCATTTTAACATTGATGTTTTACGCTGAATTTAAATTTTCATGTCCAATTTATGACTCATAACAAATGGAATTTTACAAACAAGTAAAATTTTTTAAACTGTAGTCATGCTAAAACATAATTCAAAGGAGTGCCCAGTTTCAGCGAAGTTATTAACAACAGAAACGGGGGGACCGAGCTCCGTGGCGGCCAGAGGACAGGGCACGGCCAGTCACCCTCTAGGTAAACCACTGCGCCTGCGGCAAAACCACATGCTTTCTCCAAGAACATGGAGACAGTGTTTGGCCAAATGGCTAATTACATCTGTCCACTTGAATCCCTTCATTTGAGTGAGTGCCTGGAGGGATTAAATAAAAAGCCTCCAAGCACCTTGGAAGTATCTCGACTCATCTGTGCAGCCCCAGCTCCCACCGCCGCGTGCATGGAGGACCAAATGGCATTTTCCTGCCCGCTGGCCGACATGCTGGGTTCCACAAGAACGAAGTCTCAAGCCTTCTCTCCCGCAGTGCAGTCCCAGTTACTCTGCAGTCAGTTCTGACGTTTTCAGCAGGTTCTACACCTGGAGCAATGTTCCAGCATCAACAAGCCAATGCGTACAGCTCCTCGGCTGACACTATCGTGTGGGCAGAAGCAAACAGAAGTTTCCAAACGACCGAATAAATAGCAAATGGCTATCATTTTACCAGTTTCAGCAGTTCTTTCCTTTTGTTTGCTGTCTGTTGGTCTGGCCACTCCATGCAGCGTGCGGGATCTTAGTCCCTGACCAGGGATGGAACTTGTGCCCCTTGGACTGGGAGGGCAGAGTCTTAGCCACTGGACCACCAACGAAGGCCCAGATCCTTCACTTTGACTTCAATGCTTGGACGGATGGCCCTCCAGGGACTGTGCCAGTGAGAAAAGCCAGCCTCAGCAGGTCACACACCACTGCTTCACGCACACGACATCCTTGAGAGTGTGACGCAGAGACAGAGAACACACGAGTGGTCGGGGCAGAGGGCTTTGTGATGGTGAAACGGCTCTGCGTCTGCTGAGGCGGGTCACACGAAGCTGCGCCTGGGGAAAGCACAAAGGCCCTGGGGCTTTCCTGGCAGTCCAGTGGCTAGGACTCTGCTGTCACTGCGGAGGGCCCTGGTCGGGGAACGAAGATTCCGCAAGCCTTGTGGCACAGCCAAAAAAATAGTACAGACCTACACACACGCGCACGCTCACGCACACGCACGTACCTCCTGCATACGGCACTTGAGAAATGTGACCACACCTGGCGGACTGCACCAGTGTCCGCTTCCTGGTGTTGGAGCTACACTGTCATGAGAGAGGGGAGACGGCTGAGGAAGCTGGGGCCTCCCTGTCCTTTTCTTTGCAACTTCCTATGGCTCCATATTTATTTCTGAATAAAGAAATTATTTTACAGCTAGGACTAAATAAAAGGAACAGAATCTTTTTAACAACATATTTAAAAACAATTGAGAGAAACAGTCCATGAACTCCCATACACCACATTCACGGAGTCAAATTTAGGGCCTGAAGTCAGTAAGAGAGGACCTAGTTAGTGTCTGAGGCACGGAGCTGGCTTGGTACCTGAGCCACAAAGCTACACAGAGCACCAGGACTTGGGCACCTCTCAGCCTGCAGCCAGCCGCCACCTGAGGCAGAGCTCACGCTAAGGGGGACATTTAAGAGACCACATCATGAGGAAAGGTAAAGGAAGCCATAATTTTAGAGCTGAAACACTTCAGTGATACTTCAGCTACACACTCCGTCCGTGTCAGCGGGGCAGACGGAGCTCTGCGGCCGTGGGTCCAGGTGCCCTCTCTGCACAGGGGTCACTCTCACGATAGGAAAGCAGAGCCACAAGCAGAGGAAGCGGGGACCCCTCACCTGCCACCGAGGGCTCAAGCTCAGAGCAGCTCTGACCAGGCGGCAGGCTCTCAGGTCAGACCTCCTCTTCCTCCTCCCTGCTGTGCCCACCACTCACCAGGCCTGGCCAGAACAGGCCCCGGATGGCTCTCAGGGTAGAGCTTCTCTGCACTCACCTACTCAGCTATGGGGTGACCACCTTACACAGACACCGCGTGTGGCCCCCACCCTGTGGGGCTTCCAGGGCGGGGCGGGGAGGGGACAGAGAGCCACGAAGTGCCCACGCTGTCCTGACAGGAGAGGACAGCCTCGCGTCTGACACGGGGTAGCAAGAAAGTGCGGTGGGAAAGCTGGTTTTGAGGAGGGGGCCACATTAAACAGAGGCCTGAGCCCACCCCCGGCCCTCTGAAGGATGAGGCACTTCTTCTTACAGCAGCTCCTTCATTGAAGACACTGTCTAATTCACTGTTCCACACCAGCTGCTCAGGACCCAGAGTGGGGGCCCCACCAGGGCAACAGCTGGAAACATTTCTGATGGTCACAATGGAAGCATTTAGAAGGTAGAGGCCACAGGAGGGAGTCACACAAGTTATCAGCGCCAAATGCCACAGGCAGAGGTAGAGCGTCTGTCTATACTCAGTCGACAAGCCAAGTCCGCACACTGTGGCAGACCCAGCACAGAACACATCTAGTTAGCAGAACTAGTCTACAAAACTGAGAAAAGGGATTTCAAGCTCAGTGACCTGCCCAAAGCAATTTTCTTCCAAAATGGAAGGAGAGATGTCAAGGTTAATTTAAGGCAGCTGAGCCCTGGCCCAAGGGTCTCCTGAAGCAGCAACACACACAAACTTAGCTTTACAAGACACATTACGACTATGCATATTATTATCTAGAAAAATCACATTACTCAGCAGAGGACAACAGGATACTGCCCTACATGTAAAAGCGCAGACCTCAGGGTGTGTTTCCACATGGAATTCTTGCAGAAAAGGGGAAGGAACAGAAGCTAGAACCTTCCACAGTCTGGGTCCTCCACCCCAGTCTAAGGAAGTGAGGTGGTCACGGGAGGGCTCTGAACAACAACATGTACCAGCAGGTGGTTACACGCGTTCTTTAAAACATACAGTGAACCTCAGCCACTGAAATCCACAAATGTCTGGTGGGTAAAAAATGAGAATTAAAGCCAGACAAGAAACTGGTTTTGTGTATTTTATTTTTTAATTAAATAAAGGGAAAAGTAAAGTCGCTCAGTCATGTCCGACTCTTTGCGACCCCATGGACTGTATAGCCTGCCAGGCTCCTCCACCCATGGGATTTTCCAGGCAAGAATAGTGGAGTGGGTTGCCATTTCCTTCTCCAGGGGAACTTCCCCACCGAGAGATCGAACCCTGGTCTCCCACACCGCAAGCAGACTGTTTACCATCTGAGCCACCAGGGAAGCCCAAATAAAGGGAACATTACCTGAAAATCAACAGGAGTTTCTGCACACCAAAGTTAAATGTATGGGTGGACGAAGGGTGCACCCCCGGCCTGCAGCCGGGTTCACCTTTCCGTGTGGATTTTTCCACTCTGTGAGGGGCAGGCACCTGTCGCTGAAAATACGATCCCTGACCAAAGATAGTGGGCAGAGCAGCATTTCCCCTAGACCATCCCACCCCACCGCCTGGGGCCAATTCCCTGGGAACGAGTCACTTTAATCAGGGCCTAACAGGCCGCCAGGACCCGGGTCAAGCAGCTGCTTCCCCGCAAGACGCGGGTTTCGCTACTCCCACTCCCAGTGAAAAGGCACGCTATTCTGGAAAACACTGGGTTAGATGCTCCGTTACTAGAAAGACCGGCCGACTGCTCGGGGTGACATCACGCCAGGGAGGGGCGGCTTCGCTAGAAGCCCCTCAGCAGAGCCAAGACCCCTGCGCGGGTGCTGAACGCTGCCCGCACCCTGGACCCAACCCCAACCCCAGGTCCCCTTCCCTCCAGGTCCGCGCCCCGGACCCCAGCCCCCAACCCCAGGACCCCCGCCCGCCAGGTCCGCGCCCGAGACCTCAGCCCCCACCTGCCCTCCAAGTCCGCGCCCCGGACCCCAGCCCCAAACCCCCCAGGCGCCCTACCCTCCAGGTCCGCGCCCCGGACCCCAGCCTCCAACCCCAGGACCCCCGCCCGCCAGGTCCGCGCCCCGGACCCCAGCCCCCGAAGGCCAGTGCGGGCCAGCCCTGCACCCCGGCCTGCGCCCCCGCCCCCCGCAGGCCGGTCCGGCAACTCACAGTTGCGGATATCCGAGATGAAGACCGCCAGGCCCCGCATCCCGTCCCCCTTCGACACGGCCGGCATCTTCGGGCCTGGGGAGCGGCCTGGGCTGGCGGGCCCTGGGAAGGAGAGGGCAGCGGGCCGCAGGAGCGGGAGCCGGGAGGAGCTGCCTCAGCCCAGTCGCCTCAGGCTCCAGCGCCGCTCTCGGGGCCGCCGCGCGCGCGCACGCACGCACGCTCGCTCGCGCGGCGACCGACGGCGGCCGGGGCGCGGGGACGAGCACGTCGGCGGCGGGCGCGCACGGCCGGGCGGCGGGAGCCGGGCGGCGGCCCCGGGAGCTGGGCGCCGCGGGAGGGGGCGCGGCGGAGGCGAGGGAGCGCCGGCCTCCGCCACGCAGACTCCTCACCGCGGAACCCCACCCGGGAGCCTCCACCGCCCCCCGCCACGATCCCGCCGCCGCGCCTCCGCCCACCCTCTCACCGCCCTCCCCGCCCGGCTCTGGGGCCGCCTGCCGTCGGCCTCCCGCCATCCAGAGCTCTGGGCCAGCTGCCCATCACCCGTCCGTCCAGAGGCAGCCCGTCTCTTTACAAAGGGGAGACTGAGCCCTGAAGACAGCTTGCCCCCCACCCCTTGACAGCACCAGGGGACCAGGGCTCAGTCTTGAATCCAGTTCCTTGGTGACCATCCGCACCCTTTGCCACTGTTGCCGCCACCCACCTCCGCAGCCTGGGGAGGTTGAAGCGAGGACCAGGGCCCACCCGCAGTGCACTGCAGGGGTCTTAGCAGGCAGGAGTTTGTCTGGAGAACAGGTGGCCCCACCGAGCACTCCTTCACGAAGCGGGATGGCCTCTCTCTCTCCAGAGAGGTTCCAATGCCACAGCCCAGACCCACCCCGGCTCACTTCCCAGTGAGAGGCTGGGCCCCTGATGGACCCTGGCTAGGAGAACAAAGGGACAGGTCCCCTTCCATGGACCAAGGACCCAAGCTCTGGTCCTTTGGGACCCCTGGGGGAAGCCAAAACCTGTGGAGACCTGAATCCATATAAGGCAGCAATTTCACCACCTTCCAAAACTTGCAAAGGGCGGGGCTGCAGAGGGCTTCCTAAAGGAGGTACCCGCTAGGGCCTGTTTCCCCAGGAGATAATCCTACTGTAGCCAGGCCTGGGGACTCGGGTGAGGAGACCATGACCCACCCCCGGTAGCCACTCACTGGGCAGAGCAGTGCCAAGAGGCTGCAGGGGCTCATGCATGGCATGGACAGATGGCAAACTCAGCCCACAGTGGAGGGGCTTGGAGGACAGGCTTAGAGATGGACAAGCATCACACCGCTCTCAGTGCTGACCCTGGGCTTCCTACGCCTCCTGGGATCCCTGCACATGTGTGTGTATGTTGTCGGGGGGTCGGGCCGGGGGAGTCGGTGTCCAGAGACTGATGAGACATGCCACTGGCTGTGAGAAAGACCCCAGCCTCCTGCCTCCTGGTGCGCCTTCACCTGCCCTTCAGGTCACTTAACCTTTCGGCAGCATGCAGTGCTCCGTTTCTTGGGTTGTGTGAACTGGAAAGCCCATGCTGGTTCCCAGGCCCTCTTCCTTCTGTGGCCAGTGGGAAGGAAGGCCCCAACACTTGCATTCTGAAGAAGAAACAAAGGCGGGGGAGCCCAGAGCCAGGGGCCATGGTATCCAGAGTGATCCTGCTTGTACCTGGGCCTGTCAGTTTTATGAGTGACCCAGTTTCCTTCCTATAATGTCTGGAGGGGGTTGTTGGCAATAACTTTCCAGAAAATTGGGGTTGGCATCCTGGCCCAGACGGGGCTGGAGGTCCAAGCAGCTGTGCGTGTTCGGGGACAGGATGTGGTGTCCTAGGCCCCCGTGGCCCCCTGTGCTCACCAGGAATGATGTGCTCAGCCAGGCTCCAGGGACTGAGCGTATCCCCTGTCTTGTCCAGCAGGCAGGGCATGAGGAATTCAAGAACTCTGTGGTGGGTGGGGCCTTTGAAGGAAGCCAGACCACCTGGAGGACAGAGATGAGCTCAAGCCCCTGACTGCTCATCTCGAGGCAGGAACCTGCCTGTGGCGGCCCGTCTCCTCTCTCGTAGCCATTAAACTGAGTCCAGAGTCACACACGGCAGATTCGGATTGTTGTGAAAGAGACATGGAAGGTGAACCTGTGGCCTCCGGATGGGGCCCAGAGAAGGTGGGTGGGGGGTGGGGCAGCCCAGGAGATGCCAAGCCCTATTCTCCAGGAGTCCCGTCACCCTCCGCAGCCCTTTTCCCCTCATTAGACAGCGTTGTCCACATACTTGAAGACCCAGTCATGACATCCTTGGAGAGGTTACTTTGTCGGAGAAAAGTCAGTTCACCCCAAAACCTCCTGGCCCAGCCCCATCCACTGAGACCTGGGACAGTGAGGTCCCAACACCCAGTCACACCCGGATGTGAAGGCTTGGCCACCAGGAGAACTACAGGAAGCTGAGTGTCTGTCGGTAGAACTCTGTAGAATGTGTGCAGGGTGGATTCTGAGAGAGCAGACCAATTCCAAGGGGCACTCAGTGATCTGGGTCACCTGAGTCTGCCTGGGCAGTTGAGGGTCTGGAGGCTGGACACAGTGGCCTCGTGTTTAAACAGGGTTGAGATGCTGGAAACTCCTGCATATGATCCAGGGAAAGGAACTCAGTGCTGCGCTGTCTCCCAGTTCTGGAGGCTGGACGCTGTTGATCAAGTAGGACTGGTTCCTTCGAGGCTGAGACTGAGGATCTGGTCCAGACCTCTGTCCTTGGCCTCTCGACAGCCTGTGTCTCTCACACCATCTTCCCTCGATGCTTGTCTGTGTCCAAATTTCCCCTTTTTACAAAGACACTCGTCATGCTGGATCAGGGGCCAAGTATGAACTCCTCTTAATGAATTACACCTGCAATGACCCAGATACAGTCCCATCAGAGCTACGGGGACTGAGGACTTCCACATGTGGAACTTCAGAGGCCATAATTCAACCCAGGACAGACAATGACTTGAGTGAGCACTTTTGGGGACCTGATTTTGAATCCCTGCCCTTCCTTTTCCATTTTCCTACCTGGAGCATGGTTTTGATGGCTGGAGTGCCATTGCATACCACCCTTGCACTGCGCAAGCCCACAAGTGATCCATGTTTGTGCCGCTGTGACTGAGGGCTCTGTTACACCTGCCAAACCTAGATGCTGATTCACATGCCCAAGGTGCTGTGTTAGTGGGATTCTGCTGCCTGGGACATGTCAGAATGGCCCCCCAATCTGTCCTGTGGCTTGTCATCAAGACCACGTTCGAGGGCCATCTGGCTGCAACATTTGTCACCCCATTGATCACCCCATTGATTTGGCTCATTTGGCTGTCTAGGCGGGTGTCCCCTCCCTCCTCCACAGCTCCATATGCTCCCTTCCCAAAGCTGCATGCTCATTTGAACAGGACAGTCTCCCCCAATAGCAGGGAACTGTTCTGGGGTCAAGAGATTTGAGTAGCTGTACGCCCCTGCTGGAACCTCCAGACGAGCTCTCGAGGTCCGTTGGAAGAAAATTTAGAGTAGTCAAGCTTCCAAGACTCCACGCATGCATGCTAAGTCCTTTCACTTGTGTCTGACTCTTTGCAATTCTACGGACTGTAGCCCGCCAGGCTCCTCTGTGCATGGAATTCTCCAGGCAAGAATACTGGAATGGGTTGCCATGCCCTCCTCCAGGGCATCTTCCCAAGCGAGGGAACCAACCTACATCACTTACATCTCTTGCATTGGCAGGTGGGTTCTTGACCACCAGTGCCACCTGGGAATCCCCTCCAAGATGCCAGACACCACAGACGAGGTACTGCTTGCAGCAGTCTGCTGCTGCTGCTGCTGCTGCTAAGTCGTGTCAGTCGTGTCCGACTCTGTGTGACCCCAGAGACAGCAGCCCACCAGGCTCCGCTGTCCCTGGGATTCTCCAGGCAAGAGTACCAGAGTGGGGTGGCATTTCCTTCTCCAATGCATGAAAGTGAAAAGTTAAAGTGAAGTCGCTCAGTTGTGTCCGACTCTTAGCAACCCCATGGACTTCGGCCCACAAGGCTCTTCTGTCCATGGGATTTTCCAGGCAAGAGTACAGGAGTGGGGTGCCATCGCCTTCTTGGGCTTGCAGCAGTCTACCTTTCTTTAAACAAAGAAACAAAGACAAACCCCCAGAAGCCCCCAAACAAAGACCATTTCACATCCATCCCCCTTGGGCTTGAAGGGGCCTTACGAGCACTGTCACTCATGGGCTGCAGGAGCAGCGCAGCTGATAACACTGACCAGGGGAGGGGTGGGGGAGGTGGCCATGGAGACCCTGCCCCCCTCCAGGATGCTGCCGGGTCAGGCATCCCATCCACCCCCAGAGCAGGAGCCCATGACTCAGTCTCCCTAAGCTACCTGTGGAAAAACACACCCCTTGACCTCAAAGCACAGATCAGCCAGGCCGGTAGGCAGCCAGCTACCACCGAACAGGCCTCTTGTTTTAGTGTGTTTGGGGCGTCTCGGGCCTACGCTCACCCACTGCAGCTCTTGCCTCTAAGGGTGTGCTGATGGAATCTATGCCAATTTTAAGATTAGCCGGAGAAAAACAGCTTTGGGAAAGAAAATATACCTAAAAATATCACTCCAGGCCTTCAGCACCACCATAGGCTCAGACAGTAAAGAATCCGCCTATAATGCAGAGGACGTAGGTTTGATCCCTGGGTTGGGAAGATCCCCTGGAGAAGGGCATGGCACCCCACTCCAGTATTCTTGCCTGGAGAATCCCATGGACAGAGGAGCCTGGTGGGCTGCGGTCCACGGGGCCACAAAGAGCCGGACACGACTGAGTGGCTCACTCCTAGAAGTTCCCTCCAGATGCTGCAGCAAATCATCACAAACTGATGGCTTGGGAATGGCAGAAATGGACTCTCTCATGGTTCTAGCAGGCAGAAGTCCATGGTCAAGGTGCGTGCAGCGTGGGTTCTCCTGGAGGCGATAAGCAGCACTCCATTTCCTGCCTCTTCTAGCTTCAAGGGACTGCCTGCAGCCTCGGCTAGGGGATGTGGAACCCTGTCTCTGCCTCCCTCAGCCCCTGGCCTTCTCCCCCATGTCTGTCTCTGATCTTGCTCCCTCTCCTAAGGATCCCAGTCATTGGATTGAGGTCTCCCCCTAGATCCAAGTTGACCTTGTCCCGAGCTTCTTACTCACATCCGCAAAGACTCTATGTCCAAACAAGGTTTGCATCACAGGGGCAGATCGGGACGTGGACGGCCTGCCAGGGTCCACCACTCCACGTGCTGCACTATAGCCCCCAAGACACGCTGCCCATTTGGCTCTGTGGACTCACGTACCGTTTCACACTTGCTATGGTATTTTCATGTGGGCATGGGGTGGCGAGAAGCATTAAAATCCAGGACCCACACCACAAAGCACACAGCCCTGTGCACGGCCCCCACCTGTCACAGAAGCCCATCTTAGGGCGCAGCACCTGCCCTGCCGCTGACTGGACACCCACATGCCGGTCAGGCTGTGATGCCCCGGCCAGGTGAGCTGGGGCGGGGCGCAAGGACAGAAGCCTGCTGTGCTGGCTTGGAGCAGTATCTGGAAGCTTCCGCTCCATGTGACATGCCCTGCGCCCTTGCCCTTCTCCCTCTGGACTTTGCTTATCCCAGCACCCAGGGAGGATGTCTCCATCCACAAGCAGGGGAGGGCTGGGTGGCAGGAAATCCGGACGTGCGTCCCTCCTCCTGGCCTTCCGGCCTGAGAACCGAATTGAGGCCTAGAAGTGACAGGACACCCTCGGTGATCGTGCTCTTGCCCTGCCCTTGGGGTGACCCCATTAAAACAGGACGAGTCATGGGAGGCCCCTGGCAGGAAAGACTAACCCTGTGCTGACTCGGCAAGTGAAGGGCGCCTTGGGGCTACCGGCGAGGACAGGGACCCCCCTCGCCCCCGCCCCCGGGAGCACCAGCCGGCCCAGGGGAGACACAAGCCCAGCCTCCTGGAGCTCCACAGCCACCAGGCACCGCCAGCAGCCACGTGTGGGTGCTCTCGGGGTATCTACAGGCAATGGGCTCCCCACAGTAAGTCAGGGATGCCCTCAAAGTCACCCTGGAGAGGCCGCCTCTGACTCGGGCTCCTCAGCTGGCCGGGTGCCCCTGAGGTGGGGTGCTCTAGCTCTGCAGTGTCCCAGAACATGGGGGAGGCCTCAGTGGTGGCAGGAGGGCTGGCCTCTGAAGGCCCTCTTGCTCCACGGGGCCTGCATCTGCCCTGGTGTGTCCTCTGGTGTTGCATCTGCAACAGGCTGGGAACAAGGTGGGCCAGACCTCGCCATTCAGAGCCTGGACCTGACAGGGCAGGCTGCTCTTCAGGCAACGGGGCCAGCGATGGGGGCTAAGGGTTAGAGTTTAGGGGCTGAGCAAGGGGGTTATACTCAGACTTACATTAAATTTAAATAATTGGGATTCGATTTATTAATGTTCCAATTTAAAAGCTTCATTTTTTAACCTGCTAAGTTCAATTTTACAAGCCCTGTTATCCCCTTTATAAACCTGACAGATTTTATAGTCATTTTTAAGGGGCCTCTGCCATCTACAACAGGGAAGGCAATGGCACCCCACCCCAGTACTTTTGCCTGGAAAATCCCATGGACGGAGGAGCCTGGTGGGCTCCAGTCCATGGAGTCGCTAAGAGTCAGACACGACTGAGCGACTTCACTTTCACTTTTCACTTTCATGCATTGGAGAAGGAAATGGCAACCCACTCCAGTGTTCTTGCGGAGAATCCCAGGGACGGGGGAGCCTGGTGAGCTTCCGTCTATGGGGTCGCACAGAGTTGGACACGACTGAAGCGACTTAGCAGCAGCAGCAGCAGCAGCCATCTACAAACTCAGTTAAGCATTTTTAACACTTCAAACTGAATTTATCTTTTATTTCATTTCCTTTTATGTGCTCCAGCTTGTCTGAATTGACAACAAAGTATCAGGTACTTCAAGAACTCTTATACTCAATCGGTTAAATATTTAAAATGGTGAACCCCAAATTGTTGCAAATATTCCAGAAACATGAACAACCCAATGTGTTCAGATTTCACTTAATCTGTAAATGCTAACCTTTGGCTGAGATTCTCTTAAACCTGACACTTGACGGTTGGTATGTGACATGCCTTAGGCACACTCGCCAGCCCCCATCCCCTGGGAAGACCGTGGGGGTCAGCTGGCAGGAATAGGAGGAAGAAAAAGAAGGAAATCTGAGTAGGAATAAAGAGAACAAAGTTCAGTTCAGGGAGAAGCCTCTTGAACAGCAGAAACGGGGAAACAGCCGTGGGGCGGGTGTCAGGGCTGGCCCAGCAGGATGGACTGTGTGGTGTTCTGGAGGAAACTGCTGGGAACAACTCTGGATGGCGGGCGTTCGCCAGCTTGTATCAAGTGGTGAATGCTCCAGGACCAAAACTGCTTGTGACTGTGTCTGTTCCAGAGGTGCACTGACTCGCCTTGCTGGGAGCTGAGATTGGGGGTGGGGGTGGGGCGGTTACTGTTAGCCTCTGGAGGGTTCCAGCTTTGTAGGATCCACATGTGAGAAGGAAGTGCCACCCTTCCCAGAGGCAGGGACAGAGAGAGCGCTGACTCTAGGATTCCTGGGGTTTACGATGTCCAGGGGCCATCCAGAGGGTCTGGAGCATGTGTCCCTACTCTAGACAGCGCTGTGGGCACCACGGGCCTCCAGATGACGACCAAAACCAAAGACTAAGCAAGAAGCGCCCACCCAGGGAGACGTAGGGGCTGACAGAGGAGGGCCAGGTTGGCGGGCGGCCACCAGGCGGTGGGAGGAAAGTCTGGGGAGGCGATTCCCGCACCCAGGAGAGAACGCATAAGTGTGGGAGGTCGGGCCTGCGCGGTCCTCCTGGCCGCCGGCCTGGCCGGGCAGACGCCCTGGAGCCCACGGCGCTCCCTAGCGGTCACCCACGTGGTCGCCGCGCACACGGCGCCCCCGGAGCCCGGTCCTCCGCCGGACGTGCGCTCGCCGGAGCCCAGACCTCTGAGCCACCACTCGAGCGCGAGCGTAAGGTTCCCAGGAGAACCCGGGGCCCGCGGAAGGTGGCGGTCGGCGCGCGCGACAGCTCCCGGAGTCTCCCGGCGTTCGCGTCTCCAACCGGCCGCCTCGGCGCGGGCCCTTCCTCTCCGCCCTCTTCGGTGGCCCGCCCCTCGGCCCGGCCCGCCCCTCGGCCTGCCCTCGGCCTCCCCTAGCCCGAGAGTTAGCCCCACCCAGTCCACCAGGCTCCGCCCCTCATAAGTCCCGCCCCTCACCCTCGCTCCGCCTCCTATGCCCCGCCCCTGCACCGCCCCTCCCAGCCCAGGCTCCTCCCCTTGGCTCTCACCCGCCTCCCCCGCCCCGCGTCCACCCCGCGTCCCACGGGGGCCTGTCACCAGGCCCCCTCTTCGGCCCGGCCCCGCCTCCAGCGTGCTTTGCGCGGCGGCGGCCCGGAAGCTGGCGTGGCGCGTTAGCGGCGGCGCTCAGGCGTTCAGAGGCGGGACTTCCGGTGGCGTTCGCGCGGATCTTCCGGCTGACTCCAAGGGCCGGCGCGTCTCCGGGACATGCAGGTGAGCGCCGCGGCGGCGGCCCGGGCTGGTGTCCGCGCCCCGCCCCGTGGCCCCGGTTCTTCTCCTCGGAGCGAGCCTGCGGGCGGTGCGTGTGGAAGCCGGAGGCGCGGCGCGAGGGAGAACGGCGAGAGTGGACTAGAGGCTGTGCGAGCGGTTGTGTGTGAGGCAGAGAGGAGGTGTGAGTGGGCGTGACGGACGCGGGGCGGCGGCGCGCGAGGGGCCGCGCTCCTTGGCTGTCTCTCGGCGTCCGCCGCAGCCCTGGGGCACGGCGGCCTTTTAGCGCTGGAGGGCGCCACCGAGAGCCGAGGCCAGAGCCCAGGGCGACGGGCTGGTGGGCAGGCGGCGGGCCCGCTCCCTCTGCGCTCAGCAGGCTGTCTTGGGCTTCTCTGTCTTCGCCGAGGGAACAAGACGGTACCTGCGACCCGCCCTGTGGACGGCACCCCAGAGTCGCAAGTGTCCGTCCGCCAGGTCTGGGCTTCTGCTCTTACACTGCATCCATTTCCAAGCGCACCCTCGGCCCTCCCCGCAGGAACAGAGTTAGCCCCCAAATTTGTGCCCACCGACGAGAATCTGATGGACACTGCCCGAGCTATGGGGACGAAACCGTTCTGTTCACGGGACAGTCGGCTCTGGGTCCCGCTGGGTGTGATGATCACTCAGTGCGCAGCGGTCAGCATCTCTCGAACTGCACATTGCTGAGCAGAGACAAGTTGGCTGGATTAAAACTGGTTTTTTAAGAAGGAAACGGAGAACATGAGAGTGCGCCCCAGAGCAGGGTCAGCGCGATCAGCTCTTCGCTGCCTGTGCACTCAAGAAACACGCACACTTGGGACACTTGCGTGTGTGCTGAGCTCCGTGGAGAGTGTGACAGAAGAGTTAGCTCTCAGATGCACTGACAAGCCCCCAGGGACACCTCACCTTGCTGGGCTTGAACACCTGTCACATCACAGCCAACATGTCCCCACGACCCAGGCAGGCAGTCCATCTGGAAAGGTCCACGGCCACTGGAGAGCAGCCGTGCACGTGTGAACAGCTGGCATGTCAGCGCTTCCCCCAGTGCTGTGGACCCGCACTCCGGAGCTGGCCCAGCGAGCACAGGGTTGCAGGGGTCTGTGGCCATGCCAGCCCACTCGCACCAGGTGCAGAAGCCAGCAGGGCCCGTCTTCCTTCCTCCAGATCGCCCTACTGCCACTCTTTCCTCTTTCTTCTTTCCTGTGGTGTGAAAGCATGGGTCATAGGGCAGGCGAGTGGTGGGCAGAGGGGTCTCAGCACAGGCGCAACAGTAGGCAGCCCGGCCAGCCATGGGCAGAGGCTGGGAAGGGCCACGGAATGTGCGTCCAGGTGACGGCTGAGTGGTTCCTAGGGGACCAAGTCCTGCTTGATTTCTCTTCCTGCTCCATCCTTGGGGGCCCTGACCTCCACCCTGGGGCCAATTAGGAGCCTACAGGCATGAGGGGACAGGGCTGAAGACAGGGTGCCCTGCAGGGTTGGCCCCTCGCAGCTCAGCAGCCACAGTCAGCCCCGCCAAGGGAGCACCCCACCCCCAGGCTGAGGCCAAGGAGGAGCCCAGGCCCCCGGCCATGGTGGCACAGGGCAGAGGGTGGCAAATCAGGCCTGAGTCTCCATATCCTTTCCCACCCCCGCCCCCCAAGAACACCTGATCAGCCGTGGGTGCCTCTCTGACTTGGGGCGAGGGGATGGGGGAGGCTCCTAGACTCCCCGACCCAGGCCCTGTCCTGCAGGCCCCAGGGAGTGGCAGCCCAGACCAGGCGCGTGCCGTCTGTGCAGGACTGTAGGCTGAGGGGGAGGTTTGAGGGGAGTGAGCTCCAGTCCAGGAGGTTGTGGTGGTGGAGGCCCCAGGCACCCACACAGGCCTGGCTCTGCTGGCTCTTATTAGGGCACCCTGCCTAGCCAGGGCTCTGGTGTCCCCAGGGGTGTCCGCCCAACAAGCAAGAGCCTAGGTTGCCTATGGGGTCTCCTCTGGACCAGCTGGACCTTGGTCAGGCTGAGAGGGGACGTGCTTCTGGGACTGAGACACTTGACCGAAAGGCTCTCACACCAACTGTCTCAAAACCTCAACAAGGAGAGCACGTGGCCTGGCCCTGCATGTTGCCCAGCTGTCCCCAGAGAGAAGGACGTGGAGGCGGGGTCGGGGTGGTGGTGCCAGTGGGATGAGAGTCCAGTGGGGAAGCCCAGGGAAAGACAGAGCGACTGGACTCCAGGCAGCCTGCACGTATACTAAGTGTGCCCTTCCCTCCCCGCTGTGGGCGCGCTCGTCTGAGAGATTCAGTAGAGACAGGATCGTGCTTTGCGTGTGCACATTGTGACATTTGTCCTAGGGGGCCATGAGCACCACGGTGCCCTCAGGATGCCAGCGTTTGGGAGCATGGGGTTTGAACAGCTGCAGTGAGCGTCTTCACGCATTTCCCATGTAGACAATAAGTCCCCCAGAGTGGAATTTTTGAAAAGAAAAAAGGAAACACAGATTGGAAAGCACAGTATTTGTGACCAGGCAGTCACCTGAACTTGAATTCCCAGAAACAGCTCCGAGGGTGAAGCTGCCCTGGCCCTGGAGGTCGTGTCACTCATAGTCCTCGCAGCGGGGAGGCGGTGGGGGGTGGCACTGCTGTCTCATCTCAGCGTCCATTCCTTTGGTTGCTGGTGAAGCCAAGAGCTGAGATGCTGTTTCTGGGGCCTGAGGGGGTCTGTGTGTTATGGGGTGTCTCTGTGTGTTATACTTTTTCATGCCTTTTCTGCATTTTACAGTGTGGTTTTTTTTATTTCTCATTGGAATGTCTTTTTTTTTTTTTTTTAACTTGTACGAATTCTTTGTATGTCACTTATAGATATGGGGTAGAAGTTCATTGTCAAGTATTTTGTTGTTTTGTGTTTATTTCTTTAATTCGGTTTTTTGTTTCCTAAATGAAAGGGTCACGTTTTTATGTAGTAAAGGGTAGACGTTTTTCTGGTAAGTTCTACTGATGGCTGATTTAGGGGGAAAAGCGTTCCCCTGTCCAGCCCCTGCCCCATATTCACCTACACAGGCATGTTTTCTTCTGGTCCTCTCCACGGCTCCGTGGTTTTATACTCAAGCCAGTAGCTGGTAGCCAGAATGTCTCTGTGCTTGTGGAGGGTGGAGGCCAGGCTTTGCTCAGTCGGCCCTGGCTGTGATTGGGCAGCCCTGAGGCAGTGGGACGGCTCCCGGCCTGCAGCAGGGAAGGCCCTTTCGGGGCGTCTGGGAGAGCCGGGGCCCAGCGCTGCTGGCCACTGGACTCCTGCCTTCAGGGCTGGCTCGATGCTCGGCTTAGTGCTGGGAGGCTCCAGGCTCCGTCAGGACCAGAGCCCCAGGAGGCAGGGGGAACACCCACCTCCCGGGGTCTCCACAGGCTCTGTCTTTCTGCAGCCCCCCGGACCCCGAGGTTGGGCCCTGCTGTGACCCGCCCAGCATGTGGGCGCTCCTCGGCACTCTCTGGCTCGCTCTGGCCTGCAGCTCTGTGCATGCCACGCTGTCGAAGTCAGATGCCAAAAAGGCCGCCTCGAAGACGCTGCAGGAGAAGGTAGGTGGTCTGGGGACTCACCAGAGGGCTGACCATCACGCTTCCTTTCCCACTGGGGGCTGGGAGCCAACTGTGAGCCGGGATCTTCGCCTCTGGGTGGCCAGCACCGTGCCCCTCGGGGCTCCAGCCGGCCGGCCTCAGAGGGAGCAGCTTCTGGTGCTGGGGCCCGAGGGCAGGCCTGCCCCCACTGGGCTCGCATCTCTGCCCGGGCCCCCGGGGCCCCCACCCCACCTGCTGCCCCCTCGACCCCTGTGCTCCTTCCTGCTTCACGGGGCGAGTCAGCCGAGCTCTGCCAGGTCTGGCTGTGGCTGTGCCGGTTTCCAGGAGGGCCTCGGGAGGCAGGGGGAGTCTTCAGGGACTGTCCACCCCACCTGACGGCCTTGCCCTGCGGGCTCCTGGTCAGCAGCGCTGATTCTGGGACAGGGTCCCTCCTGACCGAAAGGACGCTGCGGCCCCAGGGCTCAGCCTGGGGACGCGCCCTGACGGCGTCCTCCCCGCCTTCCCGTCTCAGACTCAGGTTTCGGGCAAGCCCGCCCAGGAGCGGGGTCTGGTGGTGACAGACCTCAGGGCTGAGGACATCGTCCTCGAGCACCGCAGCTACTGCTCGGCGAAGGCCCACAAGAAGCACTTCACTGGGGACATCCTGGGCTACGTCACGCCGGTAGGCCGGGCCGGGGTGTGGATGGCGGACCCTGAAGGCAGGGTGGCTGCTCGGGTCTACATTCTCACCTCCCCAGGCCGCTCTCACCCGAGGGAGCGTTGGGAGTGACGCCTCCTAGCAAAGTGACAAGGATGGCGGCAGAGTCCTGCCACACATGAGGCGGGCGGCCCTGCGGAGCCCCACCTGGAGGTGGTCCCCTGCCCTCTGGCCCCCGCTGCCAGCAGGCTCATTGGTTCTCCTCTGTCTACCAGTGGAACCGACACGGGTACGATGTCGCCAAGATCTTCGGGGGCAAGTTCACCCACGTCGCCCCTGTGTGGCTGCAGCTGAGGAGGCACGGCCGCGAGATGTTCGAGGTCACGGGCCTGGACGATGTGGACCAAGGTTCTGACCCGTTGTTTGTCTGTGCCCGTTCTGGGGGTCTGGGAGAGTGAGTGAGTGAGTGTGTGTGTGTGTGTGTGTAAAGATGAGCGAGTCTGCGTGTGAGTACGTGAGTGTCACGCCTGCCTGGCGTTCAGCTGCATCCCCGTTTGCCTCCGCGGTTTGTACACTGTGACCCCGGGGAGGATCTGTGGAGGAGGCGAGGGTCTGGCTGTCCTGACAGCCACGCTTTGCCCCTGAGTTTACTCGGGTGTTTCCCTCTTTGTTTTCAGAAAGAGGACATGTTAGCCAGCGACGGGGCTCCCCCGACGCCGGGGGTGGAGGGGCATGGGTCCAAGGACAGCTGGGCAGCGTCAGCTCCTGCTCTCTGGTGCCCTCAGCTCTGAGAGATGGGCTGGGCCCCTCGGGGTGAGGGCCCTGGTGTGACCACGTGCCCCCAGCCCTGGCTGCTCTGCAAGGCAGGGGGCGGCGCAGGGCCCCAGGTTCCCCTGCCGCCTCCCTTCCGTGCTCCTCCTGGGGGAGGTCAGGTCTGGGGGGCAGGGGAAGGGGCTGTACCCCCCACGCTGACTGTCCTCTCCACATCCCACAGGGTGGCTGCGGGCAGTCAGGAAACAAGCCAAGGGCCTGCGCATAGGTGAGTCCGCGGAGTCAGGGCTGTGGGCCCTTAGGCCCCACCCCAGCAGTTGGAGGTCTTGGAACGCGCTGGGTAGGGGAGGGGCCCAGGGCCTTCACACCTACCCGCTTGCTCAGGCCACGCTGCCTAGCGTACTTAGCGTGTCCCTCTTTTGCGTGCTCAGAAATGAGGCCGCCCCAGCCCAGCATTCTTGGCCTCGATCCAGCCGGACCCCAGTGGCCCTGCTGCCCACGTTGGTCAGCCCACCAAGGCCAGCCCCTTCCCCTGTGGTCTTGCCCTCCCGTTTCTCCATTCACCCTTGAGGGTTCCTGGAGCTCTCCTGGGGGCCATGCCCAGGGGTGACGCTCACCCTGCCCTGCCCATCCTAGAGCTTGTGGCCGGTGAGGGAGGGCCACGTTGCCAAGTGTGCTGGGGCCTGGGGAGGGGGCCGGGACTGGGAGAGGATCTGCAGTCCATTTCATGGGGAGCTGGTTGGGGACAGTCCAGCGAGAGCCAGGCAACGGGGAGCTGGACAGGCCAGGGTCTGGACACTCGGGGACTTGGTGGGTGAGGGGAGGAAAGGGTCAGTGTCTGCATCCCTAGTGCCGCCCACGCCCCTGCCTCCCCAGGCCACTTGGCACCGGGGTGCCCGCCCCGGCTGCTGGTAGTGGTCATTCTGCTCTGGAGGCCAAGGGCCCGCCTCGGGCCGGGCTGGCCCAGGAGGGTCACGGTCTGCGTGTGTCCCCAGTGCCTCGTCTCCGGTTCGAGGACTGGACGTACGAGGACTTTGAGAGCGTCCTGGACAACGAGGACGAGATCGAGGAGCTCAGCAGGACCGTCGTCCAGGTGGCCAAGGTGATGCCCGGGGCCCCTGCTGACCTCGTGCGTCTCGGGAGCGGGGCTGCCCTCCCAGGGGACACGTTGCCCAGGCCAGTGCCGGGCTGCAGGGCAGGGAGAGCCCTTCTGGGCCCCAGGGGCAGTGTTCGGGGGAGTCACACGAGTCACCGGGACCGAGAGCTGCTCTGCCCCTGGGCCCGCAGTCAGGAGGGGGCGGCCGGGGCTGGCTTTGCCTGTGCCCTCTCCTCCTGGAGCCCTGCCCACCTGCCCCTGTCCTTTCAGAGCCAGCACTTTGACGGCCTGGTGGTGGAGGTCTGGAACCAGCTGCTGGTCCAGAAGCACGCGTGAGTGGGCCTGGGCAGCGTGCGGGGCGTGGGTGTGTGCGTGTCCTTCCCAGCTGCCGGTGTCGGAAAGAGGCTGAGGCCGGACATGGAGGGGCCTCGTCTGGAGGGAGGGCCGTCTTCCCGCAGTGTGTGCTGGCGCTGGGGTGGCACCCCGAGAAGGTCAGAGAGCAGCTCCAAGGAGTCTGGGAGTGGCTGCGCGTGGGTGCCTGGCTAAGCACCTCTGGGGCGGGCCTGACAGAGCGTTCAGGGGCCTTGGCGAGGAGGCAGCTGAGTGGGGCCGGGGCGCCTACGGCAAATGGCCACGGGCTCCTCTGGGAGAAGAGCCTGCCGTCCAGCCTCGGCCCTGCCTCAGCCAGCTGGGGGGCTGCCTAGCCCCGAGGAGGTCCCCCTCCCCCTGAGGCCCACGGCCAGACCCCCCTCAGCCAGGGTGACCAAGAAGACAGGTCCCCTCCGGCAGCTGCTGCCCTGGTCCCATCAGGCCCAGGGGTCAGCCCCACAGGAGGAGCGCGCCAGGCACGGGGGCCTGCAGCCGCCGCAACCCTGGCCATCCTACACCCGAGCCCCGCTGCTCCACGCCTCCGGCCCAGGGGCCCCCGCCTCCCACCCCTCTCGCAGCTGCGGGCTGCTCTCCGCCTGCTCGGAGGCGGCGAACGTGGGCCCTCGGGCCTGCTAGTGCAGCAGGAGGGTGTTCTCGAGGGGCTGTGTGGGGCCAGGACTCCTGCCTGAGCCCACAGGAAGCCGCGGCTGGAGCCCAGCCTGCCGGGCTCTGCCTGGGGGCAGGGAGACCCCGCTGCCTGCCTGGGAGTGGAGGCGGCCTGGACGCAGGCCCCACCATGGTTCCTGCTTCTCCCTGCGCCGACCGCACTCCCCACCGTGGGTGCTTCCACCCTGGGGGCGCCCCAAAGCCCGAGTTGAGGAGGAGAACGGGTGGAGAACAGTGGGCGAGTCCAGCTGAGGGCGGGGGGCCCCCTGTGTCAGGAGCCAACATCCCACTGGCCTCTGGTGGCCCCTCTGGTGGCTTTTGGTTGAGAGACGATCTCACCACCCCTGGGCTCTGCCTCGGTCCCTGCTGAGTGGTGGCCCTGCTGAGAATGCCTGAGGGGGGCTGGGGGAGATGGCCTCGTCCGGGGCTCAGGAGGGTGCGCACAGCAGGCACTCGGCGGGGCAGGGTGGGGCTGGCCAGCCCGGCAGTTGGCTTTGGACCCAGCTCCCTGGGCGTGTGAGGGAGGCGATGCACCTTGTCCCCGCCCTGGGTGGCAGGTCCCCAGGCCCCTCCCAGGACAGCCTACTGCGTAGGAGCGAGTAGGGGCTGCCCGGCTGTTGTGAGACGCCTGTCGTGAGATGCCTGTCTCGTGCGTTCACGCCGGCAGCGGTGGCCCCAGGACGCCCTGGGGACCTCATCCCAGCAGACACCCGCTGGGCAGGCGCTGCCCCTGAGCCACCAGACCCCCTCCCCTTCTCAGAGACTCAGCCACCGAGTGGTCCCCAAAGCCAGGCCGGCACTGCTGGTTATGGGTGCTGAGGGCACAGGTGGTGTGCAGCTCCCGGCCTCAGGGAAGGGCTGAGCTGGGTTCTGCAGCCATGTGCTCCCCAGGGACATACCTGACCCCCCCCCCCCCCCCCCACAGCCACAGCCAGAGCGGTGCCTTCTTGGCCCTGGGATCCTCCCGCTGAGGGTGGGCCCGAGGAGACGGAGAGGCTGCCCCATCCCCACCTCCGCAGGGTGGGCCTCAGCTGTGCCCTGCGCGGCCTTGGGCCGTGTAGACTGTCTCGACCTGAGCGGGACTAGAGGCGCACAGCCCCCCACCTGCCTGTGCTGGGCAGGGGCGCTCTCCGCCTCTTCTCTAGACCGAGGTGGCTTCTGAGGGGCTGTGGGGAAGGACCCAGGTCAGTCACCAGGCCCACACCCTCCCAGGCAGTGCGGGGCCAGGCCAGAGTGGACCCAGCCAGCGGCTGGCCCAAGACCTGCCTTCCCGGTAGGGCGGCCCCTGGGGGCTGAGCCAGCCTCTCTGCGGTCCGTGCGGTCCGTGGTCTGCTCTCCCATCAGACCTGAGATGCCGCCACACCCCTCGCCCTCACGACTGGAGGAGCCGTGAGGCTGTGTGCCTCGGAGATGCTGCTGCTTGGGTCCAGGAGCGCCTGGTTGACCCTCCTGGGGCTGGGGAAGGCGGGGCTCTGTGTTGGCGACTGCTTGGGGTGGGGTGACTTCCGAGGGGGCGGGAGCTCAGGGCCCAGGCACGAGGCCCATTGGTGGAGCTGCCCTGCACCCTCATCCCCAGCGCCTCTGGGGCACCCCTGCCCGCAGCACCCCAGAGTCACAGGCTCCTTCCTCACCCCTGCCCGTCTGCGTGTCCAGCAGGGTCCAGAGGTGACAGGGCGCCGCACGACCCCCCTCCCTGCTCCGCCCCAATGCTTCGGGGGTCGGGGGCCTGGAGTATGAGTTACAGTGGGGGCTGTAAGGTCAGGGTGGGTGGAGGGTGGCCTGCGCGTCGCCCAGCACCGCTGCCCCTGACCTGTGCTCCGCTCCTCTGCAGGGGGCTCATTCACCTGCTCACCCACGTGTCCGAGGCGCTGCACCAGGCCCGGCTGCTGGTCTTCCTGGTCATCCCGCCCGCCATCGCCCCGGGGTAAGTGCTATGCCTGCTCGTCCAGGAGGCCCTTCTTGGCCCCCACCCAGCCCCAGCCTGGTCACACCGGCCACTGCCCGTGTGGGGGACCCTGTCGGCATGTCCTCACAGCCCCAGGTCAGGGGTCTGCAGCTCAGGGCCCAAGCTGCCTCAGGCCAGGACTCCTGCCACTCAGCCCAGCCGCTTCCCGCCGCCCCAGCCCTGAGACAGGGAGCTGGGCCCGGTGCCAGCTGTCAGCACTGTGGTCTGACCACCATCCAGCCCGCGCTGGGCACAGAGGAGGCCCAGGTGGTGACCTAGGGCTGAGGGCCCAGCAGAGGGGTGGTAAGGACCCAGAGGGGCCAGTCATCGGCTCACTGCAGAGCTCGGGCCAGTGAGTGGGACGGGGTGGGTGGCCTCTGGACCTGCGCTGTCTGGCCTCAGACAGAAGAGGCTGCGGCTACCTTAGCAGCCACCCTGGGCGGCTGCCCTCCTGCGCCTAACGCCCCCACCCCACGGCGTCTCCACGTGTCCCCAGAAACTTGGGCTGTGGTCTGCGGCCCGCAGGAGGGCCCTCGGCCCCGGGTGTCACCTCCTACGCTTCTGAGTGCGTGCTCACGCACGGGACACGTGTGTGAGGGGCCAGAGGTTCTCCCAGGGTGGGGGCCCTGGTCTGGAAGGGCTGGGGCGGTGGACACTCGGTGGCCCGTGGGCTCAGCTGCAAGTGCAGCGCCTGTCTCCGGGGTCTCTGGTCTCTTCAGTTGGGCTGGGTCGGGACGTGTGGAGCCCCAGTGGACCTTGGTGGTTGGCCGTCGGGGCCATCAATGGAGACAGGCTCCTCTGGCCCAGGGAGGGCCCGGGTCGCGGGCGGGACCGGCCCCCTTGCAGGCCCCTCATCTGACGGGTGTGCAGGGCAGACCCCCGTGTGCTGGAGGGTGTGGCGGAGGGTGAGCGGGCCTGACGCCCCTGGAGGGGCTGACCCCTAGGCCTGGCCTCCGAGGGCAATGGGCTCGGGACGGGATGGGGAGCAGCCTTCCAGCCAGCCCCCTCTGCCCAGGCCTCTGACCTGAGCTCCTGGCTTCAGGCAGGGAGTGGATGGAGGGAGCCTGGGTCCCCTCTCAGCAGTAACCGGGGAGGACGCACCCTCGGGTGGCAGCAAGAGGAGAGTTGGGGGCGAGGGCTGTGGCCCATGTGGCCAGGCTGACGGCGGAGGCCCTGGGCACGGCTGCCTATGCTGGCCCAGGCCGTGTCTTAGGGACACAGCCTGGCTGCCCTCGCACTGGCGAGCTGCCTCCCTTCCTCCAGAGGCCGTCGTGTCCGGGGTTTGTCTTGTTGGCTTCGCCCTTCTCCACCCGCGCTTCGGGACAGCAGCCCTGCAGAGGAACCAGTGAGCTGTAAACAGAGCTTCTGGCCCTTCTGCAGCGTCAGTCGCTTCACAGAGGCCCCGCTGCCGCCCCTGGGAACAGCAGCCCGGGGGGCATCTGCGTGGCAGCCCTTTGCTGCCGTGGCCTGTGTCTCCTCCTCCCATTTGGGGGCTGTTGGCACGGGTGGCCATCCTGACCTTGAGCCCTGCTCCTGAGGTCTCAGCTTGGCCCCCACCGATGGTTCAGGACCAATCAACGGGTTTAATGAGAGCTCTGGGCCACCCTGGCTCTAGAACGGCCCTGAGTCAGTCCTCGTCTCCACCCCTCAGGCTGTCTCTTCTGAGAATGGAGCTCCCAGAACCCTGGAGCATGGTGGGCTGACTTCCTTTCCAGGACCTTCCCTGCAGCGAGCCTGCATCCTCATGGCAGGCGTCCCCCTTGACGGGCGCTGCATCTAGCTGTCCCCCGGCCACCCCTGGGGCTTAGGGTCACCATGAGAAGGGCGTGGGTGAGGGTCCTTCCCCGAGAGAGACACCCCTGCCCAGGCTGACCCCCGTTGATGTCTCCTGAGCTCCAGGGGTGGCCTGGGGCCAGACGGGAGGCTCAGCAGGGCCGTGGGCAGGGGTTACCCCTGGACACAGCGGGTGCAGGTGGCGGAGGTCCACACCGGAGGAGAGGGGCCCTTGCCGACGGGTGGGACGGCCCGGACCTGCAGGCGCAGTTCTGCTCTGATCGCATAGAGTGGCCATGGGCAGCAGGCCCACCCTCTTGGCCCGCTGGGCCACCGTGGGCAAGGCTCTGCGGGCGGTGTCCGTGGGCCAGGGGATGCCCCGCCTGTGGTCAGTGGCAGGGCCAGGGATGGGCACGGTCTGCGCTGGTCCTGAGGACGCTTGGCCTGCAGAGGATTGGTCCGGGGCAGGGCTTGGGTGTCCAACCCAGTAGGCGGCGTCTCGCCCTGGGGGTTGCGGCTTCACCGTGTCATATGGCCTTAGGGGCCGGGATGGGGCGGGGAGCCTGGCCTGAAACATGGGGCTGGTGTGGGGTTCACGCTGCCTGGCACCTCCCAGCTAGCGGGTGGTCTGGAGTGCAGCCCCGGCCTGTGGCTGCCTGGTTCCTAGCTGCGTCCCGTGCTCCCGGCCACAGTCAGTGCTCGTCAGGGGGTCTCGCCTGTGCCCCCCAGGGCTCTCTTGGCCCCTGTCCCCAGGAGCCTGGTGTCTCTGGGAGGCCTGGGTCAGGCCTACAGGCCCCTCCCTCCAAAAGTGGAGGCTCGGTGGGGGTGGCCTTTGCTCAGCGGGCTTGGGGGGCAGCCTGGCGATGGGGTGTCTCAGAGTTGCTTGGACCCCGTGGAACTAGTGACTGAGGCTGAGGTCCACATGGTGGACCGCCCCTGCCCAGAGACTAGAGGCGCTGGCCTAGAGGAGGGAGTTTTCTCTGCTCACACTGTGGCGGGGCGGATGCAGAGCCCACTGCGCCCCACCCAGGAACAAAGCAGGCTTGTAGGGGGAGCAGATGGCTGGCAGTCTGTTGTGTCCTGCAGACAGCCCCTGGGGCCCCCACCTGCCCAGACCTGAGGCCTCCAGAGGGAGGGCGCTGTGCCTGAGGCTGAGTGGAAGTGAGCCGGCCTGGTCTGCCCGTGCCCATGTGAGAGAGGCCTCTGGGGCCTGGGCAGGGGTGGGGGTTCTCTGCGGAGCCCTGACCCAGCTGCGGGCCACTCTGTGCACCCGAGCACTGCTCCCCTCCAGGGAAAGAGACTAAGGTATTTTCCTGGAGCAAGGGTGGAAGGGGCCTGAGCTGGGAGCCCCTGGCCAGCATGCCCCGTCCTCCGCTGAGCCCAGGTCAGCTGTGGAGAGGCTGTGACCACAAGGTGGGCGCGGAAACCATGCCGTCTCTTTGCAGGACCAACAAGCTGGGCATGTTCACGAACACGGAGTTTGAGCAGCTGGCGCCCGTGCTGGACGGCTTCAGCCTCATGACCTATGACTACTCCACCGCACAGCCGTGAGTGGGGCTCCGGGCCCACACGCTCTCGCTCGGCACGTGGGGGCCCGGCCCCCAGCAGGCCTGCCCACTGGACGCCCGGGTGCGATCCTGCCTCCCGCCAGCCTGCTCAGGCTGTGACCCGCGGTCAGCTCTCAGCTCCAGAATCACGAAGGGCCCGGTGTCTTCTCCCAGAGCCCACAGTCAGCCTTGCATTGGGCGACCTTCTTGTTTCGGGGTGACTTAAGGCACCTGGCCACCCCATGGGAATGCCATCCCAGGGTGTCCCTCCACATCTCCCGGCCCTGGCTGCCCCATGCCAGGTGCTGGGCCCACCTCCATGCCCTGGAAAAGGTGCTCCTGTGTCGGGGGTCATGCTGCTGCCCCAGCCCTCCCAGGCCTCCCGAGCGCTCTGCCGCCTGAGGGTCCTGGGCAAAGCAGACGCCCAGCACAGGTCCAGTGGGGTCGTCTGTCTGCTGCCGTCCTTGCTGTGGTGTGCGTGGACTCCTGCCCCGACCCGGGCGCCCGAGGCTTCGGCCCGGTGCTGAAACCCACTCCTCCCCAATCCCGCAGAGCCGGCCCCAACGCACCGCTGCCCTGGGTGCGAGCCTGCGTCCAGGTCCTGGACCCCAAGTCCAAGTGGCGGAGCAAGATCCTGCTGGGGCTCAACTTCTACGGGATGGACTACTCGGCCTCCAAGGACGCCCGCGAGCCCATCACTGGGGCCAGGTGAGCCGGCGGCCCGTCTCCTGCGGCACCCTCGTTGCGGGCGGTGAGAGGCTGCAGTGGGGAGGAGGCCGGGCAGGTCTGACCTCAGGCCGGCTGTCTGCGGGCGCCGTCCTGGCACCCCGCTCGCCCTGTGTCAGCGGGAGTGTCCTCGACACAGCGCAGGTGGCCTGCCACCCCGCGTTCTGTGCTATGGCCCAAAGGAGCCCTGTGTGTTCCCGGCCGCGTGGTCGTGCTCCCACTGGGTATGGGCTGTGTGTGCTGGGCTCTGAAGCCGTTGCCGTGCCGTCCGCCCGGGCGCGCCGTCCCACGAGCTGCTCACCCCGCATGGTTGCCCCACGCTCATCCCCGCCTGGTGCCCACCGCACCGCGACAACCACGCACCTTCACAGAGACTTGTTTATGTTCTTTGCACCTGATTTTCGTTGAGCTTTTTAAACCTTGGGCTTATCCTTTCTGCCGTGTTTGGGAAGGACGTAGCCGGTTCCTCACCTCCCTCTCTCCTCCCTCTCCAGGCCTGCGAGCGTGCGTGTGTTGGGCCGGTCTCTCTCCCCCTCCCGGGAGCCCTCACTCTGTCCTAGGGGCTGTGTCTCTGTGCCTCCTGCTCTCTAAGCCGGCACCCCATTTCCCGGCCGTATCTCACTCGGGGCCTCTCCCTCCCACGTGTCCCGGTAGCTCTCGTCTGGGGGTTTGTCTGGGACGCCGAGTGCGTGTGTGGCGGCTGGCCCACGTGGGCCAGCCCTGTCCCCCCCGTGTCCCCGAGCGGCTCTCCGGGGCCTGTGCTCGGGCCACATGCATGTCTCACCCGGCCACGCACCCCCAGCCCGCTACCCCTGTGCTGTGAGCCGTCCCGTGAGGAGGACGGTCCCGAGGCCAGTGACCAGAGTGTGTGTGCCCGCTGCTGCCCACCGTGGGCAGGGTCACCCACTGGCCCTGGGGACTCCGCACGCAGCCCAGCAGCACCCGAACGCCTGCAGCCTGCCAGCTGGCCTCGGCCCATCCTGCTCTGCTCCCTCAGGGCCGCCCTGCAGAGGGACAGGCCGCTCGCTGGGTTGGTCCTTGGCTGGTCTTAGGAGTCCCGGTGGGGTGGGGCACCCATTTCCTGGCCCCCTCCCCGGGCGAGTCCCCAGGGTCGGCTGTGCTGAGGCCTGGGAGGGCCTCCCGCTGCTGGGGGAGTGCCGTGGGAGGGAAGCCGGACAGGATGGCTCTGCCTGGGGCTTGCTGAGGTCACCCTCCCCACCCAGAGGCAGAACAGGGAGGGAGGCCTGTGGGGGTGGAGCAGAGGGTTCCCGGGCCCAGGGGCGTGTCAGGGACCACCCTGCACAGACCCCAGAGGGCACAGACTCCAGAGGATGCCGCCCGCTTCCCTTGATCTCAGGGTGCCCACTCGAGTCCTGCCCAGGGCACTTACACTGGGGAGAGGCTGAAGGAGGCCCAGGTGGGGCTGACCACTGTTCTGAGGGGTCGTGTGGGTTTCTGAGGGGCCGTGGGCAGGGGGGCCTTCTGGGGAACCTCGTCAAGCTCCCTCCTTGCAGGCTCAGCCGTCCCATGGGGCATCCCATGGCTCAGCAAGGCGGTCGGGCAGGGAGACCAGGCCTGGGGCTCCGCTCCTCCCCCTCGGCCGCTGGGTCTGTCCAGAGCCCCTCCCTCAACCCGGTGACCCCACCCGCTGTCTCCTCCCTAGGGCCTTAGCCGGCCATCTGCTGCCTGTCCTGGGTTGGTCTGATCTCTTCTCTGCAGAGGAGATTCCTTCCAGACCATCCCCCGACGTGCAGGGGGCTGACCCACATGGGGGCTCTGGAGACGGCGGAGCCTCTGCAGGGCAGGGAGCAGCCCTCCTCAGGCTGTGTTTGGGGAGCCAGATGGGAGGGCTTATCCAGGCCCCAGATAGAGGCCTGTCTCTGGGGCAGGCAGGCTGCCTCTGCAGGGGGTGGGCGTGTTCACAGGCCCAGAGCCCCAGAGTTGCAGCCCACCTGCACCCTTCACTAGACCCCCGGGAGCCCTCAGCGGGCGACCAGCAGGTGTGGGGGCAGTGAGCCCGGGCCCTGGCACCCTGCTGCCCTGACAGCAGCCCAGGCCAGCCTGTCCCAGGACCACCCGCCCTCCCAGCTCAGCCTCCCCAGCGCTGATCTGGCCATGTGTGGCAGGTGTCTCCTCCAGGGACAGCGGGCGATCAGTGCCTCACCATCTGCTCCTCACACAGAGCCAGGACCTCCAGCGGGGGTGGGAGGCTGGCTCTGCCAGCCGGGGGGTCGGGGGGTCTCCTGGCCTCTGCCTGTTCTGGTGAGAGGGCACGGCGGGGAGGCAGTCTGCACTCTCTGGATCCTCTGACCGCTGCCTCTGCTCTCTACCCCGGGTGACTCGAGCCCCCATCGCCCCACGGCCTCATCGCTCTCAGCCCTCAAGGAGGCGGAGTGGCTATGAAACTCTTGAGAGGTTGGGGTGCCCCACGTGCAGACTTGGGGCGCCCCACAGGTCTGGATGCTGATATCTAGGAGATCAGCTCTAGGAGACTGTGCACTGCCCTGGTGGTCAGGGTGCCTGGCCAGCCCCCTGAACGCCCCCAGGCCAAGTGGTTACCCATCCCCTGGCAGCCCCCAGACTGGGCTCTACTGCCCCTGCTCAGAGGCCCGCCGGGACCTCCGTGAGAGCCAGCCGCAGCAGGACACAGCCAGACCGGCCCAAGGCTGGGCCGTGCCCGGCAACACTCCCCCCACCACTCACGGGTCAGGGGGTCCGGGGACCCGGGGTCAAGCTCACGGGGCTTGGGCCGTCCTGCCCCGGGGTCTCGCGCTGCCCTGGATGGGGCTGGCGGCTCCCGCGGCTGTGGTCTTTCCCGTCCCTGCGCCACGTTCTGTGCTGAGACCCTCTCCCCTGCTGGCCCCTGGGTCTCGCTGTCCTCCCTGGGTGCCCCAGTGTCATGCCCTCACTGTGCCCAGGGCCTTCCTGTGCACCTTGACCCCTCATCGCGGTCCCTGCCGGCTCTCCCCTCAAGGACGCTCCAGGGGGCCCACGGGGGTCCTGCTGCCTGTGGGTGACGTGAGGTCTTCCGTATACACTGCCCTTAGGTCCTGGGAGCTGAGATGGGGGAAGGGCGCCTCCTCACATCGCCCATGGCGGTGCCCACCAGACTCCTCACGTGGGCCTGCAGCAGGGGACCCTGCCCCTTCCACACACCCGGCCGGGTCCTCAGCAGCTCAGAAGCGGTGCCCTCCGGGGCGGGTCCCTTCAGTCCTGCGGGGGCCATGGCAGAGAGCTCAGGGCACCCAGGCCCCAGTCGGAGGTGGGAAGCCCACCCTGGGCTGGTTTCCCCCCACCACCCTGACAGCGCCCTCCCCGCCTGCTCGCTGCTCGCTCGCCCAGAGAGGGGGGCGTGCAGCCAGTCTCCAGGCCCAGAATCCTCCAGCCTGTCTGCTGTCTTAGTGGATGATTGCCTTTGCCATTGCCTGAACCTTTCATCCCAAACGCTGATGACGTTTGTGAGTGGGGAGGTGTCTTTCACATGCTGTAAGGTCCGCTGTGGCAAACCGCCTGACTCAGCAACGTTCAAAACCTTGTCAGGCTACGCAGCCACTTTCTCTGTTTCCGCAACATCTCATCAGCCAAGCAGCCGGGTCCCGGCAGCACCCCCGCCTCCTGTGGCCGCTGACCTGGGATTTGTCTGTGACTTGCCTTAGTGGGACATTTCATAGAGGCAGGTCAGGTGGCCTGCGGCCAAGGCCTTGCGCTTTAGCTCAGGTACCACTCAGGCCCCGTCTGTACCTTTTCCTCATTGACCCCTGCACCCCAGCCTCCCCACCTGGGCTGCCCGTGTGGTCTTGCTCTCACTCCACAGCAGTCTCTTTAGCTGTCCCCACCCAGAGTGCTCACTCCCTGCTCCTCCACCTCCCACCCCGGTGAGCGTGGGGTCCTGAATGGCCCCAGCCCTGGCATAGGACTCAGCCTCCGGGGTGAGGAACGGACCCCAACAGAGTGCAGCCTCAGCTGCCCGCACAGCTCCCCGGCTCCAGCAGGCAGCTCTGTGAGGAGTGCGTGGCCAGGGCTCCCCAAACCTGAGGGCCTGGAGCCACCTGCCCAGCAGCATCTGTCCCTGACCCAGGACAGGACTCAGGGGCTCAGAAACACCCACCCCACCCCACGTCCCAGATCTCCTTAGCCCCAGGGCAGATGGGCCCAAAGCAGCAGGCGATCCTGTGAGTCTAGGAGGTGGCTTGGGTTAAGGACGATGCCGTCATCTTGGACAGTTGGACATGGTGTGGTGGGCGCCCTGGGTCCTGGCCCAAACCCCTGGGGAGCCCCACATCCTCTGCTGCCGCCACGGATTCCCCACTGCTCTGTGCTGCCCTGACCCCCAGTGCCCCACCGGCATCTATGGTCCAGCCCAAAGCACACAGCAGCCCCAGGCCCAGGGGTGGGCCGGCTGCTGGCCAGGGAGACTCAGTGTGGGCTGCAGACCCCTGTTCTGGCCATGCAGCACCCTGGAAACCAGCCCGTCTTCCTGTGTGTTGGGGGTGGGTCTGAAACCAGTGGCTTCTGGCAGTGAGGCCAGGCCCACTGCGGGCCTGGGGCAGCCACGTCCACAGCAAGGGGGCAGGGAGGACTGCCTGGCTCCCCAAAGGGCCCAGACACCGCTCTTTCCTTGGGAAGGGGGGATGCTGAGCCAAGGCTGCCCCCAGGGCTTGCTCGCCTATCCTCCACCAGGTGGGGCCCAGGAACACCGCCTGTGCCACCTGCCCGGCGCTGCACCCATACTGCGGGCTCACCCACACTGCTCTGCCCATGGTGCCGTCAGGTCAGGGCAGTGTCCTGGCTCCCACATCTCAGCAGCCTCTGTCAGGGCCCGTGTCCCCCGCCCCCACAGCTTTGGCCCAAGCATTTGAGACCCCCCCAGTGGCCCTGCTTCCTGGCATTTCAGCATGCCCAGGCCACCCCATGTGGTCTTCCCACCCTGCCTGCTGTCGCTGGCATTCTGTGGACCACCAGGGGTGGTCCAGAGAATACCCCAGCTAGCCTCCAGCTGTCGTGACGGCAGCGGCCACCCACACCCATTTGGGTGGGTGGGGGAGGGCCCCGCACCCACATCCCATCTCCCCCAGGTACATCCAGACACTGAAGGACCACCGGCCACAGGTGGTGTGGGACAGCCAGGCCGCAGAGCACTTCTTCGAGTACAAGAAGTGAGTGTCGGGGAGGGCCCACGGTGCGGTCCTGTGGGCACGGGCCCAGCCCAAGGAGGGGCACGAACGTGCACCCTGGGCTGGCGGGGCGGGGCCAGGAGGAGCCAAGGCCACCGCGGACGCAGGTCTGCTCTCTTGCAGAAGCCGCGGCGGGAGGCACGTCGTCTTCTATCCGACGCTGAAGGTGCGTGCGGGGCTGAGGCTGCGGGTGGGGGCGGCCCTCGGTGAGGCGGCAGTGGGCAGGTGGGCCTCGGAGCTGGTGCACTGGGCCGACACCCCCTCTGCCTCAGTCCTTGCAGGTGCGGCTGGAGCTGGCCCAGGAGCTGGGCGTGGGGCTGTCCATCTGGGAGCTCGGGCAGGGCCTGGACTATTTCTATGACCTGCTGTAGGCCGGGCTTGCAGCCAGCGTGCCCTTTTCTAAGAGACGGAGGGACTGACGTGTGAAATACAGACTCTTCCATCTCCGGATCTGTGTGTACCGTGGCCCCTGTGGGGACAGAGTGGGCTGGGGACCCAGGCCCCTCAGGGCAGTGACCTGGGGTGGGGAGTCCTAGCAGGGCCAGGGGGAGGCTAAGGATGCAGACACTCCACCCAGCCTTGGCTGCCTGGCCTCCACTGTCTGGTGAGGCAGGGTCCACTGTCCCCACCGCACAGGCGGTGGAGTTCCACATGGTCTGCAGTCCCTGAGGGTTCAGAGGCTCCAGGGCAACCCCAGGTGCCCCGCTTGTGGA